>CM062289.1:112290534-113490534 GCA_031216915.1 Pictodentalium vernedei | reverse complement strand
TAAAAAAAAGTAATGAGTAATTATTAAAAAAACAAAAAAAAAATAAATAAAGTAATGTGATCTAGAGAGATTGAACATCTTTCTAAATCTCATTACTTTTTTTTTTTTGTTTTTAATAAATCACACATTATTTTTTTTAATTCATTATTTTCCATGCGTTCACTGTTTGTTCAAAGGAACTAGTTTGATCAGTAGACTCACCACGGAAGTGGCGGCTTCGGGATTATTGGTTTTCGTAACGAAATTAATCCTGTCTCCGGCGTTCACTTTGAGAGGCGTGCCGAACGTGCTAACATTCGCGTGTTGATTCTCAGTCTTTTCGACGCTGTATCTCTTATCGCTCTCTACTCCATTCACCATGAGATTGACGACCGCTCTGTTATTCAAATCCGAGGAAGCCAGACTCATTCGAAAGGATTTCACCTCCCAGCGGCATGGGATATCCCACCTGACCATGTTTCGATCCGCTACCTCCATTTCCGAAAGACCACTCAGCTTTTCCCTCATCTAAGGTGCCGGCCTCCTCGGCCCACACGGTGATCAATTGTCTAGCATATTTGATTTTCTCCACCACCGAAATCAGGGTGCAGGCATCCGTCATGTTCACGGGATCCTGTAGATTCGTGAGCGCGTGTCCACCCATGTCTAGTTTACCTTCCATGATGTCGCCCTTTCTCCAGACCGAGTTGTCGTCCACGTACTTCCTGCTAACTGCGCTGGAATCGAATTCGGGATAGTGACCGAGTCCGAATAAATTCTCACCGTTCATGTCGATACCACCCTCCATGGTTCCGCCAGATTGTTTGTTCAGGTAGAGATTTTCCACTTGTGATTCTAGGTATTCTTGTGATCGTATCACGGCAGAATCTACGTAGCCCTTGTTGACCGTGGTTGAGTCTGCATCCGTGTCGTCGACCTTCGACAGATTCAATATCTTGTTGAATCCCGCATTCAGATCCAATTTCATTTCTCGTCTGTCAGACTTTCTCTCTTCCAGATCTACGTAGTGTTTGGTCGTCACATTCTTGGGATTCGTGGGAGTGGCCACGTTCGTTACCTTGTTAGAATTGGCGTTTAATTCCGAGTACATCGTTTTCTGAACGTATCTATTTCTTAGGTGTTCGCTGAATCTTGCGTGAGAGTCGTCCGCGTATTTCTTGGTCGCGGCATCAGTGGGATCTATGGGATTCGCGACATTCACCAAACGTTTGGATTTCAGATTGAGATCGTCATCATGGTTTTATCCACGTAATTATCTAGCATGATTCGTTCGAAATCGGCATTCCCCCTGTCGACATATTTTTTAGTGACAGCATCTGCAAGATCTATCGGCTCAGGAAGATTGTAGAGCTTCTTATCGTTCATGTTCAAAGGTTTCTCTCGAGGTTGGTATCTCCAAACGTAACGTTCGTCCAAGTTGGCAACGTTGTAACCATCGTCGACTTCGAAAGTCTTCCTCTTCTTTCTTAGGTTGACTTTTTCGTCGTCACTTCTACCAAATTTATTGACTGGCATGTTGTTTTGAGATTTTTTGTTTTTTTTAAAAAAATATATTTCAAAACACAGTTTATTTAAAAATGAATTATTTTATTTTTATTTTTCGTTTCTATTTGATTATAATTTTTTAAAATAATTTTTTATCTTTATATATACTATAAAAAAAATCTCTCTCTCGTGTAAATCATTGAGAATGTCTTGAAACTGATCTCCTTCAGACCATCTCTTGAGAACGTAGGGACACAGGTGGCCGCAAAACACTTGATCTGGTGATTGCACTCATTCCATGTTGTAACGAACCATCGATTTGTTGAAATAGTTCTTTATTTCTCTCGGCGGCGAGATTCCGTAGCTGTCAAAATAATAATTCTTCTTCCCGTTCTTGAACCACGCCACCCAGTGAGTGCCTTCACCCGATAAATCATCTAGATTTAAAATTCCGCATTCCGATTGTTGAGGTCTTCTCTTCTGCAAGGCATCTCTGGAAAACACACCTAGAAAATCTTTGATTTTCAAATCCTTCACCACATTCGACAGATCGATGTTGGATAGGGGTTTGTTAGGTAAGACAACACCTTCTATGGATATCTCTATTTTCTTATTCATAAATGCGCATATATATATTTTTTTTTATTTATTTATTTTATTATAATTCACTAAAATGACGTTATTTTTTTTTTTCTTTTTTTCTTTTTCTTTTTAAACTAACTCTCTCGATGTCTCTATCGATTTCTATAATTTCGAATCCATCTAATTCCTCTTGATTTTGTGGAATCCTATCATCCTAACTCATATCTGGAATCCTATCATCCACAATCATATCTGGAATCTTATCATCCACAATCATATCTGGAATCTTATCATCCACATTCATATCATCTCTAATTAGATCCAAAGTCCAATGTCCGAGTGCCAAAGTGCTTATTTTATCGTCTAACACGAATCTCTTATCGTCGTCGGCCGTCAGCAAAATCTTGTTGACTATTTCGGTATACAAGTCGTGATTTTCACTTCGAATCGATTTCATAGTCTTATACACCAGACCACCTCCTAACAGACAATCTTTATACTCTTGGAAAGAAATGTTTTTCTTCACCACGCACGCTTTAACCCCTTTGCACTTCTTGATCTCTTCATCTTCTAGATGATAAGCATACAGTTTGGGTCTCAAGCCTACGAATTCGACGATTTGTTTACCACCACTCTCATCCTTAAATTTACCCAACACCTTCTTGTTATCGTTCGATTGAATGTCAGACGGGTGATCGACGGGATAATTGCTCGTGTCGAACCATGCGGCCACGTCTGGAGATATATCTTGGTAGACGTCTTTCATCTCTATCTCGTAAACTAAACTGTCTGTGTCGGTGAACAGTAGTTTGGCTTTATCACCAAATTTTCGTTTGACGTAATCGTAGTGAAACTCGTACATCAATCGCTTGCTGATATCTAAGATGATCGGTCCGAGATAATATGGTTTGTCGAACTTCAGGTGCGTCTTTTGCATGTGAACAGCCACTAGATTTTCGTCGAATATGGTTCGGTGTTTGTAATTGGGTTTCGCCACTAATTTTTCAGCTCTTTTCTCAGACGTGATGAGTCAAACGTCGGTTCTCTTCCTGATGTTTTCCATCGATTTACCGTACACGCAATTGTTCATGAGTTTGAAGAAATCTTTTTCGAAATCGTTCTCAGCTCGAATTCTGAGATTCGTGTTGAGATCGATGTATTTTTTCATCCAAGGCTCTTCGTCGAATCGAATGATGCGATGTATGTCGACTAATTTCATCCTGTAATCAATGTATTGTTTCAAATTCTCGCTGTAGATGACGTAGTTACGTTTGTTAAATAAATTGGGAATGAGTTTTTCCTCGTCTCCTTCATTCAGTTCCATTCGTTTGGGAGCCAGCGGATAATCATTGTGTAGATCGTGTAATTCTTCCGGATAGTTCAAATCGACTTCTAAAATGCAAGGATAGTCTCTCCATTTTTGCATCTCTTCTGGTTCCGTCACCCATTCGAAATTTCCAATCGGTAAAGGATGACTCATAGCCCAACCGTACAGATTATTAGTGTCCCAATACTGTATGTATTTATTCGACCGTTTTGAATCGAAACCTTCTTTCATGTAGGGATTGTTAGCTTCAGATTATCTGTGGGAGATCATCGAGACGCCACCTCTTGCAGCCCTTTAGAACATGAGCAACATGTTCACATCGGATAATAATTCCAATTGGACTTTGGTGGTCTTCAACAGAGCGTCCCACGCCAGACCGGGTGCGGCGAAATACCAAGCGGGATCCAGATCGTAATTTCAACGACAGACGTCTCGAAAATTTTCGAACACGTCTGCCAAGAGCAGAACGTCGGTCTTCAGATAGAGATCATGATATGGTTTTCAAATTGAATGATTTCCACACGTTTTTGGCGTGTTCGTAATTCTCGTCGGAAATGTCAGATAATTTTGAATAAAAATCTTCTTTTGAAGGTAGTGCAGTGTCTTCGAATCTCTTTAGATCATTCATGTAATCATAAGGATAGACTCCTTTCCTCAACATGACATCTACTCGTTCTCCAAAATGTTCGCTCGTGATTTTAAATTTATCCTTGCTCATGTTATCGACTAATTTTTCCAGAGCAGTCGACATGAATTTAAAACTGTCGATGAAACGTATGCTTCTATGAATGGATGTCATTTTTTCTTCCAACGTCTCTCCATCGATTACTCTTTTCTTCTCCATGAGCTTCCATTTCGTGAAGGAAATGTATCTTTCTTTGCTGTTCGCGATGCAATTTAATTCTTCGTGGGAAGTGCCGAGATTTTTCATGAACAGATGACTGTCGAAACCCGAGAGATTGTGAAATATCACTGGATAGAAAACGGTGTCTCGATATTTTAAATTACACTTGCTGTGAGCCGGACCGTGATACAGACCCGTGTAATGATCGTGGTCTCTGACCTTCTTATTTTCCTTCGAATTCTCCTCGAACGATTGTCTGCATATGTGACATTCGGTGGCTCTGTTATTTTCGTCCTGATGATCATTTTCGCCAGAGTTTTGAATTTGTCGTATAACATTTGAATTTTCAATTCTAATTCTTCCACGAACCTTTGGGCCACGTCGTCGTCTTCGCACTGTTTCGTGTAGGTGAAGGGACCCATGTCGTATTGCGAGTCGAAAGCGCATTTCACGTAAATGCAATAGCCCAAAGGTATGTGTTTTTGATATCTTTCGACGTAACTTTGAAGAGTGTTGGGTTGACAGGAACTCATTTTCGTGGTGAAACATTCGAAATTAGCGTACACGATGAATGGTACTTTTAACCTTCTAATGTGATTTTCAAACTTCACGATGGTGTTGGGTTTGCGCATTTCGATGGTGACAACTTGATTTTTGTTGCAATATTCCTGATGTTTCGCTAACGATTTTTCGCTCTTAAACATGTTCATGCAGTTGCAACATAAACATATCTTATGTTCATGTTTATTATTTTGTCTCGACAGTAATCGGCTCAGATGTTTAACCCAACAATAATGACGATTGTCACCATTCGAAATCAATAATAAAATAATCATCTTTTCTCTTTTGAGATACGAAGTCTGTCTGAGAGGATAGATTGTTCATTTTTCATCGTCGTATCCCAAGACGTTCACCGCTACGGTAGGATTTTGAGCCTCGAAACGTTCGATGTGTTTTAACTCTGTTGGAAAAGTCACTCCGGTCCAATCAAGATTTTTAGTAGTCTCCTCGTAACAAGAAACTCTATCGGAGTGTATTTTAACAGGGTATAAAGCGGAGGTGACTGCCCATTTAAAACACTGATCATCTTTATTTTTCACGTTGATCACGGATTGTTTTTTAGCTAAGAAATACGGTAATTTCACGTAGGAAGACCCTTTCAACGAATCGTTTTCAGTTATGTGAATTTCGAGTTTCAACACCTCATCGAACATCCAATTACTACCTTCATGTTGATAGTTCGCGAGAGACGTCAACATCTTGTCTTTCATCTTTTTGAAAACGTCCAATAAATCTGAACCTCGAAATACGGGTTCGACATTAGATCTGAAATATGCATTTTTCACAATGCTCTCGCTGGATTTTGCGTCGATTTTATTCATCACGCAATGGAGTATCATCTTAATTTTTATTTTTTCTTCACCCGTTCCATGAACAATTTTGGATCGATTTTCTTGAACGAGGGAACCACATCAAAAGTTTTAAAATGCCTTTGATCACACTCTCCTGTTCTACGGGCTTCGATTGGAATAGTTCCATGATGAGTCGTGCTACATATTCTTCTCCTTTCCCTTCGTCGATTGCTTGTCAAATTTCGCTTGATATATATCTCACTTGTCTAGAATGTGAAGTGCATCACTCGTTTTAGTTTTTCTTTTCTTTTCTTTTGAAACTTGAAGTTCTTCAATGGCTTTTCGTTTAGTCGTCTTCTTATTTTTCACAATCGAAACATTTTTGGGGTTTTTTCGACCTCGGCATTTTGATTCCTTTTACTATCTTTTTCTTCTTCTACTTCTCATTATTCACAACCGATGCATTTTTTGACGTCGTTGCTATCGACATTTTGTTTGCCTTTCCATCGTTTCGCAAATATTTCTGTATGACTTCAATTTTTTTTGATTTAGTTCTATGATTTCTGAAATGTGGAATTTTTAATAGTTTACAAATCTCGTTTAACTGAGGTACGGTTTTCTCTTTTAAATTTTCCATTTTTTTATCTGTTTGCTCCATTTGTAAGAATATTTTTTTTCAAATTTTGTATTAAAATAATTTGTTAAAAAGTTTTGGTTTTTACTCTTTCTGTTATATATAAAAAAGTTTTTTAATTTCAATTTTTTATTTAATGTGAAAAATACATTTTTTTTTGATGAAATTAATCAATTTTTTTTTATGTTCCTTAACGTGAAAAAAATTGAATTAATACGAGAAAAAAGGATGTTAAAATTTAACTTTTTATTTATATATAAAGAGAAAAAAACTTTTACAAAAAAAATTTTCACATTAAAATTAAAAAACTTTTTTTTATATATATATAAAGAGTAAAAAAAAAAACAAAACTTTTTAAACAAATTATTAAAATACAAAATTTAAAATATACATTATTGGAAGAATTCATAAAACAAAAAAAACAAATAATCGATCATGACAGCAACACCTAAAAGATGCAAATTGAAATTGAAACAAGTCAAAACGTATAAGAAATTCGGTTATAAAATCTATAGATTACAACAACACAATCCCATCGAATTGAACGAGGTCAAGATGAAGGACTTAGAGCATAAATATGACAAATATAAGATGTCTTTGAAATTGGATGAAGCCATGCTCGATTTGTTTTACGAGTACCAAAGCGATCTGCAGAAAATCATCATTGCTAAAGATAGAGAATTCGACAAGGACGATTTGATGTTGTTCTATGGAAGTTACATATATCCAAAAATCTCACTCAAACTCGTGGACAAATCGGGTGGTGAGAGCGCGTTCACCGATGTAAAAAAACTCAAAAAAGTAAAGATAAACATTCAACACATTTTCGAAAAAGGAGAAAACACGAGTGTCAACATGCTAATAACGGACTTGGAAATATAAACAATAGAGAGATTGAGATGTTAAAATTTAACTTTTTATTTATATATATAAAGAGAAAAAACTTTTACAAAAAAAATTTTCACATTAAAGAAAATTAAAATTAAAAAAACTTTTTTTTTTATATATATAAAGAGCAAAAAAAACAAAACTTTTTAAAACAAATTATTAAAATACAAAATTTAAAATATACATTATTTGCAAGAATTCATAAAACAAAAAAAAACAAATAATCGATCATGACAACAACACCTAAAAGAAGCGAATTGAAATTGAAACGAGTCAAACTGTGTAAGAAATTCGGTTTTAAAATCTATAGATTACAACAACATGATCCCATCGAATTGAACGAGGTCGAGATGAAGGACTTAGAGAATAAACACGACAAATATAAGATGTCTTTGAAATTGGATGAAGCCATGCTTGATTTGTTTTACGAGTACCAAAGTGATCTACAGAAAATCATCATCGCTAAAGATAGAGAATTCGACAAGGACAATTTGACGTTGTTCTATGGAAATTACATATATCCAAAAATCTCACTCGAACTCGTGGACAAATCGGGTGGTGAGAGCACGTTCACCGATGTAAAAAAACTCAAAAAAGTAAAGATAAACATTCAAGACATTTTCGAAAAAGGAGAATACACGAGTGTCAAAATGCTAATAACGGACTTGGAAATATAAACAATAGAGTGATTGATTTTTTTTAACGAAGAAGAAGGAAAAAAAAGTAATGAGATCATCTTTAGATCTCATTACTTTTTTTTTTGTTTTCCTTCTACACTATTACCCCTATATTATAATAACGTTTCCTTTTTTCTTAAATTTCAGCGTCGATTTTTCTTTTCTTTTTTTCTTTTTTTTTGTAATATGCTACGTTTTTATAACAACACATTTGTTTTTCCGAATCATAATTATGAACGAATGTTGTGCATCTCTTGGTAACACTCGCATCATTACCATTCTCTTCAGAAGGTAGTGGTGACGGTGGAAAACGTCTCAGTGGTAACGGTGCAAAACGTCTCATTCTTTCAAATTTCAACCGCCTATCCCGATCTTTATTTAACTCTTTTATCAGTTCTTTCCTAAGATATTCATCATTTGCGTCTAATTGTTTTTCCACATCTTTTTCCCATTTCAACCATCTATCCCGCTCTTTTATCAGTTCTTTCCTAAGATATCCATCATTAGCATCTAATTGTTTTTCCACATCTTTTTCCCACACTATCATGCGATATTCATCCTTAGCATCTAATCGTTTTTCCACATCTTTTTCGCACTCTATCTCGCGATATTCATCCTTAGCATCTAATTGTTTTTCCACCTTTTTATCCATTTTATATATATTATTTTATACTTTCTATGATTTATATTTTATATAATTATATAATTTTTTACATTATAATAACATATTCAAAATCGGTATATTCTTAAATGGCGAATTCTCACCAAACAACAAACCCTTGCCGAGTCGCTCAACATTGCGTCCACTCTTCAGATAGAGACCATTTCCACTCAAAGAGTTGTCACCTCTAACGGGTTCTAGATAAAATCCTTTACCACTGTCGTCTTCGTGAATGCGACACACAGCTCCTCCCTTCTTCAAAAACAGTCCGCTGCCACCCATTAATTTCTCAACTGCCGAACTCGTGAGTCCCGTGAGAGCTCCCACGCGGAGAGTCTTTCTGAGAAAGGGTAGTGCCTTTGCGGCAAAGGGTAATGCTTTTGTGGCGATTCCGGCCAATAGTGGTATGAAACCACCTTTCATTCTCAAATTGTATCTCAATTGAGCGGGACTCAATCTCACCGTCAACCCTCTTCGATCACGAATCACTTTCTCCATCCTTTTGATTTGACTTCTGGTCCAGGCAATCGAATTCTGACCGCCTCTCGTCAGATCTTCATGAGTGAATTTGAATTTCACCGCTTCGCCTCGAGTTCTTAACGCTCTCTCAAGTTTCTTCCTCTGTTCTGCAGATATGTTCACGTTTTTAGTCACGTATTCTGTCATAATTCTTTTTTTAAAATATATTTTCTTCAGTTGTTTTCTTGTTTTAATGATAATTATTTATATTAAATAATTTTTGTAAAATTAATATTGCGTTTATTTTATTTTTGTTATTTATATATATATACACAATGTTTTTTTTTTTTGCTTTTATATTTCTCTTATGTGAAATCGTATCGTCACCCTCTCTCCGCGAAGATCTAACAGTTCACCATTTTGATCCGTCAACGTGGTTTTGAGACTATACAACGTGTCTAAAATCACTGGTAGATAAACTAAATTTCGAGGTCGCTCCACGATCTTATAACCTGGCGACACATTTGGAAAGAAGGAATAGATCGTCGGTTGAGCGCTACCATTCACATAGCTTCCAGCAATCACATCCACGTTCACCAGAATGCTATTGACTGCGAGAATGTCGACCGTATTTTCAGATGCCGTGTGGTCTCAATACATCTTTCGATCGAATCCCAACATCTTGCCTATAGAATCATCCGTGTTGAAATCCACTCGAAAATTATCTTCCAAATCCAACATCGTCTGTAAGGTATTAGGATTGGGAGCGAGTCTGATCTTGTTGCTTCCCTTTCCATCCATCTTCATTCGCATCTGAATGTAATTGTTCAAATCGTCTATGTCGTAACTTCCTTTGGGAATTCGAACCTCCAACCAATCCACTCCGTCGGAATACTTGAACGAGTTATTCTTTTCGGTGACGTTGCAAAACGAATAATAAGTCTCCAGATTCACCAACGCCATCTCGTATCTTTTCTCTCTATTCAATTCGATGGAAGGTTCGAATTTCGTAGCGAATCGAGTCGAATCGCCACTCACCACGATTTGAATGGATTGTTTTGCAGCCGTATTCTCGGCTATCCGTTCTAACAATTCTCCTTGTTCGAACATTATATTTTAATTTTATTTTTTTATTTTTTCAAAACTAATTATTTGAAGATTTATTATTTTCTAAATTTTTTTTATTTTCACGCTCTATCTTATTATCATTAGAAACATAAAACTTGTCGAATCCGCACCGATATTTTCCGTGATTAAATTCGCTTGTCAAATCGATCACGACGAAATTGTAAAGTCCTCCATCCCAAACCCTCTTGCAGAATCTCCTGAATTCCGCCACGCTCATGTCATTTGCGACGTGATCACCGTAGATGTGATTGAGATTCTTGAGATCTTGGCGAAAGAGACATAGAAAATTAGCGTTCTCCCTTATCGTCTGTCTGGGCAATCGAAAATAATTCTGCGACAGGTAGAAACAGTCCACGTTGCTGTGTCGACCCCTAACGTAATACGATTCGCATCGGTTCTGTCTCTCCAAAAGCAGATCGTCGAAAATCATAAGATTCTTATCTTCCAATTTCAATTCTCTAGGATCTGGAACGTCGCTAGCATTCTCATAAAATCGACACTCGACGTTCGAAGATGCATTTCTCTTCATCAGTTCCATCGCCGCACCGTCCAAAATGGTCGAAAGAGGAGCTTCACTTTTGTCGAATTCCTCCCTACTGTCAAAGATTCTGGCTATGACGTCCTTGGGCAAGCTACAATCCATGCACTCTCGAAGCAATCTGTATTCGGGTTGAAACAAGCTCTTGCCAAACACGAACAATCTGTCGTAATCCAACCAGTCAGGTCGGTACAACAGATTCATCAACAGATTGGTCTTTCCACAATTCGATTTTCCCACTATCAAGCCTCTTATGCTTTTGGGAAAGAACTCGTTATTCGACCTCTTGGTCGCGGCGTCGTTCCAAGACATATCTTTAATGTTCATCTTTGTTTATTTTTTTTGTTTGTTATTTTAGATTCTTTTCAAACACAATTTTTATGTTTTTTCAAACTCAGTTGTTTTAATATTATTATTTATTTATATTACACCATCGCGAGTTCTCTTCAATCCGGATCCACTCGTCATTTTGGCTAAATCTTGTATGGGTACCACAGCGTCCTTAAAATCTTTCCAACTTTTCGGCGTTCGCTCTAACGCAGCTCGCTTCGACGGTGGACTGATCAACTTGTCGATCAATGCGTTGGCTGCCCTCTTGCCAGCCACAGAAGCTATCCTACCACTGGCTTCGGAAGCGGCTTTCTTACCAGCATCCAAAGCCGTCTTCTTACCGACCTCAAACGCGGTCGATGCGAGTTTTCTACCCGCATCGCTCGTGAACGCTCGCATTATAGAATCAACGATGCCAGAACCGCCTTGTACGTAAGTTCTGACGTATCCCCTGTTCTTTATCACCAACATATTTTTATTTTTATAATATATTTTGTTTTTTCACTGGTAAATCGTTTTGTTGTTTAAATACTTTTATTATTCTAGTGTAAAAATTTACTGTTTTTATTTTATATATTTTAGTTTGTTTGTTTGTTTCTCTCTACTTATTACATATACATCAATCCTTCAATTCGTTCATCAGCCTTTTATAATGGTTTTTATTCAAAACCTTCTGTCTGAACAATTCGTCAGATATAGTAACTATCTGATTATCTAATCCTGTGTTACCAGCACGTCTGCTCGCCATCAACAAACTCAATCTCTGAGACAGAGCGTCAGAATCGCTCGGAAGAAAAGTGGTTTTCACCCCTTTACCAGTCACCGATTCGACGAACTTCTTATTCATATCCCATATGGGTTTTACCACTTTCGTCCACATGTAACCTCTGTTGGCTTTGGGTCTCGTCTCTCTGGCATCGTTATTTCTCTTCATGGCGTTGGTCTGAACCAGAATGTCGCCATAATTGTCGAAATCCTGTTCTGTGTAATCACTAGGCTTGTCGTAAAGGAGCAATTTGCGCAGTCCGGAAGTTAATTCGTACCTATTCGAGCCGACGGTTAATTCATCATCATCTATTTCCACTTCTGTGTTGCCCACAAAAGTTCTACCGTCCGAATCCTTATAAAATCCATACAACAGACCTCTCTTACCACCATCCCCGGACGACGCGACGCTATTAGTTGTGATAGTCGAAGCTGTACCGTCGCTCTCGCTCACGTCTGTTTGAATTCCTGTGGGAACGTAATCCGGTGTAGATTGAAAGGAATATCGATTTCCAAAACTACTGGGCAACGAACCCATTCTCAAAGAACTCTCTCTTATAGGTCTCAATTCTTCGACTATCTCATTCTTGCTTCCCTCTTGAACCTCCCTCACGGGTTTAAATATTTTTGTGGTCTCGTGTCTGAGATCCATCTCTCCGAGACGTCTGCTTCTGTCAGCCGATTGAATGCCCTTCTTGGCACGTTCATATTTGCCTAAAATTTGATCTCGGCGTCTAGAATCCATCTGTAAAAACATTTTTCGTTTTTTAATTGTTAATGTTCCTTTGAGTATGCTAATGTGAGTTATTTATTATTTTCAAAATTAAATGTATAATTATTTTTTTATGTTTTAAGTTAATAAAAATCTTCTGTCTTTAATATAATAACTAAAAAATTCATATCTCAACTTAGTATTGAACTGGGAAAAAACTTGAAAAAGTTTGAAAAGTTTAAGCACATGACAAAGCGGTTTCTGATTTAACGCATTTGAGAGTAATTTACGTTTGTTAAAAGGAATTTCATTCATATCAAAACCATTCACTCAATGCCCAATTAAGAGAGAACTTTGAAGACTGTTTAAAAATTTTTTAGCACATAAAGAAACCGGTTTCTAATTAACGTTAAAAGGATTTCATTCACATCTCCGAACATTATCATAAATATATTAAAAAATGACCACTCAAACCTAATTGAGTGGAAAAAATGCATTTTATTATCCATTATTAAAAGGATCCATTAAAAAGGAAAACCTTCATTCACACCACAACAAAAACATGAATGTCAATTTGATCAACATTCCATAAGTGTTAATTAAGATTTACTTCACAAATTAACATTGACAAAACGTGAACAAACGATTTTTTACCTCTGATTTTTTTTCTAATTTTCTAAACTCAATTTTTTTTCGCTACATTGAAACAAAACATAAATGTCTATTTCTACAGATCATATTTTATAGTCGACTCTTTTGAACAAATGCCTTTCATTCACGCGACTCTTTTGAACGAAAACCTTTCATTCACGCCAGAAACAAAAAAAAAACCTGACACTCATATTTATAGTCGACTCTTTTGAATGAAAACCTTCATTCACATCACAACAAAAACATGAGTATCAATTTGATCAAACATTCCATAAAGTATTTTATTAAAATTTACTTCACAAAATTAACAGTGACAAAACGCAAACAAACGATTTTTTACCTCTGATTTTTCTAATTTTTCTAAACTCAATTTTTTTTCGTTGCATTGAAACAAAACATGAATGTCTATTTTTACAGATCATATTTTATAGTCGACTCTTTTGAACGAAAACCTTTCATTCACGCCAGAAACAAAAACAACTGACACTCATGTTTATAGTCGACTCTTTTGAACGAAAAACCTTTCATTCACACCAGAAACAAAAACTGACACTCATATCTATAGTCGACTCTTTTGAACGAAAACCTTCATTCACGCCAGAACAAAAACATGAGTGTCAGTTTTTACTCTCATCGTGACAGTGGGTTTGCCGGTTCGGTACCACCTCTTTCCGTGTACCGTACACGAGTCGATTTCTGATGTAAAATCCACAAATGGATTTCTGTGTACGCCTCCATAGGGATTCAGTGTTAAAATCGTGTACAGACAGGGATGGTCCAGAATCGGCAAACCACTTTTCGACACTGATCCAGAAACGGCAATACGTTTTTGCTCGCGATTTTTAACACTGAATCCTATGGGGGAAACCCATTTGCCGATTCTGTACAAGACGATACACCTATTCTTCCTTAAAAGTTCATACATTTTTTCACTCTTGAGCGATGTCTATATAGAATCCAGTGGTGTAGAATCGGCAAAGCCGATTCGGGACCACCATAAAAAACGACAAATCGTGTACCTGTACACGATTTTAACACTAAATCCTATGGAGGTGTACATCGATGTACGAAATCTTGTACATGTGGTCCCGAATCGGCCTTTATTACCTACTGACATGTCATTGGAATGCATTTTAATTGGAGACTTCAATGCGAATTGTCTCGTGATTTCACATCTCACATTTGGAAAATCATTTTAGTTTGACACACAAGTGATAGATTCTCCCACTCGTATTACCGACAATTCGCATAACCTAATCGATCTTGCTTTCGTATCCTGGAAAAATCACGTAGAAAAATGCTTAATAATCCCTCCTTTCTGTAGTGAAGACCACACAACTGGAGTAGTCCTAAAATCACAAAGCCCTCGCTATAAACCCTTCAAGAGTAGAGTATGGAATTACAATGAGATGGACATAAATGGGTTACGCAGTCATTTCTCACAAACACCTTGGTGTGATTTGTTTAATAATGATGTAAATGACTCTACCAAAAGCCTGACTTAGTATATCATAAATACTGCAAAACAATAAGGTCTATTACATAAACTCAGTTCAATGGGAATGAGGGATGACCTTTTATTGTGGTTTGAAAGTTATCTAACGCACCGTTTCCAATGTGTCGTTAATGGAGAAACGTCAACGAGTAAATTAGTACTAGCAGGGGTCCCACAAGGTTCAGTATTAGGTCCGATTTTGTTTAATGTTTATATTAAAAATGTTATTGCAAACAATATTGTGTCGAATATAAGGCCATATGCCAATGATACCACATTATATTCAGCAGTAGAAGATGCAAAGCTTTGGGCCAAAATTCAAAACGACGACCTTGCAAAAATTGCCGCCTGGTCAAATACTTCGCAGGTGTTGTTTAATCCCCAAAAAACAGAAACGTTAAATATATCCCATAAAACAAATCCCCTTAATCTATACTTACATGGCCAACAAATTGAAGACAAAGCGTCGCCTGGGTTCTAGAATGTTCTGTGTCCCCTATGGGACATAGAACATTCTAGCACTCAGACGACGAAAAGCGAACATAAACATTTGGGCTTAATATTTTCTAAAATCGCTTCCTGGGACGTTCACGTCGACATGGTTGTGAAAAGATTAATCCGATGATAAACTGCCTCCAAAGTCTAAAATACGTACTCTCTAGATCCGCATTAGAAACGCTCTATAGATATTTCATTCTCCCATTGTTTGACTATGCAGTGAAACGAAAAATATACTCCTCGAGAATTTACAGTTAGATGCGTTACGCACGATAGTTGGAGTACCCAGAGGGACAAGTCATAATCTTATTTATAAAGAGTCAGGCTTTATAACTTTAAAGCAACGTAGAAAACTGGATAAAATTATAACTATATTTAAAATGATTACAGCGGATGTACCCAATTACATGCAATTGTTAATACCTAGTTCAGGTTTAGAAGGGACTCCTTGCCCGTTAAGAACGACCAATTTATTACGGGAAATTAAATGCAACACGCAGCGGTTCTCAAGCTCATTCCTTCCATCTGCTGTGAGGCTTTGGAATACCCTACATGAGAACTTCAGAAACAGCAAGACAGCAAATGTCCTGCAAAAGGCCTTGACAATTGATGACATCATTGTCCCTAAATATTATTATGCCTGGAACAGAAAAGCACAGATTATCCACTGCAAACTTCATTTAAACTATAGCGAACTAAATGGTCATAAGTTTGACAGATTTATAGGGGATAATCCTTAATGTCGCTGTGGCTATCATTATGAAGACTCCAGTCATTACATACTTCCATGTCCTTTTTACGTGCGAGAACGCCAAATGATGTTTGACAAATTGGAAAAGGATGACAAAACTATTGATGTCCTACTAAATGGAAACCCGTATAAACCTAATTCACACAACACGTTTGTTTTCAACACTGTACAAGAATACATTATCAAATCCAGAAGGTTTGAAGACTTACAATAGTAAGTGTTAACTGGTCGGCAGCTGTGTGAGTTACCCTGGTATTTATTAGAAGTAATCCATCTTCCAAATACTTCATTTGTAGCTGAGTCTTCACCATCTTGGCATATACGCAGTCTGTATTAATGTTGGCAATGTATATGTCATGGAGGATTCATGGGTATCTGGATTAAATGCTTTGTAATTTACTGTGCTTCATATGTATTAGAAATTAAGTTTTCCAGCAATTTAGAAATATTATCTTGGTACCTGATATTTTGCCAAAAGAACCATACAATGTAACTTTGCTGCTGTGTAAGGGTACGGCGCTAAGATAGGCTTAGCCTGTTCGCCAAACCAGATTTCACATGAATGAAATAAAAATATTTAAAAAAAAAAAATAAAATATGTCGGTGCGTGCCTCATTTGGGGACCTCGAAGGGAACTCAAAAGTGACGTCATACCGTAGTGCTATACCATTACCATTTGGTCGTCATCCCGGTACCACGGACGCGTCCTACAAAACCTGAACCGCTGCTGATTCTGTCATCGCCGGCTGGTGCATTGTCATATGGTCACCGTTTTTCATAATTTCACAGACTTGTGAACTGAATATACAGATTTGTAAATCGAATTTACAGTTTAGCAACATAAAACATACTCTAGGAACAAGACGCTTTCATTGGAAATACTACATCTGTAGAGGTGTAAGTGATCCTAAAACGCCCACCTGGATCAATCAGTCTGCAGAGATGGGCGAGGTAGGGGGTATGTTGTGTGTGTGTGTGTGTGTGTGTGTGTGTGTGTGTGTGTGTGTGTGTGTGTGTGTGTGTGTGTGTGTGTGCGTTTGTCTTACCAACTTGACGAGGTAACTAGACAAAAGAGTTTGCGTGTTTCGCCTTACCGAGGTACAAAAGACAAAAGAAACCCTTTACCTCGGTTGTTTTCAGAACTGTACCGGCAAAACGAGGTTGAAACCGTTAATCCACACAAAGGACAGACAATGGGGTACCTCGGTATGTAGGGAAAACAAGACTGTGTGTGTGTGTGTGGGTTTGTCTTACCAACTTGACGAGGTAACCAGACAAAAGAGTTTGCGTGTTTCGCCTTACCGAGGTACAAAAGACAAAAGAAACCCTTTACCTCGGTTGTTTTCCCAGAACTGTACCGGCAAAACGAGGTAGAAACCGTTAGTCCACACAAAGGACAAACAATGGGGTACCTCGGTATGTAGGGTAGACAAGACTGTGTGTGTGTGTGTGTGTGTGTGGGTTTGGGTTTGTCTTACCAACTTGACGAGGTAACTAGACAAAAGAGTTTGCGTGTTTCGCCTTACCGAGGTACAAAAGACAAAAGAAACCCTTTACCTCGGTTGTTTTCCCAGAACTGTACCGGCAAAACGAGGTTGAAACCGTTAGTCCACACAAAGGACAAACAATAGGGTACCTCGGTATGTAGGGTAGACAAGACTGTGTGTGTGTGTTTGAGGTTAAAAAATCGCACTGGCACAGACATTTCATACTGAAACGTTTTTTTCTTTTAATATGCCGCCGAAAAATTGTTTTCATTTACTGAACCCTGATTGGTTTCAAACATGACAAAAAAGTACACAAAATTGATTTAAACTAAGTGATGAGCTTAGGAACTGGTTAAACTGACTGGCAGAAATTGGTGTTATTCATTGATGGGCTCTAATTTAGTCCTTACAAGGATGTTACGCAAGCTTTTGTTTTTCTTATAGGCGATGACAGGTCGAAGATTCAAAGGTTCATTTAATTTAGCATTGGTAAAATTGAATTCATCTTTTAACATTTTTGCTATTTCGATATTCATTCTGTTGTACGTTAAAGTGAAAGGAATGATGGACCTCCTTTCGCATTCGCCCTCTGATATGTTCATACCAAATGGCCAGAGAGTTTGAAGCGTATTGATCCAAAAAGCTTCACGTTTTTTTCTAAATTCATCCGTTTCTTCTAATGTGTCTTTAATTGGTGGTTGTTCAATAGGATGGATTTCGAAATCGTCCAAAGAATGGCCAGGAAGGTTAAAATGTTGTGCTACTGGGGCCTCAGCATTATGTTTTATATCCTGTTTGTGTCTAGTAGCACGTTCTCGAAAAGGATTTTGACTTTGACCAACATACTGTTTCCGACATCGCTTACAAGTGATAAGGTAAATAATGTTTGGTGAATCACAATGGAGGGGGTTACGGATCTGATAATGATTTTTCGTTTGTTCGGAGGAAAATTCCTCTTTCTGATCAGGCATAAAAGTATGCAGTCTACAACGAGGCTTTTTGCAATTAAATACCGCGCCACTACCATTCTGCAACGGTCTGTTGTGTTCAATCTTCAGTGGTTCGAAATTGGTAGTTTCAGCTGGACTTTCGAGCTTTTTCAGGGTTTGGGATTTCAGGCTACGCAAGAGACGCAGCGAGTACCCTCTCGATCTGAGGGCGCCAAATAGAGTAGAACAAGCCTCATTGAAATTTACCTTATCACTTGAATTGCGGTGGAAACGAATGAGTTGTGATTTGATGATACCTTTAAATGTATGTTGAGGATGAAATGATTTTGTGTGCAACAATTGATGTGAATCAGTTGGTTTAAAATACACTTTATAATCTAAATGACCGGACGCCTGAAATTGCTTGCCTTTATACACGGTCACATCGAGAAAATCAACAGAAGTTTCACTGATAGTAGCTTTCAATTTAATATTTGGATCGTGATTGTTCAAAATTTGTAAAAATTCATCAAAATCTTCTTTTGAATGTTCCCAAATAATAAAAATGTCATCTAAATACCTGAGATATACGAGAGGATGCTTTGCACATTTGCTTAAGGCATTTTCCTCCCATTCCGCTACATAAATGCTTGCAAAATTAGGACTGAATCTTTTGCCCATAGGACAACCCATTATTTGTAGAAAATATTCTCCATTGAATTGAAAGTCATTACCTTTTAAGCTCAGCTCTAAAAGATCCAAAATTTGTTCATCCGGGCGTTTCGCATCCGGATATTTTTCAAATGCATTTTTAACTGATTTAACACCTTTATCAATATCAATGTTCGTATACATACTGTCGATATCCAAAGTAGCCAGAATTGCATTTTTCGATATTTTCAATTTCGAAATTTTTGACAGGAAATCCTGTGTATTTTTTAGATAGCTCGGATGTCTATTTGCTATAGGTTTCAGATGATAATCAATTAATTCCGAGATCGCATAAGATTCCGAATTACAATCTGATACAATTGGCCTCCCGGGTGGAGTTAAGTCATCCGTCCATGAAGAACGGTCCTTGTGGATCTTTGGTAGGATATAAAATTGTCTTGTTTGAGCACTGAGCTTAGCCGTTAAATATTTCAATTGTTTTTTGGTAATGTGACCTTCGTCGAGGAGAAATTTTAAGATCTTATTGAATTTTTCGATATTACTAGGCCAAATAAGTGAATCTATTTTCTTATAATGTTTAGTATTGCTGAGTTGTCTCATGGCTTCCTTTATATAATTATCCCGAGATAGAACAACTACCGACCCACCTTTGTCGGCTGGTTTAATTACTAATTTCTTATTTTTTCGAAGTTTCGTGAGGGCTCTCCGTTCACCAGCTGTTAAATTGTCTTTATCGGAGAGTATGTTCATGCTGAACACCTTTTGGATGATTCGTTTGCTAGCCTCAATAATTTCGGGATCTACTTCACTATCTGGAGGTGACCAACCAGATGATTCTGTAAAAGGAAGTTTCCGACCGCTGGAGTTTCTAAAGCGGTCTGCTAATTTCATATGCCTAAGAAAATTACAGTTGTATGATGGTAAATTTGTTTGGTTATCAGTTTTAGGCTTTGGTGCAGGTACAAAAGTTAAACCGCGATCTAAAAGAGATTTCTCTTGGGTTGTTAGGTCATTGGTGCCAGACAGGTTAACCACATTAGTTCCTAATCCCACATCTGTTAGGCGGTTGTTACCTTTGCCTTTACTTAGTTTAAATTTAGGTGGTTCAACCAGTGATCGTACATAATATTGGCGGTTCTCGTGGTCCAATGGATTAAATCCTGAGCAACATCAAACCTCGCGTCATCAATTTTTGGTATCACGTTAACGTCCTTCACTTTCCGAATGGTTTCGTTGATGATGCTCAGAGTTCTCCTCTCAGCCTGAGGGAGTTTTTGCGAAAAGTTTAGTTCAGCGAAATAAATTTTTGCTGATCTAAACTTGACCCTGATATCGCTAAGCATATTCCGCAACTGCTTAACTACGAGATCAGAATTATCGTTTCGAGAATTCACGCCAATATTTAATAATATTTTTTGGGGACTGGACTGGCCCCTGTGCCCTTTAAACATAGAGCGCAGATGATTGAATTTGGCGCCGGGGTAACACTCCACCTGGATGTCCGGATGGGGATTTCTAAAATCGCTTCCTGGGACGTTCACGTCGACATGGTTGTGAAAAGATTAATCCGATGATAAACTGCCTCCTAAGTCTAAAATACGTACTCTCTAGATCCGCATTAGAAACGCTCTATAGATATTTCATTCTCCCATTGTTTGACTATGCAGTGAAACGAAAAATATACTCCTCGAGAATTTACAGTTAGATGCGTTACGCACGATAGTTGGAGTACCCAGAGGGACAAGTCATAATCTTATTTATAAAGAGTCAGGCTTTATAACTTTAAAGCAACGTAGAAAACTGGATAAAATTATAACTATATTTAAAATGATTAAAGCGGATGTACCCAATTACATGCAATTGTTAATACCTAGTTCAGGTTTAGAAGGGACTCCTTGCCCGTTAAGAACGACCAATTTATTACGGGAAATTAAATGCAACACGCAGCGGTTCTCAAGCTCATTCCTTCCATCTGCTGTGAGGCTTTGGAATACCCTACATGAGAACTTCAGAAACAGCAAGACAGCAAATGTCCTGCAAAAGGCCTTGACAATTGATGACATCATTGTCCCTAAATATTATTATGCCTGGAACAGAAAAGCACAGATTATCCACTGCAAACTTCATTTAAACTATAGCGAACTAAATGGTCATAAGTTTGACAGATTTATAGGGGATAATCCTTAATGTCGCTGTGGCTATCATTATGAAGACTCCAGTCATTACATACTTCCATGTCCTTTTTACGTGCGAGAACGCCAAATGATGTTTGACAAATTGGAAAAGGATGACAAAACTATTGATGTCCTACTAAATGGAAACCCGTATAAACCTAATTCACACAACACGTTTGTTTTCAACACTGTACAAGAATACATTATCAAATCCAGAAGGTTTGAAGACTTACAATAGTAAGTGTTAACTGGTCGGCAGCTGTGTGAGTTACCCTGGTATTTATTAGAAGTAATCCATCTTCCAAATACTTCATTTGTAGCTGAGTCTTCACCATCTTGGCATATACGCAGTCTGTATTAATGTTGGCAATGTATATGTCATGGAGGATTCATGGGTATCTGGATTAAATGCTTTGTAATTTACTGTGCTTCATATGTATTAGAAATTAAGTTTTCCAGCAATTTAGAAATATTATCTTGGTACCTGATATTTTGCCAAAAGAACCATACAATGTAACTTTGCTGCTGTGTAAGGGTACGGCGCTAAGATAGGCTTAGCCTGTTCGCCAAACCAGATTTCACATGAATGAAATAAAAATATTTAAAAAAAAAAAATAAAATATGTCGGTGCGTGCCTCATTTGGGGACCTCGAAGGGAACTCAAAAGTGACGTCATACCGTAGTGCTATACCATTACCATTTGGTCGTCATCCCGGTACCACGGACGCGTCCTACAAAACCTGAACCGCTGCTGATTCTGTCATCGCCGGCTGGTGCATTGTCATATGGTCACCGTTTTTCATAATTTCACAGACTTGTGAACTGAATATACAGATTTGTAAATCGAATTTACAGTTTAGCAACATAAAACATACTCTAGGAACAAGACGCTTTCATTGGAAATACTACATCTGTAGAGGTGTAAGTGATCCTAAAACGCCCACCTGGATCAATCAGTCTGCAGAGATGGGCGAGGTAGGGGGTATGTTGTGTGTGTGTGTGTGTGTGTGTGTGTGTGTGTGTGTGTGTGTGTGTGTGTGTGTGTGTGTGTGTGTGTGTGTGCGTTTGTCTTACCAACTTGACGAGGTAACTAGACAAAAGAGTTTGCGTGTTTCGCCTTACCGAGGTACAAAAGACAAAAGAAACCCTTTACCTCGGTTGTTTTCAGAACTGTACCGGCAAAACGAGGTTGAAACCGTTAATCCACACAAAGGACAGACAATGGGGTACCTCGGTATGTAGGGAAAACAAGACTGTGTGTGTGTGTGTGGGTTTGTCTTACCAACTTGACGAGGTAACCAGACAAAAGAGTTTGCGTGTTTCGCCTTACCGAGGTACAAAAGACAAAAGAAACCCTTTACCTCGGTTGTTTTCCCAGAACTGTACCGGCAAAACGAGGTAGAAACCGTTAGTCCACACAAAGGACAAACAATGGGGTACCTCGGTATGTAGGGTAGACAAGACTGTGTGTGTGTGTGTGTGTGTGTGGGTTTGGGTTTGTCTTACCAACTTGACGAGGTAACTAGACAAAAGAGTTTGCGTGTTTCGCCTTACCGAGGTACAAAAGACAAAAGAAACCCTTTACCTCGGTTGTTTTCCCAGAACTGTACCGGCAAAACGAGGTTGAAACCGTTAGTCCACACAAAGGACAAACAATAGGGTACCTCGGTATGTAGGGTAGACAAGACTGTGTGTGTGTGTGTGTGTGTGTGTGTGTGTGTGCGTTTGTCTTACCAACTTGACGAGGTAACTAGACAAAAGAGTTTGCGTGTTTCGCCTTACCGAGGTACAAAAGACAAAAGAAACCCTTTACCTCGGTTGTTTTCCCAGAACTGTACCGGCAAAACGAGGTTGAAACCGTTAGTCCACACAAAGGACAGACAATGGGGTACCTCGGTATGTAGGGAAAACAAGACTGTGTGTGTGTGTGTGTGTGTGTGTGTGTGTGTGTGTGTGTGTGTGTGTGTGTGTGTGTGTGTGCGTGTGTGTGTGTGTGTGAGGGGGTACTCCTTGTTGCATAGGTAAACATCTTCTGTTTTTTTTTGTTTTTTTTTATTTAGCAAAGTTCTAGAGTTAAAGGTATTGAAGTTATTTTTTGTGTTTATTTTTTTATTTTGAGTTAAATCATGTACAGTATCGATTATTCAAATAAACGATTTTATTCATTGATTCATTTATTTATTTACTGGGGTTTAACGACACTTTCGACAGCCAGCGTCACCTCGTGTCCACACAAGCAGGGTTAGCACAATCGACGTGCAGTACGCCTTAGTCCACAGCGCTACCGTGACCACACGTGGACAATCGAGATTAAGTGCCTTGCCCCGTTGCACCTGGCGGGATCGAACCGAGGACCTTTCGGTGTGAAGTCCAATGCAGTAGCCACAGAGCCATCGCGCTCCCTATTTTGAACATCAGTATCTGTCTTGCTAACGCTAAAGTATCTACACCATAAAATCAGTTGGGTTAAATTCAACCCAAATCAACTGGGTTGAGTGAATATCAATCCAACTGATTTTAGAGTGCACGTAAAATGGTACACACCAGATCGATACCAATATAATCTTAAGTACTTAGTGTAACTTGTCAACATGGCATTGTGGGTAAAATATTTGATAATATATTTTATCATGACCATGTGCATGTCCTGTAATTTGTATCAGATTCGAGGTCGTATTTACAATCAGATCGCAACGAGCCCATCAGGGCGAGTTGTGATCCGATTGTAAACATGACCGAGAAAAGTTTTTCGATGAGTTTGGTCCAGTGTCACCGAAGAAGAAGACAGAAATACAAAAGTTAACATACGACGGACGTCAGGTGATGGTAATAGCTCACCCTGTCTTTCAGTTGGGCAGGCCAAAAATGTGACAAAAATAATGCCCTAGGGTAGGGTAATTATACTTTAGTGAAGTCTGAATTTTAGGACTTATAAGTCCCTGTTGCCGTGATTTGAAGGACGTTGAACGATACGTGAACTCTGAAATCAGCAGGGTTAAACATCAACCCAAATAATTTAGGTTGAGTAAATATGAACCCAAATGGGTTCATATTGACTCAACGCAGTTCATTTGGTTTGATTTTAACCCAACTGATTTTAGAGTGTGAACCCATAATCAAGAATTTCTGGACCACATAAAATAAGTTGACAATCAAATTTTACTAGGGTACACCCATTACTGACTAAAATTCATTATAGGGTACATCATTGAAAATTCACTATTTTCCTCTTGTACTGATAACAGTCTATTGCAGGAGTCTTTGGAACCTCTCTATGAGAGCTTTCCACTTTCCAAGACTCCTGCTAGGGGCTGGTATTGAAAATGGAAAAAAAAATCCTACCGCTATCAAACAAGTCGAAGTTGGAGGATCGATTATAATACTTTTCAAAGCTTCGGTAAATTCAAGGATTTCCAAGGCCTTGGAAATTATATTTTCAAGCTTACGAATGTTGAAGATTTTTTATTGGATATCGGAAATTATCTCATTCGTGTGGACCTGAAAGTATTATTTTGTACTCGTGCTTGAAACACCGTAGATTTTCTTTTTATTATATGCAACGTATCATTATACTGCGCAATGTTCAGCCCAATTCGACTGTAAACAGTTTCAAGACAAAAACAAAAATCTGCTGATCATTCCTTCAAATTGACGTCCAAGACGACGCCATACGCAGAAGCGTACCGTCATATAGGAAGCTAATAAAAAAATGCATCGCGTGGACCTGAAAATATTACTTTCAATAAAATAAAACTTTCAAGTGCACACTCATGAGATAATTCCAGATACTGACTAAAATAGAGTAGATTTTCTTTTTTGTTATATGCAACGAGACATTTTATTGCACAATATTCAGCCCAATTCGACCCCAAATGCGTACGTTTCAAAACAATAACAAAGATCAGCTGATCGTTCATTCAAGGCGACGTGATGCGGCGTAGCGCGACGTCATTTAGGAAGCTAATTTGCGATAATTCACAGGCTAGCATATAATAAAATAAATAAATAAACAAAAATAATAATAAATAAATAAATAAAATCCATAGAGTTGGCAACTACGTGGTACACTGACACGAACACCTTCGAGATTTACGACTGAGTTGGCAATATAATACGTGATAACTAAAGAAACACATGCTATGTTATATACACAATGACGTAGAACACCGTTCTCGAGTTGTGTATTACATAAACAGGTGTCATTCAGAAATTTGAATGGTTACATAACACACGACTTTGTAAGAAAGTTCACAAAACGTGAGCAAAAGTCCGAAGTTTTGCTGCATCCCATCAAAGATGTGTAATGTTTTAATAAAAAAAAAAACTACAACCACCTCATTCCCCACACTGCCCGGAATAAAAAGAAAAACAAGAACAAAAATAACAACAAACACGAAAACCGCAAAACAAGCAATATTTGTTTAACGATCACAACACTTGTCGACAAATAAGACATCATTATGTTATATATACACTTTTCAAGTAGAATATGTATGCCTTCTTGAAATGTCTTCGTTGCATATTGTTACAACACAAAGCAAAGATACGTTCAAACAAATGAAACGCTGCAGTTGTTTACACTGATGCAGGTCGGTCATTGATCATCGATGTAAGAATGTTTTCAGGCTAAAGTAAATGTGTTATGTAGAAGTCTTTGTGCGTTAAAGGGTTTTTTGTATGTTTAATGTGATTGTGATATACTGTCACAGTCCTGTGCAAATTTTCTTAGACATGTATTTCCATTGCATTGTAACGTTTTCATCAGGAACAGATAGCATAACTCGATAAAATATATAATAATTCTTTCTCCTTCCGCTGATTTGCCGTGGCTCTCTGAGGAGGCAACATCAACACCGCCCCACCGAGTTATTCCTCCCTCCTAATCTCACAGCATTCAGTCAAAAACTGTTTCCATTGGTAATTTCTCAATCTCTCCAACTATAATATTGACACTTTCCTTGTGTCAGTCCTCATCCACTTATTCTTCATGTTTCCATCCCATTCTTCCATTAGTTTCTCAAGGAGTCTACTAGGCAAATATTTGGGGCATTCTAAAATGAAGTGTTCCAGGCCCTCCGTTAGTCCTAAGTTGTATATTAGGCACGCTCTTTCTTCGCCTTCGCCTTCGCCTTCGCCGATTCTCCCCCTCAACTCCTATGACCTGGTTCTCACTTTGAACAACAATGACCCCCACCCAATCGATCCATCTATGTTCTCCTCGGAAGCAGACTCATCTTTTTTTATAAACCCGTCTAAAGAGTTCTTGACCCAAACTTCAGGTCGCCTGTTTCTATTTCACGACAACCCCTCCCTGATAAAACTGTTCCACTGCTTCTTTCCTCTTCTAGACCTTTAGTCTCAATAGAGTAATCCTCCATTCGCTCCCTCGCCTTATCCATACTGCTGGATATTAGAAATAGTTAAACGTCGTTTCATAACAGATGCTGTTTGGAAGGTTTACAGTATAATTCAGGTAGCATAATTTTCCCGTACAGTTAAAACTAGATGTCCTGTCACGAACTGTGCGCTTATCTATGCTTAATTGCGCGTAGAAATTGCGCGCAATTGTGATATCGAATGACATCCAAAGCACGGCAGGTTCTCCTGGCTACTCATAGCAAACACAGGCAATGTTTCTGCCAATGGACCTCCGGGTTATCCGGAGGTCCATTGGCTGAAAAATTGCTTTGCACAGGCCATATATACAGAATTTGATAGCCTTATGGTCATAACGCGTAGAATAACGCGCAGATAGACGTGCTATTTGTGCGCATTCCATGACAGGACTTCTAGTTTTAACTGTATCTACTCTATCTTTAACCAGGATCCATCCGACTTCCCCTCTGACTGCTTCCAATGCGTACGTTACTTAATTCTGTTACCTATACCAACGGACCTCATTTTGCGAAAGCCTACAAGTTCCTCACTACCGTAGGGATTAAAGGGATCACACCCGTTCCATAAGATCAACGAGCTCGTTCCAACGACGGGCCAAGGTTAATAATCATGCATGACTAGTGCGGTCCTTTGCGTTCATTTTTACAGTACTCTGTTTTCTATGAACACAAAACTAGATTCTGTCTTTGGGACATTGATAGCAGTACTGAAACAGTTCAGGAATCTTGTAACCGCGTAACCTTTTACTTATAACCTCCACGTTACCGATATTAAACGCCCGTTATTTGTGAAGGAGAATATGAATTTGTACCATGATTACCTATTCTACTTTATATGAAAGGCCTATGACATAAATTTTAGCTTGATGTAACTGTGGTGAACACGTCAACAATGGGATTTCAATCGTTAAATTTTACACCAACAGTAGAACTACTTCCATGTTGACCTTTGGTGACGTCGACCTGAATGCAAACTTGTCTAAATTTATCGCAGTCGCCTCTCGCAGAGAGAAATTAAAGTGGCAATTATTTATTACGTTTTTAAATGGGTTTACCTCATAAGATGCCAGACATTAACAAAAATGCATTGTCTCATGTAATAAAGTATTCATAACTCGAAATAGTATGTTATTAAAACGAGAAAGGCTCCGTTTCTTTTTCCATTTCGTTTCGGCGATCAAATTGACAGGAAGTACCGCCCACCGATGCTCATGTAAACAAAAATAGATTCGCACGCATGCACGTCTAATGTTCAGTAAAATCGAGAAAAAATAATAGTGACTCTTAATAATCTAACGATCATGGTATAAATAAAATATACCCAAAGTAGCTTGGTGTATCAAATGTTCACCACTCGTGGTGAAGTGGTGTTAACATTTGCTACACCAAGCTACTATAGGTATATTCTATATATGTGGAATCGACATAAAATAGTCAGGTCCTAAATGAAAAACCAAATTGTATTAGTGGATTCAGACAATGAGTAAAACCCGGAATGTAACTTTTAGAAAACTTGCATAAAATACACGGACAGAATGAAAATCTTCCGATGCTCACGTAAACAAAAATAGATTCGCACGCATGTATGTCTAAAGTTGAGTAAAATCGAGACAAAATAATAGTGACTCTTAATAATTTGACGATCTTGGTAGAAATGAAATATAACCAAAGCAGCTTGGTGTACCAAATGTTCACCACTCGTGGTGAAGTGGTGTTAACCGCGCGCCAATGGCTCGCGGTTAACACCACTTCACCATGAGTGGTGAACATTCGCTACACCGACAGAATGAAAATCTTCAACGTTGCAGTCTCCACACTTCCAATAGTCCCAACCCACTAAAACATATAGGATATCTAGTGTTTTTGAGTGGATACAGAAAATTATCTCATGAGTAACCGAGACAAATGGTTATTTTTATCCACTCAAAGAACATGAGATTTTCTTTTTATTATACTCTTTTTATAACAATCACATAATTCAACTCGTTTCAACTATGAATTGATGCATGAAAGTAAACAGCGCATTGAATCATTGAAATGCGATAGTGATTTGATTGATACTCGGAGCAGATAGCGTCTTGAAATCTGATTCAGTTGGCGAGTTTCTAGTCCAAACATGGCCTGAAAGTCCGTAATATAAGTTTTTGGTTTGGTACGTCCTTTAAAAGGACGTACCAAACCAAAAACGTGTATTACGGATTTTCAGGCCATGTTTGGACTAGCGGGTTTCATGCATGAATTCATAAATAATAATAATAATAATAATAATAATAATAATAATAATAATAATAATAATAAATTTTATATAGCGTAAAACCACCAAAGGTGCTCTAAAGCGCTTTACAAAAAAAAAAAATCAATTCAATTTATGTATTCCGGCAAGAAAAAAAAGCTTTGTTGAATAAATGAGTTTTTAATTATTTTTTGAAATTTTCTATACTTGTTAGAGATCTGATATGCAGTGGCAATGTATTCCACAGTCTGGGCCCAGCAATTGCAAAGGCCCGTGTCCTGGCTAGCTCAGATTTTGTGAATGGTACAACCAGACTCAGATTCAGATTATCTGCAGACCGTAGGGGACGTGTGGGAGAGTAGCGAATGACAAGCGTTCTCAAGTACTCTGGGGACAGGCCGTGAATGCATTTATAAACTAGTACGAGAATTTTGAATTCAATTCTATATTGAACCGGCAGCCAATGAAGATCTTTCAGAATAAGAGTGATATGGTTATAGCTTTTAGAACCACTGAGAATTCGAGCTGCAGTGTTCTGAATTCTTTGCAGCCGTTGTAACAGTATGTTTGGCAGACCAATGAAAAGCGAATTGCAGTAGTCCAAATGTGAAGAGATAAAAGAATTCATGGTGAATACGTCTTGAATTATTGCTGAAAATGATCGGTATCCACCCAAAAGTACTAGATTTACTTTTCACTATACGTTTTTAGAACAAATTGATCATTTCCAGTGATAATTTGACTCGTATTCACCTTGAAGTGATGCTTTGAAAGCCGCCATTTTGATTGATACTGTGAAAGTGAAAATTTCTATATCTTCACAGTGGGGGATACGATTTCTGTCTTTCCGCAATTTCTTTGATAATCTACCGTTTAGCGTATCATAAAAAAATACTTCCACGCGTCTGTCACCATTGAGCGGTTATTAGGTAGCGAAACACATTACCCGAACACAAGCTTGTAACCGATTTATCGTTTCAACAGTAGAGGGCGGAAACTGTCTTCACGCACTTGTTGAGAGCCACAATCAGAGAGGAATTTATTTCAGCTGCTCGGAAAGGGAACAAGGACCAGAGATCCACACAGTTTAGTAACCGGTATACCAAAGCGTGGGCCAGTAAACCATTGAACATCGTCAAAACAATGCCACAAATGTAGAGTTCAGTTAAATTCTCACGTCTGCCTAGGTTTCACATCTCCACGGCAGCTGCACGTTGGTGTGACATCTACTGGCGTCAGGACAACGGCCCAGACTAAACCTGTATGGTTTGAAAGATATATTCGTATAAAAGAGAAATTTGGGATTATGTTTGCAGATCCCCACTAAAAACTTTTGAACGTAGCAATCAGTGGGTAACCACTTGACAACCAACCAAGTGACATCATGGTATTATTTAACAACATTGATGTAAATTTTTACCCTTGTCACTGTGTGTGACAAGAATTATTTCGAGAGGTGATGTACACGGCAAATAACACCAGATACTGTTGAACAAGCAGTCGGAATCAGAGAAGCATTTTTTTTCATGGATTGCTGGGAGGTAATTGGATATTCAAATCTGTACCTAACAAGAAAGGCAGACGACACTTGCAAACAGAATTCTTGAATAACTCAATTTTTTTATTTTTTACGTCAAAAATATAGCTTGTGACATCTCAATGGAACGAGCTCAGGGAGCTCGTTCCAATGAGATATCATAAGCTATGTTTTTAGACACAAAATAATGGAAATTGAATGGTGATTTTTGTGAATAGTGCTGGCCAGTTTTCGACGTTACGTTGGATTGTCAGGGCGATAGCGAGTTTTCTCCATTGTTTATACCGGATTGTAAATAATAATCTAATAAGAATAAAAATAATAACAATTTTGGTAGTTGGTATAGTATTAAAAATAATACTTATTATTACTTGTGTAAAAAATCCTCTTTCAATTAACGCGAGTATCATTTCACTCAGACTATTACGCTGGGTCAGATCAAAGGTATCGGGTTGCGTCATCAATACCTCGTTAAAGAACACATGTGTTCGGACAGAGAAGCCTATTAATTTTCAATTCTAACAGGTTATCACAAGCGCTTATATACTAGCAACCAAAGCGAAAGGGACTTGTCAAATGAAACGCAAATTGTCTAAACTCAAAGAGTCAATTTTTCATTTCGCACTGTTTGTCGGAAGGATCTAACAAAGTCGTTAGAAAGCGATTAGCCAGATAAAATTATGTGTAAATATGCAAGCGAGTGAGGTCTTAGGCAGACTCAAAAAGATTCAGAGAGACGCGTTAGACCCGGTTAGACCGGTTAGTTCACGTTCTTTGTGGAAGCCAGATCAGGGATCTGCGCTAGATGTTGCCCGCTGGGGACAACATAGAGAGCTGAAGCGAGATATTGCCTGCGTTGGACGGAGTAGTAGATCTCTTTTGTCGGTAGCCCTGCCATAAGTCTGGGCTAATAAAAAGTTAAGGCTATAGGATTAGCATAGGGGGCGCCACGACGCCAAGACAATGCCAGTAAAGGTTTGAGAAATAAAGTAGGGAGCGAGGTGCTCAAAAGTTGGTGTCCAGGTAGAGGAGCTACGCAGGAAAATAAGTGGACGGCTAGCGAGAGGGAGCTGCCGTATGAACATTTTGGTGATTTAAGTTGGCCAGGTAGTGGAACTACCCTTGAAAATAAGTGGACGGCTAGCGAGAGAGAGAGAGAGAGAGCTGCCGTGGGAACATTTCGTTAATTTAAGTGGTGATTCGGAATCAATAGTAATGAAACAGTGAGTGGTGCACAGTGAAAACGTGATAACTTAGTGGAACTGTATACCTTGAACCTGGAGAAGTGTTGGTGGATCTCTGGACGATAAAACATCTAAAAGTGACACTATAATATCTAAAAGTGCACAAGAAGAACGGCGACCAAACCAATGCTAGCATTTGAAGAGAAGAAGGCGGTAAAGTGACATTTTCTCTTTTCTTTGTGAAAAACAAAAGATTCTTTGTGGGAAGTCTCAGTATGTAGTATATCTTCTTATTTTATGTATTAAACTTGTCATTTTCTTAATTCGCGTTGATTATCGTTCCGAGGAAAAGTCATTGACACCTACAGGACTAGAATCCCAAAGTAGTCGATATCACCAAGGGGTTCTGTAGCGATGAGGTGTAGGTTCACACGCAGAGACAGCTGCACTCCCAGGATGGGGCTGGGTGCGATTGAACCTATTCCTCCCAACCGGTCCACGTGGTGGGCCCCATATCGGCGACATGGATAAATGTTAATGACACAGAACGCACGTTATTTGAAATCATTAATAAATGATATTTGCAATTTCAGAAATGGCATTACCGTTGTGGGAAAAACAAAATAGAAAATGTCATGCTTTCATTCGAGATAAACGAATGAACGATTGATTGCCATAAACGCAGCGAAACTTGTCTCTGCTAAAAGCTCTCGGATTCACTTCAAAGGACACGAATATGCTGTACATTAATTCTTTATGTTAACAGCAGTCATGATTTATAATCAGAGCCCCCAAGTGGTACGACGCCATTTAAGAGACGTTTGTCAGATGAGTATTTTTTTCTTCAACCCTTCCCACGACTAGACGAGGAAATGTGAATAAACCATATTGATTAGGCAACACAAAGTAGATCTTCTGTTTCTCAGGCCATTATTTGTGAAATTGCATGCGGGCGAGCGGTTTCGTATTTTATTTTTTTGTCAGTAATGTCTTCTTTGCCATCAAAAGTTCATGTTCTTGGTTCAAGTTTTAGGCCTCATAATTTTAGGCCTCATAATCTACAGAATAGCATGGGTGGTGGAGTATTTCACCCCTTGAGTGCAAGAAGGCATTGCAAAGCCTTCTTGCACTCAAGGGACAAATTCATCAATATTTTTAACTTGAGTAAAATATCAGACATAAACCATTTAATTTTTATTTTTTTAAAGTTTAAATTGGTTATAAAAAGAGAGCATGCGGCAGCTTAAAGGACCATGCGGGAGGGCCTGAGAAACAGATTTTTAATTTTTTTAGGCCTTAACAATTGTTTTTTAATTTTCTGCATCAAAACAGATAGCTGACGATCTTACATTTAAACGAGGTCGACGAAGTCGTTGCAATGGGGCGGGGAGGGGATGATGGGGCGGTGGGGAGGGCTCATAGGCGGAGGACTCATAAGCTTGAATGTTGAGGAAAAGACCGAAAAAATCATAAAAACGTGAATGGCGATTTTTGTGGTCTGACAGAGGCGTTGGCTGGATATGTCCGTTAGGTTTGGTAAAAGATGAACCAATACATTTCAGTTTTCAAGTTCTAAAAGAGGACACGAGAAGATTGGGGGTGTCGTATTTTCCCATGGACTTCATGCGACGAAAAAGAGGTTCCGAAGGCCAGTCAGTTATAAGATATTGGTATCAAAGAAGGGGAATCCATGGAAATATCAGGATAAGGAAATGGGGCAGCCTGAAGTTAGACTTCAATGAGTGATTTCTTCTAACCGTGTTGGAATTTTGGGAAGTAAAGGAGACATCAGCATCACCAAAGAAGCTCTAAAATCCAGATAGATGACATTGCCAACTACTCACGACGTGCCCTCCGAATTTCCAACTCTGCGAACTTTTGGCCAGGATTGGGATAGGTGGCATAAATATGAACCCATTTCGGTTCATTTTTTGCCAAACTGGTCTCAGAGTGTTCGACATGCCTATTCCACCTGGAGGTGAATGATCGAATGCAGTGGCGGCTTAATCCTTCTAACCCGGTGAGCATAAATGTTTTCGTGAAGGAAAAAATCTTAGTGGAAGAGGAGACGCTATAAAGAGCACAAAATCTGAAGCGAGACTAGGTAATAATTTAAACCAAACAGCTCAGCATCAGCAGGGCTGCTGTGTTAATTTATTACGGATCCTCCCAACAAACGAGGATGGTTTCGCCGATTTCATCATTAACAGTATTGACTGAAATGATACCTTCCAGATCACCAGTGCTGAAAGGGTTAATATCTGAATAAATCGTCCAATTGGGCACCTGTTCATGTATAAATTTACGCTCCTTCAAGTTGTTTCTGTGATCGAGAAAACGTTAGTAAAAATGACATGATTTTGTATATATATCTCCAAGGATCTCAACAAATGGACGGTACCACATACAAAGATTTCGTATAAAGTGCAGCATCGATTTTTATTTCTGGATACCGAAGGTCACAATAAAATGACATACAAAGGGAGTGAAAAAAACGTAAACCAGTGTGTTGGAAATCAATATAATCTTTAGTCAAATATGTACTTAAAACCATCTTTATAGACGCATACACAACTTTATACTGAAAGACAGTTACTCTTCATTCGTAGGTCACGTTCATCTACAGTTTCACGGAGTGTTCTTCAACGTCTCAATAAGTGTCTCGTTCCTTTTGTTGAGTGATAGGAACTGAAATAAACTATCTGTTCTTTATCAGAGTATGAATGTGGGATTGATCGTCTGAGCTCGTATTATCCGACATATATGAACAGAACGACACGCGTGTGTGAATGGGTTAATCGATATGGCACGAGTGTCGGCGCGGAAGGATAGAACGAGAGGCCACAGGCCTCGAGTTTTATCCTTCCGCGATGGCACAAGTGCCATATCGATTAACTCATTCACACACGAGTGTCGTTCTGTGTTTATTACCCGCCTTCGCGTCTCTAAAACAATTATTAGAATGACACTCAACAATTCATTTGATAATTATCACCAAAAAGAACACATTTTGTCGTCAACCAAACTTGCGAGGGGAACCTGTGTTATTCTTTCGTCCTCTGAGTTCCAATGTGTTCTATGTGCCTACTGGCACATAGAACACTTTAGAACTCAGGGGACGACTTTTAGCTATCGCTAGGGATTGAACCTGTAGTTGCGGTACACGATTTGTAGAAAAAACTCCAGTGAAATTTCGCTTCTTTATAAAATAGTCCGTCAACGATTTCCTCTACACATGTGCGGAGCAATTTTTAATTTCTGCACGGTTTAGTGTTGCTGTAGATAGGGATTTCATAGAACAGGCGTGTAATAAAATTCATTTCAGTCTTTATATTTTTTTAACAAATAATTTTATTTATCTTCAGAAAGTGTGCACGTTGAAAATATTGATTGATCTTCCCTACGTGATGGGTGCGCGGTGGCGTCGCGGTAATCGGTTCTCGTCAGATCACCGAAGTTGAGCAACGTCGAGCGCTGTTAGTAGTTGGATGGGTGACCATTTCAGCGACTGATTCGAGCTCCCGTGTTGTGTCCTTGGGCAAGGCACTTAGCGCCGATTGCCTACTTGGGGGATCGATGACGCTGTGTACTAAAGCGTGCTGCACGTCGATGGTGCGCGTGTCTTCAACCAATCTAACCCTGCCTGTGCCGCGGTGCAGAGTTCAGAGTTACGTTGTTGGGGAGCTTGCAACTGCTCGTCGTTGCTCTTTGGTTCTCCCCGGGTACTCCGGCTCCGGGTACTCCGGCTTCCTCCAACCGTAAAACTGTCACCGACTTGATATGACCCTGGCTGTTAAAGTGTCGTTAAACCCTAATAACTAAATATAAATAAATAAATTCCCCATGTAATGAATATAGACTCTGTCGGTTGATGGCTCTGAACCGGGATGGAATATACAACCAGACTCCAAAGGGTAAACTGTAGATGACTAGCCAATTCTGTCAAACTGAACCATGGCAAAACTGAACTGATCTATTTTGGGACAGAAATCCAAATTTCAAAACTCAAAATCACGATCCACAATACTGAGATCTCCCCAAGCCCTTTTGTTAACAACCTTAGGAGTTTCCATGACGAAAATCTGTCACACGACAGACAGATCGATTAGGCTTGTCGAGCGGCACATTCTCATCTCCGAAACGTCGAAAAAATCAGAACGTCATAAATCAACAGCTAAACAACTTGCACATGCATTTTTATACACGATTACCTCTTCTACTATATATAAAAAGCCTATGACATAAATAAATTTTAGCTTTACACACCAACCGTGGGGAGCACGCCAGCAATGGGATTTCAACAGTTAAAATTTACACCTACAGCGAAACTACATCCAGTTTGACCATTGGTGGCCTCGTCTTGAATGCAAACTTGTCTAAATTTATCATTCGTCGCCTCGTGAAGAGTGAAATGAAACCGGCAATTATTTATTACGTTTTTAAATAAGTTTACCTCATAAGATATCAAAAATTAACAAACATACGTTGTCTCATGTTAATAAAGCATCCATAACTCGACAGAGTATGTTATTAAAATGAAAAAGACCCCGTAATTTGCGCGTTTCGTTTTCTATTTCGTTTTGGCGATAAAATTGTCAGCGAAAGTACCGCCCACCGATGCTCATGTAAACAAAACCTCATTCGCACATGTGAATATTGATTTATGTAACATTTAAACTCTTATTAATCTGACGATCGTGGTATAAATAAAATATACCCAAAGTAGCTTGGTGTATCAAATGTTCACCACTCGTGGTGAAGTGGTGTTAACCGCGAGCCTTTGTCGGTGAACTCGTGGTGAACATTTGGTACAACAAGCTACTTTGCGTATATTCTATATTATAACACCCCTTAATTATTGCAATTCATTACTTTATGGGTGTAAAAAGTCAAATCGAGGGAAACTGCAAGTACATTTGTAATATAAAAGTGTGCAGCCAAAGATATAAATCAGAACAAGAAGGCCTGCAACATAACGACAGTCCTTTCCTGATTACGTTATTACGTTAGCTACCACCCAGCAAAGAATTCCCTACTTTGTGTACAAATCTATTAACAACATGATGCTACCCTATATCCAAAATCTGGCAAAGAAACATATTCCATCTCGAAATTTAAGACTCTTTCAGCACCTGTCAAAATTGAAAACAGCAAGAGACAGACCATTTTGCGTAGCTGCTTGTGCTATATGGAAACGCACTTCATATTTATCTGAAAAATCTCAATTTGTAACTTGAAAAGAGTCTTAGGGCATTTTTTCCCAAAGACTTTCTCGTGTAAAACGGACACCCACCATCGGTTTATCATCTTCTTCTTCTTTTTATAATAAATTGAAATTTAATCCGAAACGTTCGAAAACTCCGCAATTGTAACTGTACAATTGTCGGATTACGACACCAAGTAATTTAATACTTGGCTGTCGAGGGGGTAAACATCCACCCTGAGTTATAGTCTTGCTAGTCCAGTAGAAATGTGAAGACTCACCTGCTAATATTCACATCGTGGACGACTATGTAAATTACATGGTGGTCCATTACATGTATGTGCAAATTTGTTGTTTAGTTCGTAAAGCAGACACAAAGTGATTTGGTACTTAACTACCACCTGTGTGAAAGCCCATCCTCAGTTATAGTCTTGCCAATACAGGAGAAACGTGAGAAAAAAATTCCATAAATACAGGTGGACAACAAAAAATGACAAATTTAGTTTAGATTATTGAGAACATCCAGAATAACCTGTCACCTATTTTCAAGCTGAGGCTCCAATTATATAACACCTTAACGAAAATTCCAGCGGACACTTCAGAACTCAACAGCAAATTTGAACATCCTGAATCACTGAGTAAACTAAACTACTCGGTGGTCTATTATGTGCAAATTTGCTACTGAGTACGTAAAGCAGACACGGGGTGACTTGGAACTTGGCCACTGAGCGGGTGAACATCCATCCTCAGTTTTTGTCTTGCCAGTCCAGTAGAAGCGTGAAAACTCAGCTGCAAATTGCACATCATGGACCACTGAGTAACGCAGGGGCATCGGAAGCACTTCGGGGCAGATGGAAAAAGGCATTTACTCGCATTAAGCGCATTAAAAATATAACTTGTGATCTCCTGAACACAACAGAGGTGTCTGACGTCAGTAACAACCACGTGCCCGGATGACAACCTGAACCCTCCTCCTAATGCTACCAGTGAGCGTCATTCAGTGCATGTATACTCATAGTCAGAAATCCATCCCAAACAGTGATATTTTCACTCGGAGGCTTGTATACACAAACGCACATGTTCGTTTCGTTCGATTCGATGATTTCGTATTTCCGGAAACTGTGGACCTTTTTACTCAAACATTTTTAATAAAAATTAATTCCACTGTACCTGCTGTTTGTTCGTGATTTTTTACAAGATAAAGCATTATTGAAACCGACTCACCACTATATGGATTCAAACTTCTTAGCTTTTGTTCCTGTTGAAATCGATCCAGGAATTTGCAACTTTACGCGTTTATGTTTCCTATTTTCGTGACACAACAAACGGTGATATTTGAAAAAATGACAATAAAATGTACCAACGTGCACGCAAGAAATCAATGCGGTGGTCTCTGAGGATCAAAAGTATTTTTTTGGCCTTATTGTGTTTGTTCAACGAGACTTAGTAATTGTTAAACACTCTCGACATGACAAAGGAAAAAATCGTCACTTATTACAGTATCACAAAGATCGCACCGCATCCAGTGCACAGTGGTACGATAGCCGAGTTAGCCAACCCGAAATAATCTATGCATGCAGTAGTGGATCGGATTGGATTTACTGTTGTAAAGGCTATCGTCACGTTTGTGTAACAAAGATTTCAGACGTCTAAGTTATATATACTTTAACATCAGTTGGGTTAAAAAGCAACCCAAATCGACTGGGTTGAGTGAATATGAACCCCAATGGGGTTCATATTCACTCAACCCAGTTGATGTGGCTTATTTTTTAACCCAACTGATTTTAGGGTGTATTAGTTTAAACAGTATTTATTCACTAAATGACATGTGTACACATTTCACAATAACAGTAGAGTAACAAAAGTTCTGAACAACAGTAAATACAATAGTATACACAAAACAATGAAAGTAGATTACTGTGTAAAGGAGGGATTCGACAGAAAGCTTAAAGCTTATGTAAGTCGTCTCCCTGATAACTTATGAACTTACTCCTGTAGGTGGTACGAATCAGATGAAGAGCTCACATGCCGACACACGGAGGCCGAGGCGCTCCCTCCATTGCATATCAAATTACTCTTAGTTGCTACGCTTGAAGGTCATTGGCAGATAAGTTAAGCAACACATCAGAAGAAATACGGAGTAGAGGAAGGCGGCCCCGACCGCTGGGCAACGACATGTGAAACTGTTTAAACTTCAACTTAAAATTAAAGGGAAAGAAAGAAGAGAAAGCTAGAACAGGAATGCTGATAAATAGAAAAAGAAGAAAAAAAAAAACAAAAAAAAAACTAAATAATAGGAAAATAATAAGATGAAATCAGCTTGAATACATGATACAGAGATATTATGCTGATGTAAAAAGCACGCAACGAAGTCACACTCCGGTCTCCAAGGGCAGTTCAGGACGTGTCGATGACGAGCCTCAAACTGTCCCCAGAAACCGGAGCGAGGCTCCGACACACACCTTGGACACCCGCACAGTCGGTAATAATTTTATTATCCTACAATACTTTACGGTGTATTAATGTAATGTATGAATGAATATGAAATACAATATACAATAATATCTGAGATTAGAAACTCCATCCGAATATTCAGTTGGTAATGTATCAATCATCGGCCTTTGATTAGTAAACACTGAATTTAATTTTGACCCAAAGATTCGTCCCGTCGAAATTATATTCACTAATTTGATTTTTCAGTCTTCAAATGCATCGAAGGATCTGCTGCACCCTATTTGTCTAAATTTGCGTATCAGTCACAAGCCTCAGAGGTCTCTCCACTCATCATATAAATTTAATCATCTGGTTCTACCCTCATATAATCTAGGTACTGCTAGCGACAGGGGATTTGCGGTTCCATCCGTTCTAAAAGAAATGGATTCTCCAGAATCATTCAAGGCGGGTATCAAAACGTACCTTTTCCATAAGGCATTTTGCAATTTTGCACAGCCATAGAGAACCATGTGTGGATTTAATGCTATTAAACTTTTATTATTGTTATTATTATTATTATTATTATTATTATTATTATTATTATTATTTTTATTTTTATTATTATTTTTATTATCAAGTAGAATGGCCTCTCGTTTCGCTAGTGACCAGTCAGCCATCCGGGAGTCAGGCTCTCTTTCCTGAATTCTTGCTCATCATTCGTCCATTTGTGTTTTCAGTTAAGAATTAGGAGCTGGTGGCATCAAGTTCTCAGTCATCAAATTCATTTCCTTACAGCTTACTCTCCATATCCTTTTGATCTCAGTATTCATTCGTTATTATTATAATATACGCCACATACTGTTATCAAAAGCTTGGCATCTGATGAAAACCTTGATTCCGGAAATTGAAAAAATCTTGTGTCTTTCATGCCAGGAAAAAATTCGAATGACCGTTGCATGCTGATTGAGCGAACCACTCTTTGTCTAATATAAATCTATCTATCCAAATTAGCACAAATAATTGCTGTGTTTAAGGCAAAATTGCCACCATAATCACCCTTCGATTTAAAGAGAATTAATTATAGATAAAATTAATAAGCACTCTCGAAACACACGGTCGGAATTTAAAATTATATAATATCTTTTTGTCTAAATGGCTCTTTCCGCTATAGATCTGTATTGGGTTTATAATTAGTTTTTAAATCCCATCGGACTTTATCTCACATAAACACGAATTTTGCTCGCATGACTGTATTTTATCCCACACTTCGATTTGGGTAATCAAAATAACCCAGGTCTCAAGATTGTATTGTTACTCGAGTAATAATCGAAAACACTCGACCAATGACCCACCAAGAAGACGTATCAGGAAAGGAAGAGCCTTGGACCGAACGTGTGAATACGTAAGTTGGCGTTCAAAACAACTCAGAAAAAGTTACACAAAAGGTGCATACAGTACGTGGAGAGTGGATTGTAACTAAATCACCTGTGGAGTGGAGTTATCACCCAAGTTATAACTTTCAAATTTTGTACATATCGACAAAAACACAAGCAATGTTTCAGCCAATGGACCTCCGGGTTTAACCCGGAGGTCCATTTGCTGAAACTTTGCTTGTGTTGGTTATGCTTTGCAACAAATTTGCAATTATTGCTTGGGTGGAATCTCCACTCTGTGGGTGATTTAGTGATAATACACTCTCCACGTACTGTAGATAACAAAGGTAGTGAGTCAACTGGATATAAATCCACTCTGAAATCAGCCAGGTTAACAATCAACCCAAAAATAAAAATATGAACCCAATTGATTTATATTCACTCAACGCAGTGGATTTGAATTAATTTTTAATCTGACTGATTTATAATGTCCACCCGATATCTACACCCGATATCAGGCAGTGCGATGGCATTATTATTGCTATTAATTCAAAATGAAACAATGGGAAATTTTTTCAGAGAAGTAAATTCACAGTCGACAAGAACACTCGCGTGTGACATCTTGTGCAAGCAGCCAAACGGATTCGAGCATTTTGGTGAACTGTATCGCGATAACACATTACATAATTACCTAAATGAAAGTGTCTATATTTAATTGCAATTCAAAGTGTCTATATTTAATTGCAATTCATCGGTTAAATTCAACCTAGTTGTTCATTCTGAACCCGTAATTTGATTGGCTGGGTGCCGGTCGACTCTGTGCTCTAATCTCAGGTAAATTCACTCTTACCTTGCTCTAAAAGCCGGAAGCGGGTCAATTAGAACTTATCTGTATTGATTTGAATTTGAATATGATTGAACTTACGTACAGTTCGTCTCTTGAGTTCCAATGTGTTCTGTGTGCCTACTGGCAGCCAACTGGCACATAGAATGCATTGGAAGTCATGGGACGAGTAGTCAATATAGTTCAATTCAATTCAATATTTATTTAGTAATAAATGTACCTTATTAGCATACAATAAATTTGAAAGCATATGCGAGTTACAAATAGTGATACAAATTATAAACAATATGTATTGATTATGTGGTACAAAAATTACAAGGAGAGGGCATAGCCAGATTGGCTGTCTACCTGCCATCTCCTTAAAACAAGTCGGATTTATCTCTTGGAGATCTGCTGATCACAAAAAATTAATTTGTCTCTTTTAGTAAATATTACTACTTGTTCTATGAAATGTGGAATTGGCCAAATAAATTCACAATGTTCTGAATATCCATCGCTTTCTGTTTAGTTAATTTAAGGGGAAAAAGAGCCAGAAGGCCTCATCTCACCGGAGGCAACCAGAATTCGGCGGGAGGCGCAGCAGGGTGACAACCAAAGATTCGTCAAATATACTGAACGACAATACAGAGACTGGCATGGCTAGCGAGACACCAAATCATCAGACACAGATCCGTCCCATCATCGTGTATCTTCCGAATTGTGTCGGGTGAGCCAATGTCTCACTGCTAAGTTTTCTTGACTCAATTGAAGTATCCAGAGAGTGACTGAAAAACGCTAATTGTTACATCACCATATCGCGCGCAATGTCCACACTTCACGAGAAATTGCCTTCAAGCGATGGAGAAATAAGCTATTGACCGACAAAGTTATTGGTCAACAATGTTATTGGTAGACAAAGTGATGAGATTCAGAGTCAAGCGAGTATTTAATCAAACGTTACAATCTTGGCAATAAGGATTTGAACAGGAGACAATCAACGCTACGTGCGAGCAACGGCTCTGAACTGCTCAAATCAGAGGCCGAACATACTCAAAGGTTGTTTCGGATAGCAACAGATATCAGCGTCCGTGCTTCGATGTTCACCTTGTTCATTCGATCATGGAAAATAGACCGAGATCGAAAATGACAATTTTTTTTGTTTTTCTTCGAATAAAACGGGGTTGGAGAACGTTTCACTTCTAACGATGACAGGAATTACAATGGAGATAAAGGCCTCTTGTTGAGTTAGACATTCGGGAATTTGACTATGGAAAAGTATTTGTTAACGAGCCAGGGGCTCGTTAACAAATGGCTTTCCATAGTCAAATTCCCAGTGTAACAGATAATAATAATAATAATAATAATAATAATAATAATAATAATAATAATAATAATAATAATAATAATTGTCCATAGTCAAATTCCCAGTGTAACAGATAATTATAAAAATAATAATAATAATAATAATAATAATAATAATAATAATAATAATAATAATAATAATAATAATAATATTTATTGTCGTAAATATCTGCGAGTGATACATGTCAGCGTATAAATAGGTGTAAAATATAACGGACACAAACAGCTGGGTACAATGACTTTGACAAGAGAAGAATAAGGAAAATGACAAGAGAAAGTGAGGAGAAAAGTACATTTTTGTATTAGGGTTTAACGGCACATTAACAGCCAGGGTCATATCTGTCGGTGACAGTTTTACGGGTGGAGGAACCGGAGTACCCGGAGACAACAACCGAGCTACGACGAGCAGCTGTCAGCGCTCCAACATCGTAACACTGAACTCTGCACCGCGGCACAGGCAGGGTTAGATTGGTTCAAGCCATGCGCACCTTCGACGTGCAGTACGCCTTAGTACACAGCGTCATCGTGCCCCATGTAGGCAATCGGGGTTAAGTGCCTTGCCCAAAGACACAACGCGGCAGCGCGAATCAGTCGCTGAAATGGTCATCCATCCAACTACTAACCGCGCTCGACGTTGCTTAACATCGGTGATCTGACGAGAACCGGTTACCGCGACACACCACATAATGCGCTTCACTCATGCAGGGTATAAACTCAGAAGCCAGCAATCTAATACCCAGCCAGCACTCTAGACAGTATCTGAAGCGTTTGACAGTAGGCTCCCTGTAGTTTATACCACTAGCATATGTGTTCATTTTATTATACATGTATATACAAAAGACATGGAGAATTCTGGTTCCCAATTATATACATATGTCACTGACAAAGGTTCCTATTGGATATTTCATAGTGTCCCACTGATAAGCGTCTTCCTGGTCGGAAACGATGTTCCCTAAATGGTTCATTAATGATACGCGTGGAATGCATGCAATTGTAAAATTGAAGTTTAGAGAAGTCGGAATTTTTGTTTCTCCACCAATTGACAAAGAGCCCTTTTAACTTGTCAATGGCTGTGATAAATTTCCTTTGGGAAAAGGTGGTCTAGTTTTCCAAAACATGGTCAAAATTTAGATATTTCAATGTCCTTTTCACACATGATAACCAGCTCGAGGTACCTGGTATTAAATTACCTTCAGGTCGAGAAGCTAATTTCGAGAGAGACGTGTGGGAGCCAAGGCTCGAACCATCGATCTCTAACACACAAAAGGACCGCTTTACCACGAGACTAAGAGTTCCTGGCCAAACAGGCTAGTTAATCGACGGTCTTTATACCTAGACCGCTACACTACTCTCACATTTTTTTGCGATTCCTCCCTCGGTCAATCGCACCAGATTCCACATCAGAGCCGTCGAAACATTCACCATACTTCACCACAGCGCTAACGATGTCACCAACTACCGAGAGCTGGTCAATGGCGCCCCAATGTAATTTCTATCCTCCAACCTCTAGCATAGAAATCGACCGATTTACCACGAGACTAAGAGATACGCACCGACTAGACTGATTGGTAAATGGCCTTTATACTTAGATTCTACACTAGCATCCAGGACTGGGCATGGTCAAAATACCACGAATCAAACCAAAAGAATGTACTCCTTTCATAATTCACGCCTTTTTCTGTTGAAAAATATAAACATTTACCCTAAGTCCAGAATTTTTGACATTCAACAAAAACTCCAACACAGTGAGAAGTATTGTGATAACAAATGGCGCGTAAAGCTGCCAATGGCACCAATTTTCATCATATACCCAATAGCCGGCATGTACACCATGCATTTTCAACGTTCAAATACACTTGTATTTGTAACGCCCATGAATCTGGTAAAAATTCTACATACGTCTACAAAATCCTCTACAGAAAATAGCAAGTGGAGTAAAAAAAAAAGAATGGCTGGGTACACGGCTGGATTGGGCAACAAATGCGAAAGTAATATAATTAACTAGATGAAGTGATTGTGCCCACACAATACACAGGATTTCCTTCTATTTTCAGTTCCTGGGCTTTTTCGTCACAAAATTGAGAATAACGCATAAAAACGGATTTTGTTTTTTATTTTTGTGCCTAAACAAAAAAATTTCATGCTAAAAATGTTTTTATTTTTTTTTGTTTTAAAATTGTCCAAAACGCATAAAAAACAAAAACTCATTTCCGGATTTTGGTCCAAAACTTTGTCCCACCCGGACCGAAAATCTTCAGTGTAAAAAAAAAATGTTTTCGTCTCAAAATTGAACAAAGCGCATAAAAAACCGAATTTTTTTTTTCGATTTTGTGACCGCCATTTTGGATTAACAAAAAATCGAAACGATTTTTTTTTTTATTTTTTCACAATGCGATATTACTACCTTCAATTTGGACCCCTTTTAGAGGGCTAATTATATTTAAATCTCGATATTTCAATCCAAAATGGTCGATTTTCGAGATAATTTTCCGTTTTGAGAAAAATTTTGGCAGAAAACCCCAAAAATTAAAAAAAAAATGCCGATTATATTTGTTTTAGACGAGAGTAATTGTGACAAGTCTGTAAAAATATTAAGTCGATAGCTTTTTCCGTTCATGAGATATTGGCCTACCAAGCTTTGGGCGTTTTGTGACGTTTTTGCCCAAGAAACATTTTCCCCAAAATACCAATGCTAAATTTTTTTTTCATCTTAAAATTGACTAAAATGCATTAACAAACCCCCAAAAATAATTTTTTCCGGATTTTGGTCCCAAATTTCCGAAGTCCCACGCAGACCGAAAATTTTCAGAGTTAAAAAAAAATGTTTTCGTCTCACAATTTTAGAAAACGCATAAAAACACGAAAAAAACGAAAAACTTTTTTTCGACTTTTTAACCGCCATTTTGGATTAACGAAAAATCGAAAAGAAATTTTTTCGATTTTTTTCACATTGCAATATTACTACCTTCAATTTGGATCCCTTTTAGAGGGCTCATTATATTTAAATCTCGATATTTCTATCAAAATGGCCGATGTTCGAGATAATTGTCCGTTTTGAGAAGAAGAATTTTGTCAGAAAACAAAAAAATGCCGATTCTATTTGTTTTAGGCACGAGTAATTCTGACAAGTCTGTAAAAAATTAAGTCGATAGTTTTTTCCCTCCATGAGATATTGACCTACCAAGCTTTGGGCGTTTTTGCCCAACAAGAAACATTTTCCCCAGAATACTAATGGTTTTATTGATTGGAACTCATGGCCATCATTGATCGTGCAAAGTTTTAAAAAAACTTAAAGACCGTTTTAGAGAAAACTCATTTCCCGTTCTGTTGGGGAAAAAGAAAAAAAAATTAGCAATAACAAATAGATTTTCCTTTCAGGAAAATCCAAATAATCTTCGCAATAACAAATGTATTTTCCTTTCAGGAAAATCCAAATAATGATCTTAGCAATAACAAATGCACTTCCTTTCAGGAAAATCCAAATAATTTATCACAGGTTACTCAACCTTTCTACAAATCAACACTTTCAACTCGGAAAGTTGTTTCTCTTTTATGGAAATGCAGAAATGCAGTTCGTCGTTGTTCTGGAAATATGACACTGAACGGTCGTTTTGTCCTGGAAGTAATTTGTGTTTTTAGTGGTCTCAGATCAAATCAAGGGTTTGGCGAATATGACCGATTGGAGGTGGGGGGGGGGGGGGGGGGGGGGCTGATTTATCCCAATTGTGATGGCTCACGTCCCGGCAGATCAAATATTCCAACTACATCATAAAGGCATGCCTTCAATGAAAGCATACCTTGATGATCCAGAATATCAGTCAGTCAGGATTATAGTTAAAAATATCTAAACCTTTCCGAAGTTTATTTTTGATTGTATAAAATATACATGAACAAAATGTTCTCAAAATTCTATAAAATGTCACAAAGTGTCTCCACTTGAACTCTTCTTCTATCATCAGGTCTCCTGTACAGGAGGGAGGGAGTGGGGGGGGGGGGGGGTGACCTGTACAGGAGACCTGATGATAGAAGAAGAGTTCAAGTAGGTTCCGCTTCTGAAATGACATTGATTCCGTTTTGGAATATTCCGATTTTTTGCACGAGTGGTCGTTTCACACAATACAGTACGTGGAGAGCGGATTGTAACTAAATCACCCGCGGAGTGGAGGTGTCATCCAAGCTATAACTTTCAGATTGTGTACATATCGACAAAAAACACAAGCAATGTTTCAGCCAATGGACCTCCGGGTTTAACCCGGAGGTCCATTGGCTGAAATTTTACTTGTGCTGGTTATGCTTTGCAACAAATTTGCAGTTATTGCTTGGGCGGACTCTCCACTCTGCGGGTGATTTAGTGATAATACACTCTCCACGTACTGTACATGAGTGGAGACTGACAATATTTATGGCTATAAGAAATTGGAATATCCACAACTTGAAAAGTGGTAAGATTCGATTCGACATTCGATTCGACCCAAAAGTGGAGGTTCACAGGGCTCTACAGTAACATTAACGAACTGCCAGTTCAATAGGTTAAGATACATTATATCTTGGTGTGCATTACAATGGCCACTCACCACACTCACAGTAGGTTGGCAAAAGAAAGAACAGTTCGAACTGAAGTATCATTTTGACACCAGGCACTACACGTTAAAATAGAAGAAAAGTAGAGTAGTGGAAGATCGATTCGTATCAGAAAGGTAGCGAGTACAATGATGCTGTTGACGCAAATGTGATCAAAGAATAAACATCTTCTCAAAAACATACATGTATTGAACCCAGATGAACAGCAAACAGTCCTCAGTGAGATGTTGAAAATTGAAGACACTGTCGAACAAAATTTTAAAGGTGCCAGTGAACCCTGAAAAAAGTCGCAGGAAAAGTTGGAACAACGGGTAAAAAGCATCGGCAAACATGACACTATTATCGGGGATTTTGGTTTGAGCTTATATTCCCGATTAATAAACACACCCAAACTTGGGTAAACCACAGCGAGAGGTGCCCACTGCAGGAGTTGAAAAACTACTGCTATTGTACTTGTCAAAATGGGCACACTTCTATTTTCTTCTCACCGCAAAAAATGTTAACTACTCAACCATGACAGGATATTTGAACATGCAAGCATTTCTTATTTATGTTCTGATCTATTTACGAGCATGCATACCTGATTGTGGAAGTTTCGGCACCTTCATTGTGGGTTTTTTGGCACCAAATGTACGAACTTCCAGCAGCAGGTCAGAAATGTACTAACCAAGTTACAAGATGTCAAACATACTAGCCGTCAGTATCTGAGTACTAGTACATGTAGATAATCGACAAAATACAAGATTTTCTATTACGACAAAAGGAGACCAAATTTTAGTTATTGTTTCTGGAAGTTGCCAACACTGCATGCTGTTTTATGAAAAGACTCTCAGACATTCAGATTTCTTTTGGTCATTTTATATTGCATGAAACAAGAATATTCGTTCATGTTCTTTTTTGTTTTTTATGTACAGTTTTGTTGCAAATGGAAATACTCCTATCCGGCAATTCTTACTCGCCTAAAATATATTTCCAACCGATGCTCCAAACAGTTACAGAATCTGTATTAATTGGACTCCTGTTATCATATTACCCTAGAGTACAACAAGGCACCATCTGCAATGCTTTAGCATTGCAGATGGCACATGTTTGCAATCAGTGGACAAGATAATAATAATAATAATAATAATAATAATAATAATAATAATAATAATAATAATAATAATAATAATAATAACTCTTTAACCAGCTGCTGGCTTTTCACGTTTTCATATGAGAAGAGAGGGCCTGGGTTGTCCCTGTGCTCCCAAATGCAGCTTTCCCGCCACTTTCCTCCTCCAAACACCCATAAATGAACTGTGTAACGCTACACCGTACTTCATCCTCCCCACCAGTGAATCATCTTCTGTGAAACTGATATTTTGGACATTCTTGGAGAAAGTTCTCTGGCTTTCCATTACTCCCAAATCAAACATTTGACACTCCTTGTCACTGTCTGTTCCATTTTCCTCCAAGGTTCAGTGACCTCAATCTCCGTTTGAGCTGCAGTGACGCACCAGAGGTGCCATCCAAGTACTCATCAAATACTGGCTTCGCATTTTCACACAGGCCGCCCATAAACCTCCTTTTTAACCTTTCTTGCCAATTTCGTTGAAATCATCCATGGTTCTAAATGATGACAGACTGTCACGTGCAGTGCCGATATGGGGCGTCAGAAATACACAGATGGACACAGGCGTGTGTCGTTCTGTGTTTATTACACGCCTTCGCGTCTAAAAAACAATTTTTAGAAGGTCACTCAGCAATTCATTTGACAACTCGTCACCTGAGTTCCAATGTGTTCTCTGTGCCAGTAGGCACAGAGAACACATTGGAACTCAGTGGACTAACTATCAACAAAAAGAGCACATTTCATCGCAAACCAAATTTGCAAGGGGAATCCGTGTCACTATTTTTAGCCATCGCTTGTGATTCAAATTGTAATTGCAGTGCACTATTTGTAGAAAATTCCAGTGAAATTTCGCTTCTGTATAAAAATAATCCGTTAACGATTTCCTTTCCGCACATGTCTGCGGAACAGATTTTCATTTTCCGCATGGTTTAGTATTGCTGTAGATGGAGATTTCATGGAACAGGCGTGTTATAAAACACAATTGTGCCAACCCTCTAACTTTATTTACAATTTAGAAGCCGGTAAGGGTACAATTCAAACTTCATGATGTTACACGCAAATATGCGGACGAGAGCCACACGTAGCACAGTACTCAATCGTGCCACGAGCAGCGGGAGTACAGTTATACGCCGAATATGTGAAGCTTCTCAGAGAACTTTCCAAGAATTAATGCCCGAGACTAGTATTATTAATAACCAAAAATAAGAGAGAAAGTTTCCTTCACGCTCGTTCTTCAAACTTTTCCAACCTTGCAAAAAATGGGGTCAACCCGGACAGACAAATTGACGATTCATTTTGACAATTCGAATAGACGAATGATAAATAGACATTTGCGAGTTAGATGCTACCTAATACGGTTAGGCGCTGTATAATATAAATGTTTTCTCAGTCAGTTGCTACATAATATTAACTTTTCCCAGTCGTTCACAACATAATAATCGATGTCTAGTCAAACGCCAGACAATGTAGACATGTATCAGTTCGGCGCCATCTAATTTAGACGTTACAAGCTTAGACGCCACAAAATATAGACCCCCCCAGTTATACGCTAAATGATATAGGCGTTTATCACTTGGACACAACATCATTTTGACGTTACCCAGTTTTATGTTATACGACACTGCCGTTTCCGAATTCGCTGCGACATAATATAGACGGTACCCAATTAGATGTCAAAACCCTTTGAACCCTGGTGGTATCTTCTAAGTCAGTTCAATGGCCGCAATTAGAAGAGTCCATATTCATTATTTGGGGGTAGACCAATTAGTATTTTCAACTTGCAGCCATGCGGTTGTACGTTGAAAATATTGATTGGTCTGCCCCATACATTCACTCAGCAGTAATCCCACTTAAAGAAATTATTACATATCATGTTCCGGGGTCGGAAAAGCAGCCCCTCGGATTCAGAGGGTTAATATAGACACCAAGTGCGATACCACCCAATATAGTCGATCCCCAGAAAGATGCCACGTAATATAGACGTTACCCAGTTAGATGCCACGTAATATATACGTTACCCAGTTAGATGCCACTTAATAGACGTTACCCACTTAGATGCCACTTAATTTTGACGACACCAAGTGCACTTAATATAGACTGTCCCCAGAAATATGCCACTTAATATAGACGTTATCCAGTTAGATGCCACTTAATATAGACGACACCAAGTGCGATGCCCCTTAATATAGACTATCCCCAGAAATATGCCACTTAATAGAGACATTACCCAGTTAGATGCCACTTAATATAAACGACACCAAGTTTGAAGCCACTTAATATAGACTATCCCCCAAAAATATGCCAGTTAATATAGACATTACGCAGTTAGATGCCACTTAATATAAACGACACCAAGTGCGAAGCCACTTAATATAGACTATCCCCAGAAATGTGCCACTTAATATAGACGTTACCCAGTTAGATGCCACGCAATATAGACGATACCAAGTGCGAAGCCACTTAATATAGACTATACCCAGAAATAAGCCACTTAATATAGGCGTTACCCAGTTAGATGCCACTTAATATAAACGACACCAAGAATATAGACCATATCCAGAAATATGTCACTTAATATAGACGTTAGCCAGTTAGATGCCACTTAATATACGCGTTTCCCAGTTTGACGCTAGATAATATAAACGTTTCGCAGTTAGCCGCTACAAAATATGAACGTTCTCCAGTGAGACGCTACATAATATAGACATTTCGTGGTTAGTCACCACGTAATATAGACGTTACCCAGTTAAATACCATTTAATACAGACGTTTTCCCAGGGAAACGCAAGATAATATAAACGTTTCTCAGTTAGACGCTACATAATATAAACGTTCTCCAGTGAGACGCTACATAATAAAGACATTTCTCAGTTAGACGCCGTGTAATATAGACGTTACCCAATTAAATGCCACTTAATGTAGATGTTTCCCCAGTTAGACATCCCATAACATACTCGCTTCCCTGTTAGACGTCACATAATATAGACCTTTCCAGGGTAGGTAGACTACACATAATATAAACTTCTCCCGGTTAATCTTCACGTGCTTTATATGTTTCCATGTTAGCCCTTTACCCAACGTAACGACCAAAACCGGCCAGCGATATTCTCAAAAATCGCCAATTAATTTTCATTATTGTTTCATTTTTTGTCTCAAAAACATAGGTTATGACCCCTCATTGGAACGAGCTCGTCGAGCTCGTTCCAATGAGGGGTCATAACCTATGTTTTTGAGACAAAAAAAAAAAAATAAAAAAATAAGTTATTCAAGAATTTTTTTCCAAGTGTCGTCTGCTTTTCATGTTAGGTAAAGGGTTAGACGTTACTTAATATAAACGTTTCGCAATAAGGCACACCATGAAAAATAATAACATTTCCCGATTGGACGCTATATAACACACAAAAGTTTGCCAGTTAGGTTTCACATACTATCGACGTTTCCCAGTGAGACGCCACACAGACGTTTTCTTCCTTGGACGCTACATAAAACAAACGTTTCCCATGTTTCACCAGTTAGGTGAACACCCCTCTATCTACGCCCGTTTATGTCGATACCCTAGCTTAAAGCAAATATGAAAGAGTATCCATTTGCGGTTGGCATAGCCAAACAGAAAACAAAAAAACAACAAAAACATAAAGCTTTTACTCAACATCTATTTTTAAACAAAACAAATATAAAGTACATTTAGAAACCGACGTGCCCTTTTACACATTAAATATTGATTTTCGATGCGACTCTGCCAAAGGCTACAGGCTGCTTTCTGCAAGGAAAGCACGCCTTGTATTGTATGCTCAGCGAATGCGTCTACGATCAATGCTTCCGTGTTTTGTTGTCTAAAATTACTATTACTTTTAGAAACAAAACAAATGAATCGTTGGATGCAGTTCCTCTGAACAAAAGGATTGTGCTATTCGAAAAGTCGTCGTGACATAACGGAACTGCCCGATCAAACATCATAAAAAATGTATACAATCCAGCAGCAATGCATGTATTCGATCGCTCCTAAAGAGTAAGCTGGTATGAGTTGTCGTATTCAAGCAGGAAACACGAAATAGATAAAATGACATTCATTTATTTATTTATTAATTTTTGATTTGGTATGATAAGAGACACGTGAGTGGCAATTAAACACCGAAATGGACGATTTTCACCCGATAAATACAAGTCGTTTCTGTGTAAAAAACAAACTTTTAGTCGACGAAGCACTGTGTTTCAAATGGTTCAATACCAGCTGTAAAATTGAAAGAACATCTAGGTACTTTCTTGTCATGGTACCATCTCCATATCCGGCTATTTTCTCGGTATCATATCGGCATCCGGCAACATCTCGGTATCCGGCAATTCTTACTTACCAGACGGGTTGAAAACTAAAATATTTCCAACCCATGCTCCAAACAGTTACTGAATCCGTATTAACTGGACACCAGTTACCATATATTGTCCCCAGAGTGCAACAAGGCGCCATCTGCAATGTAGTAGCATTGCAGATGGTGCCTGGTTGCGCTCAATGGACAAAATAATAATAATAATAATAATAATAATAATAATAATAATAATAATAATAATACCCAGCCGCTAGCTTGTCGCATTTCTCATATGATAAGCTCTTGATTGCCCCTTCCCTCCTTCAAACACCAAGAAACTAACCGTTTAACGCTATACCGTACTTAATTCCCTCACCCCATTTCCTCATTATACTACCAGTAAACCTAGTCTGTCAGACTGATGCTTTGTATATTATAAGAGAAAGTGCTCGAGGTCTCCATTACTCCCAGATTACACATTTGACACTCCTTGGCACTGTCCTTCGGTGGAAATTGTAACATTTTTGTTAGCAGAAAAACCACCCTCTCTGCTTCACTGGTAACCCATTTCCGAATCGTTGCGTCAGATTTATTGTCAGTGTTTGTATACATCACTTTGGAAATTGAACTAAAAGTATACCTCTCGTTTTTTAGTGTAAACCATAGTTATTTCATGAGATGACCAGTCGGTGAAATATAAATTTTCACCTGCAAGTCACTAGTGAGATAATTATGGTATCCAATCAGAAACAATTGGTATTCTTTTTGTTGTATCGTTCTGTTCTAAAACAATCCTTACGTTCAAGTAATCCAAAGTCATGGCTCCAAAAGCGGCAAATATTTTAGTTTAAAAGCCATCGAAACACCTTTAGCGACGAAATTTGTCGATCGAGAACATGATACTTCCCTCAGTTTTTCACCGAAAACCACACCGAAACGTTAATGACGATTAAATTAATTAATGGCTATTAAATTAATACCACAACTAACAATAACGTCAGCGTTTTTCCATGAAATAGTAAACAACTCTCCTCACTTTCATAAGATTTTAGCGAGGAAATCATTACGACTCGAACTGATAGAATATTTTCAAATTTGTCCCAGGCGATAACTGAGCCCCCCTTCTAAAAAAACCCACCCTAGCCTATGCCGGTTATTGGATTGAGGGCCCGAGGTGTTCTCATAGAGGAAAATTGTGCATGACAATCAAGATGACATGACAATCAACATCGCCTTGCACATTACACAAAATAACAAACTTTAATTATGACACCCAATTACGCAGGCAACAGTAGGCTTTTTCCGTTAGTATGATCTAGGGCCCTGGGAAGCTTCGAGATTCGATTCGATTCGAATCTTAAGTTGGTATTCGATTCGATTCGATATCGTCTGTCGGAATCGTTTTCCTTCGAATCTTTTCACTGGAATTTCGCTTGGTGTCAGTTATCTTAGTCATCTCACAAAACGTATAGCTGAGGTAGAAACTGTACATAATTAATGTTGAAAATAAAGACTGAGTGTAATTTCCGCCATTTTAACATAAAAAGCATCTGTACCCATGCCACCATCCATGCTTATTTCAGTTTTACTAGTCACTACCACTGCTGAAAGCAAATTTAAAGTTCCCAAGCAATATCGTTGATGACATCGTTAACATAAATTATTGCTGCCACACCAAGACCCATGAACGGACCAATATCACGGGCGCCACTCCCATACTATGCATTGGAGTGCCCCTCGCGATACGGGCACGCACATAGGTGCTTGGGAGGGAACAAACCGCTCCTAAAACACCTCAACCTCGCACCTCTAGAAAACGTGCATCAAACGTTGCCGAGATGTAAGGGGGACAATTTGCTCCCTGCTACACATTGCCCAGTATAGAATTCTCTCCCCTATTTCTGTTTTTGAACAAATTCCTAACTGGGCAATATTCCAACTACATCATCAAGGCATGCCTTCGACGAAGACATGCCTTGATGATGTAGTTGGAATATTTTGTCAGTCGTGACTTCAACACGCCTGTATTCGATTCGAGGTTCGATTCGATTTCGAATAACAGACTCGATTCGATTTGAGGTTCATTTCGAATCGAAAATAAGTGATTCGCAAGGCCCTTGTATGATCACAGTTTTGACGACGTGATTCGAAAACATCACAATGTAAACCAACGCACGATCGAAAACAAAGAATCCCGTATACCAACCGGAAGTTATTTATATTAGTCTCAACAGCGCAGAAGAGTTCAGAGAATCAAGTGGAGTTAACGCATTTATCGACAGAGCCTATATCCAAATGCTATAAGCTGAGAAAAAAAAAACTGTCATCGTTTTGGCAAACCATGTAATGCTCCTATCAAGAGTGGTAAAACCTTTACGTCTGTCTGTGCAGCCACAGTAAACTTCGAATGAGATGCAGTGACTTGAATGCTCCAAAATTCGAACGCTTTTTAACAAACGACCCTAAATGTTCGTTGGGAAACGATTATAAGGACGCAGCTCACTTCATCTCATCGTGTCCTAACTTCCACATCCAGCGTCAATCTTTTCTTCCTAGTATTGAGAACCTAATAGGCAATATCAATAAAACACTGTGCGGCAATCCAGCATGGCCAAATGCAGTTAATCAAAGAGTCTTTGTGGCCTTCCGAATGTATATTGAAGAAATGAAGAAATTTGAATAGAGGGTTTCACCAGCCCATGGGATAAGACAAGATACGTTTATACAGTCACAACTGCACCATACATCAAGCAATCACAATGACTGATGGCTCCGCACACTGAACTCGTCCAAACACCATTATTGTTTGTAATTTTTATAATGTAACGGTGAGGTATTTAAATAGGCTTAGTCTGCTTATCAAACCATTTTGGTTTCAAAATACAATATGGTTAAAAGAAAGGGAAACCACAAGGAAAAAACTATAAATAAATTGATGAGAAAAATAATTTCATTACAATAATAACACTTCAATCAGCCGCTAACTTGTCGCGGTTCTCAAATGAGAAGGCCTTGATCTTCCCAAATGAACCTCTTTGTCCTGCTTTCTCTCTCCTCTTCCACTAGAAAACGAACTCTTTGTTGATATCCCGCATCTCATTAAACCCACGTTCACCGATAAGCATACTAACCCTCCCCTTTATGTCACGGACTAATCCCATATCCTTCATTCTCCCATCCCACTTCCCTGTTATACATCCAGTGAATATTATTCCCCGAGACTGGCATTTGGGACATTCTGATAGAAATTGTTCTTGGGCCTCCATTACTCCAAGACTACACATTTGGTACGCCTTTTCGTCATTGAAGACAAGCAACATCAGAGGCGGCGGAACCAGAGAGGGGGCAGGGGGAGGGCGTCACTAGGGTCACGTGCCCTCCACTTTTTTCCACAGATATGTTACGCGGGGTCTCACAATGGTTTAAAATGGGAACACACAAACGTGTCAATATACAGCCATTCCTGTAAAATATTATTTGCAAGTCCAAGCAACATTTGGCAAAAGAATCCCACCTTCGCGCGCTTTGGCCTGTTTCTTCTACTTCACCCATCTTCCAACCCGAAGGCTTGCCTTCGGGTTGGAAGATGACTGAAATAGAAGAAATGGACAGGACAGTGACCACATCGTGGCATACTCATCTAAACGAGAGACTATAGTATGTCACGGTACATTTACTGATATACAATTGTAACTTTTCTCCCACTGGGCTGAACTACGGTAGCCTTGAAAAGTTGTGCCCCTCCACTTTTATAGAGCTTCCGCTGTCTCTAAGCTTTTACTCTTCTATTTTCGAGAATTGTGTTTTCGGACAATTGCTTTTAACAAATCGAAGAAATCATTTGCGTTTTCAAAGATGAAGTAATTTTCCTGTAGGTAAATTGCAATGATCGTTAAAAGCATGGGTGAAAATTGTCACCATTGGAAGATATTTACGGGAAAATTAGCTCCCCTTAATTTGGTAAAGCGGTCAGTAAATTCAACACTGAATGGTATGTGAATTTCATATAAAAACCGAAATGTTACCGAATTTGTGTCCTTTATGTGTGCATCATTTTACAATATTCGGACATTTTCCTGTGAGTGGTATAAAAATATAGAAGCTTGTTTTTTTACGTATTGTTTCCAAAACAGTTTGAACGTTTGACTATTATTCTGTGTTTAAAGCCATTTAAAAATAAGAGAACGGCGTTTTCACCATTTTTAAATGAATGTTCTGTAACTTTTTTTCTATTCATAATATCAACAGTGTATGTGTGTGCATCGTGGCATAAACTACAGACATTGTTCTTCTCATTGATATAAAAATATAGGAAGAGGGATTTACTTATTTTTTTTCTGAGAAGAATACAAATTTGCAAACTACAGTAAAAATATCTTCGCCAAATAAAGAGCCAATGTGGACGTTTACTTAGTATTGCTAGGGGCGACACTGACAGCTATTCTTATGACAGATTATCTGTGAACTGGTTGTTGCTAATTAGGTTGCCATAGAAAGCCCAGTTATATTTTGTAATTTTTAATGAACGAAAACAACAGACAGCTTCGAGAGCTGTCTGTTGTTTTCGTTTATTATAGATGACAAAGGGAAACTTGGCTATATTTTCTGCTGGTGTCATGGGTGTTTTCTCAACAATTACATGCTTCGTAACGGGACCTTCCTCATCTAATAATTTCAATGGAGATTTCCATGACGATATGACGTCAGGAATGGGTAATGATCCCTCTCGGTGATTTTTATTTACAGGTCAAAAAAAAAAGTGAAATTCCGGAAACTGCAGTTCTGCGAAGTTTTATATTATTGTCCCCGGTGACAATGGCTGTCTCTTTCGTCGTGCGATTCGAGATTCTATTTAATTTCATATCCTTGGCGGGATTCGATTCAAAATTCAATTCGACTAAAGATATGAGATTCAGGCGGCCCTGCCATATCCAAAACTCCGAATTACAATTTAGACAATTGTTCAGTTTTCAAATACGTTCTTTAATACCGCGCCATTAAGTCTTTGTACATTTATTTCCGTCGCATTTATGCATGCTCGCTTTGTCAGAGAATGTAAAAACGTGAGATAATCGTCGCATAAACGTTCTACTTAACTTGATAATTCAACATGTGACATCTCCACAATGGTAGGATACTGATTCCACGATATTGTCTCTTGACAAAAACATGCAGCGCAATTGTGAATAATTTTGATATCGACTTATAGGTACGCTGTTATAATCTCATTATAGATAATGAGAGTGACTGTGGTGATGAACACCTGCGATATAACGGAATGACGTGTGTATGATGTGCAAAGTGGTTGCAGTAGATCTCCAGTGGTGCTACAAAAGTGACGCCGGATCCCTATTCCAAATAGAGGCAACCTTCTCCCCCAACTGCACGTGTAACATACGTCTGTCCAGGGTGAGATAGCAGGGAGAGACATATGTATCCCACCCCACCCACGTGACGTTATACATTTATAACGTTATTATGACCTTATGCATATCGTATCAGTTTCTTGCTACCAACTAATTCATATTGACGTCATCAGAATGCCGTGTGATCAATGTTTGATGCTCTAAAACTCTGTAAACCCCAAGATGTCACCGTTCCTAATGGATTTCGTGGTGCATACCTTTGGTATATACATAACTTTTGCATACTCTTTCCGATGGTGTCATTAGTTTTTCAAAACAACGAATACCAAATGAGTTGATTATATCAGCACGAGACCGCCGAATACTTCTGGCTAACATAACCGCTGTATGGTGGGGGGAGAAAAATAATCCCTGATGGATACGGGTGTGGGATGGGAAAATCTCACCCTCGGGGCAAGATATTTGGTCCAGACACTCGGCAAGCCTCGTGTCTGGCCCAAATATCTTGCCCTCGAGTGAGATTTTCCCATCCCACACCCGTACCCTTCAGGGATTATAAAAATCCCACCCATGCTGTGCGGAGTGATCGGAGGTAGAGAATAGCCCTTTTTGGAAAAAGAAAAATGATTACAGGCCATTGCAAAAACAGAAGGTTTGCCTTGTGTAGGACCATTGCTTTGTTTTAACAATTTTGCCGGGATATCGCCGGGTTTAAAACAGGGTGTATAGCGACTGAGAGAATACTATTTAGATTTTCGGCCCAAAGCGACGAAGGAACAACTGGACGTTCAATGGTGAGCATTTGAATAGTGGAGTACTTGGTTCGGGATTTTGACCTCCTTCCACAAAATCTTATACCCTGACAACTGAAATTGGGCGAAGAATGGGCTTATTCATTTAGTACACTCTAAAATCAGTTGGGTTAAAAATCACCTCAAATCAACAGAGTTGAGTGAATATAAATTGAGTTCATATTGACTCAACCCCGTTAATTTGGGTTAATTTTACAGTGTGGCGTTCATTTAGTTATTACATGTGGAGGAACTTCCACTTGACTGTCTTCCTATCGTTGATATGCTGACAAAATAAAAACTCCCCCCCCCTCCCCCCGCAGATCTGCAATGTCGGGAATAACTGTTAGTTTCAATGATCGCTGAGTCGAAATTGGCCTCATCTGAAAGGCGCGCTAACTCTTATCGCAGTCCGTGGTATACTCCCAGTGATGCATTCGTTTCAGTCACGAAATAATTTGTAGAATAACAGCAAATCAACCTTTCTCTTTTATTTGTTTTTATCGAAAATTATTAACTCCTGATTAACGAACGAAGACCTAACCAGAATGACGTTTCTTGCAGTTATTTTTTAGCGTATTTTTCCATGCTTTTTCTGTGAACAAAATAGTTATTGTCAGGAGCGGAAAGCACGTAAAAATATCGGCAGTGCGCATGTCAAAGAGATATTGACTCCATATAAGAAACGTGAGCCGTGCACCACCTCAGAACACAGTACAACCGTGTTCTCACGCCAGAGAGTGGAAGTAGTGCTTGCTAGAATCGAACTCACCACCCCTCGATTACGTGTTCGACGCGCGATCCAGTCGGTCACTAGAGTCAAGACTCTTAAAGAACACATTGAACCAACATTCAGTTATATGTGGCTGACTGTCAGCACAATGTGACCGGTTCCAACAGAACGGAGTGGGCATCTCGTGCTCAGCTAATGTTTTCTGCCGTTAAGATTTTTTATTCATTTTCAAATAACACAGGCATATTATGAATCAAAACGAAGGGCGTTTTGTATAGAACCTACACGTATCCATGTCTATAACTAATCTAAACAACTGATAGAAGCAGAGTTTGGTGATTCTTGAAAGTCTGCTAATGCATTTCGGTAAGAACTCAAACAAGGGCAAATTATATTAAAACCATCTATGTCCGAAGTTGCCCCATATATTTGAGAACAAATGTAATCCGCTAGATTGCTTGATTTGGCAACAACGGGCCTGCATTAATAAACTTTTCCAAACCTAAATTTCCTCACATGGTAAAGCATGCTTATTCAAATATCAAAATCAGAAATCGTGAAATGGATCGCCGAGAGCAATGTGAAATGTGAACTAATGACTTACAAAGATACCTATTCAAGTTTCGGAATAAAATAATGATGTTTGAGGTTAAATAGTTTTATTGATAAAAAGTATACCCTACGCTCATTCTGTCATGTGACCATCTCGTGACACTTATTTAAAACGGCCAATATCACTGACGTATCTCGTTATGGAAATTTACTTTCGACAAAGTTATCCCCCCTTGAAATTATTGGAGGGGCGAGAAAGGTCCAATTTAGAAGCATGTAATTGTTGATAAAACACCTAATGACATGAGTAAAAATAAAGCGAAATTTCCGTTTATTCTTTTGGAGCCGTCTGTTGTTTTCGTTTATTTAAAATTACGAAAGGAAACTTGGCTTTTTGCAGCAAGCTAATTACAAGCAACTAAATAAGTAACTGTCCACTTTGGCTCTTTATTTAGCGTATATGTCTTTGCAATAATTTTACGTTTTTATTCTTCCCAGAATCTTTTAAAGCAAACCTTTTAGACTTTTATATTAATGGAAAGGATAGTGTCTGTATTTTATTACACACCTGTTCTATGTAATACACATCTACAGGAACGCTAAACCATGAGGAAAATGAAAATCTGTTCCGCACATATGTGCGGAACGGAAATTGTTGTCGGACTATTTTTAAATATAAGCGAAGTTTCACTGGAATTTTTTGCAAATCGTGCACCGCAATGACAATTTCAATTCCTAGCAATGGCTCAAAATCGTCCCCTGAGTTCCAATGTGTTCTATGTGCCAGTAGGCACATAGAACACATTGGAACTCAGGGGACGAAATAGTAACACGGGTTCCCCTCGCACTATTGGTTGGCGATAAAATGTATTGTTTTTGCTGATAGTTGTCAAATAAATTACTGAGTTTCCTTATTATTGTTTTTTTTTTTACGTGAAGGCGTGTAATAAACACAGGACGACACACATGTGTCGTTCTGTGTATGTATGTCACATTCGAACTCTGTTGATATAATGAACAGAAAAAAGTTATAGAACTTCAAAAGATGATGAAAGCGTCGTGTTCTTATGTTTAAACAGAGAGTAATCGTCAAACGGATTCAGACAAAAAAATGTTAAAAAACAGCTCATGCATTTTATACTACTCTTGAAGAAAAAGCCTGAAGTTTTTGAAATGATGTGCACATCGATAATACAACTTCTGTGACATTTCGAAATTTTAATTTTTATATGAAATTCCCATACCCTTAATGCTAAATTTACTGACAACTGTAGAAAATTTGGAGGTGCTAACTTTCCTGTAAGTCTCTTCCAATGACGGAAATTATCGGCGGTGATTGTATTCAAAAAGGTGGACTTGCCAAATGCAGTTTACAAGTGATTGCAGTCTTCTTGTACGCCTAAACATGTACTTCGTAAGTCATAACAGTTAATTTCGTATCTTATTCGACCGATTGGTGAGTTCGAAAATGAGCTATAATCGAACAGAAACGTTTTTCCAAATTCTCAAAAATACGCATTAAAATATTACTTTTGGACTCCCATAAATATTTCAGGAATATTCATCTAAATTTTGATATCCGAACCAGTACTAAATGTGCCTTAGCTTGTTTGTCGATACCATTCAACATGAAGGGCTATTTCCCATTGAGTTCCTCCAATCTCGCCTCAGTGTCACGATTTTGTCTCTTTGTAGCCAATGAATGAATGCAACTCTAACCCCTTCAATCCTGATGGTATATTCCATACCAATTCAGAAGCATCGATAGATAGAGTCTATATTCGTTACATGGGAGGGGAGACCAATCAATATTTTCAACGTGCAGCCCCAAGGCTGCACGTTGAAAATATTGATTGGTTTACAACACAAATGCGTTGAGCAACTGTCTACTTCATGAATTCAGGTCGTATCACGATCCTGGGTCGGAAAATCGGCCTTTCGGGTTCAAACGGCTAAATGACATTCCACCTAGTATATCCATTCAAACTATAACCTTGACCTGTAGCTTATCGCTCCGTGATTAACAGCACGAGAGAAATATTTTCATAAAATGCTCCTTGTAATTAGAAAAGCCCTCTTTCACTAAAACATGGACGCGAGTACACAATTTTCTGATACAAATTTAATGAATATAATATGGAAATGGATGTACGCAATAAAAGCAGTCTCTCACAACATGAGTTCAGTAATGAAGTTATCAATTGTTCCTTGAAATGCTTTTAAATTACCTAGACCCAACAATAGAATCAACCTTTATTGGTTTTAAATTACGTATACACCGAGCTTGTACTTGAGAAACTAAGGTCACCATTGGACGCTATTATTTTCTAAGTTAGGCTAATTGAGGGGCACATATTAACTCCTTATATAGAGCTGTCGGCTATTCTTGTCCAAAACAGCGAATCTCTTGTCACAGATATAGGTATAATCTGAACACTTTTTACCTTGAAAATGACCAACTGAAAATTAAATCAACGTTTTGACAAACGAGTCTTTGAGTTGAATTGCCATGAATTTCTCTCCGAACCCTGTCACGGCTGCTTCACAAAATGTCAGAACACACTGTTGAGATTCATTCATCTATCTTACAATTAGTATGTTTTGGTACATAATTACCTGAATGCATCATGTATTATGGACCGCTGATATAAAATCGGTATCTTGCAACTGCATAATACAAGCGCGTGCTTTGTTACGATTTCTTTGCGTTACTACCTTGAACATTACACGCTTTCGAAAGGTATTTGCGAGAGACCGCATACGTTTCTATGTAGAAAGGAAAAGAGAGAAATTCTTCTCAAAAGTAATATTTTGAAATTATTAAACCAACATTATCTTCACGTGTCGGTGTCTGAGTCGTAGGAAACATTTGAGTTTAAACAAAAAGCCGTTTCCAACGCACAGTGTTTTAGGAATGCTAGTTAAACGTGCTCATTAAGTTTATCCGGGGATCGGAAAGTTCAAGGCAGCTATTTAGTACAGTTTCCATGGAAACCACCTGAATATGAAACCTTAAACTAAAAGGCTACTCAAGTTTTTGACACTACAACTGGTAATTGTAAGATAAATCTACCATCACCATTTTTTGAGTACAAAATGTGTCAGTGTCTCGCCCTTGTTTCTAAGGCTGGCTATATCTAGGCCTTAGAAACAAGAGCTCGACTCTAAAACAATTTTTTGTGCATAAACACGATGGTGATAATATATAGGTATCTATAACTTATTACTGAAAGGCGTAGGAAACTTTGTAACCGTTTAACGGTGTAGCCATAACTGTCCCGTTATTAACCGACAGTTACTTTGAAACAGAGATTATGGACATGGTAAGATGTTGACGCGCTATATTTTGGTTAGGACCTATCAGGGCTGGGGGCAATTGCTTCCAAATGTAATTAATTACAATTACTTGTTGTTTGAATCCACTAATTAAGGAATAGTGCATGGCTTGGAGTTGACTACGCCCATATAGTGCCCAGTGAGGTGGTGTAGTTCCCGCCGCGAATATAATGGTTTGGGGCAAGCCTCTTTCGATCCTTGGCAATGGCTGTATTTAAGTTTTTCTTCCATGTCTAGGCGCGGCAAAGGATCGAATAGCTAGAGTACTTAGCGGCGTCGGCGTCCCCTGCGGTTTTTCATGGAAGGAGGAGGATGTGTCGGAAAGATGGTGGCGTTGTCAGTTCAGGAGGAGGAGTAGGCTGCAGCTTGGTTATGAACGGTCTGATCCTTGCTGCTGTCTCTTTAGAATCTCTATGAAATGCGAGATCTCCTGGGAGCCACTCCTTGATTGTATCATGTTTTAGTCCTGCCCTTATGAAATTGTTGAATTTCTGCTGTGTTTTTGCCCGGAATGCATCGTCCTCGATCTCCTCCCCCAAAGAACGCCTCCACGGAGGCGGGATGCCGTCCTCCTGGTCGGATTCCTGGTCCAAAGAATCCGGAAAAGCAGGAGTGGGAGGGGTGGAAGGTGCGTCCGTCAGAAACAACTTCCTGCAGCACAGACAAGTCTCCCTCCTTCATCTCCTCTTCAGATGAAGAGTCTGATGAGGTGGATGGCCTGGTCTCCTGGCCACCCAATGTCCTCCAGACCCTCCTGGGCTGGGCAAGGGTTGGTCAGGGGTGACAGGTGTTGATCTTCAACGCCTCACTTGCCTCACTCTCTTCCTTCTCCTTCTCCTGGAACTCCGTCATTCGGCGGGCATCTCGTCATCACCTGGCGGAGGGTCCCTTCTTCCTTTTCCTATTCTTCTTGGTTTCAGCGGCCTCTATCCGTTTGTCATCATCCTGCGGCTCCAGGTCACTTGGAGTGTGACCAGTGCGGGGGGGGGGGGGGAGAGATCACCTCACGAAAGGTACTACATCTTTCCAAGGGCGCCGGTTCTGTTTCTTTTTCAAAATCCACTGTCAGGTGAATTGTTCCCTTGCGCACCTGGATAATCCAGGTGCTAGCAAGGGAAGCCTTCACTCTGAGCAGCGTTTCTTGCATCATAAGTGGGAGCTCCATTGTATTGCTGTTAGCACATCGGAATCCAAGGTGAGAATACTGCGTGAATGGGTTCAGATACTTTAATACATGTTACTGAAATGTTTTTCACGGGCTTTTGTCTACGTCAGAGCTGACACTGTCCCAATCCATTGCCTTTGGATATCTTTCATCGCACAGATATTGCATGCTTGGGCTGATATTTGTTGAATACAGCATATGCTCTTATCAACTCTTCGAAATATATCACTTCTTTTAAACAAAGGTGTGACGTACACTCTAAATCGGTTGGGTTAAAAATCAACCCAAATTGACTGGGTTGAGTGAATATGAACCCAGTTTGGGTTCATATTCACTCAACCCAGTCGATTTGGGTTGATTTTTCACCCAACCGATTTTAGAGTGTAATAACTATGTGACAAACAGTGTATGCAATGTCTGAATGATGGTTAAACTGGAAACCACCTGGCGAATGAATTTTCCCCATCTAAAAATAACATACAGTACGTGAGCAAAGATTCAACTTCAGGATCACCAGATAGAACTGACGATTCACCAGTTGGAATTTTACTAGTGACATAAACGTGTTTCAAGGTTGCCGGAAGCACGAGGGCAGATGAGAAAACTGGCCTCCCTGTCTTCCAACGGGGCGAGGGGACAGACAATACCCTTCCCAGGTTCGTCACTCAATTTGTTTCAATAGTTTATTCCCGAAGCAAAGCTAAAATACACCCCAAATCCGCTCTGGGATCTTTCAAAATTCAATGGGTGATTTGGGGAAGTTTGGGAGGGCGTGCACCCTCTCGTCTCAGGGACGTGGCGACGAGGGGGGGGGGGGGGGGTGTCAACTTGCCAAAATTTCCTATAGTTGAAAATTCGGAGGACAAGTAATTAGAAGTTGGAAATTCCATCTTTCTGGATTTTAGAGCTTTTTTGGCGATGCTGATGTTTCCTTTACTTCCCAAAATTCAAATGGGCAAAAATTCTAACTATTACTATTTACAACAACAGTGTACGCAATATCGAGCTTCACAAGTATGCATGATATCATTCGGTACGAAATTTCTATAGTACGTTACTTATCGTAATAAAAGAAAATCCTCGAAATACACTTCAAGAAAATCACATCATGTAAAATGGTTATCCTGAGTATTCCATCATTCACAGCTACAAATGATGAAACATCGAAAATTGATCATTCCTGCATAAGATCTGATTTTATGTTTAGGACAGTGCGAATTGCTCAAAGTTCTTAAATTGGGCATTTGTTTAGCACATATTCATTTCCCAGAATAATACCAAATAATAATAACCTGATAATTCTATCATAAATGTGTTGGCTTTTCAGATACTAGAATCAATTTTATGCCTCCTTTCATGGCTTCATTTTCAAAATCTTTCTCGGTTGTGAATTTCCACTAAGGGAGGGACCGGGACGGGGGTTCCCCCCCGGTCCCTCCCCCTATTTGGAAATTCACTACTCTACACCCCCACAATCGGAAACCTCTAGCACGTCCCTGTCTCTTCTGGTTTAATTTTGAGAGGGATATTGATAGATTAATATTTTTTTCATTGATTGAAATCATGGAGGTGTGACATCACAAGCAAAAACAAACTGAAGCCATTTTGAAATTCCGCCTCCAATTTACAATGCAGAGAAAGTTGAAAACTAATTTTTATAACTCCAAAAAACCTGACTGCCTCCGAATCGCACAAGTTGCCATGTTTAACCTGTGGTTTTATTAAAGCGGAGAAAACCTTAAATCTAAATTTGGATATATAGTCTTCAAGAAAAGTAGGGGATATCCAAACTGATGTTGATATTTTCAGAAAACGGTATTGGATAAGAGTGATTGAACACATCAATATGTTACCAAGTTTAGTGTGGATCATGAATGTCACCGCCCCACGAAAACTTCGTGCAGGTTAATGTCGCGTTAATATTTGTGGGGTACGTTTTAAAAATTTCATTTCTAACTGGACGGGCTTTTTCGGAGGTCTCATCGTTCTTTTCTTGGTATTAACTCGTTAATCAATAGTTTCTGGTCGAAAAGTAACTTTTGAGGTATGTGAAGACTGACAAGTGACGAACGTTTACGTGCCGTTAGCATGTTGGAAGCTGGCAACAGGCAGACTGCAGTGGCTCAAATTCTCAACGTTACTCAATCGGTGATTAGCAGATTATGGTTACGCTACCGTCAGACAGGCAATGTTGATGACAGACGTCGGTCCAAGGCCGACAACTGCTAACCATGATCGTTTCATCCGAACCACAGCATAACGTAACCGCTATCAAAGTGCCTCAGAAATTGGACAGCAGCTGCACCGATCGACAGATGTGCGAGTCAGTGGTCGGACTATCCGAAATCGCCTACAAAGCTGGAATTTGTACGCTTGACGACCTCGAATAATTCCACGTTTGACTGAACGTCACATCGCAGCAAGGCGGAATTGGTGTGGAGCACAACAGCGCTGGGACAATCGTCGGTGGAGCAACGCCATGTTTTCCGATGAATAGAGGTTCACTCTCGACTTCCACGACAGGCGAAACAGAGTTTGGCTGCGGAAAGAACGATACCATGACGTAACCGTTAGGCAGCACAATCGTTTCGGTGGTGGATCGGTTATGGTGTGAGAAGGCTTAACCATTACAAGCAGACCAGCATTACATTTCATCCAAGGGCATGTTACCGGGCAGTACTACTATGACAACATGTTAGCAGCTCATGTGGTGCCATTTGCGCGACGTCAGGGCCGTCGATTAATTTTTTCCAAGATGACAATGCAAGAGCACACAGGGCCCGTGTCGCTACAGAGTTCCTCCAGGAGCAGAACATCACTACACTGTCTTGGTCAGCACTAAGTCCAGACCTTTCACCAATCGAGCACGTCTGAGATATGCTTGGCATGCGCCTACGACATGCCAACACCCCCTACCAATGTCCAGGAACTCGCCGCTGCACCGCAGGAAGAATGGAGTAACATCAGTCAAGCTGATACTGGACGTTTGGTGAGGAGTATGCCACATCGGATCCGCGCTTGTCTCGCGAACTGAGGAGGATTTACAAGGTACTAAAGTCTTGGACTGAATGTGGTAAATTCTCTGACTGACCGTCCATGTCTTCTACAGCCCAGTGCGTAGAATGTGTGCTTGTCAGACACCCAACTATCGCTGAAATCATTCACCAGATGTCACAGTGCAATGCCTCAGCTGTCTTTTAGATGAAAATATAAATATATTTCTTCATATATCTCATTTTTATCAAATATTCCCTACTTTTTTGAATAGTAAAAAAAGTTCGGTATAAACTGTTGGCAGTGTCAGTTACAAGAAGGGAGAAAACTGCTTGGCGTTTTCTAAATACCCAGACCTTATCTCATTTCGATTTGTTTGTATGTTTACTTAACGGGGTTTATCTGGTTGAGTGCAAGAAGCCACTATCAGGGCTTTCGGAAAAGTGAGGGTTCCAGAACAAAGCCAACATTTTCCATGCTCATGTTTCATATTCAGCCAAGCGCAAATAATATTTTGTTCATATGAATTTGTTTTATTACAAATTATTGGAGGGTGCCTATGTAATAAAAAAAAATGTTGATGAACAAATTCAGATCACCAAAAATAATCTAGCCTTTAACCAGTTAACGACACTTTCAGCGGCCAAGGTATCGTGTCGGAAGGCGTATTACCCGGAAATAACCATGCACCTAGCAATGACGAGTATCTGGCCGGCTATCCATATAACTCTTCCGGCACAAGCAGGGTGTGCATTTGTTTAAAACAAATGTACCTTCGGCGCGCAATACGTCTTGATACAGACTGCGACCAGACTCCCACTTGGGAAATCGGTAAAAAAGTGTAGCGCCTGAGAAAACAACGCAAATGACGCTTGTCAAGACCGGATGTGAAGTCCAATACTTTAATCAATGAGCCACGTGACTCCCTGTATTCTTTCGGCACATTTTACAGCGTCCTGCGAAGCTTCGAAATTCGATTCGAAATAGTCCGCATTGATTCGATTCGATTTAATCGCACCGGTTCGAAAATTTTCGAATCATCGAGATGTTCTCAAAAATCTACAAAGTGTCCCCTTGAACTCTTCTTCTATCATCAGGTCTTCTGTACAGGGGGGATGGTGGGGTGGGGGGGGGGGGGGTCCTGTACGGGAGACCTGATGATAGAAAAAGAGTTCAAGTAGGTTCCGATTCCGAAATTACATTGATTCCGTTCTGAGATATTCCGATTTTTTGCTTGATTTGCACAAGTCGCCGTTTCACACAAGAAGTCTTTTTCGAAACTGCCATCTTGGCTTTTAATCTATGCAAGATCAGAGATGTCAGGGTGTAAACAAAGCGACTTCTATGTTCCTAGCGTTGTGTTTTATGTCAGTCAATACTTGAGTGTAGAGAGATATTTACGGTTGTGACAAAGTTCAATATCCACAACTTGAAAAGCGCTGAGATTCGATTCGGTTCGAGATCTGAGGTCTCATTCGATTCGACCCAAAAGTTGAGGTACGTAGGGCCCTAACAAATCTCCATATAAGAACACTGTCTCTTATAACGATTCTTGAACCATGGCTGACTTTTTTCGTCATTGGAAGAGATTTACAGAATAGTTAGCCCCCTCTAAGTTTCTAAAGTTGTCAGTAAATTTAATTTCATATAAAAATCCAAATCTCGAAATGTTAGCGACATCGAGGTGCGCACCATTTCGCAAACTTCAGTCATTGTCAAGTAGAGTAGGATAAAAGCCGGCTTTTTACAATATTTTTCCCAATCATTTTTAACGTTTGACTCTCATTCTTAAACCCATTTAAACACAAGAAAACGACTCTATCACCATCTTTTGACGTTCTGTAATTTGTTCGGTTCATTATGTCAACAGCGTACACATCGTCAAATGTAATACAGACACTATCCCTTCCCTTAATATAATAAATAGTCCAGATTACTGTAAAAACCCATTCACTGAACAAAGAGTCAAACTGAACGATCACTTAGTTGATTCTAATATTTAGCTTGCTACAAAAAAAACAAATTTCTTTTTTTTGTAACTTTTAACCCTTTACCTAACATGAGAAGCAGACGACACTTGCAAAAAAAATTCTTGAATAACTATTTTTTTTTCATTTTTTGTCTCAAAAACATAGGTTATGACCCCTCATTGGAACGAGCTCGGCGAGCTCGTTCCAAAGAGGGGTCATAATCTATGTTTTTGAGACAAAAAATGAAAAAATAATGAAAATTATTTGGCGATTTTTGAGAATAGCGCTGACCGGTTTTGGCCGTTACGTTGGGTAAAGGTTTCGTTTATTAAAAGTAACAAAAGAAAACTTCGCTTTATTTTCTACTGATGGCATAGGCGTTTTCTCAACAATAATTATTACCTGCTTCTTAATGCGATCCCGCTCACCCGTCTAATATGTTCAGGGGAGATAACGTTATCGAAAGTCGATTTTCACGACGAGATAAATTAGGTATGACTACTGTCATGAAGATGCATCGTCATCCTTGGATAACCATTAACGACCCTTTGACATTTAATATCAATGAAAACACGATGAATGATACATACAGGAGAACGTGTCTCATTTTTTTCTTTTCAAATGATACATACATGTTAAACCTATCATTGGAAAACTCTCTCAAAGAGCTCTAACCCTAAGTTCTTCCCATAAATCAGTGTGAGATGCAAGTATTATTTCCTCATCCGCCACGAAATTTACGGAACAAAAGCGTACAAACACCAAGTGACTACAATGTGTCAAACACGTACCGAAATATATATTTTTAGCGAATTTTCAGTTTTTTCCAAGAAAATCTGAATCTGAAGTCTCTTAAAGGGCTTGAAATGTGAGTTTTAAAATTCAAGAGAGAGAGAGAGAGAGAGAGAGAGAGAGAGAGAGAGAGAGAGAGAGAGTCTGCATAAATAGATACACGGAGGTACTAATAGGATCACCTATAGTTTCTTCATACGACCAATGTTTCTTTCTCCAGTACACACACAACCGATACCTGTGGCAGCAGGCACCCGAATGGGGCACACATTTCAGGCATTGTTACCAGCCCCCTCCCCACATACACCCGAAAAATTACCCCCCCCCGACTATAACACGTATTTTGCCTTTCTCTTGCACATTTATATGTAATACCTGTTCCCCGTCCCACTGTGGCTATGATCTGCCTGTGGGCCCCAGGTCCCCACACGTTTATGATGCGAGGTGCCCCGGGGTTCCAATGCTACGAACCCCGGCAAAACGAAACTACAATTCATCCACATTATCTGTTTGACTCGAAGGGAAGCAACGAATGAGAAATGTTAATATTATAACAAAGCAGACCATGTGGACACTGCGTTAACCCTTAATCGAACGTAAATGATATCATTTTTTTTTAAAATTTCAATTACACGTTTTTCAATTTTCTCAACAAAACCATTTCATGTGACCACACATTGGAATAAACACAACAAACTGTATCCAGGATACCCGACAATGGAGAAATTTAACGACTTCCGTAATGAAATTGTCGCCTGTTCAAGGATGTTTTGCACGCAAATGCAGTGACAATAATGGTGACCTACAAAAACGAATTATTTTACCAGCCTATTCCCGTTCCATAACCACATGAATCGAGGAACAATGTACTGAAAATAACGAATAAAACAATTTCCGGTAATAATATTTCATTGATTATATTGTGACCTCGACCCGTCAGATCGCACCCTGAACTTACTACTAATACCAGCGGAGGATCCTGGGTTCTTTGTGAAGGCTTACAGTACATGGAGAGTGTATTATCAGTAACGGCCATGGAGTCGGGGGGCACTAAAAATTTGCAAGACGTGACGTCCTATTTTTTATTCAGCTCCTTTTTACACCCACCGTGCAAATTTTCTACTACCGTTCTCAGACACCCACCCCCACTCTCCCATTAAAATCCAAAATAAACTTATAAACTTAGTAGGCACAGCTGTCTTTTAGGGGGGTGGGGGGTCATAATGTTCTTAAACTGGTACCACCAATTTAAACCTCTGTGGGCTGCTGTGTGCCCCAATCTACAAATGACAAGCTGTTCATTATCAGGCTTGGCCAGAGCAGGTGTACATATACGGGAACAAATTTTCATTTGAATTGTTCTGTCAGTATTCTCAGGTGTTTGCTACTTTCCTCTTCTCTCCATACAAATTCTATAAATAAATAAATAACTTGGGTTGAATTTAGTGCATCAGAGAGAATTTTCCCAAAATATTGTCTGCACATTATCTACATTTCGCAAAAGACACCCACCCCCTACTAACGTGTGACATTTTCTCAGATTAAGCCCAATATTCTTACATATAAAGCCTCCTGATGTTGTATTTATGTTAAGAGTGTGATGTCCAACATCATCTTTAAGGTTTGAAACACAAATGATGGTGTATATTAGCTGATATATTGATATATTTTTTAAAAATTCAAAAAATTGCACAAGTTGGAAATGCACATTTTTGGTGCACTCAAGAGACCCACCCACCCCCACGTCACGTCTTGAAAATTTTTGGTACCCCCCCCCCCCCGGTGGAGTGATGATTTCTCTCAAGCAATAAATGCTCATTTGTTGCAAAGCGTAATTAGCATAAACAAAGTTTCAGCCAATGGACCTCCGGGTTAAACCCGGAGGTCCATTGGCTGAAACTTTGCTTGTGCTTCTTGTGTTTCTGTACAGAATTTGAGCGTAGAACCTTGGGTGATACCTCCATTCCATGGGTGATTTGATGACAAGCCACCCTCCACCAACTGTAAGTACCCAGAAAGTGGATGAATAACTATAATAACAAAAAATGAATAAACCAAGAAATATCAGGGTGGGTGAAAATAAGAAATAAGACACGTAACAAAAGCCCAGGATATATTGGTTAATGCAACTACCGGGCTATCTGAAGCATGGATTGATTGGTTCTTCCCAAAGGAACGGAACTTATATACATGGTCTAATTCAGAGTGCCTTTTATTTATCTGCTACAAATTTTACTGGACGTGAATCAATAGACATTTTATGGCTTTGAATATTTCATGTACGCGGCTTTCACTTGCGGTCTGTTGACACAGCTAGGTTTCTCTACTTTTGTTGACCATTATTCAAAAGTCGTTTATTAATATCCGCGGACATTCCCTTCAAGACCATTTCAAATGAATCTTCTTTTCAGGAACAGTTTTTTTCAAGTTTGAAATTAAAGGTGGTTTATTTTGACCAATGAATTTTGCTGTCAGTTCAAGATGCCTACGTGTCCTCTCTTTTTCGTATTTCTCCCTCCCATTTTTTAGATCCATCCCTAAATGAGTTCCGTCGACCTAGGGTTGGTCACTAATAAAGTAATTTCACACACTGTCAAATGTAAGACAAAATAGCCATTTTTCTTCAAAAATTTGTATTCATATTTTTGCATAATTTATCTTGGGCTCTCCGAAGCTTCGAAATTCGATTCGATTGCGAATCTCAAGTAGATATTCGGTTCGATTCAAAATCTACTGCCCGGTTCGTTTCCTCTCGAATCTTTTTCACAGGAAAATAGCTTGGTATCAGTCATCTTCGTCGTCTCACAAAACGTCTAGTTCAGATGGAAATCGTACATAAATAACGTTAAAATAAAAGACGGAGCGTAACTTCCGCTACATTAACATAAATAACATCTGTACCCATGTCACCAGCCATGCAAATTCCAGTATCGCTAGCCTCTACCAATGTTAAAAGCAAATTTAAGGTTTACAAGAAGCAATGTCGACGATGAACTATAATCCTTACGGGGTAATATTTCAACGACATCATCAAGGCATTCGAAGGCATGCCTTGCTGATGTAGTTGGATTATTGTATCAGTCGGGACTTGAGCCATCACAGAACAAATCAGGATTATAGTACCTCAAACTCCATCGGTCCTCTTCAAGATACTACCAATTCGATTAGAGATTCGATTCGATTTCGATTAATAGACATGATTCGATTCGATTCAGAGCTTTCAAAGAAAAATAATAATGAATAAATAACCAAGCACTTTCATTTTGTTGCCTACAAACATAGCTTATGCCCTTATTGGAACGAAGTCGATGCATTTGTTCCAATAAGGGGTCATAAGCAATGTTTTGGAGGCAAAATTGAAAACAAGATAGCAAAATTCAATGGCGAATTTTTTAAAAACAGCGTTAGCTGGATATGACCGTTAAGTTAAGTAAAATGTTAACCCTTTACCTAGCGAATCAGCCGCATCCTCAAGCGTAATTTACTAATTAAGCAGTGGAAAAAATATATTTTTCAAATAAATTCAACAAAACCATATTCCACCGAGGTGTCACATGATATAGTTTTGTTGAAATTTTTTGAAAAAAATGAAAAAAAATCCAATAATTAAAATAATTTTTTTTGATATCCTGTGTGTTGGGTAAAGGGTTAAGCAATGCAACCCTCTATTCCTGACTGATATTACAGTAGTGGATAATGTCTGCAGTGAATGGACGAATTTATTCGGCATTTGTAGAGAGGTTCATTAATAATTTAATCATTGAAACCTGGTGGCATCTTCCAGGTCAGTTCAATGGCAGCAATTGGAAGAGTCCTTATTCATTATTGGGGAGGGGGAGGGGGTAGACCAATTGATATTTTCAACATGCAGCCTTAAGGAAAATATGAATTGGTCTACCCCACATTTACACAGCCATCCTACTTAATTAAAATTATGATGTATCATGTTCCTGGGCCTTAAAAAAACGGTATTTCCGGTTTAAAGGGTCAAACCCGCAGTTCCATATCGACCGATTGCGTTATCAGCTCGTCTAGTTTCAAAAAATATCATTTTTGCAAAATATTACACATAAAAATGTTAATTTACTGGTAATTGCTGGTAATTTCCCAGCTGTCTACTAAAATAATGCCATTGCATTCCAAGCGATGTTCTGAAAAAGATTACAGCTTTGCGATATGTATGGCTGACCATTTTCGTCACTGGAAGATGTTTAGGTTAAAGTTAGCTCCTCTTAATTTAGTAAAGCTGTCAGTCAATTTAACACTAGGGGTATGGGAATTTCATATCAAAATTGAAATTTCGAAATATTAGCGAATTTGTATCATCGAAGTACAAACTTCGGGCATTTTCTTGTAGAATTGTGTAAAAACACAGAAGCTGGCTTGTTACAATTTTCCCCAATCCGTTTGAATGTTTGACTATTATTCTGTGTTTAAAACCCTTTTAAAACAAGAAAACGGCGTTTTCACCATAATCTAATATTCTGTAATTTTATTCTGTGCATTTATTTATTTATGTAAAGGCCACATATTTCTGCACAATGACTAATCATGACCGCGACAGTTTACGGGTGGAGGAAGCCGGAGTATCACGTGGGCAGTGTCTTGCCCAAGGACTCAACGCTGTTGCCGCAGGTGGGATTCGAACCTAGGACCTCTCGGCTTGCACCCTGTGCCTCTACCTACTGAACCACAGCGCCCCCTTATTGTGTGCATAACATCAACAATGTGCGCATCGTAATTTGTAATACAGACACTGTCCATTCCATTAATACAGAAGTCCAAGGGGAAGAATAAAAACTTGCAAATCGCTGTAAAACCACATTAATTATGCTAGACAAATGTGGTAGAGGCCAGAGGTCAACAAGTCCGTCGCTACAAGGGAAAAAGTTCTTTCAGTGTTAAACCTATGGAGAAAATATATCACCCTACTAGGTGAATAAAGCAAAAATTTATCCAAGGCCTTTATTGTCCAAATAAACAGCCATTTATGGGGTAAAGTATAAAAACAGGTCGATAGAGACATTTGGTCAGATATCTGGTCATCATCAGTTCCCCCACAAAACATATATGGATGATTGCTGTAATAAATACCTTACTCTTGCGGTCATTTAATACATGACAATTAAACGGATGGATCTCGGCACTCTCCAGTACTTGCAAGTCCATTGGACACTTGAGAACTGAAATTCATCGATTACGAGAGGACTCTATAACGATCCACAAAACATATATGTGCTTGTTAGGTTCTCCTATTTCAATTGGCCGAGAAGCTAAGTGTGTTTGAGTGTCCACTGTTCACCCACCGAGTGACGATGTACTAAATCACCTTGCGTATGTTAAATTCCACAAATTGTTTGAGAATGTTCTTCTCTATGGAAACTGTACAGAAAAGATAAACGTGTCTCTTCTGTAAGGCTGCCATATAATACATACTTGAAAAATACCATTAAGTCAGGTGACACGTTCAAAGAGAGTATTGTCCTGACTTCCGTCAAACTACGGTCATCAATTAATGCCACTTTCCTTAACGAAAGCTTCATTCTGAATATTGTACTCACAGGAAGAACCAAAATGGTTTCAGGTTCACCCAGGAAGGGCAGTAACACCATTTTACACAGCAGAGCTATTTCGAGAAGCGTACGTTCATGTTACTTCCATAACAACATTTGTTGTTGGTTCAGACAGCAACAGAGCATTGGTCAGTAGAACGTAACGTTTGCCGATCACATGACATTTATACATTGAAAAGCCACAGGGAACATTTCAAATACAACCGACAGAATGTCATATATTAACTCCATCGGAACCGTTATTGTACAAATGCGATCTTTAACTAAAACTGCCGAAGTGAATGGATCTGTCTTTCTCAAATTCTTTCGAGTTGGCCACCACGCAGCGATACATATAGTCTGCTAACTAACCACTACCATCGCGGTTAAGAAGTGTTGGCCATATTCTGGCGATAGTCGGCCCTTTGGCCGACTAGCGCTAGCACATGGCAAAAGTTTCCCACTCGCTGTTGGTGCAAAACGATAGTTCGATAATGTTAGAAAACAAAATGGTTGTACCACAAAAATAAAGAGGTACATTTCGAGCAAGAGAACAAACATCTTCTGAATAGTTACCATCTTCAGCAACATCTGCAACACAGGTACGGCAGTGACAGGGTTAACTGTTTTAAGGATGGTGTTAATTCGCGGACTTCCAAGGACCCTTTCAAGTCATTTTCAAGAACCTTTTGGACAATTTTGGAGAGTATTTCCAGCTTGCCTTGGGTCAACTTCTGATTAAGAACGCTGATATTAGTTGACACGTGGAAGAGAAAAGTCGAGTCTGTTCGCCTTCGATGTTGTACAGAAGGGACTCATACTCATATTTGACAAACAGTGAACAAGACAATTCGCAAAATCTGAGCAACATTCTTATTCAAGTATCATCTGTCTATTCGGGCAGCCGACACTGACAACAAAGAAATTCGATCCCATAAGTCGCTATATATTCTTGAACCGTGTAAGACCGATTTTTCGGTCCAAGGCATAATTTTGACCCATTTTTGTCTTATTATAAGAGGTCTATACACTGAGCATTGGTGGTAAAATAATAAATGCAGTCTGCAGCCAGACGGCTACAGACTGCGGTTATTATTTTATCCTCCCTGTATATCGATATTGGACTGACCCATCTCACTGTAAGTGTACACAAAGGCGATATCATTCCAGGAAACGAGGGTTCAAAGGGTTAAAATTAAATAAATTCTTTCTTATTTCCTGGGCTTGTGCGACTTAAAACTTAAAGCATTCTTACAAATCAAGGAGTTTTATCTCTTTACCAAACACGAAAGGCAGACGACACTTGCACAGAAAATTCTTGAATAACTAATATTTCCCTGTTTTTCGTCAAAACGAGCTCGTTCCAGAGAGGGTTCATGAGCTATGTTTCTGAGGAAGAAAATGAAAAAATAATGAAACTTAAATGGTGATTTTTGTGAATATCGCTGACAGGGTATGGCCGTTACGTTGAGTAAAGGGTTAAGGCGAAGGAAGAAATTCTAAGTACTTTCAAGGCCTTGACATCCTATTTGCACCCAGGAACATCCAATGTTTTCAAGGTCCACATGGAACTCTGGGCGAAAACATAGTACAGTTTCGTCACGGATGTGTTCAAACAGAAGAATAAAAATGTGAATATAATTACGAAAGTCTTTTCTTCGCCTCTAGGCACTAGTAGATTATCGCTATATCAATTTGGCGTTACACATTTTAGTAAGTATACGGATGTGTTAGCCCTTTGAACCAAGGTGGTATATTCCATATCAGTTCAATGGCAGTAATCGTCCACATTCATTATTTGGGGGTAAACCAATTAATATTTTTAACGTGCAACCTATTGATCGGTCTACCCCACATATTCACGTAGCAGTCACCCTACTTAACTGGTAAAGTGCTAAGTTATTTTTGGTGCTGGAAATGTCTTTGTGCATCTTTGCCTTGTTACAATTTATGGGAGAGTGCCTATAGGCACTCTCCCATAAATTGTGACAAGGCAAGTCCTAACAGATAAAATAATATCACCTCAAAAATAATATGAAGCACATCCATAGAATGTGAAGCCTTTAAATTGTAATACCGGGACTTCAGAATAAAGCCCAAATATGGGCTTCCAGCACTCTATCAGTTAATGAAATTATGACGCATTGTGTTCCTGGACCGGAAAAGCGGCCTCTCGGTTTGAAAGGTTTAATAGTATGGTGTCAGTAGCGCTCGTACGGAATCTTCAGTGCGACGCTTCACGAACATTTGACGCGTCACGCCCACATACCCCCTACGCCACTCCATCCTCATTCAGGCCCTTTCAATTGTGGTATTAATGTATTCTATACTCTTCTTAACCAGAATGGCAAAGTTATTTGGTACTATAACAATGCGCAATATGTTCCGTTGCATAGTTGAAAGATAATCAATGGATCTGCTATAACTAATCACGTGCTCAGCTTCATTCGGGGATGAAAGCAGCATGCATTTGTCAAAATTGAAATTTATAACTACTAGTTAAGAACTAACAAAATATGGAAAAGAGAGGATTCGGATTATTCCCCTCTGTTTCCTGTGATCTAGATCATTTTTTTCATGACCAGTTTTAAATCCGATATGCAGCTCGTTTTTGAAAACAGCACTCATATCTTCTGATGGTAGCAGGTCCTTGAAATCATAGTTTTCTTTCCGACAAGTACTCTTTCATTCAAGAGAGATGAGCGTCATGCAGTCATTAATTTGCAAGAGGCTGTTGAACGTGGAAGAGAACCAATTAAAAGCTCCACGTTGATTTCTCAATGATTTAACGCTCAGGAAAAACCTGCGAGGAATGTTCACTTTATCCCTTTACCTAACCAAAACATATACAAAACTTGCCAAAACATTTCTCCAACACGGCTGACAATTTTCATCATTGGATGAAATGTACAGGAAAGTTAGCTCCCCTTAATTTTTTAAAGTTGTCTGTAACTTTTCATTTGTGGTTGGGAAATTTTATACACAAATTGAAATTTCGAAATCTTAGCGAAGTTGTTCGCAGCATTTTACAAACGTCCGGCGTTTTCTAGTAGAGCGGTATAAAAATACAGAAGCTGGCTTTTCACACTTTTCCCCAATCAGTTTGAATGTTTGATCACTATTCTCTGTTTAAACCCATTTAAAAATAAGAAAATGACGCTTTCACTATATATTCTGTAACTTTCTCAACAGTGTGCAAATCGTGACATATAAAACAGATACTATCCTTTTCCATTAATATAAAAGTTCAGGTGGTATGATTTGCTACTTTTTTCCTGGGAATAATAAAAATGGCAAATTAGTGTAAAAACGCATTCGCCAAACAAACGGCCAAAGTGGGTGGTAACTTCGTTGCTTATAATTAGCTGCCATAAAAAGCCAAGCGTCCTTTTGTAACTTTTAATAAACGAAAACAACAGACAGCTCCGCTTATTAAAAGTAGCACAAGGAAACTTCGCTTTATTTTCTAATGTTGTCATAGGTGTTTTCTCAACAATTACACACTTTTTAATTGGACCTTCCTCGTCCATCTAATGATTCCAGGAGAGATAACCTTATCGAAAGTCGATTTTCATGGCGAGATAAGTCATGGATGTTTATCCCTTTAACAAACCAGAACATATACGACACTTTCCCAAACATTTCTTCAATGGCTAAATATTTCCATTCCTTGCCTCTAAAATGTAGCTTGCTCCTCTGACACCTCATTGGGACGAGCTGGTTCAACCAGGAGGTCCATTGGGTGAAAATTTGCTTAGCCTTCTTCTGGCTTTTCTCAGAATTTAAGAATCTTTGTTAGGATGAAAAACAATAATTGTGTATTTTTATGATTATTTATTTATTTGTTTCTTTATTTAGATTTAACGGCACTTTCAACAGCCATGGTCAAATTGTGTCGCACAGCTTTACGATCAGAGGAAGCCGGAGTGACCGGAGAGAACCGATGGCGAGTAACAGTCGGACTCTCTATCTCACTTATTCGGTCTATTCCGTTTGTTGTCAGCTGAAAGAATGGATATAGCCAGTTGTTCGCGAGAAAAACCCAACTGGCTGTTTTAAATATTAACCCTCTGAACCTGAGCGACCGCTTTTCTGGCCAGGACGATCATACGTCATAACGTCATTAAATAGGGTGGCTGTTCGGTAAATGTGTGAGGTAGACCAATCAATAGTTTCAACGTGTAGCCCCGAGGCTGCACGTTGCAAATATTGATTGGTCTACCCCAAATAATGAATATGAACTCTTCAACTTGCTGCCATTGAACTAGTAATCAAGATACCACCAGAGTTCAAAAGGTTAACACGCTCCTGAAAATATAATAACACTCTTAAAAAACAAATACGCTCTTTAACAAGTATGGAAAAACGGGGAGAAGTGACTTTTTGACATGTTTGAAACAAAAGATAAAAGAGAAATCTCTATAAATTCTGTCATGAAGAAAAACATTTACGAATGTGGTGTTCATGTATCTGGAGAGTCTAAATTTAAGTTTCAAAACGTCCCTCCATCGCCGTGTCCTTCCACTTTGGTTGGGGTTGGATTTGAATCTGTTGTCACGAAAACTTGAAAGATCGAATTAAACCTTTTGAAACTTTGTTTAATCTGGTAATGCATAAAGTATTCTGATTCAGGTTTCCGCTGAAATTTATATTCACTGTCAATGTAGATGCGACAGTTAATGCAGATGCCAGTGAAACAGAATTTGAACATCATATTTTACAAACTTGCCAGTTGAACAACAGAATGGTAAAGTGCAAATCATATCTTCTGCCTCGCCTCGAATTTACAAATGTTAATTTAAGCGTGGTTTTGAGTTGGGCTCAGTGAATCACACATTTTCTATTCGAATCGAATCTCGAATAGAATCACGTCTTTATTCGAAATCGAAATAGAATCTCGAGTAGAATCAGAGATGTCTTGACGACGACCAGTGAGGTTGGGGGTGGGGCGTGATTTGTTCCGACTGTGATAGCTCAAGTGCCATCTGATAAAATAATCCAGCTACATCATCAAGGCATGCCTTCGGCGAAGGCATGCCTTGTTGATATAGTTAGAATATTACTCTGTAGGGATTATAGTTCACCGTCGACATTGCTTCTGAACTTTAGGTATCACAGAACTAAATAATTTCCCATTGGCGACCATTATAACGTTTAGGCGAAAAAAGATATGATCGCATCACTTTGATTTTGGCATTCAAATATCTTTGTCAAATATAGCCCTTCAGACAACTATCGTTCACTGCCGATATTGCTTCTGAACTTTAAATTTGCGTTTAACAGTGGTAGCGGCTAGTGATACTGGAATGAGCATGGCTGGTGGCAGGAGTACAGATATTATTTATGTTAATGTAGCTGAAGTAACAATTAATCTTTTATTTCAACATCATTTATGTACGATTTCCATACGAACTATATGTTGTTTGAGACGACTGATACCAAGCTATATTCCTATGAAAAGGATTTGAGAAGACATGAATCGAGCAGCAGATTTCGAATCGAACCGAATACCAACTTGAGCTTCGAAATCGAATCGAATCTCGAAGCTTCGCAGGTACCTAATTTTGGGAGGAAGCTCGTGCATTTTAGCCATATTGGGGATCCCACATTCTTGTGACTCCCAGAGTAGATAAAATGTGTTCGCTCCAGTTACCAAGTAGCCTATCTACTGTCAAGTTTTGTTAATGAAAGCTAAACGTAGAAATTGAGAACTATTTGACAAGATGACGACGTCGGTCATACAGACGAGGCAATGTTCGAAGAACGAAATGTGCCGAGTTGCCACGTGCGTAACTTACTAACCACGCACAAGCAGGTTAATGTCGGACAAAGGCATGTGCACTATCAATGTGCACTGTACTTTTAACACCTTGTGCCGTCTCGCTCCCACATGGGCAGTTCGGATTAAGGGGATCATCCTACAAAAAACTTTTGTCAAATTCCAGGTCACTTTCTTCGAAGTCCTCAAACGGAAGACATAAATAACCCCAATAAATTATATACCAAATTGTTTGTAATGAAACATAGATCAGACAGACGTAAACGGTTGCCACCGAACCGCTTTCTTATACAAGGAAGCGCTCCATGAAAGTTTGTTATGGCATAAGTAAGAGACACACACATTTTATAATAAAATACTTCCCAAAAAGTCTGATAGCTCGTCCCATGAGTGTAGCTGGGCGCCATCTGCAATGCCTTTGCATTGCAGAAGGCGCCTTGTTGCACTCAAGGGACAAGTTGTATTTTGTAATGTTTCTGTTACAACATCGGGGAAATCTTTTTTGTCATTCATGGTGGGGGGGGGGGGGGAGGGGGTGGACATTACTATAATCCATGGTGTTTAAATTTTCCCGATGCAGTTATTTTCTTGTTGAAGTCTTCGATGAAGAAAGTTCAGCGGGAGTCAAATGCGCACGGTTCACGTAAAACATGTATTGCGTCACAAGAGAGTTCATCAATGTGAAATTAAGAATGTCCAATGTTACTTTTTTCACGTGCTGTGTTTATAGGCCTACAATTCTCTGTTTAATATTTGTGTACAATTCGCAGAAAACTGATAACATTGATACACAAAAAGACACTACCCTAACTTTCTTCTTTGGTATCATGTGTGACTATTTCTGGTGTTTAGCAAAAACTTCCATTTGAATGCTCAAGTATGGAAAAAAAACAAGTCAAAAAAGAAAGAAAACAATCAAAATTAGGCCAAACAAAATTAAATAATTGATTCTCAAGCATTGTTTTAAAAAGAATGAGGGAGGGCGGTTTTTATTTTTTATTCCTGATGGAATGGTCGCCGAAGCCGAAAATCCAACTGTGAGAACCTAAATTTAAATACTAGAGCTTCCATGTTGATTTCTCTGATAGTTTTTTTTTGTAACAGCGATCGCACAACACAAGATCAATATAAAACAACTAAAATGGAGATCAAAAATAATAAAGAGTTTTTTAACTGATTGAGCGCTAGAAGATACAATCAGGTCTTTCCAAAAAATGAGGGTGCCAGTGCAAAAATAACATTTTCCTTAACATGTTTCGTATTCAGTTAAACGTAAATAATCGTTTGTTTATACAAATTTGTTCTATTGTTGGCACTCTCCAATAATTTGTAATAGAACAATTTTTGATGAACAAATTCAGACCACCAAAAATAATCTAGTCCTCAACCAGTTAAATAAATATTTATTTTGCTCACAAATCGTGTCGCATTTCGCGAAGAGAATAACAATACTGTATCAGTGTATACGACATAATGTATAGCAACCCGCGATGTGATACCGCTAAAAGCACATGGTAGTTTTGTACATTTTGAAGTTTGCCTCCGAAATAAAAATGACGAACGCGGGCCGAAAAAACAAAGGCGCCGGTGCCTGAGAATCAAAAGATTAATTTTCTTTAGCCTGATATTTGTATCAATGAAATTATTTAATTTAGAGAGGATATATTCTAATTCCCTGTATTACTTGTTTGTCTATGCTTTATTTGTGAAATTTGTTTTGAAACTATCCTACTTCTGTAGTTGCTGTCTGGGAGGCTTGTCGCCAACACCAAAACATTTAACATCAACAATACGTGATCTCTTCATTGATAACAATTTGATAGGCTATTCATAAAAGGTCAAAACAAAACCACAATTATTTTGGTTGCTCAGTTCATTTAAAATTAAACTTTTTTTTCTATTCCTGCATTTTCAGGCAAAATGATTGACTAAAGTATTTCTTTTTTTCTTTTCATAACACAATGAACCGATAAAAACGCATTTAGGCCTTCCTAAACCACGCCCCAATGTATGTCTTAAAGATTACGTTGCACAAGTTGAATGAAAAAGAACCCCTGCACGCTCATATTGTTTCAACATGAAAAGTAATTAATATTTATCTCATCATATTAAAAAGACTTTCAAAATAAAATTTAACAATGAAATCCATATCATGTTTTTTATTCCATGTTCAAGTTGTTTATATGCAATAGATAATCGTCTGCGTTCATCGTTTTATCCAAATCAAACGTAAACAATGGCCGGTCATAATAATCCACAAACTATACTCACGCCAACAAAACTTTCAATTTCCAAATTGTCTGAATGAACTCTTTCTGAGATAAAGTTCAACCAACTTCATGTCATCTGGGTTTATATCGAATTACACATTTACAAACTGTGTTTTCAGTTTTCTCTGGAAATGTCAAAATCAGAATTTAATTTAATTCAGTGTTGCTTTGAATGACAGCACCCTCACGTGAAGGGGAAAGGGAGATTGAAGTTTTGTGTGGGTGTGGCCTATGACCTTCCTTTTAACTTACGCAATTCATTGGTCAATAAAATTTTTAATGACACAAGAACAGTTTCTGTGAAATGGATCGTTATTTCAAACAGAATTTTAGAAAACTATGCCTTTTTATTCAGTTATCACTGGGAAGCGTGATGCGACCTGGTTTTTTTAACCCCTCAAGTTTCATTATAAGGAATTATCGTTTGTTTCTGTTTATTTCTTGAGTTATGAACCCTCAAAAGCAAAGGCCAAACATAGTGCAAATGGGCTACGCTATGTTTCTTGGGGTTCATACAGTACGTGGAGAGTGTATTATCACTAAATCACCCGCGGAGTGGAAATTCCACCCAAGCAATAATTGCAAATTTGTTGCAAAGCATAACAGGCACAAGCAAAGTTTCAGCCAATGGACCTCCGGGTTAAACCCGGAGGTCCATTGGCTGAAACATTGCTTGTGTTTTTAGTCGAAAATTATGGTTTGGGTGATAACTCCACTCCGCGAGTGATTTAGTTACAATCCACTCTCCACATACTGTAACTCAAGAAATAAACAGAAACAAACGATCATTCCATGCATCTAAAATTTGCAGTGGAGTTTTGGTTTCATTACGGTATAACGTGTACGTGTTGACAAGGTTGTGTTTTTTGTTGTTGTTTTGATGATATTTCTGGTAAAGCCACTATCAAAATAATATACATGATTGGGCCACCGTCGATAAACACCGTCTTACACTCAATGTGGTTGCAATGGGAAGAAAATGAAAAGTACGATATTACTAAATCTCACTACATTTTGCGCAACTGATAAAGACGTTTTAGGGTAAACTTTCAATTTATTCAGTCGCAGAAATGAAATAAAGGGAGTCAACGGGACTTCCGTGATATATACATATACTATTCAAAAAATGTAAGGGATATCCAAACTGATGTTGATATTTTCGAAAAATGGTATCGGATACGCGTGATTGGACACATCAATATGCTACCAAGTTTAGAGTGGATCATGAATGTCACCGGCCCACGAAACCTTCGTGCAGATTTTTCGCACGAGCGCCGCGTTAATGTCTGTGGGGTACGAATTGAAATTATCATTTGTACTGGACGGGCTTTTCCAGAGGTCTCATTGTTCTCTTCTTGGTATAAACTCGTTCATCAATAGTTTCTGGTCGAAACGTAACGTTTGAGGTATGCGAATACTGACACGTGACGAACGTTTACGTGTCGCTGGCATGTTGGAAGATGGCAACAGACAGAATGCAGTGGCCCAAATTCTCAACGTTACTCAATCGGTGATTAGCAGGTTGTGGGCAATGTTGATGACAGACGTCGGTCAGGTCGTCCAGGGACGACAACTGCTAACGAAGTTCGTTTCATCCGAACCACAGCATTACGTAACCGCCATCAAAGTGCCTCAGAAATTGGACAGCAGCTGCGCCGAGCGACAGATTTGCCAGTCAGTGATCAGACTATCCGAAATCGCTTACACAGCTGGAATTTGTACGTTCTACGACCTCGAATAATTCCACTTTTGACTGAATGTCACATCGCAGCAAGGCGTAATTTGTGTGGAGCACAACAGCGCTGGGATAATCATTGGTGGAGTAACGTCATGTTTTCCGATGAATCGAGGTTCATCCTCGACTTCCACGACAGGCGAAACAGGGTGTGGCGGCGGAGGAATGAACGATACCATGATGTAACCGTTAGGCAGCACGATCGTTTTGGTGGTGGATCGGTTATGGTGTAGGGAGGAATAACCATGTCAAGCAGAACAGCATTACATGTCATCCCAGGGCGTGTCACAGGGCCGTACTAACGTGACAACATGTTAGCAGCTCATGTGGTGCCATTTGCGCGACGTCACGGCCGTCGATTCATTTTCCAAGATGACAATGAAAGAGCACACAGGGCCTTTGTCGCTACAGAGTTCCTCCAGGAGCAGAACATTATTATACTGCCTTGCCCAGCACAAAGTGCAGACTTTTCACCAATCGAGAACGTCTGGGATATGTTTGGCAGGCGCCTACGACAACGCCAACAGATGCCTACCAATGTCCAGGAACTCGCCGCTGCACTGCAGGAAGAATGGAATAACATCAGTCAAGCTGATATTGGACCTTTGGTGATGAGTATGCCACGTCGGATCCGCGCTTGTCTCGCGAACCGATGAGGATTTACAAGGTACTGATGTCTTGGATTGAATGTGATAAATTCTCTGACCGACCGTCTATGTCTTCTACAGCTCAGTTCGTGGAATGTGTACAAGTCAGACACCCAACTATCGTGATGTCACAGTGCAATGAATCAACTGTCTTTTTGATGAAAATAGAAATATATTTCTTCATATATCTCACTTTTATCAAATATCCTCTACTTTTTTTGAATAGTATAGTTCGGCCTTCAATCAAATGATACTTTAGTACAGACAGTTTTGAAGACTATTATATATGTGGGTGTGAATATATTTTTGTTTTCGAACCTAATTATCCAGTTTTATGTTCTATATATCGACAACTACAAAATGATAATATTAAGGAAACAGTGGTGTTGAGATCATTTCAGACAGCAGAATCGAATAGAAGATTTTTGTCAGCCAACGATGTAATTCACACCCGGTGCTCCCTATTTTGTGATATTTCCCTTTCAATGCACAGTATACAGACCGATCCGGAACCAGAAAGTCCCTTCACTGAAACTGTGCTCGCAATTCTAACGCTGAACCCCCACTGGGGGAGAGGGGGGGGGGTATAACCTTATGGTTCATTGAGTGTAAAAAGGCGCCATCTGCAATACTGCAGCACTGGCCTTGTTGTATGCAATGGGCGTTTTTTTAAAAACCGTAATCTGTGGATGATTTCTTTTCTTTCTGAGTCACGTCGTCTCCACTTGATAAAACTGAAATTATCACACTCCCGATGTGAAGAACACACGTAAAGAACAGATGCAAATCAGGCAATCAATCCACTTTCTTTCCTTTTCAGTGAACTCAATGTTCTATTAACTGAAAAAATAATTCATCGTCTCTGCAACCAATTTCGTGGTTCGTTAACCTTCAACGCATTATTAAATCCTACGTTTTATCGATTCAATCACACGAATTATATATACACTAGTTATTGTCCTTTAATTAAGTACCGTGCAATAGATACAATACGGGAAAGTGATCAACAATACGACAAAGGCAAAAAATGTAGTTCCGAACCACGCCGAAACTCGAATTCTGTAAAAGGGTGTAAAAATTACGATCAATTTCAGCCAACAAACATCTGTAGGCGAACCGACGAACAGACAAATGAAAGCACGTAGAGACAGACCGCCGATGTTGGAATACATTGGGCACAATTCAGCGCTTCATTGCAGGATGGGGTAGATTTTTTTTTAGTATGGATATACTTTTTGAGATTGGTTTTTGGAGTAGAAATGTATCTTGGTATTATTAATCCAATGAAACTAAATAACTGAACAACATGTTTTCAGATTTTTAACTCGAATCTCGCATCTAACTCCACATGGATAATTAATATTGACGATATCGTTGAAGAGTTAACCACACACAAATCTAACAAAAATAACATCGTGTATGATGTGCACTAGAAAATAACTGCTTAAATTGCCCCATCCCCTCCTAACAAATGATAGAGGCTCACGCCGTTGGAATAGCAGACATGCAAGAGGAAAGACAGACAATGTATGGAGTGCATTAGCAAATAATTGCTAAATTTGACTCCCCGCGAAAAGACAGACACACAAATGACTGTGGGATAGCAGGTAGGTAAGCGGATTGACAGACAAACAGACGGACGGACGGACGGACGGACGGACGGACGGACGGACGCAGAACGACACACACGCGTTTATCCTTCCGCAATGGCACAAGCAATAATAATAATAACACTTTGGCCAGCCGCTGATTTGTCGCGATTCTCGGACGAGAAGGCCTTGGTTACCCTGTACTCCCAACTGCCTCCCTATTCCCACGCTTCTCCTCTCCTCCCAACACTCTGAGACGAATTGCTTGATGACATCCCTTGCCCCATTCTTCCCAATCTCTCCGATTAGCATATTAACCCTCTCCTTTGAGTCTCCCCCTAACCACATGTCCTTCATTCTCCCATCCCACTTCCCCATTATACTCCCAGTGAATCTCATTCGTTTAGACTGGTACTTTGGGCATTCTAGAAGAAAGTGTTCCAGGGTCTCCACCATGCCCAAGTTACACATCTGGCACTCCGTTTCACCGTCTTTCCCAATTTTCCCCCTCAGCCCCAGGGATCGCGACCTCAGCTTGAACAACAGTGACCCCCCAAAGGTGCCATCAAGGTACTCTTCAAAACCTGGCTTCTCTTTATCACGCAGGCCACCCAAAGACCTCTTTGATTTTACCCCCTCTCGCCAATTACGGTTACAATCCTCCATGACCCTTTCTCTGACGATTTTTTTAACCTGGTTTGCCCCAACGTCCAGGTCCGAGATCTCCAATGAGTAGTTCTCTACTAGCTCCCCCACTTGGACCATCCACACTCCGTTTTGATATTTGAGTTGAAAATTCTCAAGAACATTACTTTACACCATCGGCTGTCGGGGAGATTTACCAAATAATTAAGATAATCGAGTTTCAACAGGTCTATCCTGTCCTTGATCCTCATCCACCCAAGCTCACCCCTGATTGCTTCTAGCGCTGCGGCATTACTCGACCCCGTTATCCATCGGCCTGCATCGTTCTGCAGGATTTTCAAGCTCTTTACGGCTGTCTGGTTTAGGGGTACCTCTTCCGTACCGTATGTTATACTTGGCAGCCCCACCATTTCCCAAATGCTTTTCCCCACGAAAACCTTATTGAAACTGTTTCTCCCTATAAGTTTCATTTGGTTAAGGATTCGCTTCCCTTCAGAATCAATTTATTTGTGTGGTTTCGGTAAATGCCTCTTCCTGTAATGTTTCTATTTACCCCCAAATACTCCTAATCACCTGTCTCTCCTACACTGAGAAGTTTGCTGCTCCCTTCCGGAATGCAGAACTCCCCCACTCTCCACCTTCGAGTGGGGTCCACTTTGCGGCCCACAGGTATAACTTTGCTCTTGCTTTCATTAAGTTCGAGTCTCCATTTGCTCCCATATTTTCCAACAATTCCCAGCATTTTCGTTAGCCCCTCTTCGCTTTCTGACACTAGAACCATATCGACTGCAAAAAATAGCCCCGGCATCTTCCAGTCCCCAACTGCTACCCCCTCGTCGCTACACAGGAGTTCATCTCCTAAACCTTTGATATACAATGCAAACAGGATTGGCAAAAGGATACACCCCTGTTTTAGGTCTATCTCCATAGGCACACGTTTAGTTGTAATGTTTCCCAGGCTTAGTTCACTCTGTACATCTTTATATAATGCTTTCAAAATTCCAACAAACTCGCCTCCTAAGCCCAGAGCCTCCAGCTTGCGCCACATACCCTCCCTCCATACTCTATCGTATGCCTTTTTGACATCCAAAAAGGCCATAAACATCTTTTTCTTTTTTGCTTTCGCGGATTCTATCATTTGGGATTGCGTGCAAAGATGGTCAGGAACTCTCCTTCCCTTCCTGAAGCCATTCTGGATTTCTCCCAAAAAACCTTCTCTTCAATCACCTCCTCTAGTCTCCCATACAGGGCTTTACAGAAAACCTTTCCAATGTTGCTACTGACAGAGATCCCTCGATAGTTATTCAAAACATCTTTTTCCCCCTTTTTGTGAATAAATGTCACTTTGCTTTCTCTCCACTCCTTTGGGACCTCTTGATTTTCTATGGCTAGATTGAATAGGGCAGTTAGGCTTTCCACGAATTCCTCTCCCCCTTTTTGATAAACTCGTTAGGAATTTCATCCACTCCTCCCGCTTTTCCATCCCTTAATTTTGATATCACCTTTCGCACCTCCTCCGTTTTAATTTCGCTGCACACGAAGTTCGATAGGTTTTCCTCGACCTGATTCGGACACTCAGGTGGGCTCCCCGTGTCCCATCGCTTATCGTTTACCTTTTCCCAGTGCTTGACTAGTTCTGATGCGACTTGATCTTGCTCGTCTGTAATTCTGCCATCTACTTTAATACTCTGTGGGTTACTTCCTTTGTTACGTTTATTCACCCATTTCCAAAATACGTTCGAACTCGACCCCCCTGTCGTTCTTATAGTCCTGATAAGACTATTATTTCGTACTCTCCGATTTTAATCTTATTTACTTTATTTCGTGCTTGGTGGTATTCTTCCTTTGCTACTGTGGCCTCGTTGCTTTCGCCCCCTTAAGTTTTCTACTTCTCCTGTATGCAGCACATTTATCTTTTCTTCCCTTTATGGCCCTTTTCAGTTCTTCGTTCACTCTGTACCCACGTTCCATATCGATTAACTCATTCACACGCGGGTGTCGTTCTGTGTTTATTACACGCCTTCGCGTCTATAAAAAACAATTATTAGTCAGCAATTCATTTGACAACTATCAACAAAAGGAACACTTTTTATCGCCAGCCAAATTTGCAGGAGGAACCCGTGTTACCATTTCTTCCCCTGAAGTTCGTCCCCTGTGTTCAAGTGTGTTCTATGTGCCTACTGGCACATAGAACACACTTGAACACAGGGGACGATTTTCCGCGATCGTTAGCGATTCAAATTGTAATTGCGTTGCACGAGTTGTAGAAAACTCCAGTGAAATATCGCTTCTATTTCAAAATAGTCCGTTCATGATTTCCGTTCCGCACACACTGTGCGGAACAGGTTTTCATTTTCCGCATGGTTTAGTGTTGCTGTAGATGGGATTTACATAGAGAACAGGCAGGCAGGCAGGCAGGCAGGCAGGCACGAACTTGTGGCTGTTAATCTAATACATGTATTGAATTAACATTAGATTCACTATTCAATTTCGGACATAAAATTACGTAGACTCTTGAAGGTGCCTCTGGCAGGATCAACTTTTACCACCTGACAGCCACTTACTTTTCCAAGTCATATTCCAGGACGCGTGGCGCTCCTAGTAGCCGTGCAATGGCGCCACGGCGTCCTTTGTGTCAATGTGGAACGTCGCAATAAATACAGAACACCTGTTTTGGGAAAGTACCAGAATTATCATATATTTAACTGACTGCAAGGAAATGTAAGTGTAAACTTAAAGTTTAATGGGGCCACGAAAAATACCGGGGACTACTCAAAAAAGAAAAAATAGAGGATATGGAATGAGTGTTATGGTCATACTCTATTTATGAAACGCGCCTTAAAAATTTTCCATTTTGCCGAGCCTGTGACGAGTCAAAACGGGAAATTCGTAGGCGAGTTTCATAAATAGAGTATGATAAAACACAAATTTCATATTCTGTTTATCAACATATGACACCACAGTTACCCAAAAACACATCTTTTAGATAGAAAAGAAGAGTTAAAGAATGGGATTTCACCTTGAATGTCATGCATTTGACTGTGATGCGTCACAGCATTACGCAGTCATACGTCATAACTGCGACAAAATATAGGTCCACAATTCGGCGTTATAAATACTAATTTTCAAGTATTTATACATTTCTTATTGGGATTTTAGAGAATGTTTATAACAAAAAAAATCAGGCATAGCGGCTTTGTTTTTTTTTGAATAGTTCTATTTACACGCGCATTAATTTGGCACACAACTTTTTCATGATGACCAATCAGAAAGTGTTCTTTTGAAGTTGGTCAATTAAATCAACTGAAGGTGTTGTGAAGCACTAATTAATATTTATTGAAAATATGAAACAGTAACAAGCCGAGATAACGGAGAAATCATATGATAAATACAATAACACTTTGATCGGCCACTGATTTGTCACGGTTCTCAGATGAGAAGGCCTTGAGTACCACTGTGCTCCCAAATGCCGCCCTATCCACACGCCCCGTGTGTCCTCCCACCACCCGAAAATGAACTATCTGGTGATATTCCTTATCTCATTCTTCCCATTTTCTCCGATAAGCATACCAACCCTCTCCTTTGCTTTACTCGATAGTAGTATGTCATGTACCCGGACACCCCAATTCTGGATGACCTCAGTCGATGACCTCGGAAGTGACGTCATGTCACGTGACCCAGTGGCGTCATGTTGTGTTGTTATGGTAACCCGCGTGAGCGGCCATGTTGTGACGTCATTTCCATAGTGATACGTGGTGTGAGTGGGCATGCGCAGCGCGTGTTGTTAGGGTGACACGTGTTTCCGTCGTCCATTTTGTATACTGGAGGCCGCCATCTTGGCTTCTATGGTAGCACGTGGTTGATATGTGACCTAATTTTTCTGCAATGGGATGGGGTATGTTCGGAGGGTATGTTCGATTGAATCGGAGTAAATCTAATTATCACAAACAACCCGACAATCCCTCCAAATCACCAAAATCCACCCCAAATCACCGAAATAGACTTTATTTGATACGGATTTCCCATTTTATCGGCTTAGCACGTGGTGCTATAGTACCAAGGGGGTACCGGGGGTGTGTTTGAATAGGAGTATACTCCAGTAGCGTAGAAGAGCCTATCACCTGGAACAGCTTTACTTATTATTACTATATTTAGCTTTTTTGATCTATTCTTCTTAGTCCTGACCCTATTCCGTGTACTCTTGTAGTTTCCTTTATCTAGATCCTTTATACAAATTATAACTAGCCAATCAGATTACTTGATTTCCCGTAATCTGTACCCTTATAACTACGAAGTCGTATCCGATTCTCATCACCTCTATATCTAATGGCCACGTCCCATGGAATCCCATTTTTGGGAAACACCCGTGGCTATGGAATCCCTTTTTGTCGTATGAGGCCATGAGGGCTATGTAAAACCGTCAATGAGGCCTAGTTTATTATCCCTCATAGCCTCATTGAATTTTGAGGTCATGAGGGCCATGAAAAATCCCCCAAATGAGGTATAATTTACTACAACTCTTAGTCTCATTTCGGTATTTAACAGGTATATCCTATGGAATCCCGTTTTGGGAAACACCTATGGCTATGGAATCCCTTTTTGTCGTATGAGGCCATGTAAAAGCCCTCAATGAGGCCTCATTTATTATCCCTCACAACCTCATTGAATTTTGAGGTCATGAGGGCCATGAAAAATCCCTCAATGAGGTATAATTCACTACGACTCTTAGCCTCATTTCGGTATTTAACAGGTATATCCTATAGAATCCCATTTTGGGAAACACCCGTGGCTATGGAATCCCTTTTTTTCATGGTCCTCATGGCCTCATACGACAAAAAAGGGATTCTCCAAAAGGTATCCTCGGTAGGTATCCTCGAATAATACAATACCAGGCCATAGATATCCTCAAATACTGAAATGAGGCTAAGAGTCCGTAAAATTTGGATTCCGCTGATTCCCAATCCAACTGATGTCACTCTGTAACTCTTCACTTATAACTACGAAGTCGTATCCGATTCTCATCACCTCTATATCCAATGGCCACGTCCCATGGAATCCCATTTTTGGGAAACACCTGTGGCTATGGAATCCCTTCACTAAATTGAGATATCTAACCCTTTTCAGACCTACCCAGTTAAGTCAAAGTGATATTCCAGCTTTGTTGTAAAGTTTTGCCTTACATTTAAGTTATGTATATTGGTGATATACAAGCGATGCGTTTATTGCCAGCTTGTATTTGGTTTTTTTGGCACCTTAGTTGGGAAGAAAAGGCGAAAATTTTATGAATTTTTGCAGTAAAATAAAAAAAAATTATTCGAGTTTAGTATTTATCAAGATGATATAGAGTGCATAATTTGTTTTGTTATTTTCAGGAATAAATGTGACCTTTTATTCCCAATATGAGCCATAACACTCTACAGATATTGGGCGGGTGCTGTAAAGATAAATTTTATGACATAAAATGTGTCGAAAATTTGCAAAAATAAGTAGATTCCGCTGATTGTTGCCCATAAGCAACATTATATTGTGCGTGCGTGAAGTAAGCCGGATCTAAATATTGCATTTGGTCTTACCCACCAACAGCTATCTTAACTATTACCTGGACTGTATATTATTCCCTCTGTCATCCTCAGTTTCTAGATATCAACGTGTGCTGGTTATGGAACTGTGAAAACCTGCTCCGAGAATGACAAAAGGACCGCAACCCACTTGTGTAGATGCAAAGCTACATCGTTTAGACCCACACGATTTCTCAGCTACAACCATGCTTGATTACCTTAATCACCTGCATAGGTGCTGGGTCTATCCCGTCAGTAGTACCAACTCGGAGCAGTGACTTGGATGAGTCATCCCGAATCCACACAAAGATTATTGGGTCAAACTTTTGCGTACCAAAGCAATGATTTAAAATGTGCTCGTTTGACATTTTCTGAGATTGCTTCCCTTGTTGGTGGAAGAGTATATTGTTTCTGTTGGTTGAGGGACGAATTAAACGGAAACAATTTTCTCCATGGTGTAATCAGTACATCGACCGTTGTCCGTTATGGGTATCAAGGGAGATAATTGACTGATTGTCCGGGTGCTGTGACGACGTTTGTGTCACCCTGGGGCGATACGGCAACAACAGGACAGCGTTTGACCTACTGTTTCTTATTTTATTTTACATCAGCACGGGCTGCATGCCTTTGTTCATGGTTGACATGCATTTTGTTTTTCCTTTTTTGTAGTGTTGGTACATTGAATTGGCGATTGGCTGATGCTCTCTGCTGTGTGCTGATGTTTTTGGTTTATTTATTCATTTATTGGTATTTAAGGTCACATATTTCTGCACAATGGCTAACCATGACCGTGACAGTTTTACGGGTGGAGGAAGCCGGAGTACTCGGAGAGAACCACCGAGCAACGGCGAGCAACTGTCAGCTCCCCAACATACCAACTCCACAAAGCAGAGTTTGCATTGGTTGATGACAGGTGCACCATCGACGTGCAGTACGCCTCAGTACACAATGTCACCGTGCCCCCACGTGGTCAGTGTGGGTGAAGTTTCTTGCGCAAGGACACAACGCGGTTGCCGCAGGTGGGATTCGAACCGAGGACCTCTTGGCTTGCAGCCTGCACCTCTACCAACTGAGCCACATGTTTTTGGTTTACATCTTCAATGATGAAGAGGTATATGAAGGAAACTGGGTGATCAGTTTTCAGGCTGACGGGCCTTGAGAATACGTATCGGAGTTTAAGGTGTAAAATAGTTAAGGTGTATCAACTTCTGTACAATAAACGCTTGTCGTATCGCCAGGTCGCCTAATTTTTGAGTTGTTGTTTATTGTTTGGCAAGTATGCGGTCGATGTGGGGGCTGGGTCATGGAGAACGATAATTTCGGTGCAGTTGTCTGTGCTTTGATTTAGTTTTTTAGGCAACGCCTTAAATCTAATATATGGCATGTCTTTCAATGGATAGCCACAGTAGCTATTAATGAACATAGCCGCCATTGACAAACTATATCCAAATCGGCATCCGATTTGCCTATTTGACACAGAGTGACACTACTCAAATATATAATAGTTGTCGTCATCCCGTTTCCAAAAGCACCGGAAACAGTGTCGCAACAGGAGACCGCACGCGTGGCAACTTGATTTGGCAACAACTCAATGTGTTTTCGGACGGTCTCCTTCAGATTTATTACCCTTTTTGTCACCACTTCGTCCCCTGATTTCCAATGTGTTCTATGTGCCAGTAGGCACATAGAACACATTGGAACTCAGTGGACGACTTGTTGACTCCATCGTAAGAGAAATGCTCATGTTATCTTTCAAATAGAAGTGGGCAACTATATATATATTTATAACAAAGACGTCTGTGTCATCTGATATAATATTAACTCTGTTGATGCCAGCTATTTTGAAAACATACTCTGTAAAATGAGGTGGGTTAAAAATTAACCCAAATCAACTAGGTTGAGTGAATATGAACACATTTTTTTTAACCCAACTGATATTAGAGTGTATATGACCTGCTGACACATTATAACAACCGCTTCGCCGTGGTCTGATCTGCAAAGACTGATCAAGGAACATAGTTTCAAAACGCACTATTCAGAGACAGTAAAACTGGTGTTTGTTCCCGCCAAAATGTATACACTTTGCGATATTTTTGATCCCATCCAATGAAAAAGACAGACAAAATGTGTTTGCGGTAAATTACGAACACACAGACCAAATCTAAATTAATATTTTACCCCAAAAAAGTCAACATATCATTTTCACTTAAATTTCTTGTTTTCTGATATAGTTTTCGATTTGAAATACGTACAAAAAGTGTTAAATATCTCAAGAGCACCAATGTCTAGAGAGTCGACATCGATCTAATTCGGAATAAATGGTGAAAGGGCTTCAAGAAACTACCATGAACTACTTCACACACCCTAATTGCTGTGTTTTAATCCTGACACATACTAAAATCCCAAAATTTAGTCATTTTTGGATAAAACTCACCAAATTTACACCTTTTACCCCAACTAAAGTACCCAAACAAATGACAAACTAGCGATAAGTGCCTATTTGGTTTCTCATCAACGTTGACAGCCTAAATGTAAAAATCAGATTTTACTGCACAAAAATAAATGAATAGGTCTGAAAAGGGTTACATTTGCCCAATTTCAATTTGCCCCAACGGTTACAGACTCGCATCAATCTGATTCAGATCAGCGCAACAAGTTACCCTAGAAACGCCAATAATATGTTTTTACATGACTTTTTGCAAGGTAACCCCCCCCCCCCCCCCCCCCCACACACACACACACTTCACTCTTTGTTACACTTTGGCTTAACCCTTTACCCAACGCAGACTATATCAAAATTATTATTTTTAAATATCATTTTTTTAAATTTTTCAAAAAATTTCAACAAAACCATATCATGTGACCCCTCTTTGGAACGAGCTCGACGGGTCACATGATATGGTTTTGTTGAAATGTTTTGAAAAATAATATTTTTTTCAACTACTGAATTTGCATATTACGCGGGCGGATTCGGCCGATTCGTTGGGTAAAGGGTTAAATCGAATTTTGTGAACTCGGTTTATAAATTCTGTATAAAATAGGAATTCATTTGATATTCTCCATATAAACCAACAAAGTAAAACTTACAAAAAGTTATCACGGATCCCCCAAATCAATTTGGTGTTTGTTGTATCATCTGCTTGTCGGGGAACGCGGTGGCTCAGTTGGCAGAAGTGCAGGCTGCAAGCCGAGAGGTCCTCGGTTCGAATCCCACCTGCGGGCAACCGCGTTGTGTCCTTGGGCAAGACACTTCATCTCCATTGCCCGCATGGGGGCACGATGACGCCGTGTACTAAGCGTACTGCACGTCGATGGTGCGCATGTCTTCAACCAATCTAACCCTGCCTGTGCTGCAGTGCGGAGTTTACGATGTTGGGAAGCTGGCAGCTGCTCGTCGTTGCTCGGTGGTTCTCTCCGGGTACTCCGGCTTCCTCCACCCGTAAACTGTCACGGTCATGATTAGCCATTGTGCATAAATTTGTGACCTTAAACATTAATAAATAAATAAATAAATAATCTGCTTGTCGACATGTTTCTTTCCTTCAGCCATATTTGAGTCTTTCGTTCAAGGGGTTTTCAAATTTCAAAGTGAAATGGTGAGAATGGTATTGAAATACTTTTCAATACCGTATTAGAATCCTTGGTAATCGCTACTTCTGTTTTGACTGACAGCCGTTGGGCTTCTTCACTTGAATTGCCCCCATGCCAATTTTTTTTCTGAAAAAATACCATTCGAATTTACCAACAAAAGAACTAAAGGAAAAAAGGAAGAAAAAATACCCCCCCCCCCCCAAAAAAAAAAAAAAAAAAAAAAAAAACAAAGAAAAAACTAAAAGTTATTCACCTCATACTAAATATTTCAACAGAATTCAGATCAAGATTTTTTAAAATTAAAGATTGAATTACATTTTTTATATAACAATATACTAAAAAGAAAAATAGAGAGAATGAACATAAATAAAAGGCTTCAAATATTCAAAAAGAAAAGCTACGCTATTAGGAGGCGGTGTGGACAGATTCTATGTCCTTCCTACCATCCTCATTCCTTCCTAATTTGTTTTTATTTATTTATTGGTGTTTAAGGTCACATATTTCTGCACAATGGCTAATCGTGACCGCGCTTTCCTAAATGCTTAAATGGTTGTGAAATAAGCGCATTTTCTTTCAAACTGTTTAAAATTAAAAAAAACAAGGATGTATGCAGTATAATTGTGTACACGATTACGTCAGCCTTTTAGCTTTAAGGATACTTTCGACAGCCATGGTAACCTTGTGTCAAACAGTTTTACGGGTGAATAAAGTTGGAATACCAGGTGAGAACCACCCAGCTGCGACGAGCAACTGCAAACTCCCCAACTCCCAACGTACCAACTTCTCACATGCGGTTGACGACTGTACACGACGCCCCGTGCCTCCCACGTGAGCAGTTTTGATTAAGTGAATTCCCCAAGGACACAGCGTAGTTACCACTGGCGTGGATCGAAGCGTAGACCATTCGGTTTGAAGTCCAATGCCGTATCGACTGAACCACCTCAATCCCCAACTCTTTAGTTGATAGAGTGCTGAGTTATTTTTGTACTGAAAATTCGTTCACATGTCTTTGTCCTTGTTACAATTTATGGGAGAGTGCCTAAGCACTCTCCCCTCTCCATAAATTATAACAAGGCTAAATCCATACATACTATATCATTTCACTTCAAGGTAATATGAGGTATATCCGGTGAATATGAAGGAGTTGAGTTGCAGCACCTGCTCTTCAGAATAAAGCCTAAATATGAGCTGTCCAACACTATATCAGTTACCTAACTGATGTTACTTGCAAACTCTGAAACGCATTCTAACACTGAACCCTAGGGGGCGCAGTGGCGTCGCGGTAACCTGTTCTCGTCAGATCACCGAAGTTAAGCAACGTCGATTAGTAGTTGGATGGGTGACCATTTCAGCGACTGATTCGTGCTCCCGCGTTGTGTCCCTTGGGCAAGGCACTTAACCCCGATTGCCTACATGGGAGCACTCTGACGCTGTGTACTAAGGCGTACTGCACGTCGATGGTGCGCATGTCTTCAACCAATCTAACCGTGCCTGTGCCGCGGTGCAGAGTTCCGAGTTACGATGTTGGAGAGCTGACAGCTGCTCGTCGTTGCTCGGTGGTTCTCTCCGGGTACTTCGGCTTCCTCCACCTGTAAAACTGTCACCGACATGATATGACCCTGGCTGTTAATGTGTCGTTAAACCCTAATAAAAAAAAACAAAACAAAAAACTCTGAACCCAGAAATCCGTTGTCTGAGATTCACGGGTCGTGAATCTCAAAAGAATGGTAGGGTAGTGTAGCGGTTGAGGTATAGAGGCCCTTTCTCCAGACAGTCTGGTTGGTTCCGAACACTTATTCTAGTGATTAATCAGTCATTTTGTATGTTGGAGGTCGTGGATTCGAGTCGATACTCCAACACTTCTCTCTCCTTCCTGTTACACTGTAAAGGCATCGCGTTAGCATGTACTCTTCATACACAATTCCACAGATATTACAGGACAAATGTTTCGTGAACCCAGGAAAAACTGTTGGACAACGTTCGCATATGCCTGGACAGATTTCAAGGCTTGTTGAACAAAGAGATTAGTGAATGACGCTTAGAGAAGAAACGTTGTTACATTGACCAGCTATGTTTGTGTTAGGCTGATTTAGAAAACGAAGAAAGCCTCTTTAAAAAAAAAGAAAGGAACAAAGATGATATTTACAAAAGACCATACATACACTACTTACCTCTCTATAAAAGATAAACTGACGCTAATAGAGATGAAAGCCAGAAATACACCGTCCACTAATATAGGTTTCTTTTAGTCAAGATATTGCCTTCTGAGATAAAATGTCACTTTTCTCTCATTTTCAAGCCCACTAGAGACTGCCCTGAAAGTAGTTAATGTCAGTTATAGCAGAAAAACAATACCCGATCCACATTAATAATGCATTACGGGGACCAAAGAGCTGGAAGTTTCAACAAAAGCAACACCGATGTATTGGGATTCAGCGTGTGATTTGAAAGACAATTATATTTTGCACCAGGTCGATTTTACCTACAATAAAACCGTGTTGTTACTAAATGAAATGTTCGAACTAAATCTGTTCGGTACCAACGAACTTGCGTATTTGTTATTGAATTTTACCCTTAACGACGCCTCACCACAGCAACGTCAAGTGTATTTACACCTGTCTTCCGTTAATTGGGATATCAAAGACAGACTACTTGACTTTGTTCGGCGTACTTTCCAAACCAACGATTAGAGACATCCATAAGAATTTACCCGGGGATTGTAGCGTATGAAACAAATAAAACGTGACGGGGTGTTTTTTTATTCTGTGAAAAGTTGATGAAGCCAAATCAACAGATCAACGACCGCGCCAATGGCGTCGTGGTTGATCTAGTTTCGTCAACTCGATGGAATAGACGACCCGGGTTAACCCTTTACCCGACGTAACGGCCAAAACCGTCCAGCGCTATTCTCAAAAATCGACAATTAATTTTCATTATTTTTTCCATTTTTTGTCTCAAAAATATAGGTTATGACCCCTCGTTGGAACGAGCTCGCCGAGCTCGTTCCAATGAGGGGTCATAACCTATTTTGTTAGATAAAAAATGAAAAAAAATAGTTATTCAAGACTTTTATTTGCAAGTGTCGTCTGCTTTTCATGTTTTGTAAAGGGTTAATATATCGGAAATACTCGAGGAAATCGCACACAATATCCCATGAAATTGTATCCACAGCACATTTTGGCTGCATCGCTTGGTTTATTTTGCTATTGAATTAAAATGCCATGCCCTGTCAATTTTAGTGGACACACCAGTTGTAAACCAATAAAACAAAAGTTAATTCATATTTGTATGTTGACTTTACAAATTGGTTGGTTTAAACAGGAATAAATAACATCATTTCACTATGAAAGGATGGTCATCACGTCATTACTCTAGTAAACGGGATTAACTTTCGATCTGCCGGCTCCGAATATAGTTGCGTATGTTTTAAGTTTTTATTTCTTTTATTGGGGTGTAGAGACACTTTAGACAGCCAGGGTCACCTCGTGTGGGATAGTTTTTAGGTGGAGTACTCCACAGTACGCGGAGAAACCCACCGAGCAGCGGCGATCAACTGTCAGATTCCCCAACGTACTAACTCCACACAAGCAGGATTAGCATTGCATGAAGTCAAGTGCACCATCGACTTGCCGCACGCCTTAGTACACAGCGCCACCGTGCCTCCACGTGGGCAATCGGGATTAACGTCGTAACACCTGGCGGGGATTGAACCGTGGACATTTCGGTTTGAAGAGCCACCGTCCTCTCTGCGTATGTTATTACGATGCACCTCATGTTCTGACACACACAGCTTAATATTATATTACCATCCGATTAATTGTTGGGAACTTCTCAGATAGCTCTCAATTAATGAAACGATAGAGCTGCAGCTGCGTTGTAAATTTCATTAAAGGAACAATAAGCTGCAAAATTTAAAAAAAAATATGTTAACCATTTGACAAAATTCAATTTTCCATATGCAAAAGTACACCGCAAAAAATATAGGTTCTCTTTAGAACCAAAACTGGTTCTAATCTTGTCCCTGAGATGGAACCAGTTTTGTTTAAACAGTATTTAGTTCAAATCAAATAAATTTACCAAGATTAGCATTCAATTTTAACAGATATTACATGAACTGAAGTAGATTCAGCAGTAAACTTGGAGCATATTCAACGCAGTCGCCAAACATGAAACAAAGGAGATATGAACAGTTGGCATATCGAACCAGTTTTGGTTCTGTATAGAACCAAAACTGGTTCGATATGCAAACTGTTCATATCTCCATACAGAACCAAAACTGGTTCGATATGCCAAACGTTCATATCTCCTTTGCTTAAGAATGATTTGAGACAACCTCGTAAAAGCTCTAAACTTACGGCTGAAACCCCCTCATTTTATGTTTAATTCTATCAATATTTAATGTTAATCTTTATAAATTTATTTGATTTGAAATAAATACTGTTTGAACAGAACTGGTTCCATGTCGGGGACAAGATTAGAACCAGTTTTGGTTCTAAAGAGAACCTATATTTTTTGCAGTGTACCCCCCAAATAACAGTTGTAACTATCGCTTGTAGCTGCAATTTCTCCGGCGACCCGTCGCCGCATACCTGCACGTGCACTCTGTGACCATTTCATGTGATATTCGTACCCTGATTGTTGTGTTGGATTCCATTAATTTTGAACAAGTATTTCATTTTCGTTCTTACAATACTTACAATGTTTTATGAGCAAATTAAGATTTCCTCATTTGTGTAGACAATTTAACCAGGCTGGGTACTCACAACATTTCTCTCGTTTAACCCTTTCAACACTGGCGCCCTGGAACGTATCATTTCAGACGATACTGTCAACGGCAAAATGGGCGAAACCATCCTGGTTTGTTGGAAGGTTCAGTAATAATTTAATCCAACAGCTCTGTCGAGCGGTTGGATTAAATGATTACCGAGCCTCGCTCCAGATATTTTTCTCTTTATATCGTCTGCTCGTCCACTAACATTTTGTTCTTCACGCAAAATTTAGGCACACTGAATGGGTTAATCCACGATGACTTTTAAAGACAGTCCTACGAATTTTAACCTTTCCCTAACTGACAGGTGGCTAAGTGTGATGACTGGAAGGCTGTAGCCCACCACGCCTGGATGAGTGCGTAAAAATAGTTTCGAAATGACATTATATTTATAATAATTATTAGTATAGTTATATTTAATTATATTAAAAAATAGTCCCACTTTGTTATTTTCACGCATTTGTGGATAGGAATGGTACCTTCTGCTGTTGCATTAACAGTTTGCATTTTGCGATTGAAAACATCGATTTTTCTTTATTTTACATATATTAGAATAAAACATTTGTATAACTGGTATGCATACAGCGATTTGGTGCATGTCTAACTGGGCCGGGGGAGCGCGGTGGCTCAGTGGTAGACTGTTGGACTTCTATGCTAGACGTCCCGAGTTCGATCCCCGTCCGGGACGACCCACGTTGTGGCCTTCGACAAGGAGCTTGAACAGAGTTAGAATGTTGAGGAGCTGACAGTTGCTTGTCGATGCTCGGTGGTTCTGTCCCGGTACTCCTGCTTCCTCCACCCGTAAAACTGTCACGGTCACGATTAGCCATTGTGCATGTCACCAAACACCAATAAATGAATAAATAAATAATAAATAACTGAGCCGGATATGACAGACAGGAAGATATGAATTGTTCAGGGCGCCAGAGAGGGCTGGAAAGAGGGACGATATATTGAACAACAAACTTAAAGTGAGTGGTAAATGATAATTTAATACTACAGCACTTCGGGCGGTTAGATTAAATTACTACTTACCCCCCCCCCCCCCCCCCCCCCAGAAATGCCAACAAAGTTCGTCCATTTGCAGTACAAAGTAGTACATGAGACGATTCTACTCGAGAGCAGTGGGGTGAAAGGATTAATTAAATTCCTCAAAGCTTCATTTAAAACGTAAATTGTCAACACTGCTGCTTTTTAAATGGAACCAAATGCTATTTTGGGGTATTTTTTTGAAATTCGGTGAAAGGTTACCGAGCAACTATCCAATTATGAGATGATCCACCCATCGAAGCAGGACAAATTATACACAACTACCCAGAAAAAACAAAATTGACTGCACCAGTCACGTGAGATCGTCGGCTGAGTGCTAGAATGCCCTATGTCCCCTATGGGACATGGGATATTCTAGCACTGAGGCGACGAGATGCGTAAATTAACGGTAAGACCTTTGACCGTGTGTAATGGCATTATTCACTGACTGATTAGAAATAGATTTATCAACCAGTGATTGATAATTCATTGTCAAGAAAGCCTTTTACGTCAAGAGATTTTATGCTGAATTGGCAAATTTTAAATCGACCGGGCGTCAGAAATAGAATCCCTTTGCAGGCGACAAGGGCATTTAGAGATGTCGACGTTAAAAATAACTTCTTGATTGGCGGCGCATACAAGCTTGCAAGTACAAATCAACGTGTTAACCAGCGGAACTTAATGACATTATACAAATATAGAACATAATGCTGGTATGGAAGCAAGTGTAAGCCGTGAGTACAAAAATACATGAGAATATGCAAAATTGAGAGGAAGACGTAATATATCACCCAGTGGTTTAAAAATGCATAAAACCATATTAATGGGTAATTGTGATTACAGGAGATATTTTGTCTCCTTGGCGTATTGAAAACAAGGTCGGGCGGGCCAAGCCCGATCGAACTTGGTTTTGAATAAGCGAAACGAGGCGCTGCCCGTCTATTATACGATTTATTATATCCACCCTATGCGCTGATTGCCTACAGTATTCTGTTACGTATGAAGAAGAATTACCCAAAACACTAACACGCTGAATTTAAGAGAATAATAAGCTGCTAATTTGAAAAAAATAATCGTCTCTCAGAATTTGCTTGTGAGTGAAAGGGCTAGTAAAAATAAACGCTGTGTACAGAGTGTAAGACATCAAAAGCAACACGAAATTACTAAAATCTGTTATTAAATTTTTTTAACCGACGACACGACATTGCGAAGATATAAACGATGTTATCCGAAAGTTATCGGATCAAACAAATCACCGTGACATAATTTCTGAATACACATAGTTTCTAATTTTAACTTTGCAGTTTTTTGAATGAATGACAGCCACGAACAACTGTTCCGTATTTTTAACAATAATATTGGGCATTACTAGATAAACAAGAAGGACGCCAACGCCCTATAGCTCACCAACATTCCTCTTTGATAGTAACTTTAGCAAACTCAAGAACTGTATCAAACAGGCTCATAACATGCAACAAAGCTTACCTAAAAACAACCTCTTAAAAGTAAAACACAGAAACTGACATGAACAATAAGTTAAATATGAAATTCTGAGCTAAACAGAAAACTAAACGCAACTATAAATGTCAAGAAAAATGTTTAAAATGCAGGGTATGAGGGGTTAATCATGGAACAATGATACTGAGGAACACGTATGATGAATATAAGTGCCATGGGAAGAGAAGGAGCACAGCAACTGACCTAAACACTTAGTTAAACATGAAATTCTGAGCTAAACAGAAAACTAAACGCAACTAAAAATGTTAAGAAAAATGTTTAAAATGTAGTGTATGAGGGGTTAAATCATGGTAGAATGATAACAATCATCATATAGCAGCATTATAAAGGCAATGATATGGAAATAGGGCGAATGAGTGACCTAAACAGAGGCTTTAACATTATTGGACACGTACGCTGACGCCGACGCCAACCGATCGAGCCATGCCATAAGCCCACACAACTAAAGTTGGTGAGCTAAAAACTGTATGACCTTAAATTAATCGCAGTTATATTTCCAATAAAAGCCACAGCATGTTTATCGACAACAACAATCTGAAATAGGTTGCACGGGCGTGTACGCTATAAATAGAAACACGTGAGCGCACATCTTAACCTTAAAGGCATCTGAAATTTCCGATGTTCAATCAATAATCTGTTTATTTTTGCAGCTAGTTTGTCAGATCAGTCTGGCCTATACAATCTTGTGACATCTTAACCTTACTAGTTTTACTCCTTTACTCAACGTAACGATCAAAACCATTCACATACCCAACTTTCCAATTCCAGTGACTGGTTCAAGTGGACGGTTATCTCTCCTTATCGACTATCGGAACTCATCAGCTAATTGCTTCATAGATAATCGGCCAATGTGTGAGAAAAGTAATCAGAATTGTGGACATCAAAGGAACAAAGGTCAAGGCTTGGGTCTGATAGACACAAGATCATATTTTCGAATTGATGCGCTTCCCATACATCAGTCAAACCAAAAAAGCGTACATAAATGATCGAAAGTCTAGGGAAACAATGTTTTTAAATATTTTTAGCATGATTGCGCTGGAGAAACCAGTACATGTTGTAAGTGACGGGGAACAAAACTCAGATGGTAAACTGGCACCATTCAACAATCACAATAAAGAAAATATATTGAAATTTCAGATGCCATGCGCTTCGATAATGTAAAATTTGAACATTTTATTTAATCTTAGGAATTGTAAAACTTTTCCATTTCCGTAAGGCTAATTTTCAATCCCCAAAACGACATTTCAGAGGAGATAACCAGAGAGTTTATCCATAAATCTGAGGATAAGAGTTGGCCATGGCACTATTCAAAAAATTTACCATTCAGTTTTCATTACTTTTTCGGTTGCTTTTTGTCACAAAAACATAGATTATGGCCCCTCATTGGAACGAGCTCAACGAACTCGTTCCAATGATGAGTCATAAGCTATGTTTTTTACCTAAAAAATGAAAAAAATAGTTATTCAAGAATTTTGTTTGCAAATGTCTGCTTTTCGTGTTAGGTAAAGGGTTATACCCGGCTCCGTGACGCTTGTGAATAAGAGAACTTTACTCATCCATGATGAAACGAAGGTCTACCGCAGTTTAACCTCCTCAACTAATAGTACTACTCGCGAAGAGAACTAAGTGATCTAAAGCAAGCGAGACTAAGTACTTTGCTCAAGGACACAACGCAATTTAAGCGAGTAAGGATCGAACTCACAATCTTCCTATTTGAGGTTTGATACGCTGCCCAATGTGCAGCTAGAATCTATCGAATGCGCACCACATACATGGAAAAACATTTTAACGACAATAAATGTTCGTTCTTGGCCTCCGAAACCTGGGATATGACCCCTCTTTGGAACGAGCTCGACAAGATAATATAACCCCAGTGACGAGTTTTGTGAACAGCACAAGCCAGATGTTGTCATTGCGTTAGGAAAAGGGTTGATAATTATTCATTTAATGATGTATTAATGTACCGAAAAAAGAAAACATTTTCTTAACAATTTCCATAAAATCTTACAGAGATTCGTCACTGTCTCGCAAACGGCCGCATTACTGCTGAGAATAATTCCCTCAATCCTCAACGTGGGATTTCAAAATCGATAAACACGTCAGAGGTTTTCTACCTGGTTAAGAGGATTAATGACACGTTAATTGGTAATAATAGAAGAAAATAATCGTCACGATGACAGAAAACAATAGAGGTCGATTGATTATTAAGCGTTATAGAAGCAGGAGGCATGTAATTGCCACGGGTGTTTGAGACAAACCGTTAAACTCATTTACATGAACTTAAATAACCCTTTCAAAACAAGTATAGTCTCGAAGGACCGACCAGTTGGCAGGCCCTTCCACTCAGTAGCGTAGAAACCGGGGGTAGGGTGGGGGTGGGAGGTGGTGGTGGTGGGGAGTAAGGAGGGTATACCCCCCCCCCCCCAAAAAAAAAAAAATCCGAAACTTTGTGAATCATATCTAGTATCTTAACGAAAATAACAACATACATCTGCATATTCTACGTCATACAGGCGCACATAAAAACTGTATGATCTACACCATTTGCAGTGCCTAGAAAAGTTGGTAGCCCATGTCACTGACTGATTTAACGTTCAACACGTTTACATCTTCCTATCTGACATACATCCCCCTTTAACCCTTTACCCAACGTAACGACCAAAACCGGCCAGCGCTATTATCAAAAATCGCCAATTAATTTTCATGATTTTTTTTCATTTTTTGTCTCAAAAACATAGGTTATGACCCCTCATTGGAACGAGCTCGTCGATATCGTTCCAATGAGGGGTCATAACCTATGTTTTGGAGACAGAAAATGAAAAAAATTAGTTATTCAAGAATTTTTTGGGCAAATGTCGTCTGCTTTTCATGTTAGGTAAAGGGATAAACACCAAACATTAACAGCAACGAAACCTTGATTTTTTCACTTGAGAAGCGAGGAAATGAGCTCTCAGTAGTTCATATTTCACAAATTTTCCTGGTATCCCCCTCCCGTACTCTCCCCTACGCAGAGCGGGCCGCCAAAGCCGGCCGTGCTGTCCCCTACACGCTCCTGTTTACAATACCCCCCAATATTATAAGCTTCCTGTGCCCCCTGCTTCCACTCCTAAGTGTGAAGGAAGGCACTGGCTGTTAAAAATATTCAGGCAACGAAGTAAGACAGCAAAAACTTGAATTTGTTCTTAATGTTAGCGTTTTGGTTTATTTGTGGGAACGTCGTGGCTCACTAGAGAGAACCTTGGACTTCAGATAGAAAGTTACTTCGATCTGGACGCGGGGCGCGCGAGAACCGTTACTTATTCCCAGTTCTTTATTCGGCATTCGTTATCAACCTATAAAATCTGTGGATAATGAATGTCGAATAAGGAACTGGGAATAAGTAATGGTTGTCACGTCCAACTAGAGGCGCGATATCTGCGTTGTGTTCTTGTGAAATGTACCTAATCTCAAGTGCTCAAATTGGGAGGAGGGTGGGGGTGGGGGCGGCTGCGCAATGTTATTAGGGTACTGCACGTCTTTGGTACATATATCTCCAACGGAGGATAACCCTTCTTGTGCCGGGTGAGCGCGATGGAAAGTCCGACAGTTATTCGCTTCTATTTGATTGTTCTCCCTGTGTACTCCGGCTTCCTCCGCACGTAAATCTGTCCGAAACGATGGGACGACTCCGTCTGTTGAGAGCGTCGTTGAACTAAAAAAAATATATAAATATTCATTTTCAATATCCAAGACTATATCATGACCGCAACGCAATTATGAAATCAATTTTAGCCATTCGCTAAAACTTGTACTTCACGCTTGTGAGGATTCACTCACCAGACGCCAGTTAGCGCGCCCTATTACTAAGGTTTAATACCGGGAACGGGAATTTCACAGCTCTGCACTGCAAAAAATATAGGTTCTCTTTAGAACCAAAACTGGTTCTAATCTTGTCCCTGAGATGGAACCAGTTAAACAGTATTTATTTCAAATTAAATAAATTTATAAAGATTAACATTAAATATTAACAGAATTAAACATAAATTGAGGGGGTTTCAGTCGTAAGTTTAGAGCTTGTACGAAGTTGTCTCAAATCATTATAAAGCAAAGGAGATATGAACAGTTGGCATATCGAACCAGTTTTGGTTCTATACAGAACCAAAACTGGTTCGATATGCCAACTGTTCATATCTCCTTTGTTTCAAAATGTTTGGCGACTGCGTTGAATAAGCTCCAAGTTTACTGCTGAACCTACTTCAGTTCATGTAATATTCTGTTAAAATTGAATGCTAATCTTGGTAAAGTTATTTGATTGGAAATAAATACTGTTTAAACAGAACTGGTTCCATCTCAGGGACAAGATTAGAACCAGTTTTGGTTCTAAAGAGAACCTATATTTTTTGCAGTGTGCGGCTCCGGGTTCTGAAAGTCCATCACGATACCTGAGAAATTCATATACCATGGTATAAATATGATTGCGTTTTATAGTTTATGAGATTACGGCGAATATCAATTTCTTCCAAGACCTGCATCGCCGTTCTAGCTATGATTTAATCTCGTGAAGGGGAGTTTCCCTGTTACTGGTTCCGAAAATCAGTACTAATGCCCGGGAAATTCACAGACTACAATCGAGAATTGGGACTGATATTCAGAAACGACAACCGGGATATTTCCGGTGTCGTGACTGACTTTCAAAAACGAGAACCAGAAATTCCCGTTCCCGGAGTTAAACCCTACCTATTACAGAATTCTTTCCGTTCCAAAGAGGAGCGATAAGCTTTGGTTTCGATGCGATATTTGAAAAAATAACTTTTGAATGACCATTCTTCGATGTAGGGCGACAGGCAGGCAGATGTGGTCGTTAGGGTATGTAAAGGGTTGAAAGAAAGAAAACCCCAGATTCTCTTCCATCAAACAGGGTCGATGAATTACTGAAAATACCATATACGAACAATTAAAGCAACTGCGTAACAGATGTGACGTCATTCAATAAATGCCGATAGAAGGACCTTTCAAATCCGAATACAGGAACCAAGAGAATTGTTCTGTATAATATCACGGGTCAATATACTTTAGAATTCAATTGTTTTGAATGCGTGTTTCGTGATACTGCTTTGCACATGTTTAATTTCAATTTTGTTCCTGATCAAAAACTTGTTAACAACCATAATGTAACAAAAGCTCGCCAACGATCGTCAAAAAAAGAAAAAAATGAAGTAAAATATCGGTCCAAAAGCTGAACTGAAAGTAAATAATGATGACAGCTTAGGTAATATCATACAATGTTGTGTTTTCTATTGCTACCAACGCGAGACAATACGTTATAGATTTATTGACGGGTGTCATAAATCATTTATTTAACCAATCCCCACAGCGCTATAGCCCTTCCCTCTCTCTCTCTCTCTCTCACTCACTTTCTCTCTCTCTCTCTCTCTCTCCGGTAAGAGGTAGTTCAAATGAAGTGGGGATGTATTCATATAAATGAAGTTGTGTTTGATTTAACCCTTTACCCAACGAATCGACCTCATCCGCCCGCGTAAAATGCAAATTTAGTAGTTGAAAAAATATTATTTTTCAAAAAATTCAACAAAACCATATCATGTGACCCCTCGTTGGAACGAACTCGTTCCAACGAGGGGGTCACATGATATGGTTTTGTTGACATTTTTTGAAGAATTTGAAAAGAAATATATTAAAAATAATACATTTTGATATCGTCTGCGTTGTGTAAAGGGTAAAGCAGTGTACCACTGTGGTATACAGTATGGCTGCCGTGGACTGGTCACTTTCCACAGGCGGGCAATATTTCGGATTTCGGGGTCGTCTTGGTTTACCGACGGCTATTGTTTCCAAAGGTGGTACACGGGGGTGTGATTAATCCTATAAATTGTAGAGCTAACGTTTGGGGAATGTCGCAGTTTGCTGGCGGGGTGAATAAGTAATAACAAGAGCAAAAATAAAAATTTTATACACAGTACGCCATTCAATAATTATTATAAGAAGATGAGCAATATGTGCAAAAGGTGCTCACTTAGAAAAAAACACAAACTAGGCATTCACAGTTACCTGTAAATTAATTGAAATCTGTCGGCAAGAAATTTGAACAAATCACCAAACTGATCACCAGTCAGATAGTTAATAGAAACAAACTATAACAACATTACCTAATATTGGTCACTGATATTTAATAGAAGGCTGTCGGCAAAGTGAGACTATATTTCCACGGATGCGATAAGATTAAATTCCAAACACTAATTATTGGAATAATCATAAAAAATTTAATTAATGAAGCACCGGGTACAACTCGGTGCTTCATTAATTAAAATTTGCGATGATGATTTTCTTATTACTTGGTAAACGCAAGCGTGCCCACGCCGACTATACTGTAGTATGGACGGTTAAATCCCCTTTTTACTTTTCTACCACTCCAATCCCCATGATAATTATACGAGTGTCATCTGATGGTGTGGTTTTCGATTCTTTTGGGATGAACTCTGGTAGCTTTGTCGCAAAAACAGAATCCTTATTTTGTTATTATGCTCCGTTTGTTTTCAACCTGTTCTGTCTGTTCCTTGCCATATTCTCCTGTTCTTGTTCTGAGTGTCTCAGTATATACAAAGTAATCTATCTTGGCCAATTGGATGCAAATGTGATATCTGTCCACGCAGGATGTTGACCAGATGGGCCGAAATGTGTTTGAGTGCAAATGTACAGTGGGCAAGAAGAAACGTGTTATGACGTACCATCAATGCCCATGGCACTGGCACCATTGTCTGGATGTAATACACTACCAAAGATACCCTTGTCGATGCATTACTAAGAGATCGATTGTTATTAAGGTTTAATCCATTGAAGGGAATCTACGGCTCATAGACCATAGTGTCAATGATTGCGCATTATAGTTTATGAGATTACGGAAAATATCAACTTCTTCCGAGACCTGATTCGTCGCAGGAGATATGGTTTAATCTGGCGAATGGAAATTTCCCGATCGCCGGTTCTGAAAATCAGTCCTAATGCCTAGGAAATTCATAGACCATAGTGTCAATTCAATGATTGCGTATTATATACTATTCAAGAAAAGTAGGGGGATATCCAAACTGATGTTGATATTTTCGGAAAATGGTATTGGATACGCGTGATTGGACACATCAATATGTTACCAAGTTTAGATCATGAATGTCACCGGCCCAAGAAAACGTTGTGCAGGTTTTTCGCACGAGCGCCGCGTTAATGTCTGAGGGGTACGTTTTGAATTTTTCATCTGTACTAGACGGCTTTTTCGGAGGTCTCATCGTTCTTTTCTTGGTATAAACTCGTTCATCAATAGTGTCTGGACGAAATGTAACTTTTGAGGAATGCGAAGAGTGACACTTGATGAACGTCTACGTGCCGTTGGCATGCTGGAAGCTGGCAACAGACAGACTGCAGTGGCTCAAATTCTCAACTTTACTCAATCGGTGATTAGCAGATTGCTGTCACGCTACGTCAGACAGGCAATGTTGACAGTCGTCGGTCGGGTCGTCCAAGGGTGACAACTGCTAACCAGGATCGTTTCAGCCGAATCACGGCATTACATAACCGCCAACAAAGTGCCTCAGAAAATGGACAGCAGCTGCGTCGAGCGACAGATGTGCGAGTGAGTGGTCAGACTATCCGAAGTCGCCTACACAGCTGGAATTTGTACGCTCGAAGACCTCGAATAATTCCACGTTTGACTGAATGTCACATCGCAGCAAAGCATAATTGATGTGGATTACGACAGCGCTGGGATAATCGTCGGTGGAGAAATATCTTGTTTTCCCATGAATAGAGGTTCACTCTCAATTTCCACAACAGGCGAAATAGAGTATGGCGGCGGCGGAACGAACGGTACCATGGCGTAACCGTTAGGCAGCACTATCGTTTTGGTGGTGGATCGGTTATGGTGTGGGGAGGCATAACGATGACACGCAGAACAGCATTACATGTCATCCAAGGGCGTGTCACTGGGTAGTACTACCGTGACAACATGTTAGCAGCTCATGTGGTGCCATTTGCGCGACGTCAGGGCCGTATATTCATTTTCCAAGATGTTTCGCCACAGAGTTCCTCTAGGAGCAGAAAACCACTTCATGGCCTTGGCCAGCACTAAGTCCAAACCTTTCCCCAATCGAGAACGTCTGGGATATGCTTGGCAGCTGCCTATGACAACGCCAACAACCCCCCCCCCCCCCACCAATGTCCAGGAACTCGCCGCTGCACCACAGGATGAATGGAATAAGATCAGTCAAGCTGATATTGGACGTTTAGTGAGGAGTATACAACGTCGTATTATACAACATGGTATCCGCGCTGGTCTCGCGAATCGAGGAGGATTTACAAGGTATTGAGGTCTTGATCTGAATGTGATAAATTCTCTGACTGACCGCCCATGTCTTCTACAGATCAGTGCGTGGAATGTGTGCTTGTCAGACACCCAACTATCGCTGAAGTCATTCACCATATGTCACAGTGTAATGCCTCAACTGTCTTTTTGATGAAAATTTAAATATATTACTTCACATAACTCACTTTTATCAAATATTCCCTACTTTTTTTTTAATAGTATAGTTTATGAGATTACGGAGAACCAGCTTCGTCATTGGATCTACGGTTTAATCCCGCGAACAGAAGTAACCGGTTCTGCAAATTCAGTCCTTATGCCGTGGAAATTCATAGACTAGAATCGGGAATCAATGGTTGCGGAACGCAACCATTGATTTCCGGTTCTGTTCTATGAATCCCCTGAGTATCTGGACTGATATTTAGAAACGAAAACCAGTAAATTACCAGTATCGTGACTGACTTTCAAAAATAACAACCGTAGAATTTCCGTTCTTGGGGTTAAATCCTAATTGTTATGTACTATCGCTACTTGCCACGCTTACCGATGTATCCAAAGACACTTGTCTTCAACCAATGTTATCCTTGCTTTTGGGGAGTCAGTACGTTGGGGAGTCTGACAGTTGCTTGCCGTTGCTCGCTGGTTCTCTTCTGGTGCTCCGGCTTCCTCCACTTGTAAAACTGTCCGACAAGAGGTGGCCCTGGCTATTGGATGTGTCCTTAAACCCCCATAAATAAATAAATAAATAAATAAATAAATAAATAAATAAATAAATAAATAAATAAATAAATAAATCAATCAATCAATGGTCTCCGAAGACAACTACCAATCTTGCTACTCGCTTCTGCCAATAACCCATTCATTCTTCTGCAGTTTCTCTTCCTTTACTAAAACGCAGAAATCGGATTGGGGTTGTGATTATTTATTTATTCATTGGTTTTTAAGCTCAACAACTTATGCACAATGGCTGATCGTGACCGTGACAGTTTTACGGGTGGAGGAAGCCGGAGAGAACCGCCGGGCAGCGACGAGCAAATAAATAAATAAATAAATAAATAAATAAATAAATAAATAAATAAATAAATAAATAAATAAATAAATGGTCTCCAAAGACAACTACCAATCTTGCTACTCGCTTCTGCCAATAACCCATTCATTCTTCTACAGTTTCTCTTCCTTTACTAAAACGCAGAAATCGGATTCGGGTTGTGATTATTTATTTATTTATTTATTTATTTATTCATTGGTTTTTAAGCTCATATACTTATGCACAATGGCTAATCGTGACCGTGACAGTTTTACGGGTGGAGGAAGCCGGAGAGAACCGCCGGGCAGCGACGAGCAACTGTCAACTCCTCAACATTCTAACTCTGTTCACGCTCCACTCAAGCAGGGTTACAGCGGTTGAAGACACGTGAACCATCGACGTGCAGTACGCCTTTGTCCACGGCGTCATCGTTCCCCCATGTAGGGAACCGGGATAAAGTACCTTGCCAAAGGGCACAACGCGGGTCGTCCTGAACGGGGATTGAACTCGAGACCTCTAGCATGGACATCCAACAGTCTACCACTGAGCCACCGCGCTCCCATTCAGATTCTGATATGTTACTTCCGTCTATCTCTGTTCTGTGTCTAGATCATGTGTGTCGATTACAAACCCAATCAGGAAGCACCTTTTTATTATTGATCCTGTAAATGGTGTGTATATTAGCTATATCGCACGTTTCTCTTATTTTTCTTATTCTGCGCATTCATAAAAAACCACTTCGGCGCTATGAGAATTAATGGGAATAATGAGAACATGAAACAATTTTTCTGTCCTACAAACCGTAGCTGATGAGCTCTCGCTAATCGATTACACTGCAATGCAGAATCTGCAACTATGGTTTACCATTTATAGGGAGTGTCTAGTGTTTTGCTATTATCTCATGATTCAACAGGAAAAATAAGCTCAGGGGAGGAAGTTATAATGTCCTGCACAGACCAGTGAGATAATCGTCAACATCAAGCTCGAAGCTAGCGGGGGTGGGAGTTGACGAACTGCCTTAAGATCCTGTCGGTCGGAATTTCTTGTTGTCCGTCGGAAAAATGTTGGTCGCTTGAACGTAAACATTTTATTAGAAACACTGATTTGAAAAAACTGACCATTTGGCAAAACTACACTTCTCGACCAAAAGCACCCTTATATTTCATATATTTTTTTGTATGACAGACCTCGTTATAAGCGTACGGCAATCGTGTAGTCACGTACGCGAAAATGTTTTGTGTATTATTTTGATTTTATAGAATTACTTTCGAAAACGAAAGTAATTCTATAAATAAAAATAATACACGAAACATTTCCCCCACATTTTTCGTTTCTTATCATTTTAACCCTTTACCTACCTGAAAAGCAGACGACACTTGCAAAAATATTTCTTGAATAACTATTTTTTTTCATTTTTTGTCTCAAAAACATAGGTTATGACCCCTCGTTGGAACGAGCTCGACGACCTCGTTCCAACGAGGGGTCATAACCTATGTTTTTGAGACAAAAAATGAAAAAAATAATGAAAATTAATTGGCGATTTTTGAGAATTGCGCTGGCCGGTTTTGGCCGTTACGTTAGGTAAAGGGTTAAATAAGTCTATTAAGTTAGGTTTCAAGTTCGTACCGATGATCCACGACCTGTGGACATTGTCGAAAAACTTCAACTTCCGGCCCACCCTGTCGGAATTTTTTTTGTACCTTAGCTTCGATCCTATTCCGTATCCAGGCAAAACACAATATTATTTTTTTATTATACACGCTTGGAAAAGACTCGAATATTTTCCACAGAGCCAGAGATTAATCATTCAAAAATACAAATAAGCTTACAGATGTCTTACCGGGGGAGCGGTGGCTCAGTAGGTGGAGGTGCAGGCTGCAAGCCGAGAAGTCCTAGGTTCGAACCCCACCTGCGAGACACTTCACCCCCATTGCCCAGGTGGCGCTGTGTACTAAGGCGTACTGCACGTTGATGGTGCACCTGTCTTCAACCAATGCTGACCCTGCTTGTGTGGAGTTAGGATGTTGGGAAGCCGACAGTTGCTCGCCGCTGCTTCTCTCCAGCTTCCTCCACCCGTAAACTGTCGTGGTCATGATCAGCCATTGTGCAGACATATGTGACCTTAAACACCAATAAATAAATAAATAATTTTTCTTTGTGTTATGCTGTGCTAGAGAGCCTGGGTTATTGAGAAAACACGCTAGTTTTTGTCTTTCGACATTTTTAAAAATGCCAAGGTTAATCGAAAATCAGAGGTTGCGTGCCATTGGTATGCATGAGGCTGGGATACCTCCAGATGACCTCCCTGCTGGGTTCGGAGTCATTGTGGCCACTATTTACTGTCCCATTGGAAGGTATAGAACAACTGGATCTACTGCCGACCGACCGCGTTCAGGTGGACCAAGAGTTACTGCCCCTGCACAAGACAGACACATCAGGACGTCTCACTTGCGGGATCGCTTCCTTCCAGCGACGAGGACAGCAGCAATTACTCCTGATATAACTAACAATAGAATCAGTGCACAAACTGTCCGCAACAGATGGCTGAATACGGCATCCGCAGTAGGCGTCTTTACCACGGACCAACCTTACCCAACGTCATCGTACCGTCAGGATGGAATGGATACGTCAGTTCTTTTTAATGATGAATCACGATTTTGTCTACACTGTAAAAAATAAAGATTCTTTTTAGAACCAAAACTGGTTCTATCTTGTCCCTGAGATGGAACCAGTTTAGTTTAAACAGTATTTATTTCAAATCAAATAAATTTACCAAAATTAGCATTCAATGTTAACAGAATAATACATGAACTGAAGTAGATTCAGCAGTAAACTTGGAGCTTATTCAACGCAGTCGCCAAACATTTTGAAACAAAGCGAATATAAATACCTGGTATATTGGTTCTGTATAGAACCAAAACTGGTTCGATATGCCAACTGTTCATATCTCCTTTGCTTAATAATGATTTGAGACAACCTCGTATAAGCTCTAAAGTTACGACTGAAACCCACTCAATTTATGTTTAATTCTGTTAGTATTTAATGTTAATCTTTATAAATTTATTTGATTTGAAATAAATATTGTTTAAACAGAACTGGTTCCATCTCAGGGACAAGATTAGAACCAGTTTTGGTTCTAAAAAGAATCTATATTTTTTGCAGTGTACGGCGGGCTTATGTAGGGCAAGAGTGTATCGCCGACGAGGAGAACGATTTTCTGATGCTTGCGGGCGGGAATGCGACCGTTTCGGCGGGGTAGTGTAATGATTTTGGCAGGAATTTCCTTGCACCATCGAACGCAGTTGCTCTTTATCGATGGTAATCTAAATGGACAGCGATATAGGGACGAAATTCTTAACGCTGTTGTTGTCCCGTTGTTCAACGCTAACGTCGGATTGCAGTTATTCCAGCAAGACAATGCACGATGTCACGTGGCGCGTATCTGTCGTGACTTTCTTAGGGAGCAGAGCATCGAACTTTTTCCCTAACCCTCACTTTCGCTAGATTAGTCGCCAGTCGAGTATCTTTGAGATCAAATGGACCGTATGGTACGATTTCATGATCTCCAGACGATAGGCGATTTACGTAATGTTCTAAGGCAGGAGTGCAACGCAATACCACAGAGTGACATCCAGAGACTTATCAGGTCCATGCGCCGTCGATGTCTTGCCATCCAAGGGGCAAACGGTGGATATACACGCTATTGACTGCATGTGTGAACTTTTCATTTCACCCAATATCTGAATTGCGACGTCCTGACGTGACGCTGGCAACAGTAAGAACATGAAATTAGGCGAATTCATTCAGCTAGACTCGAAATATGGATTTACAATAATGTGCTTGGGATTAAAGTCAATAATACTAAAAAAATTGCTCCTCAAAGTTTATTATACACTCTTTTTTGACTCAGTTTATAATTTCATCATTGTCTCTCCATTTTTCCTTCACGTATGTTTATGTTTTATAAAGATCACGCCGAGGGAGACAAACGTCATTAACCCTTTGAGCCCTAATGGAATCTTCCATGTCAATTCATTGAAAGCAATTGGAAGAGTCCATATTCATTATTTGGGGTAGACCAACTAATATTTTTTTACGTGCAGCCTTGGGTATGACATTAATTTGTCTACCCCACACATTCACTCAGCACCCATCCTCCTTAATGTAATTATGACGTATCAAGTTCCTGGACCGGATGAACGGTCTCTCGGATTCGAAGGGTTAATATGGAAGATGCTGATAAAAACTATTGTCATCGACAATAGTTTGGATAACTTCGTCACACATCTACAAGGTGCACTTTCACTACCGAGAAAACTATTCTCTATATCTCCCGCTCGTGAGATATCGAGCAGCCCATTCAAATTAGATTGAGCCAAATAAAAAAAATATATTTGGTTCTCAGCAATTATTTTTTTTAAAACAATGAGAGAGGGAAGCTTGTATTTTTATTTGTTTTTGTTTGATAACTGGTCGCGTGCTAAATTATTTTTTGTCGGAAAACGTTGCTCATGTGTTCTTGCCTTGTTACAATTTATGGGAGAGTGCCTCTAGGCACTCTCCCATAATTTGAAACAAGGCAAATCTATATAGGCTAAATAATTGCACTTCAGAGATATTGTGAAACACGTCCACAGAATATGAAGCCCTTATGTTGCAGTACCTGCCCTTCAAAATAAAAAAAAGATAACAAATTTGACTTCCAGCCCTCAGCCAGTCAATAAAGAAATATGAAATACATTTGTGTTCAGTTTTATTTATGCACATTTTTCGAAAACAAATAAAATGCAATCCACATAACATTTGAGTTAATTTCTGCGGAACAGAATGTTTACAAAACAAATCTTGTAAATAGAAAACTGCATTTTAATCAGGCTTTGTTGAACACATGCACAGATGAATACACATCCACCGAAAAAAGCTAAAATTTAAAATCTCATGATTTGATGCTAATTTTGAAAGACACTACTAACCAATGAAAATGTTCAATGAGCGGGGAGGGGAGTCAATTTCAATAAGGAAGGTGCCCGAGAAACCAAACTTTTTTGGGCCTTATTTATCAATTATTGTCTCACAAAAATAGCTTGTGAATCGTCAAAACTCGTTCCCATTAGAGGTCATAATTTATGTTTTGGAGACAAAAATGAAATTTTTTCCTTATTCAAGAAATCTTTTTTCTTACACGCCTGTTCTATGAAATCCCCATCTTCAGCAACACTAAACCGTGTGGAAAATGAAAATCTGTTCCGCACATATGTGCGGAACGGAAATCGTTAACCGTTAACGGACTATTTTTAAATAGAAGCGAAATTTCACTGGAATTTTCTACAAATTGTGCAACACAATTACAATTTGAATCGCTAGCGATATATGAAAATCGTCCCATGAGTTCCAATGTGTTCTATGTGCCAGTAGGCACATAGAACACATTGGAACTCAGGGGACGAAATATTAACACGGGTTCCCGTCGCAGATTTTGTTGGCGATAAAGCGTGTTGTCTGTGATAATAGTTGCTAAATGAATTGCCGAGTGTCCTAATAATTGTTTTATAGACGTGAAGGCGTGTAATAAACACACACCGACACACGCGTCTGTCGTTCTGTGTATTTCTTACATGTGTCGTTTCCTAGTCTGGTCAAGGTCACCCTCCCCCCTCCTCTCCAGAAAAAAACGCGCGAAAGGTTTTTACAGTAAGAGGGTTGAATGAGGGTGCATAGTGTTGAAAGCGTTAGGGTACTTTGTTGAATTGTTTTATGCTGTATCCGCATGTGTGACACAAAGGCTTGGTATTGGTCTGTACTCGCTTAGTGCACGTTTAGAGTAGTTTCAGAGCACGGAAAATCTATTAATTGTTCTCTCAGTGGTGTTTAATAAGTGATGGTCTATAATATATTTTTATCCCATCATCTAATGGCGCGATCAGCTGTGTTAATGATACTGTGTTTTATGATCAATAGAAAATACTCGTATTTATAATCAGAACGCGTATGACGTAACTCTTGCTATTAAGTATACATTCTGCGTATATCAATTTGTAATTGGCGAATTTTGACATTTTTTTGCACTTTCTGCCAAGTTTTTATTAGACGTTGATTCACGCACGTTCTAGAAAAATAATAGGTTTGCTGTGAAAGCGTGTATATCAATAGATAATCAGGGGCCAGTGACGTGGCTAGAGGTTTCCGACTGGGGGTATAGGGTAGTGAATTTCCTACTAGGGGGAGGAACATCTAGGGGAAACACCCCCTCCCGGTCCCTCCCCTTAATTGCAAATTCCGAGAAAGATTTTGAAACTGAAGCCATGAAAGGGGGCATAAAATTGATTCTAGTAACTGAAATGCCAACACATTTATAATGGAGTTATCAGGTTATTATTATTTGGTATTCTTCTTGGAATTGGACAGTAGTAGTAGTTTATTCAAGCAAAAATAACCCCTACAGAGAGGCAGATTGCACAAGAAGTTAACAGAAACATGATACGATTATACATGTAATACACCGATAACAAATAAAGTAACAAATTTGATTATTGACAAGGCTAATGTAGCGAACATATACGTACAATACGCGAAGAGTGTATTATCACTAAATCACCCGCAGAGTGGAGATTCCACCCAAGAAATAATTGCAAATTTGTTGAAAACCATAACAAGTACAAACAATGTTCTTTGTCCAAATGCATAGAAATTGAAAGTGATACTTCGGTGACAACTCCACTTCCCGAGTGATTTCATTACAATCCACTTCCCACGTACTGTATATACAATCAAGACCATATGTAAACCATAACAAGTACAAGCAATGTTTCAACCAATGGACCTCCGGTTGAAACATTGCTTGTGTTCTTTGTCCAAATGTACAGAATTTGAAAATGATACTTCGGGTGATAACTCCACTCCCTGGGTGATTTCATTACAATCCACTCTCCAAGCACTGAATATACAGTCAAGACTTTATGTCAGTTTAAGGACCTACGGTTTGGCAGTTATTATTTCTCTTTTCCAGAAGAACAGCAGGATTATGTTGCAGATGGAGTGGCATAATGAGGGTGTATTATTTTTCATAAGAAATTTAAACTTATCTTGTTTGCTTGCATTTGAAAAGTCCGCGTTGTTCATGTTAATTAACGCAAACAATTGTTTTCTGATGTTTGTATAGGCCGGGCAGTCCATTACAAAATGTATCTCAGATTCCACATTGTCGGCGGCCTTACAGACATCAGAAGCGTTACAAATCCTATGTTCTAAGGGAATTGGCGGCTGTACATGTCTCCCGTTTTCAGCTGCCAAATTATGATTACTAATGCGTAATCTTGTAAACATATTTTGCGCTTCCTTTGTTTTTGAGTGAGCTAAATAGGGCTAGAATTTAATGTCTTTTTTGAAGGTGCGATAAGTACGCAATTTATTTTTACCGTTCTTCTTATTGTCATTGTTAAGGTATTCACTGAAGTAGATTGTGTAAACATTTGTTAAATTTTCATGTAATTTACCAGATTTATTGTCGTGCATTGCGGCCGTTGATATATTGTAGCCTTCCAACATTTGGCGGAATCCGCTATATTCTGTCGTTAATTTATGCTCTTCCAAAAACAAAAAATCATGGCGCAATGTACCTGGGGTTGCAGAGTGAAGTCTGTCCATGAACTTGAACTTTTTGACGATGCATTCGAGGGAAAGTGGGAATCTGCCAAGTTCCGCTCGAACGGCGTGGTTGGAAGAATTTTTATTAAGTGTCATTTTACAGAATTTGATGTGTACAGCCTCAGCGGGGAGTCTATCCCACTTTGCAAGATTATACTCTGTATCCCATAGTTCACTACCATACAGCAATATGGGTTTTATTAATTGTTCAAATAATTTGGACATTATAGTAGTGGACGGGAGGTGTTTACTTTTAAAAGAATTGAAAAGACTGTAAAGTGCTTCCATCCTTTTTAGTTTTAAAGCACGCTGTGCCTCTCCAAATTTCCCATTAGGTGAAAGGTTATACCCAGATAAGAATAGCTTGGTACAATCTCCAACATTTTGTCAGTCAATGTAAAAACCGGGGAGCCTTGTACCTTTTTGGGGAAAATACTAAGTACTTAGTTTTCTCGGTGTTTACCCTCAGATGGTTATTCTTCGCGTATATTTCCAATTTTTCTAAACACGTGTGTTATCCGACAGGCATTCTTGAGAACATAATTAGGTCGTCTGCAAGTAATAGGTGACTTATACACTTATTATTCACAACTATGGGGTCGCATTTTCCAGTAAAGATGTTACGAATGTCATCTATAAATATTTTAAACAGGGTTGGGGAGATCGCACAGCCTTGCCTAACCCCAATTGTGAATAGTAAAGACGGACCTAGACCCTTGACCGTTTTAGTAAGATAATAGCTTGAGGTGTACAAGGACTGTAAAGTTTCAAGTATTTTACAAGTTACGCCGTATTTACGTAATTTGTTAAATAGCAATGGCCGATGTACTGTGTCAAAGGCTTTCCTGAAGCACACAAAAGCTGCATATCGAGGTTTTTTTCTAGTTTGCAGTGATTGATAATATTTTTCAGAACAAATGCACTGTCAACCGTGCCACGGTGTTCACGAAATCTAAATTGGTTGTCGCTTATAAGCCGGTTATCTTCAAGAAAATTACTTATCCGGTCATTTATAATCTTATTAAATAATTTCCCGACAGCAGAGCTAACTACAATGGCTCTGTAGTTGTTAGGGTCATGCCGGTTACCCTTTTTTTGTACAGTAGCGTTAGGGTTGACTTACTCCATTCAGTTGGATAATGACCAGATTCAAGGACTTGGCTAAACAACTTGACCGTTTCGTCTAGCATGTAAGGGATTATAGTTTTTAAAAGTTCGTTGGATATACAGTACGTGGAGAATGTATTATCACTAAATCACTCGCAGAGTGGAGATTCCACCCAAGCAATAATTCCAAATTTGTTGCAAAGCATAACCAACACAAGCAAAGTTTCAGCCAATGAACCTCCGGGTTCAACCCGGAGGTCCATTGGTAGAAACATTGCTTGTGTTTTTTGTCGATATGTACAAAATTTGAAATTTATAACTTGGGTGATAACTCCACTCCGCGGGTGATTTAGTTACAATTCACTCTCCACGTACTGTATTGTCGAGACCTAGAGACTTATTATTTTTTATTTATTGGAGTGCTTTCCCGATTTCCTCCGGGGGTATTATGTCGCAGTTTAATATTTGGGTTAAGGTATATGTGCTAAACAAATGCTCAAGCTGAGAACTTTGCGCAAATCACACTGTCCTATCATATCTTATGCAGGAATGATCAATTGGCGATGTTTCATCATTTTGTAACTGTGAATGAGGGAATTAACTCAGGATAACGATTTTACACGATTTAATTTTCTTGAAGAGCATTTCGAGAATTTTTTTATGACGATTAGTAAACGTACTATAGAAATCTCGTACCGATTGACATCATGCATACTTTTGAAACTCGATATTGCGTACACTGTAGTTGTAAATAGTAACAGTTAGAATTTTTGCCGACTTGAAACAGAGTTGGAATTTTGGGAGGTAAACGAGACATCAGCATCACCAAAGAGGCTCTAAAATCCAGATAGATGGAATTTCCAACTACTCGTGATTTCTTCCCCGAATGTCAAATTATAGGACATTTTGGCCAGGATTGTGTGTGTGTGTGTGTGTGTGTGTGTGGGAGGGGGGGGGGGTAGGGAGGGGGGGGGGGGGGGCTCACCCTTTAAAACACATATTTTTTAGATTGTTTTTTTCCGATAACTTACCCGTTTTGAATAACGAATCAGAAATCCGTAGAAAATTGGAATATTTTAGCGCCTCCCCCACCCTCCACACCCACGAACTATTAGAGAAAAAAACTATCTGCGTTCCTGTAGAAGATACGATTCAACAGTATGGGGCATATTTTTAAGAGTTATTTATTTATTTGGGGTTTTATCGACACTTTTGACAGCCAGGGTCAGCTCATGTCGGACAGTTTTACGGGCGGAGGAAGACGGAGTATCCGGAGAGCCACCGCGCAGCGGCGAGCAACTGTCAGGATCCCCAACATACTAACTCTCCATATGAGGGTTTATCATCGGTTGAAGACAAGTGCACCATCGATGTGCAGTACGCCTTAGTACACAACGCCACCGTGCCCCGACGTGGGCAATTGGGATGCCGTAGGTTGGATTCGAACCGAGGATCTCTCGGCTTGCAGTCTGCATTTCTACCTACTGAGCCACCGTGCTCTCATTTTTATGATACATTTGATCATATTGTGTCAGTAATAGTAAAAACAAAACAATTTGGAAACTTCGATATTACCTAGCTTCCTTTCTCTGTTCCTAAGTTTTCAAATTGGACTTCGCACAGTGGTAGATAATTCGTTGATCTATATATATACACCTCGAACCTAATTAAGCACACCCTGAAATGTTTCATGACAGTGAAGTTGCTATTACTGATTATTATGTTTTAATGATTGCTATGTCTTGCAGTTCATAGCGAAACATGATGTTTCTGGTTGATAGCGTACCCCAAACACATCCCCTCGTCCACGTGAAGCATGCTTCCAACGAATGTCACAAAACCCTATTATCCACATGCAATATCTGGGTATGAAATAATGAAAAATTGTCGCTTCTTTTATCAAAAAATGTTGACATGGCAAGGAGGAGACTGTCAGAGGCACCAAAATGGCAAATTGTTGGCATACATGCAACAGGCGTGCCATTAAAAGAAATTGGAAGGCAAACTTGGCTATAGTCATTCTGTCATCAGCAGCTTGTCCGAAAACATCAACAAACCAACGATGTTAAGGACCGACCAAGGCCTGCACAACCCCAAAATGCCTCTTCTCGGGAAGATCGGAGTCTAGCACGCCTCAGTAGGCGTGAACCCTTTGCTTCAAGTGGGGTTTGAAACGCTTTTCGCTCCCCAACAAGCGTTTGTGCAACATAACTGTCCGAAACCGTCTCAAAGCACTGGACATGAGGTTCAGAAGGGTCATCAAGCGTCCAGCTCTGTCCGATCAGCATCAAAGACGACGTTTCGAGTGGTGTATGACACGACAACATTGGAATCCCAGGACGTGGAGGAGAGTCCAAGGGTCAGACGAGAGTAGGTTTCTGCTTCACGTCACAGATGGTCGCATGAGAGTGTGAAGGTATAGAAATCTGCACACGTGCCGAGGAACATCAGATCTACTGTCCCTTATGGTGGAGGATCTGTAATGATCTGGGGATGCCTCTCTCAAGATTGTAAACTTGATATGGTGACTGTACGTGGGAATTTTAGTGGTTATCAGTACATCCGGGACATTCTCATTCCGGTTGTCGTACCTCATTTTGACAACCACCCGTTGGCTACACGCCCTGTATTCACGGGCGACAATGCAAGGCCACATCGTTCCCATGCTGTGGGTGCACTCCTCCAGATCAACACTATTACAACGCTACCTTGGGCTGCAATGAGCCCCGATTAGAATCCCTTAGAAACACCTGGGACTTTCGTGGACGTCGTGTGCAAGCAAGGGATTTGCCTGTACAGAATGTGACTGATTTGGAAGCTGCATTGCATGAGAATTGGCAGCAGTTGCCTCTGGGCCGTATCAGAAGGCTCGCTGGTAGCATTAGAAGGAGGGTTCAGGCAGTCATCCGGGCACGTAGTGGATACACCGCTACTGACGCCAGACACTGCTATTGTGTCCAGAAGATCAAAGTGCTAAGTTTTTTTGTCAGTAATTACTGGTATTGTTTCATCGTGAACCGTCCCAGCATCATACATGTCGAGAGAACATTTTTCCATCAAAAACATTAGTGACAGATATGTGTAATTAGCGCCATTAAAATACTGCATATTTTCATCATTGTGTTGTCTATCATTTGTCAATAGACCATTCTTTCCGCAAACAATCACTTTTGGCCATCTGAAAGATAGCATGATTGTAATGACAGTATCTATTAACACCACTGCGAAGAAACAGGGTGGGGGGGGGGGGGGGGTGTTAATTGAGTTCTATGTGTTTTTATTTGAAGGGAATATGAAAATACGCGTATTTTCAATGAGTGAGGTTAAAATATTTAGAGCAGTTTTAGGAGTACCATTTGCTCCATTTTGAAGAGTATCAAACTCAATATATCCTTCGATAACCATTTTTATGTGTACCCATACTATGTATGGTACACATAATGCCGGCATCCGGGGTGGCCATCCGTCGTTCGTCCACCCTTTGTCCGTCCGTCTGTCCGTCCGGCGTCCGTATCCATTTCTTTGTCATTCGATAACTTGAAAAATATTGCTTGGATTGTCAAGTTACTTTACATTTGTGTTCAGGTTACTAATGTGCCAAGCTGTATAGTTTTTGGTGTAAATCTGATTATTTGATCCTGAGATATTAACCCTTTATCCTTCAAATTGAAAATTCTTCCAATCCCTTTGGCATTCGATTACTTGAAAAATATTGCTTGGATTGTCTAGTTACTTTATATTTGTGTTCAGGGTACTGATTTGCCGAGCTGTATAGTTTTTGGTGTAAATCTGATGATTTGTTACCGAGATATTAAACCTTTATCCTTCAAATTGAAAATTTCTCCATTCCCTTTGGCATTCGATAACTTGAAAAATATTGCTTGGATTGTCAAGTTACTTTATATTTGTGTTCAGGTTACTGATGTGCCGAGCTGTATAGTTTTTGGTGTAAATCTGTTATTTTGATCCTGAAATATTAACCCTTTATCCTTCAAATTGAAAATTCCTCCAATCCCTTTGGCATGAGATAACTCCAAAAATATCAACCCGATTGTCATGTTACTTTATATATTTATTCAGGTTACTGATCTGCTGTGCTGTATAGTTTTTTTATGTAAATCTGATAATTTGATCCGGAGATATTAACCCTTTATCCATCAAATTAGACACTCCTCCAATCCATTTCTATATGTACCCATATCATGTATGGTGTACATAATGTCGGCATCCGTGGTGGCCCTCCGTCATACAGCTTTCTACTAGTTGCGCGTATGGGTACACATCTGACGATTTCATCGGCCTATTTTTATATCTGCCTGCAGTGTCGATAGAAAATGGACTGTTTAATTTTTACATTTTCTTGACATTTATAACACATTTCTATACACCGTAGTTGAACTAGTCTTTCATATATGTAAAGACACCCAAAATATGTTTGGTAATCGTTAATATTTTACCACGAGAATGGCACCCAAAATACTGCTGATGAAGCGCTTAAATCAGTTCTCTGGATGAAGAGAGAGTGAGAGAGAGAGAGAGAGAGAGAGAGAGAGAGAGAGAGAGAGAGAGAGAGAGGGGGGGGGGTGCATGCAATGATAACTACTGCAGGGAAAAATAGAACCCTTGCTAACGGTAATACTGCGTTACCGGAGGAAAGAGTTCCAGGCGACCCAAAGACAAAGACTTTTTCAGAGTGTCTGCGGACAATATCGGATCGTTAACAGTTTGAGTTTTAGAAGCCCAAATTTGAACCTCACTGACAGATGCTGGAAACGGGATTTAAAGCTTTCAGATTTTGTGGATGCAGAAAAACTATTTGTCCATATCTATTCTTTTCATTAGAATTTATTGGAGAGTGTGCGTATAGTCTTCATAGAGTTCATTACTTGATACTTGGAATATTAGTCAGCCGAGAGTATCGTTAACTCTTTACCAACGCCGATGATGTCAAAATTTATTATTTAAAATGTCATTTTTTCAGACTGTTAAAAAAATTCAACAATATAAATTATTGTGATGAATTGACGGTGACATGGTCTGAGGTTTGCTGCTCGGAGCTTATGTTTAAACGAGACGCGAAGCCGGTTGAACATACGCTCCGAGCCGCAAACCTCAGACCATGTTACCGTCAATATGTATACATGTTCCAATAAGACACCACCCATAGCCCAAAACCTACATTGTGAAACACGGGAGACTTATTTACTAAACTTGTGATCGTTAAAAGTTGCCTTGTTCAAGGCAACTTTTAACGATCACATGTTCAGTAAATAAACCATTTGTGTATCCAAGACGGCACTGGATAAAAAATCAATAAGCTGGATGAACTCATTCCATCTAGGTTAAAATCGTAAATCGGTTTGTAATTTAAACAATACTTCACCCAGAACACCGTCTGGTGCACATGTGAAAATTCCAGAAAAATGAAGCAACTTGCTAGTCACTCCATTGATGAAGCAATTACGAAACGGGCGACGTTGTTTCAAACATTTCGCGTTGTGACGTCAGACGGTAACATTTGCTACCGGAGCCGTAAACATAAAAGAAACTACGCCAGCTCTCAGCCAATCAGAGGACGAGGTGTTTACTCTTGGAACATTTATTATTTAAAATATTATGTTTTCAAATTGTTAAAAGACTCAACAAAACGATATCAGGTGACCCCTGATTGGAACAATCTCGACGAGTTCGTTCCAATGAGGAGTCGTCACATGATACGGTTTTGTTGAAAGTTTGTTAAATATATTTCTTTTTCTTGTGTTGAAATTGTATAATGCGTGGGTGGATGCGGTCAATTCCTTAGATAGAGGGTTAAAAAATTGTTTGTGGATACATGCAGTAGACGCAAAGCACAGGCTTCTCATCTTCTTTAATTAGCATGAATCGGACTCCAGACTGGTCATGCTGGGATCCCAATAGCTTGGGATCAACTTTAGCAGAATATTGTTCGGCATCTGCCGGGGCTTCTATGCCACCATGGCCCACATCAGTACAACAAGGGCAAGAACGGCGATGGACAAAATTTTGCGCATGCGTATTGTGGTAGTGTACGAAATTCAAGCGACGAAGGCCAAAAACCATTTCTATACCAAGTTTGGTAATCAAAGGTAGAGCTATTTTTCTTAGCGTGCAAATATACATAAAGAAACACGCAGACGTCATTAAAACCAAATTCACACTCGTTCGTAATTACAGCAAGATTGATTATGTCCACCACCGAGAGAAAATCTTTTTTTATCTTAAATTCTTTTCTACAACCTACACTACCAAACAGGGATGGTACAGGCTCGTAGGATTTATCAACTTTTCTTTAAAAATAACCTAACCCAGAAACAGATGTTGTCATCAACAGGATGTGGAAGTAAAGAATGTACTTTTAGGATCTTTTCATTAACGTCCAGTTATAGTTATTTCCATTATAACTTATTTGAGCTGTTCAATCGTTGATCAGTTAATGAGGTACTTAGACCAAGACTAATTTCACTTACAAATTAAGCTTTGTTTAACCCTCCAAGGTCTTTAAGCGACCAGCAATATATATAAAAAATGACCAATCAAAGTGACCAATCAAATTTTATTCAAGAATTGAATGCAATTTTTATAATCTTTATTGGAGTATGAACGTGTGGGAATGGGTACAAATTATGTATGAATCCCAAAGGGATTTATACATAATTTGTACCCATTCCCACACGTTCATACTCCAATAAAGATTATAAAAATTGCATTCAATTCTTATAATTACATTCCGCAACTGTTTCAACTACTTTTTACCAAACAACAAAGCAGAAAGACGAAATAAAACATGTACGAACGAACGAGGAGAAAAACCACCCTCACACAAAAGACAAAGCGCACAACTCTGAGTTGAGCGCCGGTTCCGTCTAAATGATATCTCAAAGGCAAATAAGCTTTAATTTTCACAACTTTAGAAATGGAAACGAGTATTTTAGTAACGGGCTTTATGCCACAGTTGGGAAATGTCACCAAAGAAACAACAGCGGAGTTGATCACTGCGAGAGGCGCTAAAAGTTAAAAACCCACCCAAAACCCGCCCGAATTACATTCTGTCAACTGCACTCTACCGTAAATGTGGGTCAAAGTTCGACCAAATGTATTCATTGGAAAATGAATTACATTTGGTCATGACGTTTTCATCCAGCTGACCAATGGGAATTGAGTTCCAGGAATTCATTTCGGAAAGAGATTTTCACAAAATTTATTAGTGATCTAATGTGGTGTATATGGTGACAGTTAGTATCATGTTGGACCTGAATAGACGAGAGCGAGTTGACTGACAATACATGCACCTTATTGGGTCATTAACCCTTTACCCAACGCAGACGATTTCAAAATTTATTATTTTAAATATCATTGTTTAAATTTTTTTCTAAAAATTTCAACAAAACCATATCATGTGACCCCTCTTTGGAACGAGCTTGATGAGATCGTTCCAAAGAGGGGTCGCATGATATGGTTTTGTTAAAATTTTCGGAAAATAATATTTTTTCAGCTGCTGAATTTGCATATTATCCGAGCAGATGCGGGCGATTCGTTGGGTAAAGGGTTAACAAGATGGTAACTAATATATCTTACCTCTACTTTTTTCTGAATTTTGTACCAAAACCTTGAAATTTGAATGAACAAAGGGGAGATTACTCTGGATGTCAACTGAATACTGACTTTAAATGATTGTTTCAGTTCATACACTGCGCGCACATGACGATCTAACGACAACAACATTCTCAAAAACTTGTAGCAGCTGCGGTACTCATGAATATCTTCAGCTTGCAGAGTTGTTATAGCTGCAGGTTTAAAAAATTCAAAATTCTGTGATACTCTGTAACTTTTGCCTATCCATCTCATAATGTGTGAAGCTTTCCGGAAAATGATAGTTGAGAATAGATCACTTAAAATTTTCAGCCCGCAGTCGTATGGAGAATATTAAATGATCTTATTTATCGCACACCTACTAATGTAAAACACGGCATGTCCACTGTTCTGTCTGTACAATAAAAATAAAGTTGTATAGCACATGTGGTGAAACAAAACACGTTCGATTTCGTCCCCAAAGTAAACAGAGAAGGAACCCGTCTAAATAAATCACGTCATCGCTGGTTTAATGCACCGGAGTCCAGTTCGCTTGGAAATTCCAAGTTCCTCGTTTAGATTTGTTTACCCCAGATATTTAAAAAATCAGATTCGGGGTCAAAAATCTACAAAATAAGCATAACATTCTGATTCTTGTTCCATGACAAATACTTTTCACAACTGGTAATTTAATGATGGAGTGTGCTAAATTTATTGGCTATTTAAAACGTTTTTGTTGTGTTATTCTCTACAGTTTAGTCAATATTTGAAGTTCGATCATCGTGGCCGTGACCGTGATCGGCGTCAATTGGTTTCGACCAATTGAATGCCATAAAAATTAAAAAGCAAATTAGGGTTGGTACCCCATCTGCTAACTGTTATGTCTCATTGGCAACGAATAAAATGCAGCAATTATCCAGTTAAAAAGTGCTTTTAGTTCAATTTCCGTGTAGAATAGCTGTTACGTGGGAGGTATGTGATAAATACAGAAACGCACAAACGTTTGAATGGGTTAAGAATTATCGCACGAGATTGCTTTGGCTCAGGATATCACGAGAGCCGAAGCTCTCGTGATATCCCGGGCAAAACGCAATCCCGTGCGATAATTCTTAACCCATTTAAAAGTCAGTGTGGTTCTGTATATTTAGTGCATGCACAAATGTGCACCGCCTTGAATCACGCCATCAACGGTAAAAAAGCCTTTGTATGTCGATTCCCAATCTGGCGGCTGAAGGTCGATACCACGGCAAAGACTTCCCGTTTTTTCTGATCTTCCAAGGGCCTCACTGCAGTTAACTGTAAAAAGATAGGGTAAAAGTCGGGCGAATTTTCTTGGATAACTTCAATTTTTCAAAATACATTTATATATTATTACCATTATGTATATGTAAAAATGTATCAGAGTTTAGCTCTTGTTTCTAAAGCCATATCTTGACGATTCAAGATATAGCCTTAGAAACAGGAGCGGGACTCTGATACAACATTTTATACATAAACATAATGGTGATGACAGATCTATCTTACAATTCACCATTTTAGCGTCAATCATTTGATTAACTATCCTTAAGTTTAAAATTTCATTTTCACTTAGAAAACGTATGTTGTTTCGCTGGAAATTAACCTTGAACAATCTCCAACCCCTGATAAACTTAATGAGCGCTTTTGGTTAAAATTGCAAAAAAGACTGCGCGCCGTAAAGGGAGTGTTGTTTCAACTTGAATGATTCCAAAGATTCAGACGCAGACAAATAAAGGTAATGTTCTTTACATATTTAATTATTACACTTCTGAGAAGAATTTTTCCTTGCTCCTAACTTCCTGTATAGAAACGTACATGGACTCTCGCAAATGCCTTTCTAAAGCGTGTAAAGTTCCATAAATAGTAAAATATACAAATCGTAAGTCGTAACTAAGTACGCGCTTGTATCATGCAGTTGCAAGATACAGACTTTTTTATCGGTTGGGGGTGGGGGGTGGGGGGGGGGGGGCTAATACACGATGCATTCAGGTAATGACCCAATACATACTTGTTGTAAGATACATTCGATTCTTATTGTTGGGATTTTTTCGTTTTGCGAACTACACAATTTTATTTAACCCACTGCACAAGGAAGTCGACATATAAAAATGTCAAGCGGTAGATTTTTCCTGTAATGCCAATATGAAGTTAACCAATTTAATCTTGTTTGACAAAGCTCATTGAGTGAAACAAGAGTGAATTGGTAAAATTCTAATTTGCGTTATGGGAAAAACTGCTACTTGAAATTGTGGAATTTTGACATCCGTGTCTACAGAAGATCTCTAACGAATCCCCGGTTCATTCCGAGATCACGAAACTGATTAAATAAGTTATGGATATTAGATATTTAAAACGTGACGAGGACCATGGACCTGGCGATGTGTCCTCACTTCATTTAGGGACAGTGGAAATGTCTGTGAGAGGAGAATCCATATCATAAAATCCCCACTAGAAAGATTCCCAGCCCAAACTCATCATTTTTGTCCTTTTCTATCCTATTTTATTTTTATCAAATCATATTTGTTTGCCAAGTAAGAAAGTGAGGTTCTTGGACAGACATTGGTGTTTTTGCAACATGATAGTAAAACGATCTGGCCATGATTTTGACTATACTTCTGATAAACAGGGGATGTGGATTGGTTTCTTAACCCTTTACCCAACGCAGACGATATCAAAATTATTATTTTAATTTTTGTTTTTTTTTCAAATTAAAAAAAAAATCAACAAAACCATATCATGTGATCGTTCATTGGAACGAGCTCGCCGAGCTCGTTCCAATGAGGTGCCACATGATATGGGTTTGTTGACATTTTTTTAAATATATAATCTTTTCAGCTGCTTAATTTTTTAATTACGCGGGCGGTTGCGGTCGATTCGTTAGGTAAAGGGTTAAAGCAGCCCGAGAAAACCATATATCGACCCGCCCACTTAATTTGGCCAACGTTCGATCCTCGCCAGGGGGTAATTGCGCTGTGTCAGCGGGCAAAGCACGTCATCCCGATTGCCCACTTTGGGCACGCTAGAGCTCAGTGTACTGCACGTCGATGGTGCCCTTGTCTTCAACCAATGCTAACCCTTCTTGTGCGGAGTTAGGGAGTCTGACAGGTGCTCGCCGTTGCTCGGTGGTTCTCTCCGAGTACTCCGGCTTCGTCCACCCATAAAACTGTCCGTCACAAGGTGACCCTGTTGATCGAAAGTGTCGTTAAAGTGCAACAAAAAAACCAAATTCGGCCAACGACCTTGAAAGCGAGTGAACTTGATCAAAATCGAAAGTTATCCCGTTGACAAAAGTGTTTGTATAACTTAACGTCAATGTCGTAGGAGATACTTTTCGGAAATGATTTACAAGAATGTTTCAAATCCGAGCAATACTTCTTACTGGGAGCACGGTGGCTCAGTGGTAGACTGTTGGACTTCTATGCTAGAGGTCCCGAGTTCGATCCCCGTCCGAGACGATCCGCATTGTGTCCTTGGGCAAGGCACTTTATCCCGGTTGCCTGCATGGGGGCACGATGACGCCGTGTACTAAGGCGTACTGCACGTCGATGGTGCACATGTCTTCAACCGCTGTAACCCTGCTTGAGCGGAGCTCGAACAGAGTTAGAATATTGAGGAGCTGACAGTTGCTCGTCGATGCTCGGTGGTTCTGTCCGGGTACACCGGCTTCCTCCACCCATAAAACTGGCACGGTCACGATTAGGCATAAGTATGTGACCTTAAACACCAATAAATAAATAAATAAATAGTACTTCTTATTGAAGCAGATCGTCCAGCGACCAACCCACCGGCTAACCAGCCAGTCCCTTGATGCGTCAGTTAGCATCTGTATATAAACGTTGAAGGGATGAAAGAAAACGAAAAAAGATAATGTTAGACACTAAAAGAATGTTAAAAGCATCATGGCAGACAATTTTCGTCATTGGAATAGATTTACAGGAAAGTTAGCGCCCTTAATTTCGTAAAGCTGTTAGTAAATTTACCACTAATGGTTTGGGAATTTCAGATGAAAATTGAAATTTTGAAAATGTTAGCGAATTTGTACCATTGATGTGCACATCATTTCACAAACTCCAGGCATTTACCTGTAGAACGGGGGCGCGGTGGTTAAGTTGGCAGAGGTGCAGGCTGCAAGTCGAGAGGTCCTCGGTTCGAAATCCCACCTGCGACAACCGCGTTGTGTCCTTGGGAAAGACACTTCACCCCATTGCCCATGCGGGAGCACAGCGGCTTTGTGTACTAAGGCGTACTGCACGTCGATGGTTCACCTATCTTCAACCAATGCTAACCCTGCTTGTGTGGAGTTGGTATGTTGGGGAGCTGACAGTTGCTCGCCGTTGCTCGGTGGTTCTCTCCGGGTTCTCCGGCTTCCCCCACCCGTAAAACTGTCATGGTCATGATTAGCCATTGTGCAGAAATATGTGACCTTAAATACCAATAAATAAATAAATAAATAAATAAATAAATAAATAAATAAATAAATAAATAAATAAATAAATAATACCTGCAGAGCAGTATAAAGATTCAGAAGCTGTTTTTTTACAAAACGTCCCTTGAGTTCCAATGTGTTCTATGTGCCAACTGGCACATAGAACACATTGAAACTCAGGGGACGAAATGTTTTCTCAATCAGTTTTGAACGCTTAACATTTCGTCGTGTGAGAACCATAAGGTTCTATCTTCCACAGGAAGATAGAACCTTATGGTTCTCACGCGACGATTTATTATCTGTCGGCACCCATAAATAAGAAAAAGGCGTTTTCACCATCTTTTGATGATATGTAACTTGTTTTTCCTATTCATGTTATCAGCAGGAACGCACAACACAAACACTGTCCGTTTCGTTAATATAAAAGTCAAAGACGTGAGATTTGCTACTTTCTTCGCGGGAAGAATAAAAACTTGCAAATTACTTTTAAAGACATTCGCCAAATGAAGCCAAATTGGACACTTAGTCTTCGTAGATATTCTTCACCATTATCCATGAGCTAGTTTCTTCTAATTAGCTGACCATAAAAAGCCAAGTTTCCTTTTGTTACTTTTAATAAACGAAGACTACAGACAGCTCCGAAAGTAACAAAAGGAAACTTGGCTTTATTTTCAAGTGATGTCACGGGTATTTTCACAACAATTACGTGCTTCCTACTCGGAGCCCTTTCCAACAATTACTCAGATGGTGGGTTAGATCGTACGGATAATCATCATAAAATAGGTGACAATAGTCGATTTCGGCAGCGTAAGAGTTAATCCTTAATGCAACACAATAGTAATATCCCATCAACGCTACTAACAGAAATCATGGGAGCGCGATGGCCCTGCGATTACGGCATTGGTGTTCAAGGTCCACGGTTCGATCCCCGCCAGGGGCACCTGCGCTGTGTCTTTGGACAAGGCACTTAATCTCAAATGCACAGGTCGGGGCACCGTGGCGCTGTGTACTAAGGCGGACTGCACGTCGATGGTGTACTTGTCTTCAACCAATGCTAACCCTGCTTGTGTGAAGTTAGTACGTTGGGGAGTCTGACAGTTGCTCGTCCTTGCTTGGTGATTCTCTACGGACCTTTCGGCTTCCACCACCCGTAAAACCGCCCCTTACGAGGTGACCCTAGCGGTCTATATTGTCGTTAAACTCCCCAAAATAATTAAATAACAGAAATCACCATTATAATTTTACTAGTATTTTCAATGTTTCCTCAATGGACGTGTCAATGACACTGCACCCCAACTTGTCCAAGAAGGAACTGAACTAAATAGCAAGTTCGAGTTATGTCAAGTCATTCAATCAAGTTTCTACAGAAAAGACATCACACCAACTACACATGAAATCTGAAAAAGATCTGGTGGGGGATGCGACCTGTAGGGTGTACTAATGGAATTGTTGACAATTTATATGCCAAATACAAGATGGCCAATGGCGGCCATGTTTTTCAACGAAATTCATAACAATTTGATATGTCCCATGTAGATACCACACCAAAGCTGCATATGAGATTTGAAAAAAAATCGGGTGAAATATGTGGCCTGTAGGGTGTGCTAATGGAATTATTGACAGTTTATATGCCAAATCCATCATGGCTGCTGGCGGTCACGTTTATCAACGAATTTCAGAAAAATTCGATACCTCCCTTCTAGATATGACACCAAAGTTGCATATGGAATCTGAAAAATATCGGGTGAGAAATGCGGCCTTTGGGGGTGCCAATGGAATTGTTGACAATTTATTTGCCAAATCTAAGATGGCCGCTGTCGGCCATGTTTTTCAACGAAATTCGGAAGAATTCAATAGCTCCCATCCAATCATTATCCCAAAGCCACGTATGAAATTTGGAACTGATCGGGCGAGAGACGCGTCCTGTATATATATAATATGGAGTTCCTGAGACGACACATCAATTGCCATTTGCCAATCCGCCGATTGACGCACAGCAAATGGCGAATAGTGATAGGCGAGTGGCGATTGGCGAATACTGCTTGGCGATGGGCAAATAGCGATTGAAAAATGGCGATTTGCAAATAGCGAATGGCGAATGACAAACAGCGATTGACGAATGACGATTAGCGATACACTGAATATTTCGTCCCCTGAGTTCCAGTGTGTTCTATGTGCCTACTGGCACATAGAACACATTGGAACTCAGGGGACGATTAGATAGACTGAATATTTCCACAAGCGATAATACAAGTCTAATAATAGCAATAAAGACACTCATGTAGTGCAAAGCTTTCGCCAACGGCCTTCTTCGGCCCTGTGCAACCAACAAGAAGCTTCACATTATCGATAGCGGAACGATCATAAACAAGTTTATCAGAGCGGTAACGATACAATTTGGAAGGGCTTTTTATATGAACGCTATATAATTCTGGCATCGCGTAAATATCATTTAACTATGCATCCCCGCGTTACGCATATGCATCCAGTCATCTTTTCTTACTAACCTCTCTCTCCCTCTCTCTCTCTCTCTCTCTCTCTCTCTCTCTCTCTCTCTCTCTCTCTCTCTCTTATTCCCACCTACATTATCCTAAATAGTTAGTCTCACGTCCTTCTCGCTCCCACGTCCGTCGCCGTTGAAATAAATAAATGCTGGTTTATCTTCATGCAATCTCACATCCTGGAGGTGCTCCCTGATCCTCTCACCTATCGCTCTCTTCTTCATTCCTAGAAATAACTCTGCTCCATTTACACACATCACAAACTACCCCTCCTCAATTTTGCAACACACCATGCATTAATTCTCAAGCTTGTGTCTACTGGGTGGGGTATCGATACATTTAACAGTCTTAGAGTGGATTTTCCAATTGTCACGTCTGAGGGCCAACAGATATAGTATAATATACACTCTAGACATATGCCTTGTAACAATCGAAGATAGTAGCCGCCCAAAGCCTTAAAGTAAACTTTTCGGGGACGGCGAGTGCAACTCCCTTGTTTTGCTACGTTAATAGATGCATAGAGCATATGATATTGAGAGGTCGAAAAGCACTGTGGAGGTGAACATATTTCTTGGGAGGTAGGGGGATTGATCTGTTATTGCTGGAGAAAAGTGATGACGATGCTGCTTAATTTTGTTTTCGGCCAAAACGCAATGACGCCTCACGCTACGTGGTTTGTTGGTGCTCCGTCCGTTCCTGGTTCGCCGGGATTAAGGACAACGTTGCTCACCCAATGTTGAAAACTATGTAAGAAGCCTATTAAATGCCAGTATCTTCTATATGAGCGTCTTTATTGCTATTATTAGGCCTATATTATAATATTATTATTTCGTCTATCGCCAATCGCCATTCGTCAATCGCTATTTGCCAATCGCCATTCGTCAATCGCTATTTGCCATTCGCCATTCGTCAATCGCTATTTGCCATTCGCCATTCGTCAATCGCTATTTGCCAATCGCCATTCGTCAATCGGTATTTGCCATTTGCCATTGAATTTCGTCAATCGCTATTTGCCAATCGCCATTCGTAAATAGCTATTTACAAATCGCCAAGCGCTATTCGCCATTCGCCAAATACCCGAAATATATTTGATTTAACCCATTACCCAACGCGGACGATATCAAAATTTATTATTTTAAATATTATTTTATAAAAATTTTCGAAAAATTTCAACAAAACCATATCATGTGAACCCTCGTTGGAACGAGCTCGTCGAGCTCGTTCCAACGATGGGTCACATGATATGGTTTTGTTGACATTTCTTTAAAAATAATATTTTTTCAACTGCTGAATTTGCATATTACGCGGGTGGATGCGGCCTATTCGTTGGGTAAAGGGTTAATGAAGTATTAAAGTACGAGTCACAGGTACCTTTTAATTTTTGTTCATCGTCGTGTTTTAAACCTATTTTTCTCAGTTCAGAAAAAAAATCTTCTGGATCGATTTTGGAAAGCGCCATTTTCCCGCGCCCGATAATGTGGATGTGTCCTTGAGACCACTGACTGATTGGCGATTGGCGAATGGCAATTGGCGTGTCGTCTCAGGAACTCCACAGTGTAGGGTGTGTCAATGGAATCGTTGACAATTTATGTTCCAAATCCAATATGGATGTTGGTGACCATGTTTTGCAACGGAATTCAGAAACATTCGATAGCTTCCATCTAGACATCACACCAAACTTACATATTTGAAAAAGAGCGGGTGAGAGATGTGGCCTGTAGGATGTGCCAATGGAATTATTGACAATGTATATGCCAACTCTAAGATGGCCACTGGCAGCCATGTTTTTCAACGAAATTCAACAAAATTCGATAGCTTCCTTCTGGATATTGATCTAAAGCCACATACGAAATTTGGGACTACTCGGATGAGAGATAAAACCTGTAGGGTATACCAATAGAATTGTTGACAATTTATGTGCCAAATCCGAGATGGCTGCTAGACATCACACCAAAAGCTACATATTTGAAAAAGAGCGGGTGAGAGATGTGGTCTGTAGGGTGTGCCAATGGAATTGTTGACAATTTATATGCCAAATCCAAGATAGCTGCTGGCGGCCATGTTTTTCAACGAAGTTCAGAAAAAAAAACGATAGCACACACCTGGATATCACACCAAAGCTACACATGGAATTTGAAAAAGATCGGGTGAGAGATGCAGTCTATATGGTATGCTAATGGAATTGTTGACAATTTATATGCCAAATATAAGATGGCCGCTAGAGGCCATGTTTTTCAAAATTGGAAAAATTCCATAGCTCCCATCTAAACATTGCTCCAAAGCCACATATGGAATTTAAAACAGATCGGGTGAGAGTTGTGGCCTGTTGGGAGTTCCAAAGGAATTGTAGACGTACATAGGAACGTTCATACGGATATACGGACGGACGAAAGCGCGAACGACCGACGTACGGACGGACACGGATCAAAACCCATCCCAATAGTTCATATCTGACGTCGTCAAATTGAGCTAAAAATGTAGGTTATGACCCTCATTTGAACGAGCTCGTTCCAATGAGAGTCATAAGCTATGTTTTGAAGGCCAAAAATGAAAGTTTTTTTTAGTTATGTAAGAATTTTCGTTGAAAGGGTCTTCTGCTTGTCGTTTTAGACGAATGATTCTAAATATCGAGAAGTAAATTAATCCAAACCGTCTGCCATAAATACACAGATATTTATTTAACATTTTCAAAGAATACGCCCTTTTAAATTGGACATACTGAGATATTCTGTCGCCTTATCGATCTCAAAAAAAAATAATCAATAGTTCATCACTGAACAATAATGTTCATAGAGTACAGTTGTTGACACTTCCAGTATGGAATGTACAAATTTTAGCGTAGAGAGAAGAATGGAAGTTTAACCCTTTAACTAACACGAAAGGCAGACGACACATGCAAAGAAACACATCTTGAATAACTCATTTTGTTTTCTTTTTGTACGTCAAAATATAGGTTTTCACCCCTCATTGGAACGAGCTCATATTGAATGGGTCAGATTCAACCTTTAACCCTTTACCCAACGTAACGGCCAAACCGGCCAGTGCTATTCTCAAAAATCGCCAATTAATTTTCATTATATTTTCATTTTTTGTCTCAAAAACATAGGTTATGACCCCTCTTTCAAAGAGGGGTCATAACCTACGTTTCTGAGATAAAAAATTTAAAAAAAATAGTTATTCAAGAATTTTTTTTACAATGTCGTCTGCTTTTCATGTTAGGTTAAGGGTTAAACTTTTACTTAACGAATCGGCCACAACCGCCCGCGTAATTTACAAACTATGCAGTTGAAAAAAAAATTTCAAAACATTTCTACATAACCATATCAGGTGACCCCTCATTGGATGGTGTTTTGGATGGAGTTTTATTGTATCACTCGTGTTGGAGTACGGGTTGTCTGTGGGTCTAGAAAATGCTTTGCTGAAGGTCCCGATGGAACTTATCCCAATAAAAAAACAATCTACTGCGACAAGGCCCAATGCCCCCTTACTAAGGAGCCTCCCACAAAATTTCCAAGCTGTAGAAACACTGCTTTCCGACTCTAAATCAAATCAAATCCTTAATTTTGTCGATTGATTAATAACAGAACGCAGTTGAAAAGGTGTGTTGGAAACTTGTGGAGGATTTATGACGCCGAGGGGATGATGACAGGGGCAACTGCCCAGGCATTTTTGGTGTTTTAACCATTTACCTAACACGAAGGGCAGACGACACGTGTAAACAAAATTCATGAACAACTATTTTTTCTTCATTATTTTCGTCACAAACAAGGCTTATGGCCCATCATTGGTACGAACTCGTTCTAATGAGGGAGCAAAAGCTATGTTTTTGAGACAAAAAAAGAAAAAAATATTAAGAATTGAATGGTGATTTTTGTGAATAGCGCTGGTCGGTTTTAGTCGTTACGTTGGGTACAGGGTTAAAAAAGTGCAGGTTGACCTGTCGATACGCCTGAGCTGAAAGTCTTTAGAAGGCTTTTGTTACGGGCCTCCGACGCTGGTAGTGGTGGCAAGAGTACATACTTGCATTACTGATCAAATTCCATTCATATAGAAAAACACCTGATCCTGTTTGTTGGTTTTCCACAGGTCTTTCCAGCATCATGGTGGTCACGATTATCTTTGAAGAAAAAATGCACACAAAAATACAGGTAATAAATTTACCGAAATTGTAAAGAAATAATTGAGTAGATATTGTCAAGAGAATGCAAGAGAATGCTTCTCCTTGCACGAATAACAAAAAATTTCGTGGGGAGACCCCCAGATCCCTCGCTTATCGCTTCACGCCTTCGTCGCTCGCACGCCTGTTCTACACATTAGCCCCGGCCCCGTCCTCGCTCTCGAAGGCCCTGCTCCCACGTGGGAGGTCAGTCGCAGTTGCGCCACTAGCGCCAAGGAAACTGACTGATGTTGTAACATCGGACAGCTTTTAAATAAAGCCAAATCACCGTAGTCCAATTAATTTCTTCAAGATTTGAAATGTCGTCAACACATTTCGGTAAATAACTCACACAATGGGCATAACTCTGGCAGAAGTGCTGGATTAATAGTTTGCACACTCATGTCAAAGTACCAAAAAAAAATTCGGAAAGCAGATTTTTCCATAATGCAAGGTGAAAAAAAATTTTGATTGCTGCCAATCCGTGAATCTCATTGTTTAACCCACTGATTACTATACAAATGGAATTCTAGGACTCTCATTGGTCACATATAGAAAAGTGGTCCTCACCTGCCACAACCTTCGGGTTTTGTGGTAATTTTTGCTATAAATAGGCATGGGTTAACCCTTTAACTAACATGAAAAGCAGGCGGCACTTGTAAAAAAAATACTTGAATAACTAATTTTTTTCATTTTTTGTCTAAAAAACACAGGTTATGACCCCTCTTTAGAACGAGCTCGTTCTAAAGAGGGTCATAACCTATGTTTTTGAGACAAAAATGAAAATAATAATGAAATTTAATTGGCGATTTTTGTGAAGACCGCTGGCCGGTTTTGGCCGTTACGTTATTAAGGGTTAAAAAAAACATTTTTCTCGATTGTTTTCAATTTTCCAATGCCTCGCCATCGCCGATTGCTTTTTACGGAATATACTTTGATGCCAGCGGAAAACAAATATGTTGATGATATGTGCACAATTTTCGCGCAAACTGAATATTTTCTACAAAAACTACTCAAAGTTTGCTAAGCACCAAGTACATCCAACTACCTGTTTTACATTTTAGTTGAAATATTGTAATGAAAAGTGTATATATTTTTTATTTAATTATATCTTTAATGATTTAAGTACAGAAATTAAGATTTTATTTGTGTTTGACATTATTTTGTAGCTTTTGAATGCGATAACCATGGAAATGGATATTGTTGGTAAAAGAGGAAATTTTTCAATTTGCCAAAAAGTTGATGGAGCAAACTGGTATGGGTTCAATATAGAGTATCAGACCCATTACTGTTAATTACAGTTTGACAACACCTTCTCATGCTCCCAATCAGGTTCCTAGTGGTCCTTTGTGGGATGTTGTTCCATTCTTGGACCAGAATGGCACCAAGCTCCTGGACACTTCTTGGCTGGACTGGACGGGCTGAAATTGCAAGCTGTAACTCATTCCAGACATGTTCGATTAGACTGACGTCAGGGGCTCTTGCTGGCCAGTCCATACACTCAATCCCCCCCTCTGTCGGTACTCTCCGACAGCATGGGCAGCATGAGGACAGGCATTTTCGTCAATGAGAACCAATCTATCACCCACTGCACCTGCATACAATCTGACATGGACACGGGATCTTATCAATATACCGTTGTGCAGTCAATGTACCACATTCAAGGACACGGGGCTCTGTATGTTCATGCCTGCTGATGCCACCCCAGACCATGATTGACCCTCCACCATAGCGGTCATGCTCAGCAATATTGGCTGCATGAAATTGCTCTCCTGATCTTCTCCATACCCTAGAACACCTATATGTGTGGTCTAGGCAGTACCTTGACTCATCTGTAAAAAGGACAGGTCACCAATCTTATCTGGTCCACCCAACGTCGTCCATGGCCCATCCATATCATGCCGGGCTGTGGTTCTGGGACAGCCGAATACGAATACATGGTCTTCTCGATCGGAGACCACCTTCGTGCAACCTTTCCCGGGTAGTCTGCGTCGAGACATTTACCCCGGATGTATTCTGAAGGTCACGACGAAGCTGGGTTGCTGTTGCAAAGCGGTTCCTATGGGCCTGAATGATCAAAAACCGGTCTTCAGCTGCAGATGTTGCCCTTTCTCTGCCACCACCATGCCGTCTTACTGGTATGCCATACTGCTGAAATGTTGTCCAGGCTCTGGTGATCACCGTATGGTGCACACCAAGAGCTTCACCAACCTGACGATGGGTAGCCCCTTGCTCCACCGTCCCTACAGCCCGCCACATTTCTGCTTCAGACAAATGTATTCTTACATTTGCATTTGCCATATTCAATCATTAAATCACAAGAGTTTGTGTTGAAATGAAGATTGAATACCCTGCACATGTCATGTACATGTGGAGAGTACACGAAAACATCATGAACATCAAGAGGTACGTGCTTTCCATGACTGTCGCGAAAAGTCTGCCTGTCAATAGAGCTAATGTAAACACTGGGGGTCATCCCAATACATTCCTCAATCATATCCACCAAAAATATTGCAAACAAGCAAATTTCACAGTGATGTGTCAAATATTTGGTGCTTAGCAAACTTTGAGTAGTATAGTAATAACATGACTTTGTGGAGCCTGGTGGTTTATTAATTGAAAGCGTATCAGTGCCGATCACCTCGATTTCGTCTCAAGCCTTTTACACGCTGTCGAGCTGTTTTTCACACCTGTTGGGCCGTTAATAAACCTCAGTGCCCTCCAAAGTCTTGTTGTTGTATTAGCAGGTTTTTAGGATTACAAGGGGAAAAATCGCAAATGTCACCTTCTAGACTTTTGTATTAATGGAAAGGACAATGAAATTGAAATTGAAATTTTATTCTGCAGCATACAGATATACAATGTGAGACAAATAAAACAAATTATAAAGTGAGTGTACACTGCATGGAGATGGCATAGCCTGAGAGGCTGTCTTCCTGCCATCCCACACAATTTTCTTTTTCTTGACATCATTGCCCTTTCATTCTTGTCTTCATGGATTCAAATTGAGTGGAACGTTCCCAACGCACAGACCGGAAACAAATAAGTTATTACTTTAATGTACATTCTAAAATCGACGGGGTCAAGAACTAAACCAAATCACCTGGGTTGGGCAAACATGAACCCATATGTGGTTCATATTCGCCCAACCCAGGCGATCCGGACCAATCACCAGAAAGGAGAACAGAAAGCAAACCCAGTTATCCTTCTTGAGGACCCAACAAACCTCAGAGTGCAGTATTTTTGGTGAGATCTCTTTAAGTTGATATACAGTCGGGACAAAATGGATTGGTACAAATGATTGTGGAAGAATAAGAATCTAAAATTGTATCGATTATTTTCTTTTTGAATAAGGGCCTACTATATTGCTGTATTTCAGGGTTTAAATCATTCCATACCTTTGGAAAAGAATGTAACGGTAGGTCCGCCGAGAAACGCGTTCTCGGTTTGTTTGTACGTATATTCCCAGCTTGCCTGGTTTCCATTCCAGAAGGATTTCTGTAAATTTCAAAAGTACCGTCAAAAGACACTGGTAATCTATCATGATACCAATCGAACATGAACAAAAGGACGTGTAACTTATATAAGTCTTCAAATTTTAGTATGCCACATTTTTTAAATAGAGGTTCTGTGTGCGAAGTATATTTTCTGTTCGTTATTATGCGAATAGCCTTTTTTTGCAGAGTAAGAATTCTGCTTGATGGTGCGTGACCCCATACAAGTATACCATACAATAGGTGGCTATGTATAAGTGAAAAATACAGTGTCTTTAGGGCTTTAAAAGGAAGAATTCTTTTTGCCCTATTAAGGGCAAAAATTGCCCTAGCCATTTTTAGACAGATTACTGAAGTATGTTGTTTGAATTTTAGATTCTCGTCCATATGGATTCCTAGGAATTTGACTGTTTTTTCATCGTTCTGGTTTCCAACAAATGGAATATCTGTGTTGTTTAGGGATATTGTTCTACTAGCAGCGTTGTAAGAATCATTTTGAGGGTGCAATAAGATGCATTTTGTTTTATTTGCGTTAAGACATAATCCATTTGCGGAACACCATTCGCTGATTTTTCCTAGTTCGATGTTGGTCTCGTCTATCAAATTGTCTAGATTGTTACTTGACGCAAAAGCTGTAGTATCATCTGCAAAGGACAGCATATTGTGCAGGGTTGAATGGCTGATGTCGTTAATGTATAATAAGAAAAGGATAGGACCTAGAATGGAACCTTGTGGTACACCAGTCGTGACTTCCAACGAATCAGATGTGCTGTCCTTGAAAGACACAGACTGGCATCTTCTTGTTAAGTAATCTTGGAACCAGGAATTAGCTAAGCCTCTAATACCATAACTTTCAAGTTTCTTCAGCAGGATTGTATGATTGATGGTATCAAAGGCTTTTGAAAAGTCTAGAAAAGCTGAAAGTGTGCAGTCCTTCGTAAGTTTATCATTTGCTTCTACAACCTGGTTTATGAGATGCAGAATAGGATGCACAGTGGAGTGTCCCTTTCTGAACCCAAATTGGTACTTATATATGATTTCATGTTCTTCTAAGAATGTGTATAGACGTGAGTACATTACTTTTTCCAATATTTTCGAGAATGTTGGGAGAATACTTATAGGGCGGTAATTAGTAAATAGTTGTGGATCACCTGATTTAAAAATAGGTATAATTTTGGCCATTTTCATTTTGTCCGGCACTCTCCCTGTAGCGAAGGACAGATTGATTATATGAGACAGCGGATCTGCTACCTCCAAAATTATTTCCTTCAATAGTTTTGTGGACATGTCATTACTATCTTTGGTTGATTTGCCTCTTAGTTTGTGAACACAAATGATTATCTCCTGTTTATTGGTGGGGCTAATAAAGAAAGAGTCTCTACTGTTGCCGCTCAGGTAATCCGAGTATCGACGTTGAGTCGTGGGCACTTGATTGCTTGTAGACTTCCCAATATCAGCGAAGTATTTGTTGAATCGGTCGGCGATTCCTTTCGGATCAGTTAATTCCGTGTTTCCATCTAAGAAGGAGGGGTGAAGTGGTCTGTTGTTATTTGACTTGTATATAGCTTTCCGAAGAATTTCCCATGTTTTTTTAATATTACCTTTGTTTTCGAATAGTATCTTGTTATAGTAATCTGCTTTGCAGGTTCGTTTCAAGCGGTTGAATTCATGACAATAATCCTTGTATTTATTTGTGTTTTGGATGTTTGGAGATTTTAATTTTTTAACGTACAATTTAGGTTTCGTCTGAGCGGATTGCAATAAGCCCTGCGTCATCCATGTTTCACGTCTGATATACTTTTTGTTTATGGGCATAGCTTTTCTTGGAAATGCTTGTTCAAACGCTTCGTAGAATATATCAATGTCGGTATTACATGTCACGATGAGAACACTGTTGATAGAACGAACAGAAAAAATCTAACAAAACATCAAAAGATGCTGAAAACGCCCTTTTCTCATTTTTAGATGGGTTTCAGCTGAGAATAAAAGTCAAACGTTCAAATGGATTAGGGAAAACTGTAAAAAGATAGCTTCTGTATTTTTATACTACTCTACAGGAAATTATTACCACTTTGCAGGGCGTTTCCTACTGCATTAATGTCGATTTAACGGGCAATCATATCCTCTATTGCTCGGTAGTCACGTGATAGGAGGGCCGCTAATGGAAAACAAAATTCATTATCGGCCCTCTTGTCACGTGACGTCTTTTAGAATTGAAAATTTAGAAATGAGGCGAGAACTCGCAAGAAAAAGTTGATGCTTTCGCCATGTTGCGGTCTTGTTGATCGACAGCAACAGAAACAAATGACACGTGGCCATGTTGTCAGTTGTAGCCATTTTCCATGGCAACTGATTCGTCATCTTTATTGCGTGCATTACCTCCCTCGCTGGAAGTGGAAGACGGAATTTTTTTAAACGTGGTCCCAAATAAAATGTTACTGTTTTATTAAATTTTGTGTCTTTTGATTGCTGGGATATCATTTTGGAAATGTGTAAAATTACAAATTACGTAGTGGTAATAATAGTAATAACATGATTGTTGTCGGGCATAATGGTTCGTGAGCGGCCCTGCATCGATGTTGAACAGCCCTTGGGCTTATTAACGGCCCTCGACTTCGTCTCGGGCCTTAAAGAAACCCTCGGGCTGTTCAACATCGATGCAGGGCCGCTCACGAACCATAATGCCCTCCAAAATCATGTTATTGTTTAAATGTCCGAAGTTTGTTAACACTTACGCTGCCGAAAGCGTCTAGTGTAACCTATTTTATGATGATTATCTGTACGTTCTGATATGATCTTACCTACCATCTGATTCATTGATGGAAAGGCCTCAGAGAGCCCTTTCCAACAATTAATCAGATGATAGAGTTTCAAGTATGTAATAAATCTTGTAAAATTACCTCGCACACAGTCGTCCATAGAGGTCCTCCATATAAGGTTAAAATGGGCGTTACAGTAAAAGGGCTAAATTTATTTATTTATTGGTGTTTAAGGTCACATATTTCTGCACAATGGCTAATCATGACCGTGACAGTTTTACGGGTGGAGGAAGCCGGAGTACCCGGAGAGAACCACCGAGGAACGGCGAGCAACTGTCAGCCCCCCAACATACCAACTCCACACAAGCAGGGTTAGCATTGGTTGAAGAGAGGTGCACCATCGACGTGCAGTACGCCTTAGTACACAGCGTCACCATGCCCCCACATGGGCGGTGAAGTGTCTTGCCCAAGGACACAACGCGGTTGCCACAGGTGGGATTCGAACCGAGGACAACTCGGCTTGCAGCCTGCACCTCTACCAACTGAGCCACCGCGCCCCCAAAAGGGCTAACTGAAGCGCACATCGATGACACAATTTCGCCAACATTTGGAAATTTTAATTTTTGTATGAAACTCCCATACCCTTAGTGTTAAACTTACTGGCTGCTGTGAGAAACTAAGGGGAGATAAATTTCCGATTAATCTTTTCCAATGACGAAAATTGTCAGCCATGCCCAGCGAAACAGCAGCTTTCACGTCCTCAAACGTTACCGATGGGACGAGTTGCCGTGTTGATTGACCTGATGTCATCCAGAGGAGACAGGTTCAGTTGAAATGCCGTCGACACATTTCGGTAAATAACTCACACAATGGGCATAACTTTGGCAGAAGTGCTGGATTAATCGTTTGCACACTCATGTCAAAGTACCAAAAAAAATTCTGAAAGCAGATTTTCCCTTAATGCAAGGTGACAAAAAAATATGATTACTGCCAATCAATGAATCTCATTGTTTAACCCACTGATTACTATACAACTGGAATTCTATGACTCCCATCGGTCACACATAGAAAAGTGGTCCTCACCTGCCACCACCTTCAGATTTTGTGGTAATTTTTGCTATTTGCTGTAAATAGGCAAGGGTTAACCCTTTAACTAACATGAAAAGCAGACGGCACTTGTAAAAAACATTCTTCAATAACTACTTTTTTCATTTTTTGTCTAAAAAACACAGGTTATGACCCCTCTTTACAAAGAGCTCGATGAGCTCGTTCCAAAGAGGGGTCGTAACCTATGTTTTTGAGACAAAAAATGAAACAAATAATGAAATTATTTGTGAAGAGCTCTGGCCGGTTTTGGCCGTTACGTTAGGCAAGGGTTAACAAAAACTTTTTTCTCGATTGTTTTAAATTTTCCAATGCCTCGCCATCGCCGATTGCTTTTTACAGAATATACTTTGCTGCCAGCGGAAAACAAATATGTTGATGATATGTGCACAATTTTCGCGCAAACTGAATATTTTCTGCATACACTACTCAAAGTTTGCTAAGCACCAAGTACATCCGACTACCTGTTTTACATTTTAGTTGAAATATTGTAATGAAAAGTGTATATATTTTTTTATTTAATTATATTTTTAATGATTTAAGTTCAGAAATTAAGATTTTATTTGTGTTTGACATTAATTTTTAGCTTTTGAATACGATAACTATGGAAATCGATATTATTGGTAAAAGAGGAAATTTTTCATTTTGCCAAAACGTTGACGGAGAGAACTGGTACTATGGGGTCAATATCGAGTATGAGACCCATTACTGTTAATTACAGCTTGACAACGCCTTCTCATGCTCCCAATCAGGTTCCTGGTGGTCCTTTGTGGGATGTTGTTTCATTCTTGGACCAGAATGACACCAAGCACCTGGACACTTCTTGGCTGAACTATATGGGCTGAAATTTCAAGCTGCAACTCATTCCAGACATGTTCGATTAGACTGAGGTCAGTGGCTCTTGCTGGCCAGTCCATACGCTCAATCCCCTCCCTCTGTCGGTACTCTCCGACAGCATGGGTAGCATGAGGACGGGCATTATCGTCAATCAGAACGAATCTATCACCCACTGCACCTGCATACAATATAACATAGACACGGGATCGTATCAATATACCGTTGTGCAGTCAATGTACCACGTTCAAGGACACAGGGCTCTGTATGTCCATTCCTGCTGGTGCCACCGCAGACCATGATTGGCCTTCCACCATAGCGGTCGTACTCAGCAATGTTGGCTTCATGAAATCGCTCTCCTAATCTTCTCCGTACCCTAGAAAGCCTATCTGTGTGGTCTAGGCAGTACCTTGACTCATCTGTAAAAAGGACAGGTCGCCAATCTTCTCTGGTCCACCCAACGTCGTCCATGGCCCATTCGTGCCTGGCGGTGGTTCTGAGACAGCAGAATGCGAATACATGGTTTTCTCGATCGGAGACCACCTTCGTGCAACCTTGCTCGGATAGTCTGCGTCGAGACATTTACCCCGGATGCATTCTGAAGGTCACTACGAAGCTGGGTTGCTGTGGCAAAGCGGTTCCTATGGGCCTGAATGATAAAAAACCGGTCTTCAGCTGCAGATGTTGCCCTGTCTCTGCCACCACGATGCCGTCTTACTGGTATGCCATACTGCTGAAATCTTACCCAGGATCTGGTGATCACGGTACGGTGCACACCAAGAGCTTCACCAACCGGACGATGGGTAGCCCCTTGCTCCACAATCCCTACAGCCCGCCACATTTCTCCTTCAGACAAATGTATTCTTACATTTGCATTTGCCATATCCAATCATTAAATCACAAGAGTTTGTGTTGAAATGAAGACTGAATACCCTACACATGTCATGTACAGAGGGGGTGGGGTGCAGGGGGAATGATGGCCTTCTCTTATGAGGACCGCGACAAATCAGCGGCTGGCCAAAGAGTTATTATTATATTACATGTAGAGAGTACACGAAACCATCATGAAAATCAAGGGGTACATGCTTTTCATGACTGTCGCGAAAAGTCTGCCTGTCAATAGAGCTAATGTAAACACAAGGGACCATTTCAATACATTCTTCAATCATATCCACCAAAAATATTGCAAACAAGCAAATTTCACAGTGATGTGTCAAATATTTGGTGCTTAGCAAACTTTGAGTAGTATAGTAATAACATGACTTTGTGGAGCCTGGTGGTTTATTAATTGAAAGCGTATCAGTGCCGATCACCTCGATTTCGTCTCAAGCCTTTTACACGCTGTCGAGCTATTTTTCACACCTGTTTGGCCGTTAATAAACCTCAGTGCCCTCCAAAGTCTTGTTATTGTTGTATTAGCAGGTTTTTAGGATTACAAGGGGAAAAAAAGCGCAAATGTCACCTTCTAGACTTTTGTATTAATGGAAAGGACAATGTCGGTATTACATGTCATGATGAGAACACTGTTGATAGTGTCGTGCCACCCACCAGTCATTGATGGTATTCCCGGAAGTGCCTCCGAATTCTTTTAACAGAGACAAAATCACCGGACTCGATCTGACATTTGGCGCACTTACACGGAGAACTTTGAACTGTTAAGACCAATATATCGGATCTGAAAGACAACCTGCATCGCAGAGACTACTTTGAGTGTAAGTGACACTTAATTACCTTTAATTGGTAAATCATCTTTTAATATGTGGTAAAAATACTACAATAGAACGAACACAAAAAAACTAACAAAACATCAAAAGTTGATGAAAACGCCCTTTTCTCATTTTTAGATGGGCTTCAACTGAGAATAAAAGTCAAACGTTCAAACGGATTATGGAAAACTGTAAAAAGATAGCTTCTGTATTTTTATACTACTCTACTGGAAAATGCCCGAAGTTTAACATTTACGCCGCCGAAAGCGGCTAGTGTAACCTATTTTATGATGATTATCTGTACGTTCTGGTATGATCTTACCTACCATCTGATTAATTGTTGGAAAGGGCTCAGAGAGCCCTTTCCAACAATTAATCAGATGATAGAGTTTCAAGTATGTAATAAATTTGTTAAACTACCTCGCACACAGGCGTACATAGAGGTCCTCCAAATAAGGCTAAAATACGCGTGACAGTTTTAGGGCTAAATTTATTTATTTATTGGTGTTTAAGGTCACATATTCTGCACAATGGCTAATCATGACCATAACAGTTTTAAAGGGTGGAGGAAGCCGGAGTACCCGGAGAGAATCACCGAGCAACGGCGAGCAACTGTCAGCTCCCCAACATACGAACTCCACACAAGCAGGTTTAGCATTGGTTGAAGACAGATGCACCATCGACGTGCAGTACGCCTTAGTACACAGCGTCACCGTGCCCCACATGGGCAATGGCGGTGAAGTGTCTTGCCCAAGGACACAACGCGGTTGCCACAGGTGGGATTCGAACCGAGGACCTCTCGGCTTGCGGCCTGCACCTCTACCAACTGAGCCACCGCGCCCCAAAAAGGGCGAAATGAAGCGCACATCGATGATACAATTTCGCCAACATTTGGAAATTTTGATTTTTATATGAAACTCCCATACCCTTAGTGTTAAACTTACTGGCTGCTTTGAGAAACTAAGGGGAGCTAAATTTGCAAAAAATCTTTTCCAATAACGAAAACTGTCAGCCATGCACAGCGAAACAGCAGCTTTCACGTCCTCAAACGTTACCGATGGGACGAGTTGCCGTGTTGATTGACCTTATGTTATCCAGAGGAGACAGGTTCAGTTGCAATGTTTTCCGCCGACGTTCCGGCAAATCAGATACATAGAGGTCAGTGACTGGAATTCTTTTAGTTACAACCTCTTCAACTTTAATATTAATTTCATTCCTTGCATTCAATAGTTCTGAGAATATTCCAGTGTGAATCATAGTGATTCTAAAGCCATAAATCATTTTTACCATTATGTAATCCGCGTGACATTAATATAATGAAATATCACGTAACGACAGGTGAATGTCGATTAACTAATGAGTAAATTACATATTGGATATAAAATCATCAACAGGATGATACCTATCAAGCAATCTGCGTCATTTATGAATGTGAAATCGGATCTTGCTTTATTTTGCTTATTAACACCGGAATAAAAAAAAAATCTGTAACCATAAGTCTCTTTTATCACGCGACGATTCTACAGAATACCGTCAATTTAAATCAGTTTACCAAGCACGATCAGTCCATTTATTGCGATAACTGAGAACTAATCTTGTAAAATTGCATTATATATTTCCTGGAGAGAGAGAGAGAGAGAGAGAGAGAGAGAGAGAGAGAGAGATATGCATCTTTTTTCCTTATATACTGAGTCAAAAAAGAAAGTATAATAGAAACAAATGTGAAAAAATAACATAAAGGATGAAATATAATAGTTCTAATGTTGCATGTCTGTGGACAAGGAATCGTGCAAAGAGTTTGACAATGTTGTTGTTGTCCACCCAACCGTATACAATTTTGCTAGGGATTTCAAAATAGCACGTGCTACCCGAGAATGTCAAATTGAATTGAATGGGTGACCGACGATTGTCTTTGTGTTATGTTGTTCTAGAAAGCCTGGGTTATTGAGAAAACAAGCTAGTTTTTGTCTTCCGACATTTTAAAAAATGCCAAGGTTAACTGAAAATCAGAGGCTGCGTGCCATTGGTATATGCACGAGGCTGGGTCACCTCCAGATGAGCTCACTGCTGGGTTCTGAGTAAGTGTGGCCACTATTTACCGTCTCATTGGAAGGTATAGAACCATTGGATCTACTACCGGCCGACCGCGTTCAGGCCGACCAAGAGAAACGACTCCTGCACAAGACCGACACATCAGGCCGTGTCACTTGCGGGATCGCTTCCTTCCGGCAACGAGGACAGCAGCAATTTAACCTGGTAGAACTAACAATAGAATCAGTGCACAAACTGTCCGCAGTAGACTCGCTGAATACGGCATCCGAAGTAGGCGTCTATACCACGGACCAATCCTTACCCAAAGTCACGTACCGTCAGAATAGAATGGGTACGTCAGCGTGTTCGCTGGACTCAGCAGCGTTGGAGCACAGTTCTTTTTAGTGATGAATCACGATTTTGTGTACGGTGCGCTGATGGTTGGGCAAGAGTGTATCGCCGTCGAGAAGAACGGTTTTCTGATTCTTGCGTACGGGAATGCGACCGTTTCCGCGGGGAAATGTGATGGTTTGATCATGAATTTCCCTGCACCATCGAACGCAACTGATCTTCATCGATGGTAATATGAATGGACAGCGACATAGGGATGAAATTCTTAACGATGTTGTTGTTGTGTTCAACGCTAACGTCGGATTGCAGTTATTCCAGCAAGACAATGCCCGATGTCACGTGGTCGTGACTTTCTTGAGGAGCAGAGCATCGAACCTCTTCCCTGACCCCCACTTTCACCAGATGTGTCGCTAATCGAGCATCTTTGTGATCCATTGGAGCGTCGTGTACGACTTCATGATCTTCAGATGTTAGGCGATTTACGTAATGTTCTAAGGCAGGAGTGGAACGCAATGCCACGGGGTGACATCTACAGACTTATCAGGTCCATGCGCCGTCGATGTCTTGCCATCCAAAGGCAAACGGTGGACATACACGCTATTGACTGCATGTGTGACCTTTTCATTTCACCCCACGTCTGAATTGCGAAGTCCTGACGTTACGCTGGCAACCGTAAGAACATGAAATTATGCAAATTCATACAGCTAGACTAGAAATATGAATTTACAATAATTTGTGTGGGATTAAAGTCGATAATACTAAAAACATTGCTCCTCGAAGTTTATGATATTTTCTTTTTTGACTCAGTATATATGTTTACACTACCACAGAATCTGTGCGCTTCAAGTGTGTCTGTGAAGGGAGAAAAATGAGAAAGTGCCGATTTTTTCTTTGTGCAACTGTAAAAAGCATTAAAATATCAGCAGATTAGTAAAACTTATAGATGTCCTGAAGATCGGAGAGAGAGAGAGAGAGAGAGAGAGAGAGAGAGAGAGAGAGAGAGAGCGTTGGGAATTAGCAGGATAGTGGTGTTCTGATTTTTTACACTTAACCCTTTGCCCAACCTAACGGCCAAAACCGGCCAACGCTATTCACAAAAATCACCATTCAATTTTCATTATTTTTTCCATTTTCGTCTCAAAAACACAGCTTATGACACTTCATTGGAACTAGCTCGTGGAGTTCGTTCTAACGAGGGGTCATAAGATGTGTTTTGACGCAGAAATGAAAAAAAATAGTTGTTCAAGAATTTTATTTGGAAGTGTCGTCTGCCTTTCATGTAGGTAAAGGGTTAAGACGCGGTTGAGGATTCACTCTTTGGATTTGTCTCTTCGTTGAGTTCTAAAGACGAATCCCAAGAAAACGAAAGGGTAAAACATCCCAACAAGACTATCCCAGCAAGACGAATCCCAACAAGAATCCCAACAAGATGAACAGGTAAAATATCCGAACAAGACGAATCCCAACAAGACGAAAGGGCAAAGTTAGGAGTGGTTGAAAGTAAGTGCACTTTCAACGGGTAGTATATCTTCGTACACAGGACCAAAATGCCCCGCGTGTGCACACGGGATTAAGTGTCTTGCTCAAGGACATAATGGAGTTACCGTTGGCCAGGTTAGATATCAGTTGAACTTTCGGTTTGAATGAAGTTCAATGCTCTAACTACTGCACCGCCGCAATCCCTTCGGGGTAAGTGATAAAAGGACTGTTGTCCTTGGTAAAAGTATGAACACGGTTTATTCCCGTTTGCCCCACTTTCTGAATTTAACACTTTACCTAATACGAAACGCAGACGCCACTTGCAAGCAAAATTCTTGAATAACTAATTTCTTTAATGGTTTGTCTCAAAGACATATGTTATGACCCCTTATTGGAACGAGCTCGACGAGCTCGTTCCAAAGAGGGGTCATAAGCTATGTTTTTGAGACAAAAAAATGAAAAAAATAATGAAAATTAAATGACGATTTTTGTGAATAGCGCTGACCAGTTTTCCCGTTACGTTGGGTAAAGGGTTAACATCAACTGATTGCTCTTCCCGGTTCTCCCACTTTGCTGAAGACAACATAGACGTTTCCATAATTTGGAATTTGGGAAGACACCGCTATTTTATAAATAATATGGCACAAACAGCCACGCAGGACTGCTCCCAAACCACCGTTTCTTCAGATTCATCGTGGAGCAGACAGTATTCCAACACAGAAAGGATACAGGAGAAAAACATTGACTGCATTATATCTATCGGGTGCATCAAGGTGTCACATGCAATGTTAAACATTGCAGATGGCACCTAGATGCACACAAGAGACGATTTGCGAATATGCTGTGATATTTTATATGTATTTATTTTTATCATGTAAGATGTGCTATTTTCAATATATAGTTTATTTACCCTTTGTTCAGTTTTTGTACTTTCTATTTTTTTTTGCGAACCTAATTTTATTATTGATTAGAGATATAATTTTCAATGTACATATTGTGTAACATATATTCTGTTTGTTTATTTCGAAATTCGGTCTAATAATGGGTGTGTTCTCAAAACGTTGAAAAACTCAAATTCACACCTCGGTAAGTTTGTTTTGATAGTAAGTAATAGTTACTAACTGAGCTGGAGGTATTCATGAATTTGAACAACGTGCGGTATGTGGCGCCGAGCTGCGAAGCGGCGATGTGTTAGAGCACGCTGACGGGTTGTTCAAATTCATGAATACCGACTTCGAGGTTAGTAACTTACTTACACGCCAATTCACAGAACGCACGGACCCAGGTATGGTAAGTGAGTACAAGTCTCTTACCAACCCGGATAAGCCAAAGGAATTGGTGTGTAATTATAGTTTATATCTAATTTGTGGTCACTCGTGAGATGTTTCTGTGTTCAGCGATCAATGAGAGGCAGAGACGGTGGGTTTTCTGTGTTCGTTGAACAGAGTTTACCGAGTTGTGTAAGATAAATACAGTTCGTGGAGAGTGTATTGTAACTAAGTCACCCAGGGAGTCGAGTTATCACTCAAAGTATCACTTTCAAATTCAGGACGTGTGGACAAAAACTACAAGCAATGTTTCAACCAAAGGACCTCCGGATTACACCCGGAGGTCCATTGGCTGGAACGTTGCTTGTTATGCTTTGCAACAAATTTAGTTTAAACAATATTTATTTGAAAAATCATGTTATATGTATACATCATATGGAACAAGAAAGCTTAGCATCCAAACTAAATCAAACATTTATGGTATACACAGTAACAGAAAAAAGAAGGTACAAAATATATAGAAGGGATTCGACAGTAAGCTAGAAGCTTTTTGGAGTCGTCTCCCTGAAAAAATGCGGATTTACACAACGTGAAGGTTACGGTCAATGGGGAGGTGGCAGTCCCAAGACGCACCTGCGAACGTGTGGGCAACAATCTGAGAACAGAGTTTACCGAGTTGTGTAAGATAAATACAGTTCGTGGAGAGTGGATTGTAACTAAATCACCCAGGGAGTAGAGTTATCACTCAAAGTATCACTTTCAAATTCTGTACATGTGGACAAAAAATACAAACAATGTTTCAGCCAAAGGACCTCCGGGTTACACCCGGAGGACCATTGGCTGGAACGTTGCTTGTTATGCTTTGCTACAAATTTGCAATTATTGCTTTGGTGGAATCGTCACTCTGCAGGTGATTTAGTGATAATACACTGCCAACGTACTCTATATACGCGCAAGTCATTGCTATCCATATCAATTTTCTGAAGATAATGGGAGGTAAAAATTGGGGAGAAAACAAAGTCGCGCTTCTCAAGCTTTACAAACGTCAGTGAGAATTACACAACAGACACCCAAGGTAATTCCCCATAGTTTCCCTTCCCGCAAAATACCCGATGCTAATTACATACAGACTATAGACTTAAGGCTATTGTTCTCTTGTGTAAACACACCGGTACAGGTTTTCATTTTTTCAACGTTTTGAGAAACAGCCAAATAATTGTAACTGACTGAAATGAACTATAAGTCATAAGCTTATTATAACTATATTATAATCTTTATTGTCGAAAGTTCCATAACACTGGTACGTGACAATTTAAAACATATAAAAGTGACAGATAAGCATTAACAGACAAAAGACGAAAAAATAACAGTGATACTCACACATTGAATAATCGCACATGCACGCGCCCAGCATACATGCATACATTGGCAAGCATTCGCAATTTTTCCCTGTACTTGTTTTTAAAACTAATATTGAAGATTGAGTTATGGTATAGACAACAATGGCAGCTATGGGGAGTCGGCAACACATTTGATCAAGCCGACAGAACGTTAATTAACAGTTCCCCATCGCCCAACTGCATTTCTCTACTTCAGTTAACCCTTTACCTAACGTGAAAAGCAGACGACACTTGCAAAAAAAATTCTAGAATAACTCATTTTTTTCATTTTTTGTTTCAAAAACATAGGTTATGACCCCTCGTTGGAACGAGCTCGACGAGCTCGTTCCAACGAGGGGTCATAACCTATGTTTTTGAGACAAAAAATGAAAATATTTTGAAAATTAATTGGCGATTTTTGAGAATAGCGCTGGCCGGTTTTGGTCGTTACGTTGGGTAAAGGGTTAAGAAAGTGGATCAAACGGGATGTAATCAGGAACACTCCCCGCTCTGCACTCCGGCATGATTTCGCCTTCTTCGATCAGAAGTCGTCTGAAGAAATAATAAAGAAGGCTGCCATAAAGCCCATGGACGGCTGTAACCAAATCATATCATTTCCACATGCTTCCTTTGAACTGAACAATTGTTGTACATAAAATGTTGTGAAATATATTTTTTCTGGGATGAAATAATTGATATTATAGACAAGTACTTTGATTGCGGAGAGAAGCGGCGTTCAAACGATTACTGTCATGCCAACGGTGATGTATGACGTCTTTGCTTTCACTTCAAGATGCTTGGCTTATGTTTTTTAATTGCTTTATCTATTTTAAGCACTCAAAAGTCTCCACAAAGCTGAAAACGTCGCCCTTGATACAGCTCGATGAGTTTCGAATTCTCGTTAGTGAGGTACTCCACGAGATTTTATTGCCGTAGAACTTACAAGTGCAATGTCTTAGAACTTCACCCTATGATTGCAAAACTCATTTACAAAAAAAAAAAAACAAAAACAAAAAACCCAAAACCCCCAAACTTTGTTTTTGCAGTTTTTTCATGTTTTAACCTCTGAAATTTCCAACAATGCTTGGAATGGGGAAACTGAGGGGAAGGTTGATAGTCAGAATTTGAATCCACTTTAACCCTTTACCCTACGCAGACGATATCAAAATTTATTATTTTAAATATCATTTTTTCAAATGTTTAAAAAAATTTCAACAAAACCTCATATCATGTGACCCCTCGGTGGCGTTGCGGTAGCCGGTTCTCGTTAGATAACCGAAGTTAAGCAACGTCGAGCCTGGTTAGTCCTTGGGTGAGCGATCGATTCGGACTCCCGCGTTGTGTCTTTGTGCAAGGCACTTAACCCCGATTGTCCACATGGGGGCACGATGACGCCGTGTACTAAAGCGTACTGCGCGTCGATGGTGCGCATGTCGTCAACCAATCTAACCCTGCCTGTGCTACAGTGCGGAGTTACGATGTTTTGGTGCTGGCAGCTGCTCGTCGTTGCTTGGCGGTTCTCTCCGGGTACTCCAGCTTCCTCCACCAGTAAAACTCACGCCGGGTCTTGAAAAAAACAAAACAATTGAAACACGTTATTTATTTATTTATTTATTTATTTATTTATTTATTTATTTATTTATTTATTTATTCATTGTGTTTAAGGTCATAAACTTATGCATAATGGCTAATCATGACCGTGGCAGATTTACGAGTGGAGGAAGCCGGAGTACCCGGAGAGAACCACCGAGCAACGACGAGCAGCTGCCAGCTCCCCAACATCGTAACTCAGCACTGCAGCACAGGCAGGGTTAGATTGGTTGAAGACATGCGCTTCATCGACGTGCATTGCGCCTTAGTACACGGCGTAATCGTGCCCCCATGTGGACAATCGGGGTTAAGTGCCTTGCCCAAGGACACAACGCGGGGGTCCGAATCAATCGCTCGAAGGTAGAGGTGCAGGCTGCAAGCCGAGAGGATCCTCGGTTCGAATCCCACCCGCGGCAACCGCGTTGTGTCCTTGGGCAAGACACTTCATCTCCATTGCCCGCGTGGGGGCACGGTTGCGTTGTGTACTAAGGCGTACTGCACATCGATGGTGCACTTGTCTTCAACCAATGCTAACCCTGCTTGTGTGGAGTTAGTATGTTGGGGAGCTGACAGTTGCTCGCTGTTGCTCGGTATTTCTCTCCGGGTACTCCGGCTTCCTCCACCCGTAAAACTGTCACGGTCATGATTAGCTATTGTGCATAAATATGTGACCTTAAACACCAATAAATAAATAAATAGTCACCCATCCGAGGACTAACCGGGCTCGACGTTGCTCAACTTCGGTGATCTGATGAGAACCGCTTACCGCAACGCCACCGCGCCCCGAATGTCACCTTATAAAAATTACCGTTAATAGACCGGTAATAGTACTGGCAATCCAGTTGCCGATATTTCTACCGTAAAATAATACGGAGAAAATCTATTATTTAACTATTTTTCGAAATGTCGATCTTTTTTGGTTCGATTTTGAGCAAAAATAGAGGAGCTGATACCTCGTTTCACACCATTACACGAGAAAGCTGTTTGTTTGTCATACAGAATAGACCAATCAATATTTTTAACCCGCAGTTGTATGACGTCACGGCTGCTCAATTCATCGCCTGTTATTGCAAGTTTGACCACACCCTGTCCAATTGCCGTTACTTGTACCGTACATTTTGCGGTAATAACGGTTACTGCTTAAAGTTTCATAACACGTAAACTAACAGAGGACATCCCATATACAGTGGAGCGGCATTTTTTTAAACTATTCAATTCCTCCTTTTGCAAAATGGCGCCGTCCATGACAGTACCTTGTTTTAGAAGAGTCAGTTTTTAAGGCATACTAGTTAACCCTTTACCCAAGGCAGACGATATCAAAATTTATTATTTGACTTTTTGGTTTTTCAATTTTTATAAAAATAATCAACAAAGCTATATCATGTGACCCCTCATTGGAACGAGCTCAATGAGCTCGTTCCAATGAGGGGGTCACATGATATGGTTTTGTTGAAGAGTGTTTTGAAAAATATATCTTGTTTCATTTGCTCAGTTTGTAAATTGGGGGCACGGTGGCGTTGTGGTAACCGGTTCTCGCCAGATCACCGAAGTTAAGCAACGTCGAGCCCGGTTAGTCCTCGGATGGATGACCGTCTGAGCGATCGATTCGGACTCCCGCGTTGTGTCCTTGGGCAAGGCACTTAACCCCGATTGTCCACATGGGGGCACAATGACGCCGTGTACTAAGGCGTACTGCACGTCGATAGCGCGCATGTCTTCAACCAAGCTGACCCTGCCTGTGTTGCAGTGCGGAGTTACGATGGTGGGGAGCTGGCAGCTGCTCGTCGTTGCTCGGTGGTTCTCTCCGGGTACTCCGGCTTCCTCCACCCGTAATACTGTGACGATCATGATTAGCCATTGTGCATAAGTATGTGACCTTAAACACCAATAAATAAATATAAATAGTTTGTAAATTAGGTGGGCGGATGCGACCGATTCGTTAGGTAAATGATTAATATCTTTAGCCTTCAGCCGAACAACTACAGGTTGAAGATATTAACTGGTCTATTCTGCATGACAACCCAAGAGCCTTCTCGTGTCAGAGGCGGACTGGCCGTACGGACTACCATGAAAATTCCCGGTGCCCCTTCCCCCGCCCCCCCCCCCCAAAAAAAAAAACTGATGCAACCCAACATCTCTCGCTATTGGCAGTCCACATAGAGAACACTTTGATATGCCAGAAGTCTGGTCTTCCATTGATCGTTCAGATGCAAATAAACGGCGTTCCTTTAGATTGATAAATCAAAATTTTCTCCGATTGGGCCGAACTGTGGTCAGCCCGATAGATCTGGGGTCCCTCTTGATGCAACCATTTTTACCGAATGAGCGATGAAAATGCTTCAAAAATGTCGTCAAAATGTCCTCTACGTGAATTGCCATTATTCGCTTAGATGCAAGGAAGGGGTGTTCTTACAGACCCGGTGCATTTCCCGGTAACTTTTCTTGGCCCAGTCCGCCCCTGTCTCGTGTATATAATGAGGTGAAACGAGGTATCAGTTCCTTCGTGTTTGCTCAACATCGCACAAAAAAGGTACATGGGCATTGCCAAAAGTAGTTAAATACGGTATTTTCACCGTAATATTTTACGGTAGATATACCGCCAACCTGATGTTTTTCCTGACTTGTGAACTTGGTCGAGCATGTCAAGATCGATTCGAAATTGATATGTAGAAATAATGATATGTAAACAAATGTATGTGTTTGGTTGTTAAGAGTTCACGCAAGCTATTAATGACATAAAATAAAATATCCATCCCGAGACAGGTGTGTCAGTGCAACAGTTGACCACCCAAAAACCGCAGAGAAGCAAATTAGATGGAGCCAATCGCCCATATTTGAAATCAGTATGTATATGCCTACAGTACGGCCGACGTGGACTGGTCACTTTCTACGGGTGGGCAATATTTGCACGGATGCAAAAATATTTGATCCCAAATACTAATTATAGGAATAATCCTCAAATAATTAAAATTTTGCAGATGATGATTGCCCGCGCGTGGATTACGACCAATCCATTGCGACTGTACTGTAGTTGTCGGTCGCTTCTATAAAACTCCAAGAATCCCTTAATCACTATTACACTGTTCAAAGAGAGACCGCTCGACCGCCTCTTGAGAATATTAGTATGATATTTTAAAAAGCTGTAAATATTCGGTAGTCAGTATCCGCTTGAAGGAAAGTTTTGAACTCCTGCCAGGAGCTGTTTTTGGCGATGGGTTTCGGATTGTTTTGTTGAGCTGAGGGTCGTAAAATTAGTTTTATTTAGCGAGATGCTTTTTGATGCATTGGAGGAAGTTATTGGCTCAGTGAACCCAAAAGGTAGTTTTATTTGACGAGAGACCTTTTAGGACGGTAGAATAAGTTATTTGGCTGTGTGACTAATGAGTTTCACGGGGCCGTATAACACAGAAGTAAAGTTTGTTGGGGGAGTTATCGATAGTTCGAACAAGGCCATTGAAATCGGTTAAGTGACAGCCATGCAAATTGTATGCATGAACATTATATGTTTAAACGGCAGACGGAAAGTGGTTGAATCAATGAGACTATGAAGAGTTTAAGGTAACGATATATTGCTGAAGTAAATAAAATACGCGCCAGACACTGATAGCTAGTGACGCAGGAGGGCAATCAACGCGAAAAGTGGAAACTCGAGAAATTGTTGCTTGGGAGGAGCAAATAAGCACTACGTTGTGTCAGCAGAGCGAGGTAACTGCCAAGAACGGAGCGACGACAGGATACATCAACTAGAGAACGCTAGGCCCTAAAGAGAATTTGAACATTCGGGTGGGGGTCAATTCATGATAATTTGTGTTGTGTGTAGTAATATTTTCATGGACGATTCTTGATTCGGACATGCGAGTAAATCTTTTATTATCATTAAATTATATTGAGATGATACCCGTCGGTTATCTTTTTAACCCTTTACCCAAAATTTATTATTTTAAATATAATTTTTGAAATGCTTCAAAAATTTCAACAAAACCTTATCATGTGACCCCTCATTGGAACGAGCTCGACGAGCTCGTTCCCAAGAGGGGTCACATGATATGGTTTTGTTGACATTTTTTGAAAAATAATATTTTTTCAGCTGATGAATTTGCATACTACGCGGGCGGATGTGACCGATTCGTTGGGTAAAGGGTTAAATATCAAATCAGTGACACCTCCAGCGACGAATACACCCCAACAACACAACAAGTGGGTGATACGTATGTTCACTCAAAGGTCAGGTGGCACTCCCTGAGTACGACCGCGCTCTAGGTTGACCATAAATCACTTATCTCCACCCCAATAGGACAAAGGGTGAGGTTTTGGGTTTGGGGTGGGGTGGGATGGCTCTTCCCATACTATAGCCCCAGTTGTTATTCACTACCAGAAAATAGGTTTATGGCAATACAATATAACACAGCGAAACAAGATGCGTTTGAGTAATCTATTGCACAATTCCGCACACAAAAATTAAAGAACTTCATCGAAGAAGATAAACCACTTTCATATATCACAATAAAATCAATATCTCATTACCACACCCGAGTTCACTAAATTGGAAGTAAATTGAGAAAAATATTTGCAGTCGCGTCAGGTTACCAGGACCCAGTGTAAGCAGTCCATTATTTACAATATATAAGTTCATTGCCCCATCTGACACCACGATGCAGGATATAATCACACTAAATATGCGGACCTTGATTACAAAAAATCGTGCCCGCATCCTCGTTATCGGGTTACCTGATTCGCCGTATTTCTACGTACGTGAGTGCGATCCCCGCCCGGGACGACCCGCGTTGTGTCCTTTGGCACGGCACTTTATCCCGGTTGCCTACACGGGGGCATGATAACGCCGTGCACTATGGTGCACATGTCTTCGACCGCTGTAACCCTGTTTGAGCGGAGCTTGAACAGAGTCAGAATGTTGAGGAGCTGACAGTTGCTCGTCGTTGCTCAGTGGTTCTCTCCGGGTACTCCGACTTCCTCCACCCGTAAAACTGTCCCGGTCACGATTAGCCATTGTGCATAAGTATGTGACCTGAAACCCTGATAAATAAATAAATAAATAAATAAATAAATAAATAAATAAATAAATAAATAAATAAATAAATAAATAAATAAATAAATACGTGAGTGCGATCCATTCCTATTTGTAAAAGCCCATCGCGTATATACTTGAGGTCAAACAAAGCTGTGATTCCTTCACAATTGGAATTGCACACTCTAGAGTCAGTTGGGTTAAACTTGACATTTTACGAAAAACTAAGATAATCCGTCATTAAGAATATCTTTCAATATCACACCTACCAACACTAAGTGTTCACTTCGGATCTTTGTTTAGCGAATGTGATTTTACAGAAATTTGCAAGTTTTTATTCTTTACCCCCCTCCCCCCCCCCCCCCCCCCCCCCCCCCCCCATGCACACACGCATTTGCCCATAGTCTAGCTCAAAAACACACATGTATGCACACAAATTGTGAGGTGCAGTAAGAAAAAGGGCATGTGCTCAGGATGACAGTTTAGGAACTGGCTGTCTTAACTGGTTGAGTGTTTGAAGCCACTACCAGGGTTTTCATAAAAAAAATTAGGGTACCAGAGCAAAATCCAACATTTTCCTTGCTTGCTTTTCAAATTCAGTCAAACGCAAATAATATTTTGTTTATGTAAGAATGATCGTCCAGAAATAGACAGTATCAAACGATCATTCCTTATAATTAAACTGGAGGGGCAATAAATTTAAACACCATGTACTTTGTGGAGTTAAATTAAGAAGCAGGTCGCATCATGCTTCCTAGTAATAACTGAATAAAAAGGAATAGCTTTCTAAAATTCTGTTTAAAATAATGATACATTTCACTGAAACATGTTCTTGTGTCATTAAATATTTTATTGACCAACGCATTACGTAAGTTCAAAGGAACGTCATAGCCATTGTGCATAAGTATGTGACCTTAAACACCAATAAATAAATAAACAAAGGAACGTCAGAGGCCACGCCCATACAAAACTTCAATCTCTTTTTCCACTTAACGCGATGGTGGAGTCATTCAAATTTAATTCTGATTTTAACCATTTCCAGAGAAACTGAAAACACAGTTTGTAAATGTGGAGTTTGATATAAACCCAGATGACATGAAGTTGGTTGAACTTTGTCTCAGAAAGAGTTCATCCAGGCTATTTGGAAATTAGAAAGTTTTGTTGGCCTGACTTTCGTTTGTGGATTATGACCGACCATCCTTCACGTTTGATTTGGGTAAAACTATGCACGCAGACGAGCATCTATTGCATATAAACAACTTGAACATGGAATAAAAAAACATGATAAGGATTTCATTGTTAAATTTTATTTTGAAAGTCTTTTTAATATGATGAGATAAATATTAATTACTTTTCATGTTGAAACAATATGAGCGTGCAGGGGTTCTTTTCCATTCACATTGTGCAAGGTTATCTTTAAGACAGACATTGAGGGGCGTGGTTTAGGGCGGGCCTAAATGCGTTTTTTTCGGTTCATTGTGTTATGAAAAGAAAAAAAAAAGAAATACTTTAGCCAATCATTTTGCCTGAAAATGCATGAACAGAAAAAGGTTTAATTATATAAATTTGTAGTAAAACAAATTTTGAATAACACATGCAGACCAACAAAAATAATCTCGCCCCTCAACCAGTTAAAGTCACACCTATGAGGAACAAACCACGCCCTTCTGCTGTTTATTCCAATATCTAAGATTACAAGAAGAGAAAACAGAGTCGAACGCCTTAACCCTTTACCCAACGTAGAAAATATCAAAATTTATAATTTTAATTACTATTTTTTTAAACTTTTTCCCAAAAATTCAACAAAATCATAACATGTGACCCCTCATTGGAACGAGCTCGGTGAGCTCGTTCCAATGAGGGGGTCACATGATATGGTTTTGTTGAAATATTTTGAAAAATATAATTTTTTCAACTACTTAATTTACAAATTACGCGGGCGGATACGGGCGATTCGTCAGGAAAAGGGTTAAGCCAGATACCAACTTGGTCAATACACAAAACGCGATTTCAAAAGTTAACTAACTGGAATTTGTCGGGTTTTCTCTGCTATGAAAATGAGGAGCACAGAGCCCGATATGAGTTTTGAAATCAGATACATGTTACCTAACGATTTTCTTGCAATTCATATTTTCCCCTTTGCAAACTTTCGCAAAACCTATTTTAAAAAACTTCAAACGATAATTTACGCCTTGCAGGTAGAGGTGCAAATTCTGGAGTGTAGTGATGGAGGAGGTTGTGGTTTGTGGTGCGCACGTAGGATGAGATCACTCCCCTATTTGTTTTCTTTTGTCGGGAGCATCCCTGACAGATATTGTTACGAAAATCGACTTTCGATATGGTTATCTCCCCTGAAATTATTTGACTGGTGAGGCTGGTCAAATTAAGAAGCATGCAATTGTCGAGAAGTCACCTATGACATCAGTAGAAAATAAAGCCAAATTTCCCTTTGTCACTTTTAATAGGCTAAAACAAGAGACAGCTCACGAAGCTGTCTGTTGTTTTCATTCATTGAAAGCTACAAAAGGAAACAGTTTTTTATGACGAGCTAATTAAAAGTAAATAAGTAAGTAAATAGATAGATAAATAAATAAATAAACAAATAAATAAATAAATAAATAAATAAATAAATAAATAAATAAATAAATTGTTTAAAAATAAATATTACGTTTCAAGGCCAAAACACGCGACTCAACTGAAGCTCTAAGTTGCGTGTTAAATCCTTTGATATCATGTTTGAAAAAAATTCATGAGAGTCTTAAAAACAGAAGATGATTGACTCAACTGACTGAGCGTTGAAGTTGTAAGTACTGAAGTCAAAAAGGTCTACAAAGCGCAAGGCTGAACTTTGTGGTTATCTGCATAAAATTTGAGTGGATATTCAACATTCAATTAATCTGAATTTGATTGATTTTTACCTCTGCTCTAGATATAAATTATGTATTGATTCCCGTCATTTTGTTTGACAGAACTCAAGCAACTGTCAAATGTTGTTTAATGGGTGACATTTGGAAGTGCTGAAGCCAAAAGGGTATGTAATACAGTGTAATTATGTTGTTATGTCTATAAAATCTTCTGTGGAAAGAAACATCTTTATTCAATTACAGGAGTACATTTTATAACAAAAATTCAAAGTTTGTTTTACCTTATATTGACGAAGTCTTTGGTAGTTAACTTGGTTTCATTAACCAGCATGCTGTATAAGTGTTTAGAATGGCCCGAAAAGATTTGATGCCATTTTTTAGCCAACCTGTACCTTTGATGCCAAACAAAGTGTTTAGATGCCAAAGCGACAAAGGGAGTACTGTCCATAGGAAGCAGGAGCAAATATAAGATAGATCATCCATGAAGGGACAGATTGCGTCTCCTGAGTGCAACAAGGCGCCATTGCAAAAGGCGCCATGTTGCACACAAAGGACAATTTGTGTGCATACAGTTAAAACCAGAAGTCCTGTCATAAAATGCGCACAAATAGCACGTCGATCTGCGAGTTAATCTACGCGTTAGGACCATGGTAAGGCTATCACATTCCGTGCACATGGCCTGTGCACAGGCCTGTGCACAGGCAATGTTTCAGCCAATGGACCTCCGGGTAACCCGGAGGTCCATTGGCAGAAACATTACCTGTGCTTGCTACGAGTAACCAGGAGAACCTGCCGTGCTTTGGATGCTATTCGATATGGCAATTGCGCGCAATTCCTACGCCCAATTAAGCCTAGACAAGCGCACAGTTCATGACAGGACTTCCAGTTTTAACTGTACGTGTGTGTTTTTGAGCGAGACTATGGGCAACTGCGTGTATGCACTGGGGGTGAGGGGGGGGGGGGGGGGCGCAATACCTATTTTCAGGAGTCATCAACCATACTCTTCTCTGCTGGGAAATTGTTTCGTCACAAGACCTGGGTAAATTTTTTGGCCAAAATGTACGTCTATCGAGGAAATTTAGTGCAATATCAAAATGTTCAGTACAATTGGCTATGTTGGCACCCGACAGACTGAACTGCGGTGCAATACAATATAACACAATACAACAACATTGAAATGTATTAGGTTGTATTGTATTATATTGATTGATTGATTGATTGTTTATTTCAGAGACCTGGTCCATATAACAAAATGAGAAAAAAATGAAATAGTTACAGAATATATACTAAGGTTAACGAACAGTGTCAAACACATGAACACACCCGTTTAACAATCACTGGAATTAAGGAGTGGTTGTAAGCATCAATCTGAAGAAAGTGATGAAAGTGATGGATGAGCACCAGAATTAATCGTTGTAATAGAGAGAGGTCCAGGATTTCATTAAGGGTGAAACATATCTTAAGTCAGAATTGCATATTGCACTAATAACGGAGTTGGTAGTGGAGAACAGTCGCCTGCGGAAACTATAAGCCAACCTTCTCCTTAGGCACAAGAGAGAGGGGACGTCATTCAGGACAAACATGCCACTGGCACTGCTGAATTTGTCATAGCCCATAAGAAGTTGGAACGCATTATTGTAAAATACAGAAAGTCTCTGGATGATTTTTTGTGCAAAATTAACCCAGAGGTGACAACAGTACAATGTGGTGATGTATTGAACAAACAAAAGCTTCTTGACACACGGTGAACATTTAGAGAACTTTCTTATAAGCTGATTGGAACGAATACAGATTGCATGGTATTGTCTTTTTATGTCAGCATCATCTGTGAGGTCTGAGTGAATCATGTGACCCAGATACTTGAATTCAGGGACAACCAATAATTCGGTTGCACCAAGATAGACTTTGGGGAAAGTGAAACAATAAAAGAATTTCGGTAAGAATGACATACAAACAGTTTTCTGAGTGTTATAAATCATATCAATTTTCATCGCTTCAAGTTGACATACCTTCAGCAGAGTGCGGAGACCTATAACGGAAGGAGCAGACAAACACATATCATCTGCGCAACACAAATGGTTTATGGTTTTCGTTCCGAGGCTGCAGCCAACATGCAGCTTGTTCAGTGACCTGCTCATATCATCAATATATATATTAAACAAGAAGGGCGATAATATCCCACCCTGTCTGACAGCATTGGTGACAGGAAATGTTGGAGAAATGGTTTGACCCCATCTTACAGAAAACTGCTGATTTTTTAATCAGTTAAGAAGTAATCGTATTATGGCTATAGGAACGTTGCGTTTAAGTAATTTCTGAAGAAGTGTAATGTGACTGACTCGGTCAAACGCTTTCTTTGCATCAAGGAAAGATACAAACATTGTACTCAGTTGCATTGGGGAGCTGGGTGGCTCATTCGTTAGATCATTGGACTTAAGATCGAAAGGTTGGTGCTTCAATCCTAACCCGCGCCATCTTCGTTGTGTTATTGGCACAGACACTCCATCCAGATTGCTTGTGTGGAAGCAAGATGACATAATGTACAAAGACGAAATGTACACTTGCCTTGAATCGATGCTAATCCATTTGTGACGAGTTAATAATTTGAACAGACAGAGTCCGACAGTTAATCGGCTTCCCCCACCCCTAAAATTGTCCGACACGATTTGACTTGTTGAAAGTGCTGTTAACCCCCAATCAGCAAACAAACTCTTGAATTGCATTATACTGCAGTGAATTGAATCATGACGTAACATACTGTGGAGTATCGTGTTTTATTGTAATAAATCGCGTTTTTGTCTCCGGTTGTTATGGTAGTTATGGCTGACAATTTTCGGCATTGGAAGATCTTTACAGGAATTTTAGCTCCCTCTAATTTCCTAAATCTATCAGTACATTTGACATTCAGGCTATAGGAATTTCATATAAAAATTGAAATTTCGAAACGTTAGCGAATTTGTATCATCTATGTGCGTGGGGCTGCACGGTATATCGATAAACCGATATATACCGATATTCAAACCAATATCGATTGAATACCGGTGTAATTACAAAAATATCGGTTTATCGTCATTATTTATTTACCCTCAATTTAATTTTCAAGATGTCTTGAGTTTTTTAACTGTAGCTCCGAATGAATAATATTATCCCTTTATCCAAGGAATCGTCTGCTTGAGCCCTCGTAAAACACAAATTCAGTAGTTGAAAACATAATTTTCAAAAGTTTCAACAAAACTATATCATGTGACCCCCTCATTGGAACGAGCTCGTTCTAATGAGTTGTCACCTGATATAATTTTGCGTTTCAACAAAACTATATCATGTGACCCCCTCATTGGAACGAGCTCGTTCCAATGAGATGTCACATGATATAATTTTGTTGAAATCTTTGGTTAAAATTTGATAAACATGATATAATTTTGTTGAAATCTTTGGATAAAATCTGATAAACTAATTTTGGAAATAATAAATTTTGATATCGTCTGCGTTGAGTAAAGGTTTTTCGAACTGCATCATCAATGCATGCTAATTCGTTCCGACTGGATGCCTCGACTCTCGATTGTGGTACTTGTGTTCATATATCTGAACAGTTTTCGATATACCGGTATACCGCGGTATTTTTTTTAATACCGATACCGGTATTCAGTTTTGAATATCGTGCAGCCCTATATGTGCGCATCTTTTTACAAACTCCAGACATCTCCCTGTAGAGTAGAATAAGAATACAGATGCTGGCTTTTTACAATTTTTCCCCCAATCACTTTAACGGCTGACTCTTATTATCTGCTTATCTATTTTTATATCATGATGACTTATTCTACTATATATGAAAAGCCTATGACATAAAGTTTAGCTTAGCTTTATACACCTACTGCTGTGAACACGCCTTTTTCAAATATTTCGCGTTGTGATGTCAGACGCTAACATTTGCTACTGGAGCCGTAAACATAAGAACAACTACACCAGCTCTCATCCAGTTAGAGGGCGAGGATTTGACTTTTATTGGAACATAGTCCCTTTCATCGATATAAAAGTCTAGGAGGTGAGATTTACTCATTTTTTCTGGGAAGAATAAAAACTTGCAAATTTCTATAAAATCACATTCGCTAAACAAAGATCCGGAGTGGACACTTAGTGTTGGTAGGTGTGATATTGAAAGATATTCTTAATGACGGATTATCTTAGCTTTTCGTAAAATGGAAAGTTTCCTTTAGTTACTTTTAATAAACAAAAACAACAAAAGGAAGCTTGGCTTTATTTTCCACTGATGTCATAGGCGTTTTCTGAGCAATTACTTGCTTTTTTTATTTTGGACCTTCCTCGCGCGTCAAATAATTTCAAGGGAGATAACTTTATGAGAAGCCGATTTTCACGACATGCAAGTCATGATATAAGGTTCTATATAAATAATTCCGAATGAATTTACTATGAAAATCCTAAGTCAGAATTTCTTTAAAATTCAAATAAATATACACAAATTATACACTACAATGAAGGTTACGGTAAACACGAAGAATATATGTTTTTAACTCGCGCGTTTGGGGGTAGCAATAAAAGGTAACTGAAATTAGCCAAGAATTCAAGAACAAAGGCGGAGTGTGGGCGGGGGGTGGACGCTTTAAGATGCAGCGGCAGGGCTGCATGGGGATGACAACACTGTCGTTTTTCTTTTCAGAGGTACTACAAGTTTGTTGTTTACGTTAAGGTCAAGGTCCGCATCACCGATATACAGTGCCTCCTAAAATAACATTATGAGACTGATCGCCTTCACAAGACAGACAGCCATCATCAGAAAACTGCGCAGTTGACATATAACGTGCAAGGTATCGTGGTACTGTTTGGATTTCTTAGAATTCCAAAATCATTTTCCTATCACAGTTGGGTGTATCACAAGACAAAAACAAATTACTGCGGCATGTCGTCATTCTTCACGAAAAAATGACGACAGTGTTGGCATTTCCCATGTCGCTGCATTGAGAAGTGTTTCGAATTTCTAGCTTTGTTCTTGGATATCTGAAGCATATTTGGCCACGGGTTGTTCTTATGAAATATAATTTTATTATCAGTTATGGTTCGAATGCTGACTTTCGGGAACCATTCATGCTTTCCATCAACTACATGATTCAAAAGCATGTATTTTTCGTATTCTATACACAGCAACCTTCATTTTGGTGTATAATCCGAAATTTATTTGAATATTATGGAATTTCAGACTTGATATTTAATATAACACCTTAACTGGATTTTATTAACAGTATTATAATGTAAAATGAAAATTTTATTACATTTTATTGAACGATACTGTTATGTATTGTATTGCACTGCACTGCAGTGTACCCTTTTGCACCTGGGAGCGCGGTAGCTAAGTGGTTACGGCATTGAACTTCAAACCGAGAGGTCCACGGTTCATTCCCCGCCAGGAGTAAATGTGTTGTGTCCTTGGGCAAAGCGCTTAATCATGATTACCCTCATGGGGGAACGGTTCAGCTATGTACTAAGGCGTAATGCACGTCTATGGTGCACCTGTCTTCAACCAATGCTTGCCCTGCTTGTGTGGAGTTAGTACGTTGGGGAGTTTGGCAGTTCCTCGCCGCTCCGCGGTGGTTCTAACCAGGTACTCCGGCATCCTCCACCCGTAAAACTGCCCGACACGGGGAGACCATGACTGTCGAAAGTGTCGTTAAACCCCAATAAATAAATAAATAAATAAATAAATAAATAAATAAATAAATAAATAAATAAATAAATAAATAAATAAATAAATAAATAACTCTTTAGTGTCACATCGCACTGCGCCATATCGCATCATATCAGAGTAAATTGTACACTAAAAAGTAGCGCTAAAAATACGACAAAATTACTGGCAATCCACTTTGCCGGTACTCTTTTATTACCGTGAAAATACCGTATTTAAAAAAGTTTGGCAGTGCCGACCTTTTTTATTCGATGTTCAGCAAAAACGGATGAACTGATATTTCGTTTCAATTCTCAACAAGCCCAGAAATAAGCAAACTGTCGTTTTCAGAATGATGGTTAATTTGTTGATGCTATCCCATACAGTGGGCAAGAATCCCCCAGTTTATCTTCTAGGTACCTCTTTCTGTTTAGGCCTGAGGCCTTGATTCAGATTGAGGTTTACAGAGGGTAAATTTAATAATGCTACTGTTCTGAGCAGGGCAGTATCACAAAGTTCACCCTCTGGGGACATCATTCTGCAGATGACATTAAGCTTATTTCCAAGCGTGCTTCTCAACATGAGAATAATGTTGGTTAGTCATACAGAGTAGACCAAGCAATATCTTTAACCTGCAGCCGTGTGGCTGCAAGTTAACCCTTTACCCAACGCAAGATGATATCAAAATTTATTATTTTAAATACCATTTTTTTTAATTTTTCAAAACTTCAACAAAACCATATCATGTGACCCCTCGTTGGAACGAGCTCGACGAGCTCGTTCCAACGAGGGGTCACATGATATGGTTTTGTTGAAAGTTTTTTGAAAAATAATATTTTTTCAACTGCTGAATTTGCATATTACGCGGGCGGATGGGGCCGATTCGTTAGGTAAAGTTTTAAAGACATTGATTAGTCTACCTTAAAACTGAGTATTCCAAAGTAAGCCATCTCTCGTCATGGACAATCCTATTTTACCAATGCAGGAATTAAAGCGTTGTATGTGTCCACTCTGGGGGCACGGCGGCTTTGTGTACCAAGGCGTACTGCACGTCGATGGTGCACTTGTCTTCAACCAATGCTAACCCTGCTTGTGTGGAGTTAGTATGTTGGGGAGCTGACAGTTGCTCGCCGTTGCTCGGTGGTTCTCTCCGGGTACTCCGGCTTCCCCCACCTGTAAAACTGTCACGGTCATGATTAGCCATTGTGCATAAATACGTGACCTTAAACACCGATAAATAAATAAATATGTGTCCGCTCTGAAAACAGACTCTTGGTCCAATGTTTCTGTGTACTATTCTATAAAAGAATTCATATGATGAGCAGTAACAATCATTATCGTAAAATTAACGGAAGAGTTAACTGCAATTTACTAAATGCATCAGCCCGAGTGGTATGTAGGGTATCACGATCTCAACACATCACTCCTGTTTTGAGGGATATGCTCTGGCTGTCAGTCAAGTACATTATTAGGTTTTAAGACACAAAACAGCATGTCACCAGCCTACTTAGAAGAACTCCTTAATACCAAGAATGTATGTCAATACAACCCGAGGTCCAATGCTGCTACATGTTCCAAAACATAGGTGTAAGACATTTGGAGGTAGGTCATTCTCATTTGTTGGCCCTCACCTGTGGAATAATTTACCAGAACACCTAAAAAGACTGTCAAATGTCAACCTTTTCAAGAAACATCTCAAAACATACCTGTTTCAAAAAGCCTATAAGTGATGTTGTGGACTGTAAGATACTGTATATATTCCTTTTGTATATTTGCACGAGCTCAGTAACATGTACAGCGCCTTAGAATATGGTTCTATATCTTCTGAACTATAATTTTGGCGCTATATAAATGTGTATATTATTAATTGGTTGCCTAGGGAGCTCGGTGGCTTAGTGGTTACGACATTGAACTTCAAACCGAGAGGTTCACGGTTCGATCCCCGCCACGGGTAACTGCATTGTTGCATTGTGTCCTTGGGAAAGGCACTTCACCCCGACTGCCCGAGTGGGTGGCACAGTGGCGCTGTATACTAAGGTGTAATGCACGTCGATGGTGCACCTATCTTCAACCAATGCTAACCCTGCTTGTGTGGAGTTATTACGTTGGCGAGCCTGACAGTTGCTCGCCATTGCTCGGTTGGTCTTTCCGGTACTACGGCTTCCTCCACACGCAAAACGAGGTAAAACTGGCTGTCGAAACATCGCTGACCGAAACAATAAGGGTTCGCTTAAAAATAATATTTCTTGTAACAGCAACATAATTAGTTATACAAAGCGAACGGTATGGATACGCCCTCATCGACCTCGTCATCAATGTTCAACCTTTATATTGTGATGTGTTTTGAATGCTTTGAAACGAAAATAAAAAATTACAAAACAAGACAAGCCTCTCAAAGTGAGTATAGTGCATTTTAACGAACATAAGCCGCAATATCCGGTTATTGACTTGCAGCTGTGTACGGAAGCTGGAAGCTAATTTCATATTTGCCCTTGGAGTTCATACTTAGTTGAAATTCCAGTCACATTCACTCTGAGTGCAGACACCAGACGCAAACGCACCGGAACAAAATAAAAAGTGTGTGTGTGTGTGTGTATGAGGGTGCGTATGAGGGTGCGTATGTGTGGGTGTATGTGTGTGCGAAGGTGTGTTACTATAACCCCACTATTGAGGTAAATTATAGAAGTATACAACCACGTACAGAGGCACCCAAACATACCGAGGTAAATTTCCCGTTATACCTCGGTGAGGTAAGACCACTAAGTTACTCCACTTTTAGTGCTGGATCCTATAAACACAATTTGAGAAGTACCTCGCTTCGTCAATACGGTGTTTGTGAGAGTGAATCTGCGCGGTAGACACTCCGTAATCAGAAATCCGACCTGAATAATTTTTGCAGCTGTTGCATGCAAATGCTAGTTGAATATTTATTATCTTCAAGGAATGTGCGTGCGCTTAACGAAATGAATAAAATAAGGAACACTACATGGGAACGACATTACCATATAAGGAACACTACCTTAATTGGAACGACATTACCATACAAGGGAATAAGGAACACTAACTCGGACAGACACTGCCATATAAGGATGTGCCTCAGTTTGTATGTGGAATGTCTCACCCTTAGCCCTTCATGCTAGACAACAATGTGGACGGTCCTTGGATAGACCTTGTTATGATAGGTTAAAATACGAAATATCTCCTCTCTGGGAGCCTTAGAAAGAGATGGCCTCGCTCAGCTGCTATGAAATATGATACCTCGCAATGTTGGAAAAACATGCCTGTGTGTGTTTGTGAGTGTTTGATGGTGTGCCCTTGGTGTTTTCGGAAAACGATGAAGTAACTATTCCTACACAATTACGGACAATTTCGTGGAAATCTCTCAAAAAATGACCGAAATACAGCGTTTTGATGAAAGGTGGCAATTTTGCGAATTTGGACCTTTTCAAGCCGGTATGAAACAGCCCCAGGAGTAGATCTTAAAACGTCGATCTCTTCCCTTTCCGGAAGAATCCCTCCTTTAACTTTTAATAAATCGTTAAATCGTTGAGGCTGCAGAGATCGGGTAAACTCCAGCTGACATTGCTAAGCCCACCCCGAATGGGCCGCGACACTGTCTTCGAATATTAGCTAACCGCCATAACTCAAAAATAGACGAAAAATGCGTAAGTATTTATGGCGAAATTTCGATAAATCATAATCAGACACCTACACTGAAAAAATAGAATTCGTCGGCTGAGTGCTAGAATGTTCTGTGTCCCATATGGGATATAGAACATTCTAGCACTCATGCCTACGAATTGTTTGTCAGCCTCTATTGCAGCGAAATGCATGGGCGTAACGTTGCCTTTTTGAGCCCCGGAACCGTATGGAAGTTCGTAGAATCGCGTAGAAACTTCAAAGAAAAAAAAATTCTCAAAGCAATGACTGTTCCACTCATTATTAACCTGTTACTGGCCTATTTTCGAAATTTTGTCTGTCTATTAATTTGATTAACTGTTCCCATACAGCAGCATATACCTTTCTTTATACAGGACCGGGCAGTTTGAACTAAACAGTTTACATTAGTCCGCCTTAAACTAACAATTCGGTAATTTCTATAAAAAAGATACCCATATTGTAGGCCACTGATTAATGCAGATTTTTATGTCAAACAGTACGTGGAGAGTGTATTATCACTAAATCACCCGCAGAGTGGAGATTCCACCCAAACTTATTAATAATTGCAAATTTGTTGCAAAGCATAACCAGTACAAGCAAAGTTTCAGCCAATGGACCTCCGGGTTAAACCCGGAGGTCCATTGGCTGAAACTTTGCTTGTCTCTTTTGTCTATATGTTCAAAATTTGAAAGTTATAGCTTGGGTGATAACTCCACTCCGAGGGTGATTTAGTTACAATCCACTCTCCACGTACTCTATATACCGATCACTTTACTGACAATATTTTTCGCACTCGTCGGTTGGTTTTTCAAAACTTTGTAGATGGTTGGGGGGGGGGGGTAGCTGGGGTAGCCACGCCTATCAAACAGTGGCAATTACACGCCCCTGAAAATGCATTGGGGCGGGGGCATGGGGATGGTAATGCAAGGGAGGGGGAAGGGGGGAGTCATGCAAACGAATGATCAATTTTTAATGCGGTATATGCATAATTAGGTTTAAACAAGGAGTCTAGAAGCCATGCATGACGTCTATTACTCGAACCTTTGGTGTGCTTTCAGAATGCCTTCGGTGAAGGTATACATTCGGAGTAGCCATACGTTTGTCATTACCAGCTTCTATCTTCAAATTAGTGGAAAAACGGCCCAGTTAGCTCCCCTGAATTGTCGTTTTGGGGATTGGAAATTAGTATTACGGAGATGGGAAAGTTTTACAATTTCTGAGGTTAAATAAAATGTTCAAAAGTTACATTCCGGAAGCGCATTTCATCTGAAAGTTCACTGTATTTTCTTTATAATGATTGCCGAAGGTTGCCCTGACAATCATAAAATGTACTATTTTCTCCCGTGCAATCACGCTAAAAATGTTTAAAAACAGTGTTTCCATTGACTTTTGGCCATCTCTCAACGCTTTTTGGTTTGACAGATGACCAGGAAGCCCATCAATTCGAAAAATAGCATCATCTTGAGTCTATTGTCTGGTTGAAATATCTATCAGACCCAAGTCTTGACTTTTGTTCCTTTGATGTCCAAAATTCTGTATAATCTGATTACTTTTCTCACATCTTGGCCGATTTTCTGTGATGCAATTAGCTGATGGGCTCTGATAGTCGATAAGGGGAGATAACCATCCACCTGAACCAGTCAGTGGTGGTGGAAAGCCGGTGTGACATGAATGGAAGTCCGTAGGAAAATTAGTCCCTCTGGACTATTATTCCGCGGAATTATAGTCCTAGGTCTAACATTTCTAGGAATAGTAGTCCTCCGGACTACTGTTCCTAGAAATGTTAGACCTAGGACTATAATTCCGCGGAATAATAGTCCAGAGGGACTAACGTTCTTACGGACTTCCATTCCTGTCACACCGGGTATGTTTCATTCGTCCGCCTTAAAATGACAACTCGGTCATTGCTATAAAAAGATACCAGATTGTCGACCACTGATTAATGCAGATTTTATGTCATATACCGATCACTTTACAGACATATTACTTATCACACTCGTCGATTTGTTGTTTCAAACTTTGTGGCTGGGGCGGGGGGGGGGGGGGGGGGCGAGCTGGGGTAGCCACGCCTATCAAACAGTGGCAATTACATGCCCTCTGAAAATGCATTGGGGCGAGGGTATAGCAGCGGTAATGCAGGGGGGGGGGGGGGGTCATGCAAATGAAGGTCCGTTTCCTTCCCAGCATGATCAATTTTGAGTGCGGTATATGCATAATTAGGTCTAAACAAGGTGTAGAAGCCCTGCATGACGACTATTAATCGCACTTTTGGCGTGCTTTCAGATTGACTTCGGTGAAGGCATGCATTCGGAGAAGTCATACGTTTGTACATGTCTTTACCACGCTGTGCTTTAGGAATGTCTCCTGAGAAGGCATTCATTGGTGACGTAGGCAGAAACACATTTTATGGAAACACCCTGCAACACAGCAAGTACATGCAGTTATTAAAGAATTTCTTCTAAAAATGAATTGGCGAGGGGAGGGGGCACATGGAAATGGGGGTCAGTGCCGATTAGTTCCCTGCAGAGGATCAGTTTTGAGTCCGGAACATGCTAATTATGTCTAAGCAAGAAATGTGGAAGCCCAGCGTGCCGATTGTTACTCACGCGCCTTTGGTGTGATTTCAGAATGTCGGTGAAGACATGAAGACATGCATTCGGAGAAGTCATACGTGTGTGTGTGTGTGTGTGTGTGTGTGTGTGTGTGTGTGTGTGTGTGTGTGTGTGTGTGTGTGTGTGTGTGTGTGTGTGTGTGTGTGTGTGTGTGGGTTTGTCTTACCAACTTGACGAGGTAACTAGACAAAAGAGTTTGCGTGTTTCGCCTTACCGAGGTACAAAAGACAAAAGAAACCCTTTACCTCGGTTGTTTTCCCAGAACTGTACCGGCAAAACGAGGTTGAAACCGTTAGTCCACACAAAGGACAGACAATGGGGTACCTCGGTATGTAGGGAAAACAAGACTGTGTGTGTGTGTGTGTGTGTGTGTGTGTGGGTTTGTCTTACCAACTTGACGAGGTAACTAGACAAAAGAGTTTGCGTGTTTCGCCTTACCGAGGTACAAAAGACAAAAGAAACCCTTTACCTCGGTTGTTTTCCCAGAACTGTACCGGCAAAACGAGGTTGAAACCGTTAGTCCACACAAAGGACAAACAATGGGGTACCTCGGTATGTAGGGTAGACAAGACTGTGTGTGTGTGTGTGTGTGTGTGTGTGTGTGTGTGTGTGTGTGTGTGTGTGTGTGTGTGTGTGTGTGTGTGTGTGTGTGTGGGTTTGTGTGTCTGTGTGTCTGTGTTTGTGAGGGTTTGTGTGGGTGAGTGTGCGTAGAGAGAAGGGGTTAAGTTATATTTGGACCGCATACGAGTTTGAAAGCCATGAGCATCCAGGGCCTCGGCCATTATCTCACCCGTGACTTCTCTGTACAGGGATTGACAGGTATGTTTTACAGCCAAAATGTTCATTGGACAAGTGCTAGTAAATTTCTTTTCCATAATTTTCTATCGAATATGTGATGCTCTATAGTGCATTTTAGAACAAATTTTAAACTCGTGATACAGTTAGTAGCACTCCGCACCTGAACACTCTCACTTAATTACCACCCCTCTCAATAATCTGGTTTTGATGTCTAATTATCCTATACAGGGTTTTCTGAGATTCTGATTCTGTATGAGCTTATATAAACAACAGAAAACAATTCTACTAGAAATATTTTTTTTTACCAATAAACCAGAAAGTATACCCCTACACACTCACGCGTTTAAATACGGATGGGGCTGCACCTCAAACTCTCAGTTTCTCCATGCCTGATACAGTTGACATCGAACTTGAAGATATGTAAGCAACACACATATACTGCACACGGGATACTTGGTACAATGGGCGCTGAAAGTTTTTTTGGGGGGGAGGGGTGCTGCTGGCCCCCTTGCCATGAGGCTATGGGGACAAGGAAGGCAGCTTGTGCCCCTTTTCACCAGAAGTGCACTAGTGGAAAAGACTTTACTTTCCGAGAACTGTAACCGAGAAACTCTTGAGTATTTGACGTGTGCCAATTAAGGTTTAATTCCGGGAACCGGAATTTCACAGCTTCGCACCTCCAGGTTCCGAAAGTCAATAACGATAACCGGGCAATTCATACGGCGAATATCAGTTTCTTTCGAGACCAACATCGCCGTTGGGGCAATGGTTTAATCTCGCGAATGGAGATTTCCGGTCCATAGACTAGAAGTGGGAATCAAAGGTTGCATTCCGGTTCTGTCCTCGGCCCTATGAATTTCCCATGCATCGGGACTGATATTCTGTCGGAAATTTCCGTGATTGATCCGGTAACAAGATCGGGCTGAAAAACGATGGCATAGTTATTCGATAAAATCTGTAAATTATCGCCTTCAAGTTAATGTATTTAATCGATATGACAGTGGAGTAGGGGGTGGGCCCGCATTGCGGGGAGGGGAGGGGGGGCGGCTAGAAGGGGCCCCCGTCTTGAAGGACGTCCCAGCGCTGGAAGAAAGAGGGAAAGAGAGAGAGAGAGAGAGAGAGAGAGAGAGAGAGAGAGAGAGAGGGAGGGAGAGAGAGAGAGAGAGAGAGAGAGAGAGAGAGAGAGAGAGAGAGCGAGACTGTGTACCAAATACACATAATTTCAAACGCTCACTTCCACACGACGTATTCTTTGCGGTCTATGTATTATTATTTTAACCCTTTACCTAACGTAACGGCCAAAACCGACCAGCGCTATTCTCAAAAATCGCCAATTAATTTTCATTATTTTTTAAATTTTTTGTCTCAAAAACATAGGTTATGACTCCTCGTTGGAACGAGCTCGTCGACCTCGTTCCAACGAGGGGTCATAACCTATGTTTTTGAGACAAAAAATTAAAAAAATTAGTTATTCAAGAATTATTTTTGCGAAAGTCGTCTGCTTTTCAGGTTAGGTAAAGGGTTAAGTGAACGCTACATCATTGTAACTGATAGGGGTGAGAAATGAACAATATACATACATGGTGCCTCTCAAGTCACGCGTGTTGGGCATGCATGTGTGTATCGTTGGATGGTTGGGGTGAAACTTAAAACATGTAATGAAAAAATCTACAGAGTCGTACTTTTAGAATCCATCCAAAAGGCTATACCTTCATTTAATTTATGGCGTATGTACTACGTGAAATCCTGTATGCTGTGCACGGTAACAACACTAAATTTGCTCCCGTTTTAAAGGCAACCACCATTATGAAAGGGCCCCCGTCTCTATCTTGCGGAGGGGGGAGGGGGAGGGGGCACAAGATTTTCCGCTACGCCACTGCGATATGAGCTCGTTCATACGAATGATCTATGAAAGATAAGGGTACTTTTGCTTAACGAACATTATGGTTTTGTCAAATGGTCAAATTATTTATTTCAAATTCGCGACTTATATTGTCCCTTTAAGGTCCAAAGTTTGGCCCGAATCCATGCAGCACGAATAAAGTTATGGTCCTAACCTAACTGTTGGAAAAACAAAGTCATACAAGCAAAAAGAATCGGACTGAATCTGAAAAGGGTGATGGCTGCGCGCAATGCCATCATTTATTATTTTTCTACTCAAAGTTTGCTAAGCACCATGTATATCCAACTACCTGTTTTACGTTTTAGTTGAAATATTGTAATGAAAAGTGTATATATTTTTTATTTAATTATATCTTTAATGATTTAAGTACAGAAATTAAGATTTTATTTGTGTTTGACATTATTTTTTAGCTTTTGAATACGATAACCATGGAAAATGGATATTATTGGAATAAGAGAACATTTTTCAATTTGCCAAAACGTTGACGGAGCGAACGGGTATGGGTTCAATATCCAGTATGAGACCCATTACTGTTAATTACATGCTCCCATGGACTCTCATGCTCCCAATCAGGTTCCCGGTGGTCCTTTGTGGGATGTTGTTCCATTCTTGGACCAGCATGGCACCAAACTCCTGGGCACTTCTTGGCTGGACTAGACGGGCTGAAATTGCAAGCTGCAACTCATTCCAGACATGTTCGATTGGATTGAGGTCAGGGGATCTTGCTGGCCAGTCCATACGCCCAATCCCCTCCCTCTGTCAGTACTCCTGGACAGCATAGACAACATTACGACGAGCATTACCGTCCATCAGAATGAATCTATCACCCACTGCCCCTGCATACAATCTAACGTGGACATCCAGGATCTCATCAATATACCGTTGTGCAGTCAATGTACAACGTTCAAGGACACAGAGGTCCGTACGTCCATCCATGCTGATGCCACCCCAGACCATGATTGCCCCCCCCCCCCCACTATAGCGGTCATGCTCAGCAATGTTGGTTGCACGGAATCGCTCTTCTGGTCTTCTCCATACCCCAGAACGCCTATCTGTGTAGTCTAGGCAGTACCTTGACTCATCTGTAAAAAGGACAGGTCGTCAATCTTCTCTGGTCCATCCAACGTGGTCCATGGCCCATTCATATCGTGCCTGGCGGTGGTTCTGGGACAGCGGAATGCGAATACACGGTCTTCTCGATCGGAGACCACCTTCGTGCAACCTTGCCCGGATAGTCTGAGTCGAAACATTTAACCGGATGCATTCTGAAGGTCACTGCGGAGCTGGGTTGATGAGGCAAAGCGGTTCCTACGGGCCTTCAGCTGCAGGTATCTTATCTCATGATAAGATATGGGGTTGATCCCACTTGTTTTGTACCGCCACAACACAGACGGCAGGTCTTCTTGTCTTCTTTCGTAATTTTCGTGACAGAAGGGCTTGCACTATTCTTTGGCATTTTAATGGAGCTTGCTAGAGGCACAATAACCCGGATGAATTTGTGCAATTAAACACATCCTCAAATTCTGTTGATCAACGTCTAATTACATAGCTTGTGATCGGAGAGGGGAGGGACGTGGCATACCGTCCCTTCACGACTTCCTGGAATATTGCATTCCCGTACCGCCTAGCATCTTCTTAGTTTCTTCCTTCTCTTCCCAGCATCCTACGAAATTCCATTAGTTATATTTTATTTTAGTGTAACATCCACTTGAATATCTATGGCGTTTGACTTTGAATACACAGAGAGTAATCGCTTGACTGGACTTGCTACTTGAAATTCATTAGAGGCGAGGAACGTTGTACAAACACGAGTGCGCGAAAGCGCACGAGTGTTTTACTATATAGTCCCTCGCCTCGAATGAATTATTTCACGCAACCAGTCTAGTCAAGCGATTACTCTGTTTATTACTTTTCATTATTAACGATAATTATATTATGTAACCCTTTACCTAAAGTAACGGCAAAACCGGCCAGCGCTATTCTCAAAAATCGACAATTTTTTTTTGTCTCTAAAACATAGATTATGACCCCTCATTGAAACGTGCTCATCGAGCTCGTTCCAATGAGGGGCCATGACCTATGTTTTTGAGACAAAAAATAAAAAAAATGAGTTATTCAAGAATTTGTTTGCAAGTGTCGTCTGCTTTTCATATTTGATAAAGGGTTAAGAAAAAACCCAAACAATGAAGCCCCATTACACCCATGGCAAAGCATCTTCGTTTGCGCGCACGGACACATGACACAATTGTTGATTGCATAATTCACTTGTGAATTTATCGTTTATAATCAAACCCGGAAATCCCAGTAAATCACACTTTGCAAAGTAATAAAAACAGTTGGTCCTACCTATCATAATTTTGTTAACCAATCCACTAGGACATTTCCCTTTTTATCCTTGCTGTTCACTCTCTTCTTCTCTGTTACTATATTCACGTAACTACGGAATCATTTTCCCCAAAAAACAACTTGACTTGAACTCTTACCAATACAGACCTTTTCGGCTAATGAATACTAACACTCGGGCACTATATTTGTACTTCCATCCATCGATTACATGATGGATTGCTTTGATTCTTACCGCGCCGGAAATCATACATTCAATACTATAGCTTATGCTTGAGGCCAAAAACGAAAATTACAGGAGCACCAGTCTCTGTGTGTCCTTATATACGTGTATATGCGTATACAGTGGAATTGACTCTCTGGAAAGCTTTACTGTCATGGCAGCCCTATTTTATCATCTGCCCAATCACTGTATCTCAAACTGGAAATGTAAGTCAGAACTTAATACGTCCGCAGTAGTCCAAAAATCCAAGCTTGTAATGAAAGTGTTGGGATCCGATGGACATCAATTATCCAAACTGCAATATCAACCGCTTCCCTTATTTGGTATCTTATATTAGGGCTGCACGATATTCAAAACTGAATACCGGTATCGGTATTCAAAAAAATACCGCGATATACCGGTATATCGAAAACTGTTCAGATATTTGAACACAAGTACCACAATCGAGACTCGAGGCATCACAGTCGGAACGAATTATCACGCCTTGATGATGCAGTTCGAAAAACCTTTACCCAACGCAGACGATATCAAAATTTATTATTTTCAAAATTAGTTTATCAGATTTTAACCAAAGATTTCAACAAAACTATATCATGTAACCCCCTCATAGGAACGAGCTCAACGAGCTCGTTCCAATGAGGGGTCACATGATATAGTTTTGTTAAAACTTTTGAAAATTATGTTTTCAACTGCTGAATTTGTGTATTACGAGGGCTCAAGCAGACGATTCCTTGGATAAAGGAATAATATTATTCAAGACATATTACTCAAGACATCTTGAAAATTAAATTGAGGGTAAATAAATAATGACGATAAACCGATATTTTTGTAATTACACCGGTATTCAATCGATATTTGTTTGAATACCGGTATATATCGGTTTATCGATATACCGTGCAGCCCTATCTTTTATCATTTTTTACCCTGACCGAGATGATGCTTCTACTGATTTCAGACGACATAAAATTAAACCCGGGACCAGGCTCCGTGAGCACTGACAATACCCCCAAATACACTAAAACGTTTGCACCTGAATATCCAAAGCCTGGAGCCAAACCTAAACATTATCCGATACCTATCGCTATCCTACACGCTAAAAACTAAAGTGTTAAAAACTACTCTTGAAGTGCTGTATTTAACACTTACTAAGTGCTGAACTAGCACTTTGTTCAAGTGTAGATATCCCAGAACTTGACAGGTCTTACAATAATACCACTTGACAAGTGTAATGTCGCGACACTTAAAAGGAAACAACGCAGATGACTCGAATCAGGCTCGAACTCTCGAGCCTGATCCGCGTCATCTGCGTTGTGTTCTCTTTTAATTATGTATCCACCAAGTGCAAATCAAATTATGGACGATTCTGGAAGAACCACCAATGCTAGACACATGGGAAGTGCCATCCATTCAAGTAGTTTCAGATGTCTGACGATTGTAATGTCTAAGTGCTTAAAGCATTGCACTTTGAGTGTTAAAATCAAACCCTAAGAGTTAGAATGGGTTTAACACCTTGAAAGTGTCAGTTTTAACACTAGTTTTTAGTGTGTATGATATTTTGGATTTCATCGAGAAAAGTACGGATTTGACATCTGACATCACGCTTCCTGGATTCCAAGAACCTCTGCGGTTCGGTCGCTTGTCGAGGGGAGGTGGAGTCGCCATTCACGTAAAGGACGGCTTGTGCTTTCGGCGGAGAAGCGATATTGAAGAGACTGGCATCGAGTGTCTATAGGCTGAAGTGTTCACTAAACACCGTAAATCGTTACTGCTGGGGGTATTTTACCGCTCACCCAATTTTTCCCATGATGCTTGGGATCGTATTGCAGCTTCTGCCGATAAAGCGAAAGGCACATTAATTTTCGACTTAATTATTACTGGTGACGTCAGCGAAAATCAATTGGTTTCCCCTAGGGGTCACTTCCACGAAATAAGTAATTGTTGCAACCTTAGGCAGCTTGTGATTACATCAACATCCTTTACCGAATCATCTGCTACACTCATCGATCTCTATGCAGTAGAGGTTTAGGATGCGAGGTTCTCGAGCCGCTTATAGCTGACATGACTCGCCATCACTGTCCAATTTCTATTGAGGTCCACTTTGCGAAGTCGTTGTCCCAGAGATTTAGGAGACGCATATGACTGTACGCAGAAGGGAATTACGAAGAAGTGAACACTGCATTCAATAATTTCCATTGGGATAGCCTGTTTGATAATTTATGTTTAGACACCTTAGTTTCTAATTTCACAGATCAGTTACTCTATACGGCATCAAAGTTTATTCCTAACAACATTATAACGTCTAGGATCAACCAGCCCAAATGGATGCATAATCCAATACGGCTACTAATAAGACAGAGGAAACGACTGTATCGGGCAGCAAAGTGTATGGGTCTTCTTTGTGACTGGGCGCGATAAAAGAGTAAACGAAATGAAGTTGTCTCATCTGTTAGAAAGGCTGAGGCTTCTTACCTATCCAAACTCCAAGCAACATTGAGTTGCTCCGAGACACCTTCTTCCGAGTGATGGAAAACCTTGAAAGCACTCATCTGTAACAATACATCGGGAATCCCCACAAACACCACTTCTAATAAATTATACTCAACCAATCTCGAAAAGGCCGAAGTGCTTACCGAATACTTCTGTTCTATTCCGTCAATGAACGACACTAATGCGACCTTGCCAAACTACCTTTTCTATGCGCAACAATCACTTGAGAGTATTATACTACAATCTAGTGAGGTTTCTGAAGCAATCAAACGTATTAAAGTATCGAAAGCATCTGGTCCGGACCTTGTTAGCCCTCGTCTGCTAAACGAATGTTCTCGCTCCTTGTGCGAACCACTTACAATCCTTTTCAATATTCTACTGAATAACTGCTATTTCCCAGCATTATGGAAGAAAGCCAACGTGACTTCAGTTTTGAAAAAGAATCCCTCAAACGTAGTTACCAATTATCGTCCGATATCATTGATTAGCTGTGTTGGTAAACTTCTCAGAAACGTGTATTCAAACGTTTATGGCGCTTCATATGCGACAATAATATTTTTAGCCAGTTCCAGTATAGCTTTACCCCAGGTGACGCAATGGTTCTACAACTGACAGACATCTATGATGAGTTCTGTCGTGCACTTGACGACGGTAAAGAAGTTAGGGTTGTTTTTGTGATGTGAGAAAAGGTATTTGACAAGGTTTGGTGTGTTGGTCTTATTCACAGGCTTGAGAGAACAGGAATATCTGGTGACTTGCATTGCTTCTTAAAGTTTTACCTTTCGAATCGGTATCAGCAGGTTTTAATAGTTTCTGAGGCATCCCCGTGGAGACCAATAATCTCCGGCGTTCCACGAGGACTGATTCTAGGGTCACTGTTATTTTTAATATATATTAACGACGTAACTGAAAACCTACTGAGCAGTATACGGCTATTCACAGACCATACATCTCTTTACCTCATATCTGAGAATCCTGACCAAGCTGCAGCTATAATCAACCGTGATTTGGCCACAATTGAATACTGGGCCAAAACATGGTTGGTTGAGTTTAATCCTCAAAACACGGAGAGCATGTTAATTTCGCGTAAAATTAATGCTCGTACACATCCACCTTTATGTTTAAGTGGAACGCGCATCACCGATGTGGATAACCATAAGCATTTGGGTGTAATTCTTAACAAGACTTGTACCTGGATTTAGCATATCGACAATGTTCGCGCCAAAGCCTGGACTCGCATAGACATGCTGAGGGCACACAAGTTTACTCCTGACCGGAAAGTCCTAGAAAAGATAAACTTTGCGTTTATTAGGCCGCTCTTGGAATAGGACGATTGTGTCTGGGGCAACTGCTCAGCAACTCACGCTGTGAACCTATAGAAAATTCAAGTAGCTGCAGCGAGAATAATTACGGGTGCTACAATGAGTGCCAGTAAAAATCTATTCTGTTCTGGGACTCGATGGGATTCACTACAGGGAATGCTCCGAAAGCACAAGTTCATTCAATTTTTCAAGATGTACCACAGGCTTGTTCCCCCCCCCCCCCCATACCTTTCCAACAAGGCACCAGCAATTATTTCATCCATCAGCCTAAACCACCATACCCGTTCGGATAGAAACCACCGTATTCCGTTTTGCCGTACTAGTCATTTCTCCCAGGCGTTACCAACCAGTGGAATGCACTTCCTCTCTCAGTGAGAGAAAACTGTTCCATTATGAACTTCAAAACATTGCTTAACAGCCCGAACCAACGCCCGCCTATATTCTACGCTGTTGCCAAATACCGTGCTGCTCGAATTTATCACTGTAGGTTACGCCTGTTCTGCAGTTCACTTGTATGATTAGCATCTCTCAATGTCTCCTCCTTGTCAACATGGTGTCTTGGAGACAACTGAACATTTTCTCCTGTTCTGCCCAAACTATGCAGATGCGCGTAATTTAACAATTAATACTTTGCAGTTTTCTTTTGATTTCTCAATGCTTTTGTTTGGGTCTGAACGACTGAGCAACACCGAAAACGTTCAGGTCTTCAGATTAGTTCAGGATTATATCATACAGTGTTGACGTTTCAGCTGAGCTATAGTGCACGCGTAACCATAAGTGCGTGTTAATTGAGTTCATGATTAAATGAACCTGTGGGTCCAAACTTACTTTATTCGAATATTTGATTCAGTAATTGTGGGCCCTGTTAACAAATGTGTCAGCTTCTAGACTGCTAAATATACTAAGCGTACATGCATCCATAATCCGGCCACTATTCGCACCTTGGACAACAGCTTTACAAGTCACAATGCATTCACATTGGACTGTCAGTAGTATGTAATGTGGTTTTCACCCCAATTCATTATGACCCCACTGGATGACCCCGGAGTGGCAAATTACAGATGGGGTTCTGTTTTTGCCTCCTTCACTCAGTTTTTCACGCAGTTACAGAGTTATTGCCATTGAACTTGGAAATTTGAAGTTAAAACAGGTTTCCACACTTTTTTAAGTTATGAATGGAAATACTGAAATAATTTTTTGCCCGGAAGTGATGTCATACCACGTGACCCAGTGGCGCCATGTTGTGTTATCATGGTGGAGATGACGGTCATGTTGTGACGTCATCTCCATAGTGATACGTGGTATTAGTGCGCATGCGCAGCGCGTGTTGTTAGAGTGATACGTGTTTCCGTCGTCCATTCTATACACTGGAGGCCGCCATCTTGGTTGCTAGGGTAGCACATGGTTGCTATGTGACCTAAAACCTTCTAATAGGATAGGGGTATGTTCGGAGGGTATGTTCATTTGTAGAAGAGTAATTTCCCGATTCGTAGAATTACCACAAACAACCCGGAAATCCCTCCAAATCACCCAAATCCACTTTTATTTACTACGGATTCTTCAAGAATCTGATTGAGGACTGCCATACTGTAGGTTTTAATAGTAGCATGTGGTATTATAGTACTGAGGGGCCCCTGGGGGTAAGTTCGATTGAACTAGAGTTTATCTAATTACCCAAATAGACCCGACAACCCTTACAAATCACCAAAATCTACACCAAGGTGAGAGGAAATTTGGGCTCCAGGGTTAATTCTGTGATGCCACCCCACCCCCACCCCCACCCCCACTTCGAAAGTGTCGGGATACTGATGCAAATGCTGATGTTCTTGAAGTGAAGAATTTTTGAAGTGATAACACTGGGCCAGCGCTATTCACAAAAATTGCCATTCGATGTTCAATATTTTTTCACTTCTTTCTCCTAAAAAACATAGCATATGACCCCTCATTGAGCTCGTTCGAATGGGGGGGGGGGGGGGGGGGGGGTTATAAGCTATATTTTGGAACAAAAAAATTACGATATTCACTAATTTTGTTTGCAAGTGTCGTCTGCTTTTCATGTTAAGCTAGGGGTTTACAGACTGATCATCTCCACGGGCACTTCCTTTACATGACTGACAACAAGTATTCCAATACGACGGGCAACTTGTCTTGCTGATTCTCGCCCGAGGACCTGGGGGGGGGGGGGGGGGGGGTTGGCAAAGGCTTGGCACAGGAGTCAGAACTTTGGGGGACCCAGGCCTGGCCCTAGAATCCTGGTCTTCTGGGCCAATCCCACAGAAAGTTCCTGGCCCCGGGGTTACTACCCCGGGCCCCCACCCTCTCTCTAGCCCAGGATTTAGGTGTCCTACAAATAGAACAGAGAACTTACAGGAGAAGCCATGGAGTTATATCTTTAGTCAATACTAGGTGATTAACACGCGTTTTGTTTTTAGTCAGTTTGTCACTATTTTGTCTGTTAATGACATTAATACATTTTGATAACTAAATCAATTCCTTCTTATTGGGGCTGGACATTAATGCTTCAAACTTCATTCATTCATCGTCAGGGCGGGTAGAACGAGATTTATGCATATATTTCGTTGTTTGGCCAAATACTTTCTAAGATATAATGACAATGATTGTGCATTGCACAAAGAACAGAATGCCTCTCTTCTATGTTGTCTGGTCCAGCGATCGGTTTATATTGGAAGCTGGTGATTGGTAGTCCTAAACTTCAAAAATACTCTTGCTGGACCAGCAGGGAGTTTTCAAATCGTCCCTTGAGTGCAACAAGGCGACATCTGCAATGCTCTAGCATTGCAGATGCCGCCTTATTGCCCTCAAAAGACGAAGTAGTCCGTAAATCAAAAATTGTTTTAAATGTGGACTTTCATGCCACAACTACAAGAGGGTCTAATATGGATCTGAGGACGGAAGATGAAATTACACTGAAAACATTATCAGAACACTGAGTGTAAAGCCAGCGATTGAAACGGATGTAAATTTACTTCATATCCCGCAGTTTAACTACTATTCGTTCCATATTTAATCAACGATTTATTTATATATTTATTTACTGGTGTTTAAGGTCACATATCTCTGCACAGTGGCTAATAACCATGACAGTTTTACGGGTGGAGGAAGCCAGAGTATCCAGAAAGAACCACCGAGCAACGGCGAGAAACTGCCAGCTCCCCAACATTCCAACTCCACCCATGCAGGGTGAGCATTGGTTGAAGACAGGTGCACCATCGACGGGCAGTACGCCTTAGTACACAACGCCACCGTACCCCCACGTGGGCAATGGGAGTGAAGTGTCTTGCCCAAAGACACAACGCGGTTGCCGCAGGTGGGATTCGAACCAAGGACCCCTCGGCTTGCACCTCTGTCTAATGAACCACCGCGCCCCCATTTAATTAACGACATATACATAATTATCGCTACAGTGAAGTGATCTGGGTGGTAGTATCACGTCGAGTTGAGGAGTTCAGATCGCCGGAACAAACGAGCTGCCATAGGCTCTACTCTAGCAGTAAGAAAGAAAGAAAAATCTGTTTTACGTTATTGGATAATGTGGTTTAGTTATGCAAGTGCCAAGGAAGTAAACATAATCAATCGGGGATAGTAAGGCAGTCGTAAGTTGTAAAAAGCCTGCTTCTCTATTTTTATACTACTCTACAGGAACATGCCAGAAGTTTGTTAAATGATGCGCACTTCGATGATACAAATTCGCTGACATTTCGAAATTTTCAGTAATTTATGAAATTCCAATACATTAAGTGTTAAATTTACCGACAAACCTAGAAGTTAAGGGAAGCTAACTTTCCAGTATTTATCTCCCAACGGGGAAAATTGTCAGCCGTGTCTTCCCGAAGAGGTGCCAAGACATCAGAAAACGCGAAAATGCCTCTGTGCATTTTGTCCAATGTGGTAAAGATCACGACATAAACCAAAATATATCGGAAACTAAGAAATATGAAAAGAAATTCGCCTGTATTGAAGGGGTCAAACGCCAAGAGGATCAAGGAGAACGTCGGCAATTCTACTTTACTGGGCTCTTGGAAATTCAGGAATGAATAAGGCCTAATTTTTACAATTCTGACCAGGCCCATAGTTTAGGAGGGACAGAGATGGCTGTTGCATCACCCTCCACACCGAGACAAAACAGGTTATGAATTTCTTCTTGCTAATGTCAAACATGATGTTGAGCATTTGAACCTTTGGTACCATGTGCAAATGTCATTTACACGCCGAATCATCACTTCTGAATACAACACTATGGTAATTTGTCACACGGTCGTGACAACCGTTACTTATTCCCAGTTCCTTATTCGACAATCGTTATCAACCGACTTCATCGGTTGGTAACGAATGTCGAATAAGGAACTGGGAGTAGGTAACGGAGGTCACGTCTCCGTTTGACAAGATGTCTAGCATAATTTTACTCACGCTTGGTACTGTCAATTACCGACACCCAATCTACAAGGCGAGATCACTCTTGTTGTCTCTTGGGGTTCCGTTCTACAGTTTCGCACTAGTTCACAGGGATGAAATTCTAAACAGGGTATATGTTGAAACTAATGTCATGTAAATCGGAGATATATTTTTAGCATCAGATATATGATTACATTAGGCTATTTGGTGGAGAAGAGAATTTGAAGCTTTGGTCCTAAAGTTGGAGTCTGATTCATGGGGATAAATTACCAGATGAATTATATGGAACAGTGGCTTCGAGAAATCGGCTATTTTTTAAAATGTCATTCTTACACGGGTTTGTTACCAGGCATGTAACTAAAAAATGAGGCGGAAACATGGTATGTTTTTTCACATTTTAGAAACAGAAGGTTATATGCTCCAAACTTAGGTGAGTGAGGATAGAGGACATATTCTGCTTTTGAGGCTGCTGGGTGGCTGACAATGACTGGAATCGTCATTTTTTAATGCAATTTTGCAGGTTGAAGTTTTGCCTTTGATAATAAATTATTTCACTCACATTCAAATAATTTTTACTTCTACTTAGTCAGATAGTGTTATATGTTTTTTGTTGATTTGGGAAATGTAATACATGTTATGGGTTAGACAACTGAGTTACAGAATATTTGCATTTGAAAAAGGTGTATGGCATGTCGTTTTAGGAAATGCCTGGAAATCTGCGGAACGGAACCGAAATACGTCAATGACCTAGATACCGATGTATGGCCGTCTTATTTTCACGTACACGATGTTCTGTTCACGCTAAATATAACTGTTGGGGGCGCTGTGGCTCATGGATTATGGCATTGGACTTGAGATAAAAAAAAAATAAATGGATAGTTCGATCTTGATCCGCGTCTTATGCATTGTGTCCTTGGGCAAGACACTTCATCCTGATTACCTGCGAGAGAGCACGGTGTCGCCGTGCACTAATGCGTAGGGCACGACGACGATTCACTTGTTTTCAACCAATGCGAACCCTGCTCGCGGGAGCACATTGGCTCGGTGGTTACGGTATTGACGTTCGAACCGAGAGGTCCACGGTTCGATCGCCGCCAGGGGTAACTGCGTTGTGTCCTTGAGCAAGGCACTTCATCCTGATTGCCCACGTGGTGGCACTTTGGCACGGTGGCGCTGTGTACTAAGGTGCACTTCACGTCGATGGTGCACTTGTCTTCAACCAATGCTAACCTTGCTTGTGTGGCGTTAGTAGGTTGGGGAGCCTGACAGTTGCTCCCCGTTGCTCGGTGGTTCTCTACGGGTATTCCGGCTTCCTCCACCCGTAAAACTGCCCGACACGAGGTGATCCTGCTGTCAAAAGTATCGTTAAATCCCAATAAAATAAATAAATAACCCTTTTGGAACCGGGCTAGTAAGTCGATGAGACCTACACTTACTCGCCGTTGCTTTGTGCTTCTCTCCGGGTAGACCAACTTCCTCCATCCGTAAAAAAGTCCTACACGACATATCTGGCTGTTAAAAGTGACAGTAAACCCCAATAAACAAACAAGCAAACATACATATTTGCCAGTGGTCATTTAGAGGCATGTCTGTTATGCATTATAAGGATAGATTTTGCGCCTAAAAGTGTGTCTAAACTATAGCGAAGACATCACTCTTGATACATGGCGTCACGACTATGAGATTTTTCGGTAAGATTACCGCTGCGAGTGGCACCCAGACACACGTTACATCGCTAATCTCGCGGGGGGAAGCATTTCTCCTGTTAAATGCCTTTCATTTAGTATCACTGCCTCTAGAAATTAGACACCTCCCCCTGCTACCTTAGCACGTCCTCCCTCCCAGCCGCCATGTAACACTTAGAGCTGAAACGGTTAACCGATTAATCGATTAATCAATGATCAACATCTTGCTAGATCCAAAAAGTAATTGGTCGATTAACCGTTACTACTGTATTATATGGGTTAACAAAGGAACAAACATTGTCACCAAAACAGGCAAACATTGTCACACTGACTCACATCAATTATATGAGACAGAGTTAAGCATGCAAGTTACTTGCTGACATACTTGTTTACTTGCATGTTCATCACACTGTATCAGTGGCTGGAAATGGTAATTCTTAACCCTTTACCCATTGCGGGTAGCAGACGATTCTTGCAAAATAAATTCATGAATTACTAAAAGTTTTCAATTTTTGTTTCAAAAAATTAGCTTATGACCCCTCTTTGGAACGAGCTCAACGAGCCCGTTCCAATGAGATGTCATAAGCTATGTTTTTAAGACAAAAATTGAAAACATAATAGATTTAATTGGAGATTTTTGTATATAGGCCTAGTCGGTTTTGTTTGTTACGTTGGGTAAAGGGTTCATGCAGTAAATCATCAACGGTATGGCAATTATTCAGATGTCTATTTGGACAAGTATTTAATCGGTTGGGGGCGCGGTTGCTCAGATGGTAGAGGTGCAGGCTGCAAGCCGAGAGGTCTTCGGTTCGAATCCCACCTGCGGTGACCGCGTTGTGTCCTTGGACAAGACGTTTTGCCCCCATTGCCCATGTGGGGGCACGGTGCCGCTGTGTACTAAGGCGTACTGCACGTCGATGGTGCACCTGTCTTCAACCAATGCTAACCCTGCGTGTGTGGAGTTAGTATGTTGGGGAGCTGACATTTGCTCGCCGTTGCTCGGTGGTTCTCTCCGGGTACTCCGGCTTCCTCCATCCGTAAAACTGTCGTGGTCATGATTAGCCATTGTGCAGAAATATGTGACCTTAAACACCAATAAATAAATATAAATAAATTATTTAATCGGTTAACCAAAGTTAATCCACGTGATTAATCGATCAAGAAAACGCCTCAACCGCTTCAGCTCTAATAACACTTTACTCTAAAATCTGTTTCACCGCCCACACATGGCAGTATTCTGTAAACCAATAAAAGATATTGAGAACATGAACTTTTTGGTTAATGAACGATATAGGATGGTCTTACCTCACAGTTGGAGTTCAAACTTATAGAAAAAAAACGTTGTCAACTTTACTAACAATCACAACATATTACTACTTACCTGGGAAATTCAGTCAATTCAGAAGACGTCCTCACAACAGGCAAGGACAAACAGTCGACGGTTGCCTTCCTGCTCTGAGAGAAGAATCAAATGAAGCAACGTTGAGCTCTGGCACTAAGATAGTTTGACTACAAAAATTGCATTCAAATACAAACAAACAAACAGTAGACAAAACAGGAATGTCATGTTTGTTTCGCCTGACAGGAATGACATTCCATTGTCTGTAAATTATGGAACTCTTCAAAGCCCTGAGCTGCTTTATTTAGCTTGTCGTTTCAATTGTCCCCATTACGTTGATGTAGTATCGATCGATTCATATAACCGGCGATAATTTAAAGACCGCTGTCATTCTCAGAAAGTACACCTGCATTATCTTCGTCGCACTACCGATCTCATCTTACAAATGGAGTCATTCGTTCGTGCTAACTTCCGTGGATTTGGGACTAGATTTTTCCACATGGAAATAATAGTTCACAATCCACACAAAAAAATTTCTAAACCCTTTACCTAACATGAAAAGCAGACGACACTTGCAAAGAAAAATTCTTGAATAACTAATTTTTTTCATTTTTTGTCTCAAAAACATAGGTTATGACCCCTCATTGGAACGAGCTCATCGAGCTCGTTCCAATGAGGGGTCATAACCTATGTTTTTGAGACAAAAACTGGAAAAAATATTGAAAATTAATTAGCGATTTTTCAGAATAGCGCTGGCCGGTTTTGGCCGTTACGTTGGGTAAAGGGTTAACCAATAGAATGAAGACAATGTGCTACTGGAAATAACTCTAGGGATAACTAATAAAACACTTTCTTTCCATCCCAGGGTGTTTTTCCAAGAATCTTTGCCAGAGACTGGTGTTATGACACCAGCCTCTGGTAATTATTCAGGGAAAAGCTCCACGGAAAGTTTAACAAGACTCACTGCCAAAAGATGGTGTTATCAGTAAAAACATAAGAGAGAATTCTTCTTTGAAGTATCCTACAACCTGGTTCCTTTGGTACTTTAGCGCGGTAATTACAGAGATTATTATATTCTTTAATAATAAAAACTGTCGATGAAATACGATATTTTATTATATGTTGGTTTGCAAGATAGAGGGAAATATCTAACAATTTGTTTTCTATATCTACCGTCACGATAGATACAAGAGAATATCTCTCCGGAAGTGACGAATATTTCGCATTAAGTTTAGATCTATATCACGGCGCATGAATCTCAAGGCCTGGTTTTATCAATGAGAGAAAAAATGAAAACGTCCCAATAATCAGCCTCAATGCGTGGTATTATTATCACCGAAAAATCCCCAAGAAAGTGTGTTCTTTCCCCATCAATCTTTCACACAAGTATCAATGAAGTGCGGCAAGAATGTTTCGTGCATCCTATAACATATTCCGACTGTTTCGGTCAAAATCCTGACTTCTTTTGAATTAGAAACTTCTGTGAACTTATTCTAACTGCGAGAGTTACACCCAGCCGGAAGAAAAAAATCCCACTTGACGGTCTTTACTGACAGAAGCGCCAATTACTAATGACAGTCGAGCTTTCAAGATAATATCATCTCCCATGTTTTCACTGCTACCAAAATTGCTTCATAAAATGAATGCCCAGTCGCAGCAACATTAAATCTGAAGCCCTCATATATCCATATCTAACCTCATAGAAGTTTCTGAGAAGTTCGTTGGCTTTAAAACGTCACAAGACAGGTGTGCATAAACTACATTCAGCCAGTTGATATTTTTTACGGCTAACATCATGGTGACCTTCCCCTTATTCATCCATCTTTCTAAATGCCTGAAGACGACAAACGCTTCATGTTAAACAAGTAAGAAGTCTGCTATTAATTATCCAGCGCAATTGCATACTGCAGAAGTAGGCGCTAACAGATATTTGTTACTCAGTTTATTAGTGACCTAATATGATGTATATGGTGGCAGTTGATTTTAAGTTGTAAGAGGTAGATAACGTCTTCACGTTAAACAAGTAAGTATTTTATGATTGATCAATCATTCACCAGAATTGCATATTGCAGACGTAGGCAGTAAGAAATTTGTGTAACACAGTCTGTTAGTGACCTAATATGTTTTTTTTCTGGTGGTAATCGATTCAATATATTACAGAAGTAGGCTGTAAGAGATATTTGTTTCACAGATTGTCAATGACCTAATATGGAATATAAAGTGGCAGTTCATTTCATATTGTACAAAACAGATAACGTCTTCGCGTCAATCAAGTACGAATCCTACCATTAATCGTTCATCAGAGTTGCATATTGCAGAAGTAGGCTGTAAGAGATATTTGTCACACAGTTTGTTAGTGACCTAATAATGTGGTATTTATTTATTTAATTATTTACTGGTGTTTAATGTCACATACTTATGCACAATGGCTAATCGTGATCATGACAGTTTTACGGGTGGGGAAGCCGGAGTACCCGGAGAGAACCACCGAGCATCGACGAGCAAATGTCAGCTCCTCAACAATCTAACTCTGTTCAAACTGCGCTCAAGCAGGGTTACGGCGGTTGAAGACATGTGCACCATCGACGTGCAGTACGCCTTAGTACACGGCGTCATCGTAAATACAAACAAAATTTGGTCAAAGAATCCCACCTTCGGTCGTTTCGGCCCGTTTCTTCTAGCCTTTGGGTTGGAAGATGATTGAAGTAAAACAGTGGAGAAGACAGCGACCACAACGCGGCATGCTAATCTAAACAAGAGACTATAGTGTCTCATGGTACATGTACCGATATACGATTGTAACTTTACTTCCACTGGGCCGAACCATGGTGGTTTTGGAAATATGTATCCCTCCACTTTTATCGAGTTCCGCCCCTGTGTCTGAGAGCAATGTTCACGACGAACGATCGACGGCGGACGAAAAGCAGTAACAATATCGCCACCGGAGTGTTACTCGGATGAGCTAAAACCTTAACCTTTACCCAACGTAACGGCCAAAACCGGCCAGCGCTATTCTCAAAAATCGCCAATTAATTTTCATTATTTTTTCAGTTTTTGTCTCAAAAACATAGGTTATGACCCCTCGTTGGAACGAGCTCGTTCCAACGAGGGGTCATAACGTATGTTTTTGAGACAAAAATGAAAAAAATTAGTCACTCAAGAATTTTTTTTGCATGTGTCGTCTGCTTTTCATGTTAAGTAAAACCTTAATGCGTTTTTACGGCTGTATGCGTCTAATATGAAATTCTAATCAATATGCAGGAAATTACAAAAATTAACATTTATGAGGCAAATCAATTCACCAGCCAATAACAATAAGTTGTGGTTTCTCTAATTTTATGAAAGAACTATGTAAAAAGCAGGTTGTGAGAATTGATATAATCTGAGGAAATTAGAAGCAAATTACAGATGAAATGCAAATCAAATGTTATTAGACAGGAAGTTGTATAGTTATTCGGTTAAAAAGAATCCATCAGAATGTTATAAGAAAACATTAGCTAACACAGAGAACCTACGTCACATAAAAGGTGGCGAGAAACAGACATTGGAGTAAAATCATCCATTCCCGTGTTAACCATTAGAGTGCCACGAAGCTTTGAAATTCGTTTCCATTCGGAATCGTTTCGACGATTCGATTCGAATCGATTTGAGTCGAGCAAATTCGTAAATTTTCGAATCGTCGAGATGTTCTCAAAATACTACCAAATATCTCCTCTTGAACTCTTCTTCTATCATCAGGTCTCCCCAACCCTCCTATCGACATAGTCATTGAACCAAAGTAGTATAGCTCGTATGTTTGGGGCCTAGCTTGGATGACCCCGGTGGATGACCCCGGAAGTGACGTCATGTCATGTGACCTAGTGCCGCCATGTTTGGTTAACACGGTAACCCGCGTGAGCGGCCATGTTGTGACGTCATCGCCATAGTGATACGTGATGTGAGTGCGCATGCGCAGTGCGTGTTGTTAGGGTGATACATATTTCCGTCGTCCATTTTGTATACTGGAGGCCGCCATTGGAGGCCGCCATCTTGGTTTCTATGGTAGCACGTGATCGCTATGTGACCCAATTTTTCTGCAATGGGACGGTATATGTTCGGAGGGTATGTTCGATTGAATAGGAGTATTTTCCCGATTTGCAGAATTACCACAAACAACCCAAGTTTTACTATTTCGAATTCTTTCAGAACCCTATGTAGGACCGCCGTTCTTTTGGCTTATAATAGTAGCACGTAGCGCTATAGTACCAAGGGGTCCCCTGGGGGTGTGTTCGATTGAACTTGAGTAGTTTTCTGGTTCGGATTTTCCTCAAATCCTCGTTTACTTCGTAGAATTACCCAAATAGACCCGACCACCCTTACAGACCACCATAATCTCCACCAAACCATCCAAACGGACATGTGAAGCCCCTGTACTCCTATTCAATAGAACATACCCCCTGTACCCCTTGGTACTATAGCATAACGTGTTATTTTTATATGCCCAAAATGGGGCTTCACATGTCCGTTTGGGTGGTGTGGTGGAGATTTTGGTGATCTGTAAGGGTGGTCGGGTCTATTTGGGTGACATGACGTCACTTCAGGGGTCATCCACCGGGGGTCATCCAAACTAGGCCCCAAACATACGAGCTATACTACTAACCAATGTCGAAATATAGTCTTCAAACCTTCTTCTCGATTTTTTTTCACATGCTTTACTCACGCTGGTCATCAGATTACCACCTTTGCGGTGCAGTACCTCGTTTGCGGTGTAAAAAAGACAGAGATTATTGCTCATACAAGATGGAAAATTGGTAAGTACACGCATTTCAACAAGCCTACTTGCGTTGCAAACTCTTTCAGACTAGATATTAATTACCAATACTTTCATCCAAGAAATATTTTCATGAGAGAAATAAAAAAACAAATTTTTTGAAGTATTTTAAAGTGGAAATATGGAGATAAAAATTCCAGTTGTTGGGTTTGAACTGTGAATTATATTTAAAATATGCTATTGTGAGTCCTTGGAGCAGCATCCGTATAGAGAATTGTCTTATTTTAGCCAAATGTGTAAGTTACGTTTGTGAGCCTTTTGCGAAAACATGTTTAAACTGAATTTATCGAGGGGGGTAATTGATTTTTATGAATACCTTATTTGCGGTGTAAAGTACCACCTTCTGCGGTTTCGGTGTCTGCTTGGTGTACCACAATTGCGGTGCGAAACATTTAATGGGGTCACTATTTTACTAAAATGTTGCCTTATCTGGGCACCTTTATTCTCTCTGGTCTGTATACAATTAATTCTAAAGCATTTGTTTGATAAGTCCGAGCATTTATGATATGTTTAGCCCAATAGTTGGACATTGACTCACTTGTATTGGCTTTGAAGCTCCGAAAACAAGTATCATGTATTGGGCCAATTCACATTTGTTGATTATCCAGACCGCAAGTTGTTGTTTTTCGCGTGCATCTCCAGTGACAAGCAGGTCTAGTAAGCGCTCAAATCTGTCCGCCAGTCAGTCAGTCCGAAATACTTTGGGTTGAAATTTCTAGTCAAAGTTTTCTTGGCTGGTAACAAGGGAATGATTTTATATTTGGCCTGGGGCTTGATAATGTTTCATTGTACCGTGTAAGCAGTTTTCAGATCTTCCGTGTAGCCACTTCCTGCTTGCCAATTGTTTGAAATTGTACTGTACCCACTGAATATAAAAATTTCAGTTGAAGTTTTCTTGGCTTGTACGAAAGGGATTGATTTTATATTTGGTCTGGCGCTTGATATTTTGAGTTGTACCGTGGAAGCAATTTCCCGATCTGCCGCACAGGCGGTTCCTGTTTGCGGAAAATTTGAAATTGTACTATACCCACTGAAAAATTGCATGTAGGGACGCAGTTTCGGAGTGGTACTAGTCTTGTTTTTTTTTAGAAAAAGCCCTTTGATAATTGAGCACATACAAAACAAAGACATTTTTCAAATTATGGTACGTTTTATCACATAATCATCGTAACTTACAAATCACCGAGAAACTCTATCAGAGAGCTTTTCTATGAATTATAAATAGCAACACATGAAAAGCAGACGACACTTGGAAAAAAAATTCTTGAATAACTAATTTTTTTCATTTTTTGTCTCAAAAACATAGGTTATGACCCCTCATTGGAACGAGCTCGTCGAGCTCGTTCCAATGAGGGGTCATAACCTATGTTTTTGAGACAAAAAATGAAAAAAATATTGAAAATTAATTCGCAATTTTTGTGAATAGCGCTGGCCGGTTTTGGCCGTTACGTTGGGTAAAGGGTTAAGAAAGAAAAATGTCATTTGCAAAACAGATATTTACAGGATGCCATCTCAAAATTGTGAATTCTGGATGGTTAAAGTTTTAATTGAACATACATATTCAAAGTAAATTTCAGAGAAAATATTTTGGAATAAAGGGCAATGGGAATTTATTTATTTATTTATTCAATCAATCAATCAGCCCTACAAATCACAAATAATGCGATATACGGTCACCTGTAATAAAACACTATTGTCGGGTGGAAAATCCACCTTCCCACGATTTGGTAGTAATTCACCCTACATGTACAGAATGGCCGCTGGCGATTATCATCAATAATTCGACTTGATGTCTTAAAGAAAATTTGCAGGAGCAATTACTATAATTAATTCAGTGTGTAACCAAATATTTTCTCACTACTTTCGTTCAAAAAAGCCAATTTTCCCAAACAAACAAGTGAAAACATATTAACATTTTCATCCTTAACAATTAAAAAAATTATCACTTTGCATCAAAAACAGCATTTTGACCCTTGGTATTCCAAAATGAGCAATGGTGTTGTAATGAGGGAACAGAGAGAATAACCTGGGGGACCGGTTACTGTCGAAGCCTTTCCTAGAATCTTAGTCGAAGTTCGACTAAAATTCTAGGAAAGGCTTCTGAAACTGAAAGTTTGTAACTTAGTGCGTAAGCAAAACATTTCGGTTTTGTGAATGCACATACATAGTGTTAGTTTGGGAAACCTTGCCCGGCATTATAGGAGGCCCGCTGATTTTTTTCTCATTTCGGCTAATTACCCCAAGCCAGGATTCTCTTAGGCAGGATTTGACTTGCAGTGAAGGCCTCGCTGTCCTCACAGGTAAGACCGTAAGGGAATCCTGCTCTAAAGCAATTATGGAAAATCGGCGGGCAGCCCATAACGCCGGACTCCAGTGTTACTACACTGCCCCCATCTCGACGGTTTTGCGCGGATTTATTTTAGGTGCGATATCAGTTATGGAAATCCGGTTACTCCGAATTTGCGAGGCCTGATATTCCATGTATAAATTACAAAATATAAATTTGTATTAAAAATATACATCAAAATGGAGGTTATTGTGGATAGAACACGGGAAACTGATTCGTTTACCCCACAAGTGCTGATTGTGGGCACCTGTGGTTCATGGAAGTCTGCGATCGTATTCGTATGAAAACCGACAACCAAACAATATTTCACGAGAACATCTCGGGGCTACATATGCTTCATACATCCATGAACAACGCTAGGCAATCAAACCACCTCACAATGAAGCGACAGAACTTAGTCTGCAAAACTGCCAACACTGCCTGCATTTTTTGAAGACCTTGTCCATGGGTAACGGAAGTATTTAATATTTGGTAACTGTGCAATCTCCATATCAGGACAGAAGGTAGGGCGAGGACGAGCAGTCCCATTATTTCATTTTGAACGATATTGTTTATCGGTGTATTTTGGTCCCGTTGACCTGAACCTCCACATTGTGATGATTGTAAAACAAACGAAATGGTTTGACATTCATCTTAAAGCAGCCCTGTCGCTGCGTTTTGAAGTATTTCGATTTCCCAGATTCGTTCTTGAATATTTGAAGCATATTTGGCCACGAGTTGTTCTCACGAGTTGTTCTCACGAAATTTTATTTGATAGTCAGTTCTCGTACGAATTGGATCGCAGACTTCCAGAAATCATCGATACCTGCTATCATTGTTGTGTGTTGGACGAATATATTTTTCGATTTCTATGCATCATAACCTTTATTTTCGTTTATTATTTGTGTATATGTCATTCATATATTAACGGAATATCAGACTCAGAGTAAACCGATTTCCACTACTTCCATTACTTAAAAATAGCGCCTTATATAAAATGTGTAAAATACATCCTGGGCATAGACAACTTTTATCAACTCAATACGTCACAACTGTTTCAAATTCCTCGGACCTTTCATTAATTTGATTGCATAAACTAAAATTATTTCGCAGCACACAATGTTGTCTGTATTTTTGTACTATTATAAAAAAGAGTACTAAACTTGGTCCAAACAACGGTCCATCCAGCCCCCAAAGGTAATACTGTTTTCAGTCAACTGATTCGTTTACCCCACAAGGCGAGTCAATAAATGAAACACGGGTTATTCCTCTCAGCTCTCACCAGGCACGGTTGAAAAACCCTTCGACTTGACAGAATGCTCACTAGATCACTGGTTTTGATTGATTAGTGTGGGTGTTTATACTACGCACGTCGAAATAATTCAAGACGTCTGTACATATAAAACTGAAGGGCCAGGGTCATGTTTCGTTAGTAATCTTTAAAGATTGACACCGCAAAATGAGGTAATGTGAACCGCAAATGAAGGTACTCATTAAAAGGACAACACCGCAAATCAGGTATTCTAAAAGTTCAACACCTCTCGTCGAAGCAGCCAAATAAGGCGAATGCAGGACTTTTTATGAAAGCTGAAGCTGACCTAAACTCAAAGACAAAAGTCTGAAGCAACAATGGAGCGAAGGTTTGACCTTCTATGTCCTTGATATTCACGGAGAGAACAAATTTTGTCGAACATTACCGAAAGAATGAGGATGAACGCTAATGTATTTTCAATAACACAGCTCAATTACTTCATAAAACACACCGACACTATGTACGCGATTGCAATAATATTCCATAGATCGCCAGATTACATTCTTTTAGTGATATTCGCAAGTTAATAGCAGTTATACCATATTTTATGACACCTACCTTCAACCGTTTCCGTCCTTTTTAAACCGCAAACGAGGTACTGCACCGCAAAGGTGGTAATCGGATGACCAGCGTGTTACTGGAGCGGCCAATACGATAAAACTTTTATAATTGTATTTTCTGGAATTGTATTTTCTAGTTGTGGCATTAAATGGGTGAAAATGAACAATTAGCATTTTCAAAGATCAGGCAATTTGCCAGTTGGCAAATTGCCATATCTTTTAAAATGCTAATGATTCATTTTAGTCAATTATAGTAATAGGGAGGAAATATAATTCTGGAACATACAATTGTTAAAGATTTCTAGTGTTGGCTCCGATTGAAGGTCTTTCCAAAGAAACAGTGCCGCATACGAAAAGGCCAGTTTCAAGGTGCACTTTTGCGACACTGAATAATTTGGGGGACGATGATGTCGTATCCCGTTTTGTTGGACGATATTCAAGATGCTCTTTGACAAATCTTGATGAATATACCAGTGCCTTGAATGTTTGAAAAGGAAATTAAAAAATGTTCGCCCCTTTATTGGCCGCTAGTATAGGTTTTTGAGATTCGGTGTTATGTGATCAAATCTTTTTCCTAATAGAAGTTTGGCTGCTGAGTTTTGAACATGCAGTAATTTGTTAAGCTGTAGATCAAGAAGATTTTTATCGATTTTGGAAAACCAAAACTGAACCCGTTTGTAGTCTCATAACACCGAAAAATACGACTTCAAAAACTATGCTAAAACATTTTTGTTTATCATAAGATGGACCTTGTTTGTGTTCAACGAAAACTGAGAATAAATCAATTGATATATTCAGAGAAATTGTGAAACAGTTTTGTTTGTGTACGAAGGCTGTGTATCTGTACAGTTATTCTGTGTGAAACTTTCTATCTCGCTGCTTTTTGGCATACTGATAAATAGTCACTTGTACTCGGCCACCTATGTGCCCCTAGGTGTGTCTTGATAGAGAGACATGCCCATATCTCAGGCATGTTATGACCCATGAACCTGAGACAACACCAAATAAATCGACACCTAAAAGTCACCGAGGACATCCAAGAGTCATTGAGTACAGCATTTTCAGAATTGCCGGAAAACGCATTTTATGACCCTTAATGTATTCCCAAAGTCCACACATGTATTTTTATACAACAAAAGTGTGGGTGACCAAAAAGTTTGAAAGTGGGTCACGCTCATACCTTAAGCATGGGCCTGTGACCAACAGCAAATGAGTCGAGACTCAATGGAGGTTCAAATTATGGGTCAAGGTCGCTGAGGTCGACATTGAGTGCATTTTTCAGAATTGCCGGAAATCCCATTTTATAACCCCTAATGCAGCGTTGAAGTCCAGGCATGTATTTTCATACTCCAAAAAGTGGGTGGAGCAAAATATTTTGAAAGTGGGTCACGCTCATTTCTCAAGCATGTAAGAAATATGTACCTGGGATCAACACCTGAGTTTAAACTCCATGTAGGGCTGCACGGTATATCGATAAACCGATATATACCGATATTCAAACCAATATCGATTGAATACCGGCGCAATTACACAAATATCGGTTTATCGTCATTATTTGTTTACCTGCAATTTAATTTTCAAGATGTCTTGAGTTTTTTTAACTGTGGTCCCGAATGAATAATATTATCCCTTTTTCTAAAGAATCGTCTGCTTGTGCCCTCGCAATATACAAATTCCGCAGTTGAAAAAAAATAATTTTAAAAAATTTCAACAAAACTATATCATGTGACCCCTCATTGGAACGAGCTCGTTGAGCTCGTTCCAATGAGGTGTCACATGATCTAGTTTGGTTGAAATCTTTGGGGAAAATCTGATAAACTAATTTTTAAAGTATTAAATTTTGATATCGTCTGCGTTGGGTAAAGATTTTTCGAACCGCATCATCAAGGCATGCTAATTCGTTCCGACTGTGATGCCTCGAGTCTCGATTGTGGTACTTGTGTTCATATATCTGAACAGTTTTCGATATACCGGTATACCGCGGTATTTTTTTTGAATACCGATGCCGGTATTCAGTTTTGAATATCGTGCATCCCTTACTCCATGGAGGTTCAAGATATGGGTCAAGATCACTGAGGTTGCTAGGGGTATTTAGTGAATTTCTCAGATTTGCTGGAAAGGGCATATTCACCAAGATATGTCAAAGGGCATCTTGAATATCATCCAAAAACAAGGAATGCGAGATAATCGTCCCGCAAATTGTTCAGCGTAGGGATCTGCGAATCACAAATTTCTTTTCGAATCGAATCTAGAATCGAATCGTGTCTCTGATATCGACATCGAATCGAATCCCAAATCGAATCTTAAAAGACAAGTTATTTCATATTGCATCAAACGGAAGTTACGGAACACTGTGATGACCCTCACGCGACGGAGTGAACACCTTAAACACCAATAACTAAATATTCACTGTAGCACCGTCGCTGAAACAGCTAGGCCTATTGTCCATAGTTTTAGTTTTTGAAGGCCTAACTTGTTACTATTCACGTTCTTAAGAACGTCAACAGTAACAAGTTAAGCCTTCAAAAACCCAAACTATGGATAATGTTCTAGGCTAAATTCACACCTTACCTGACAATTAAACATTGTCAATTACTCAAATAAATGAATGAATTTTCTAATGACAGTTTTATCCTATTTTTGTTGGAAATGTAACAAATTGAAGTTAGTACGAGAGATTCGAAAAAATCTAATCCTGAGACTGATTCGGGATCGATCTCGAAGCATACGTATGGTATCGATAACGAATCGAATCTCGAATATTCGCAGGACCATAGTTCAGCGTCGCAAAATTACGGTGGGAGTAAGATCATAAATTTTCCGACAGATGGGGCAATGTAAAATGCAGGAAGATAAAACAAAACGATGTGACCTACTACAAATTTGGAGAAAAAAAAATTGAAGATGGGAGGGGGGGGGGGGAGGGGGGCTAAAATGCGTAATGTCCTTGAGTCGGATTCATAAAAAGCAGATATGGACTCTACTTAATTTGAAGAAAATCATATAGAGTCTTAACATTTGGAAGACTATACGTTTGGTGGGAAGGGGTGGGGTGTTAGCCACCTACCCACTCTATCGATGCGCTCCTGCTGATCTGTAACCTTGAGTGGTGGTTTTTATGAGCTCTCGCTGAATTCGTCATCGTTTGTGAGCAACGAAATATTCCTGATCTTACCAAACCTCTTTATTCCCTTAACCTTTTAGCCAGCGATTTGATTTGCGCCGGCGTATTGGCAGCATGTTTTTTCTTGCTCTCAGCTATAAAATACTTTTAAATAGTTCTTAAGGGTTTTTTTTTTATCTCAATTCTATTCTAATATGTACAGGAGACTATATTAGGATCACAGAGGACTATCTTGTTGGAAGCTTTCATCCTGCAAAGTATGCTATTTCTATCAATTTCTACCACGGCAAAGCTGTTTTTTCCTGATTTCGTTGTATTCGGAGACAGGTCAGCTCATATTTTGTTTGTAATTTTGACCATCGTTTTCGTCGGCGTCTGATACCTGATTCATTGAGGTGTGAAGATCCATTGTTCACTTATACTCCAGGTATTCATCTCAATCGACTGTTGTTCTATCATAAATATACAGTTATGTGTAAGATAACTCAAACATCCAAAAGGTATTACACTACAAATGAACTGCATGAAATAAACTTCACGTATCAGAGGGCACGGCGCCAGGACAATGCAGTCACCTTCTGGTTAGATGATGCCGTGATAAGCAGATTAAAGAAACATGGCATCTTCAGAAATCGTCGGACAAAAAGAGGTGCCAGACAGCCGCGGAGGTATCGAGCCAAGCGTGGCGTTGAGTTCAGCAATTTTACTCAGATCAAAATTAACCCCTCGCGTACGAGTGACGATGTGTTGCGCATGTGTGTTATGAATACTAGATCAGTTGTCAACAAAGTCAGTACGGTTCTTGACTTTCTGGAAGACAATAATGTATCTGTGCTACTGTTAACAGAAACGTGGTTGGTGGAAAACGATTCATTTACCGTCGGGGAGCTTCAGTCAATGGACCATAGACTATTTCACACCCCTAGAGAAACTCGCAAAGGTGGAGGAGTTGGGATTCTTGTTAAGAACAGTTTTCAAGTCAAGCCTTATCGTTTAAAATCCTTTGACACTTTAGAGACAACAAGCATTTTTCTAACTGTTAAATCACGGGTTATACACTTTGTGGTTGTTTACCGACCACCAGTTTCCCAAAAGAAAAATGTAACTGTAACAGAGTTTTTCAATGAAATTGCAGACTTTGTCGGAAGTCTTACCACAACACCCGGAGAATTAATTATTGCTGGTGACTTCAACTTTCACGTTGACGACACCACAAATACCACTGCCATGAAGTTCGTCGATCTTTTGAATTCCATGAATCTGACCCAACACGTCTGTAATGCTACTCACAAAGGCGGGCATACGTTCGATTTAGTAATTACTAGGTGTGACGACGCCGGTCTTATCCGTGGTACAGAGATCACTGACTTCGCAATTTCAGATGATTTCCCTGTCATTTGTGATCTCAATCTGCCGACTCAATTACCAGTGAGACGGAAAATCTCTTACCGCAAATTTCGTGGTATCGACGTCCCCAGATTCGCGACTTCGATTAATTTTCAATCAGCGACGATGTCGCGAGATTGCGAGTCCGTCGATGAGCTTCTGGAAGACTTTGAAAAGGTCATCCTGGAGCTGCTTGACAGACACGCGCCATTACGTTCCAAGTGTATTGCCATGCGACCCAATACTGAATGGTTCACGGACGAGATACGCACAGCTAAAACTTTGAGGCGGAAACTGAAGAAACAATGGCGACAGATGAGATTGTGCATACACTGGGAAGTGTTTCTTAATCAACGCAATCTTGTCAATAATCTTGTACTATCGGCAAAACGAAACTTTATTAAGGGCCTCATTGCTGATAATCGGCAACGGCCACGGGTACTATCCACAGTTTTAGATATGTTCTTGCATCGCAAAAAGCAGTCTATTCTCCCAGATCATTCCTCGGATGCAACCCTCGCCAATACCTTTTTAGTTTATTTTGCCGATAAGATCGAGACTATAAGAAAATCATTCAGTATGAAAGACAACCTGAATAGGCTCCATTTAAATGTGTGTAATCGCGGTCAGTCTGCCATTTTGGGGAGGTTTGATGTTGTAGATGCCTTAGGGGTAATACGTATTATAAAGCAGGCGCCATCCAAACAGTGCTGTCTTGGCCTCATACCAACCTGGTTGTTAAAGCCCTGTCTTCCTGACCTTATATCTCCCATAGTAAATATTGTTAATGCATCACTTCAGTCTTGTGTTTTTCCAGATAACATGAAACATGCTGTAGTCACTCCTCTACTTAAGAAAGCATCACTCGATCCTGAAATTCTCTAACCTGTCATTTTTATCAAAGGTTGTGGAGAGGGTGGTGGCTTCTCAGTTGAACTCACATTTATCCAAACATGGCCTAGCGGAAGTATATCAGTCTGCCTACAAACCGAGCCATAGCACCGAAACTGCATTGCTTCGCGTTCAAAATGACTTACTGTTATCCATGGACGATGGTAATGTTTCTTGCCTAGTTTTACTGGACCTCAGCGCAGCATTCGATACTATTGACCACTCGGTCCTAATACACAGACTGGAGCATAGGATAGGAATTACCGGAAAAGCTCTTGATTGGTTTAAATCCTACTTAACGAACAGAACGCAGAGTGTTTGTATCAATGGCCAAATGTTTGGAAAATTTGTCATTCCGTACGGTGTACCCCAGGGTTCTGTATTGGGGCCGATCTTGTATCTGATTTATGTTCTTCCTTTTGGGGATATCGTTCGCCGCCATAATCTTAAGTGCCATTTCTATGCTGATGATACTCATTTATATATTCGTTTCACACACGACACTGAAAAACTTGCCCGTGGGGTTATTGAAGCATGTATTACGGAGATAAGACTTTGGATGTCTAGTAATTTTCTCAAGCTCAACGACGAGAAGACTGAGATTATCTACGTCGGAACGCCTAAACAGCTGTATAAGTCTCCGTGTTGCAGTATCCGTATTGGCGAAGCTGAGGTGTCTCCTGCATCCGAAGTCCGACACCTGGGCTGTCTCTTTGACAATAGCCTCACTTTTGACACACACGTTACCCAGATCTGTCGTTCAGCTTTCTTTCACCTTCGAAATATTGGTAAAATACGATGTCTTATTGATCAGCAGATCTCGGAACAACTTGTTCATGCATTTGTTACCACTCGACTGGATTATTGCAATTCTTTGCTCTGTGGGGCTAAGCAATATAACATTGACAAGCTCCCGCGGGTCCAGAATTGCGCGGCTCGTCTCATTACGAAAACAGCAAAGTCATCGCATATCACACCTATTCTCATTGGTTTGCACTGGCTTCCAGTCCAACAAAGAATTGAATTTAAAGTACTGTTGCTGGTCTACAAGTGCCTGAATGGGTTGGCCCCGACATACCTAGTTGATTTAGTCGAATACTACCGACCACCCAGAACAGTTAGATCCTCCAGCATGTTGAATCTCAAACAACCCAGTAGCAAGTTGCGTACAGCGGGTGACAGGGCATTTTCAGTCTGTGGGCCTAAACTCTGGAATAGACTTCCGCATGATATCAGACAGGCCAGTTCCTTGCCCGTTTTTAAATCAAAACTAAAGACATTTTTGTTCAGACAGGCTTTTACTAACATGTTTTAACCTTTTTCATATGATTTTACCATTTGTGTGATGTACAGCCAAAGAGCATTTTTTAAATGGAATTTTAGGCTTAATAAATTATTATTAATTAATTAATTATTATTCACAAAAATCGCCCTTTAATTTTCATTATTTTTTCTTTTCATTTTTTGTCTCATAAACATAGGTTATGACCCCTCTTTGGAACGAGCTCGTCGAGCTCGTTCCAATGAGGGGCCATAACGTATGTTTTGAGACAAAAAATGAAAAAAATTAGTTATTCAATAATTTTGTTTGCAAGTGTCGTCGGCTTTTCATGTTACGCAAATGGTTAAAATTACCAAGAAGTGTAAACAAAGAACGCCATAATAATGGATTTAGAGAAGTGTTTTCTAAAATGATTTAATACCTTGACATTTTTTGCAATGTGTTTTAATCCTTAGAAAATTTTGTTAACCCTTCTCGTTACCTATCGAGTTAAAACCCTCAACGCTATCAGCAAGACTCACCATTCAGATCTTAATGTATTTTCATTTTTGTCTCAAAAACAGATCCCGTATCATCAGGGGTCATGAGCTATGTTTTTGAGACAACAAAATTCGTTATTAAAGAATTTTTTGCAAGTGAGGTCTGCTATTTTCAACGGATAATTAGCCTGTTGCTGGGCCCTACGAATCAAATAGAGTGGTGGCCGAGTGGATAAGTGCGCTGGTCTCTCATGCCAGAGGTCCCGGGATCGATCCCCGGTCGGGGAAAGTTCTCGAGGTGTCCGAATACTCTCTGTCAGCATCAATTGTGGGGTTGATGCTGTCACAGCGTGCCGTCTTATCGGGTGGGGACGTAAAATGGCTGTCCTCTGTGCGGAGAGAGACACACTCCGTGCAGGCTAAAGATCCCTTCGTAGTATTCGAGAAGAGCTAGGCCACGAAGTTGCCGCTATGAAGGCCATCCCACACACCTACGCCATTAGGCCGAGGAGAGGCGTTAATATAAGTTGCATAACTTGTTCGCCAATCCTTGTAAAACAAATAAGATTAAATTAAAATATTTTCGATTCGAATCTAAACTCGAATCCAATCGGGTCTATTATTTAAAATCGAATCGAACCTCAAATCGAATCAGTAACGTCTTGTGGGTGATCTATTAGGGGTTGGAGATGTAAAACTGACTTGCCTCGACTAGGATAGCTCATGTCACGACTGATAAAATATTCCAACCACATCATCACGGTACGCCTTCGTCGAAGGCATGCTCTGATGATGTAGTTGAAACATTACCCAGTAAGGATTATAGTTCAAAAACAGGAATTGGTACGAGAGAATTTCCGGTGCTAGATACAGCACGTGGCTAGTCGCTAGCAACGGCTTATCGTCGGGGAACTTTGAAAACTTTAAATTTGTTTTCAAGAACGGCAGTGACAAGTGAAACTGGAATTAGCAAGTTGGTGGCATGAGGCAGATTAATATAGCGGAAATTACATTCAGTCTTTATTTTAAACATCATTTATGTACAATTTCCAGGTTCACCTTTTGTTTTTTGAGTTCACATAGGTGACTGATACCAAACTATATTCCTATAAAAAAAATTCGATGGGAAAGAAGTTCGACAGCCGATTCCGAATCGAACCGAACAGCAATTTAAGATTCTAAATCAGTCGAATCTCGAAGCTTCGTAGGGTTCTAGGACCATGTCTTATCACATTGAGGACAGCAATGTTGTCGCAACATCTTCATCAGAAACGTCAATCCTAGTTTTATTTTATTTTTATAATGATTTTATAATGATACTTTATCGGGCGTCGATACGGATAGAATACATATCATGACTATAAGGTAAATATCAGCTTCTGCAGCCAAAGGGTGATTGTTATATTTATAATTATATGGCGCTTTGTATACCTGAGCTGAGGTGATAAAGTAGAAATAAATGAAAATGAAAATATAGACGGAGCTGGCGTCATCCGCCTATAGTTTTCCTCACAAAACAATCCATAACAATTTATAAGAAGCGGAAAATAGAGACAGTCAGAAGAATAAAACTGGTGTTGAATACTTCGATGAAAAGGTCACAATTACATTGGTACGTCTCACGTCAGTGAGGAAAATTAGTTTACTTTGACTCAAGTATGATGCTGTTAAAAGCCATCTTCTGTATTTTATACGACTCTACAAGAACATGCCTGAAAATTGTGAAATAATGCACATATCGATTTTACAAATTCACTAACATTTTGCAATTTCAAATTTTATATGAATCTCCCATACACTAAGTGTTAAATTTTCTGACAGTTTTTCGGAGATAAAGGGGAGCTAACTCTCCCGTAAGTCGCTTCCAATGACGACATTTCGCCCCCTGAGTTTCAGTGTGTTCTATGTGCCTAATGGCACATAGAACACATTGGAACTCTGGCGTTTGATGACGTAAAAGATGTTACGCTGTAGAGTAACAGCTTTTACTTCACCAAACACAATGGCGTTTACATTACATGAGGTTACAATACAGTGTTTCGTGGTAAACAGTGCCTCTAGTGGTTTGCACCCAACCTTTCATGGAGGATAAAAGTTCCTGGAATTATCCGATTGGTGGAAAATGAACCGAGCTTGTAAGTGTGAATAAAATTTTAAAGTGCATGTTTTGGAAAAGATATAAAATATTGGTGACTATTGTCTTCTGAAATGTATGAGAGAAGATTAAAATTGGGTGGCGGTAGGTAAAAGTCTGTCTATTTCATTCAGTGCAAAACTGGATGGGAGTACAGTAAGCTCCAAATTTAAAGGCAAAATTCACATGGCGACCTATATTTTTTTTCAGTATATTGTTTTCATGAGATGATAAACTAAATGGATAGATGGTTGTTTTTGCCCAAATCAGTTTGGTAAGATGGGGAGAGGAGGGAAGATTAGTACTGTCGTCAATGGAAAAAAAAACACTGAACTGTAACCATGAAAACTAACACTACATAAGGGAGATAACTCACATAAACTCTGAGCTTACTGTCAAATCTCTCCATGACTTTGCAATTTGTTTAGTGTTAAACATATGTTATATTGAGAGCAACTGTGCCGTGTACTGTTACTTTTTCTTGTTCAATTCTGTAACGAATAGCATATTCTTTGAATAGATATTGTTTGAACTTATAACACTCAGGGCCGGATTACGATTTTGTAGGCCCCTGGGTAAGATACGGTGAGGTCCTCAGTGAAAATTAACAAAAGCACGCAAATCGAATTTCGGATTCCTGAAATCAGTTAATTCAACTTCTACAACATAATGTCAACATTAGACCCACATAGATGGGTGCAAGTGTAACACAACAAAAAGAGAACATATATTGTGATATTTTCCAGTATATTATACAGTATATTAATTGAGCCGTTTTTAAAGAGATAATTCAGCATAGTTATACTTTCATTCTGCATTCACAAATGAAGTAACTTTTCACGGTAAATTAATTTCATTTAATCTCGGGAAGGCCTTCATGAGGCGGAGGCCCCTGGGCTGCAGCCCATAAAGCCCATGCCTTAATCCGACACTAAAAGCACTACATCAACGTTCCAATAGGGCTGCACGATATTCAAAACAGAATACCTGTATCGGTATTCAAAAAAATACCGCGGTATACCAGTATATCGAAAACTGTTCAGATATCTGAACATAAGTACCACAATCGAGACTTGAGGCATCACAGTCGGAACGAATCAGCATGCCTTGATGATGCGGTTCACGAAACTTTTACACAACGCAGACGATATCACAATTTTATATTTTAAATATTAGTTTATAAAATTTTTCCAAAAATTTCTACCAAACAATATCATGCGATCCCTCATTGGAACGAGCTCGTTGAGCTCGTTGCAATGAGGGGTCACATGATATAGTTTTGTTGAAATTTTTGAAAATTATTTTTTCAGCTGCTGAATTTGTATATTACGTGGGCATATGCGGACGATTCCTCGGGTGAAGCGATAATATTATCCATTCGGAGCTGCAGTTAAAAAACTCAAGACATCTTGGAATTTAAATTGTGAGTAAATTAATAATGACGATAAACCGATATTTTTGTAATTACATCGGTATTCAATCGATATTGGTTTGAATACCGGTATATGTCGGTTTATCGATATACCGTGCAGGCTTACGTTCCAACCTCGGTACTTATTTATTTTCTTACTAATAACTAAAATAAGTTGTAAATATTCAATTTTTATTGTCACGAAAAAATGTGCACATCATCATATTCAATTTCTGAATACATCAAATTATATTCTTTGAAAAGCGACCGGAAACTGCGAGGCGTCGAACTATTAAAAACCTTCTACAATAATTTTGTTTGTTGAGCATTGTTCATGGATAGCAACCCCCCCCCCCCCCCACCCCCTTCATAGTGGCGGTGGAGACACTTTTCAGTGTGTGCGCAATGAGCGTTCCAGCAATCCTGTTGTACAGAGATCAATAGTGATGGTGTACAGCGATTACACTGTTTAATACTTTTCATTATTAACGATAATTGTATTATTTAACCCTTTACCAAACGTTCCAATGATAGGTCATAACCTATGTTTTTGAGACAAAAAATGAAAATAATAGTTATTCAAGGATTTTTTTTGCAAGTGTCGTCTGCTTTTCATGTTAGGTAAAGGGTTAAAAAAACAATGAAGTCCCCATTACACCCACGGCAAAGCGTCTTCGTTTGCGCGCACGGATACATGGCCAAATTGTTGATTGCATAATTCACTTGTGAAGTTATCGTTTATAATCAAAACCGGAAATCCCAGTAGATCACACTTTGGAAAGTAATAAATGTTAATACTGACGATATATTGAGCGTAGTTATCAGGATGGGGGAAGCAATGTCATGATAAGAGATGATGACATAAACATTGAAACACTGGACCATGTAGGCCCCAGCGAATCACATATTTTCGATTCGAATCTCGAATCGAATCGGGTCTATTATTTTAAATCGAATCGAACCTCGAATCGAATCAGCGCTCTCTTGTAGATGATCTATTAGGGGAGGGGGCTGTAAAACTGTCTTGTTCCGACTGTGGTGGATCAAGTCCCGATTGGTAAAATATTCCAGCTACATCATCGAGGCATACCTTCATCGAAGGCATGCCTTGATGGTGCAGTTGGAATATTACCTAGTGAGGATTTTGGTTCAAAAACAGGAATGGGTGCGAGATAATTACCGGCACAAGTTGCTGCACATGGCTTGTCGCTTGCAACAGGTTATGGTCGGCATTGTTTGGAAACTTTAAATTTGCTTTCAAGAACGGTAGTGACAAGTGATACAAGATTTAGCAGATTTGTGGTATACAGGCAAATGTTATTTATATTCATACAGCAGAAAATACACCCAGTCTTTATATTCGGCATTATTTATGTACAATCTCAATCTTAACTATATGTTTTGTGACTTGACGAAGATGAGTGATGCCAGGCTATATTCCTATGAAAAGACTGATTCGATGGGAAACGAATCGGGCAGCCGATTTCGAATCGAACCGAATAGAAAAGTAGCATTCGAAATCGAATCGAATCGAATCTCGAAGCTTTGCAGGGTCCTAGGGCCATGTCTTATATTGAAGACAAAAATGTTATCGCAACATCTTCATCAGAAACGTCAATCCTAGTTTTATTTTATTTTTATAATTACACTTTATCGGACGTCGATACGGACAGAATATATAATGATTGTAAGGTAAATATCAGCATGTGCACCCAAAAGATGATTGTTACAGACTGAGCTGGCGTCATCCGTCTATAGTTTTCCTCACAAAACAATCCATAATTTATTAGAAGCGGAAGTTAGAGATAGTGAGAAGAATAAAACTGGTATTGAATACTTCGAAGAAACATTCACGATAACATCGGTACTTCTCACTGTTGATGTGTTACGAATGTTAGGAAAAGTAATTTACTTTGAAATTCCCATGCCTGATATTCCATCAATATAAATTGAATATGCACAAATAATAGATCAAAATGAAGGTTATGATGATACAACACAAAAAGAATATGTTATCAATTCAGAGAGTTGACAGCAGGCATCAGTGGTTCTTGGGAGTCTGCCACCATATTCGTACCGGAACAGATGAATAGTATTTCATGAGAATAACTCGTGACTAAATATGCTGCAGATATCCGAGAACAGAGCTGGGAAGTCAAAATTCTTCAAAACGCAGCTATAGAGCTACGTGGGTGTTAATTCCCAAATCCTCGGCTTTGTTTTGTTTCTATTTGTTTATGTTTAGTTGAGGGTCAATAGGGTCGGAAAAGCAACAATATACAATGCCCACTAGATTAAAATAATGAGACTGATCGGCTCAGCACTACAGATTGTCATTATATGGAGACTGTACAGTTGCCAGGCCTCGCATTCTTTAGGAGTGCGGGAGTGCTGCACGCCTAGAAAAAAATGAGGAGGGCATTTTTTTGCACCCCTTGATTTTCTGGAATGCCAGACCTGTTTGGGACTGCCTTTAAAATCTTTTATTATTTTATCCCCTAAGTTCCAAAGTGTTCTCTGTGCCAATAGGCACAGAGAACACAATGGAACTCTGGGGACGATTTGTCAATGTTGCACTGATTCGCAATACTTCAAGACCCATTCTGTCTCGCAGTTCGATACATCGTGAGTGTAGAAGACAGTCACATAAGAATTGAATGCAATATTTTGAACAATGAGATGTGTGGGCCAACTTTTGCACAATGAAACAGAATGTAAAACAATCTTTCAGTCACAATATTAATACCTTGAAGAGAATATAACCAAAATAGCATACAAGTTTTTGCATTAAAAATTGCAGGTGCAATTGCACTCCCAAGCAATCTGAGGAGGGCAACTGATTCGCACTCCTTGATTTTCTTGATTGCCAGGCCTGAGTTGTCATATTACTTACAATCTATAATCATACCTGTTTGAATTTCTTGAATTAAGGGGTAATTTTTATCCAAATTTGTGGTATTTCGTGATATACACATCTCCATCGGTAATGGAATCCTTCTTCAATAATAAAGCAGACAGTGGGTTCGGCCATTCCACAAATGCTGCCCTGTCGCTGCGTCTTAAAGTGTTTTGAATGCCTAGTTTTTTCTGGGATAGCTGAAGCACATTTGGCAACGAGTTGTTCTGAAATATTATTTTTTTTACCAATTCTGTAACTAATACTGTGGCAGACTTCCAGGAACCATTGATGCCTGCCGTCAACTTGTTGAGTTGATTGCATATATGTTTTCGTATTCTATACATCACAACCTTCATTTTGATGTACAATTGGTGTATATTTAATTTGAATTCACGGAATATCAGAGGTGGGATCTCCAGAGTAAACTAATTTACCTTACATACATAGCACCTTAAACACGTTCGAGATTTTCGTTATTGTGATTATCTGGTGCGAAGTTGCAGCTGAAATGAGGCAAAGGCATGCTCCTTTTGTATGTTGAAAAGTCTTTGTTTGGTAAAATGGTTAGATTACAATCAAAGTCTGATCAGAAGATGTGCATAACTTTGGAATGATCGTTGATCTTTTAACGACAATGCGCTTTACCGATTCAGTCTCCGGACTCGTCATACTATTTTTATATACTGGTCTGTCTCAACCAGAAGCTCGAAGATCTTAACCCTTTACCCAGCGAATCGGCCGCATATGCCCGCGTAATATGCAAATTCAGCAGTTGAAAAAATATTATTTTTAAAAAAAATTCAACAAAACCATATCATGTGACCCCTCGTTGGAACGAGCTCGTCGAGCTCGTTCCAACGAGGGGTCACATGATATGGTTTTGTTGAAATGTTTTGAAAAATTTGAAAAAATGATATTTAAAATAATAAATTTTGATATCGTCTGCCTTGGATAAAGGGTTAACTGGCTGAGTGCTACATGATTTTTGGTGGTCTGAAATTCTTCATCAAAATTTGTTTTATAACAAGCTAATGAAGTGTGCCCACAGGCACTCATCAACATACTCAACTTAATTCGTCGTAGGGATGTATTATTCGAAAAGTTATCTCCCCCTGTGAATACTGGAGTCTGACTGTAATGTAATTAGCATTGATCCACTGAAAGGTGTGAATAAAATCTTGTTTGTCGGGAAATCGTTTTCTCAAGCGGCGAGAGAAGTAAGTTGAGAATGTTTGAGACAAAATGTAATATTTATAGTTATTCAAGAATTTTTTTCCTAGGTGCTATCCACGTTGGATAAAGGGGTGATATTTTTTATTGTCTTTTTACGACCAACGTTTAAAAATCAAAATATATTATGTGCTATATAATTTAAATGCAATTAAGTGTTACTGTCAGTTATTCATTGCGTGTTACTTGAAATTTTATTTAAAAAAATAATAAACTGACCATGCCTACTATAAAAATGGATATAATACACATAAATTTATAAATATATATCACTATATACATACAGTACCTATAACAGTATATATATTTAAAAACACGTAACACGTGATGACAATAGCCTGAATTTTTAAAATTACATTTCAAAACTTGCCCTAAAAATTTTGAAAACGTCTCGATAAGCTTGATTTTCTCCGACCCGGTGTAATTAGCTATTACAAATAAATTATTTAATATTCGTACTAAATTATTGGAAATTAAATAGCGAAATAACTAAATTCCTTCTAAAATGCAATATATAAATAATTATTTGTTGCTATAATGAAAGTTGTAAACGTAGCGGCGGAAAATATTAACTGGGTTTTTGTCCGCATTTTTGTGGCTTTTTTTCTTGTCCGATCTTAAAAAAGGGAATTTTAATCGGGTGGCTGTTTGGACGGCGGTTCTTTGACCGGTGGCTTATTGTCCCGTTGACCCGTTTGTACATGCACTATAATTGAGTTATTATTGAAATAAATCTTACCTTTCCATCTTTTTCTATTAGTCTCTCAACTTCATATTTGGTGGGCAGAATATTTCTTGGCACCGAGGTACTTGTTCGTACAGGGCGTGGCAGCTTTTCTCCCTGTGCAATTTTTTTCCAGTCAATATGCGAATGTGAACGTAGCTGTCTTTCAGTGGCCATGCTTGTGAAAGTGTGAGCCATCTCTTTTAAAGCAGGTATTAAAGGAACCTCCGGACAGAGTCAACAGTATCTGTGTGACATTACAAATTACAACGCAAACTATCTTCTTATTGTAGAAAAAACACACACATACACATATTTATGGACTTCAATGGACAATGAGGCATACTAGTTAAATAAGCGACAAGCTTCACATTTCTGGCTGAACTGAAAGTAATTAATAGGGCTATCGCACCTTTCCTTTTATTCACACCGAAACCTTCTGCATATTGTGGACTGTGGGTTCAACTGTTTTTACAACAATCAAATTTGTCTTGGTTTTAACATCAAAAGGAAAAAAATGGGCAAATGTCAGATTATATATTTTTATATGATTAGAGAGGACAATATCTATATTATATGCACATATGCGCAGAGCATTGCTAATATGAAGACTAAAAAATATTTTAATCTCTAAAAGTTGACGAAAACGCAATTTTCCATTATTTTACATGGCACTCTACACGAAATAACCGTACCTTTTTAAATGAACAGGGGAAAAAAATTGGTCGAATGAAATGGTTCGATTATATCACCAAGTGAGAGCATATATATTGTTCTTAAACGTCTGATGCGCAGAGCAAATATAACTTTCACGGGTTTTATATAATTTTGAGAAATATAAAAATTCCCCATTCAATTAGTGCTAATTTTTGCAAGCCAATTCCTAGCAATCAGGGGAGATAACTATTTGGTAAATAGATGCGAATAACGAGAATAGTTGAACATGTAATTTGTGATAAAATAAATTTCTATAAACAAAATATTATTTGCGTTTGACTGAAGATGAAACATGAACAGGGAAAATGTTGGCTTTTGCTGTGGTACCCTCATTTTTTTTAAAGCCCTGATAGTGGCTTCTTACTCCTAACCAGTTAAATTGCAGTACTGGTTGGAGTAATACACCGCACCATCATTTCGATCAACACAGTAAAAATACCATACCTAATTTTATAAAGATGCATTGTTGGAGGTGAGGGTGGGATTGGGGAGTGCAATTAGCACTACAGATACTCAAGGGAAGTGGGAGCGCTGTGGCTCAGTGGTAGACTGTTGGACTTCTATGCTAGAGGTCTCGAGTTCGATTCCAGTCCGGGACGAGCCGCGTTGTGTCCTTGGACAAGGCACTTTATCCCGGTTGCCTACATGGAGGCACGATGGCGGCGTGTACTAAGGCGTACTGCACGTCTTGAACAGAACTAGAATGTTGAGGAGCTGACAGTTGCTCGTCTATGCTCGATGATTCTCTCCGGGTTCTCCGGCTTCCTCTACCCGTAAAACTGTCATGGTCACGATTAGCCATTGTTCATAAGTATGTGACCTTAAACAACACTAAATAAATAAATAATACTCAAGGGAAGCAAATTTGGAGAATGCATGTTATTTTCTTCATACGAGTGTATTTTATGCATATAATATTAAATAACTGACTAATGAGCTTATGTGCCACCATTCCACTAATTACCAGGTAACGGCTTAAAGCGTTGATGTAAATTGTTGATGCAATAGTAGATTACACCAAATTATAAACTTTCAGCAGGTTTTTATTTTGCCTTCATGACTGATTCATTTACTTGTTTAAACTTGGCCAGCAAATTCAGTCCACGATATAGTCTTGCGCGATATCCCTTGCTATGATGTAGCTTGATTTACCCTGTTTAACTCACTGAGCTCTGTCAAATAAAATAGAATTGGTTAACTTCCCAGTTGGATCATGGGAAGATTTGCTAATCCTAACTCCAATATTTTGACATCGATGTGCAGGAGGTTTAAAATTTACCAACCACTGACCTACATGCCATACAGTACAGTCGGCGTGGTCTGGTCGTAATCCACGCGTGGACAGTGGTGTCCACGCTTCCATTTACCAAGTAATACAAATCACCATCAGCAAAATTTTAATTAATGAAGCACCGGGTTATACCCGGTGCTTCATTAATTAAATTTTTGATGATTATTCCTATAAAGTGTGTTTGGAATCTAATATTATTGCGTCCGCGGAAATATTGCCCACTCGTGGAAAATGATATGTTTCAAACATTTCATTATATGGACATACACGACATCACAATCTGTAACTGTAGCATGGTATACATTATATTCATTATTTATTGGTGTTTAAGGTCACATACGTATGCACAATGGCTAATCGTGAACGTGACAGTTTTACGGGTGGAGGAAGCCGGAGTACACGGAGAGAACCACCGAGCATCGACGAGCAACTGGTATACATTATATAAATTCACCTACAGCTGTACACTTTCGTCTATGATACCCCCCACCCACCCCCACACACACACACAACACAGCACCACGTCTATAACTGTACCTGATACTGTGTGTGTGATTTCCTGGAACCGTAATCCCCAGTCTATGATACAGTCTACATCCACACCACCTACCCGGCAATAACTGTAATTATGTGATTTGGTGCAGTGGTTTTCTGTTTTTCTACATCAAATTCTTCAAAATTATATGTCATGTAATTGTTAGCAATTTTCTGACTTACTGTATGGTGGCAAACAGCTTCGAGTTCAGGGATTTTTTGATCGATTAATCACGTGGATTAACCTTGGTTAACCGATTAATCACTTGTCCAAATAGATATCTGAATAACTGCCATACTGTTGATGATTTACAGCATGAACCCTTTACCCAAGGTAACAAACAAAACCGACTAGGCCTATATACAAAAATCTGCAATTAAATTTATTATGTTTTCAATTTGTGTCTTAAAAACATAGCTTATGACCCCTCATTGGAATGAGCTCGTTCCAATGAGGGGTCATAAGCTATGTTTTTGAGACAAAAATTGAAAATTTTTAGTATTTCATGAAATTGTTTTGCAAGTATCGTCTGCCACCCGCAATGGGTAAAGGGTTAAGAATGACCATTTCCAGCCACTGATACAGTATGATGATCATGCAAGTAAACAAGTATGTCAGCAAGTAGATTGCATGCTTTACTCTGTCTCATATAATTGATGTGAGTCAGTGTGGCAATGTTTACCTGTTTTGGAACAAGTTAGTTCCTTTGTTAACCCATATAATACAGTAGTTCAAAAGTAACGTTTAATCGATCAATTACGTTTTGGATCGACCAAGATGTTGATCATTGATTAATCGATAAATCGGTTAACCGTTTCAGCTCTACATGTAACCTAACTGGACCTGGAGTATTTCCACCATTTCACATCTTAGAGAAAATGCAGGTATGAATTTTTATGCATCTAAGGCTATCCAATGCATACTCTCAACTTAACCCTTTCATCCCATCATGCCTAACCTCACTTAGGGGCGTCATGAAGATGACCGTTGTGTGTGTGGGGATGGGGGGGGGGGGGGTATACCAAATTTGTCCCAGTGGTGATGGGTTAACCTTTTCACCCCATCATGCCTAACCCCACTTAGGGGCGTCATGAAGATGACCGATGCGTGTGTGTGTGTGTGTGTGTGTGTGTGTGTGTGTGTGTGTGTGTGTGTGTGTGTGGGGGGGGGGGGTGACAGGGGTGGGGTGGGGTGGGGGCAGTAAACCAAATATGTCCCAGTGGCGATGGCTTAACCTTTCATCCCATCATGCCTAACCTCACTTAGGGGCGTCATGAAGATGACCAATGTGTGCGTGTGTGGGGGGGGGGGGGGGGCGTTGGGGGGGGGGGCAGTGAACTAAATTTGTCCCAGTGGTGATGACTTAACCCTTTCACCCCATCATGCCTAACCTCACTTAGGGGCGTCATGAAGATGACCGATGGTTGTGTGTGTTTGGGGGGGGGGGACCAAATTTGTCCCAATGGTGATGGCTTCAGTCCCGACATTCTAACAACACGATCAACGAAGATGATGTAATTGGGATATTAGTCAGCCGACATTATAGTCTACATTATAATTAAAAACACAAAACCACTTACAAGTTCATTGGTGAGTACATAAACTATACTTGTAGTAGTCGTCGCGCAACTTCAGTAGCACGTAAGATACCTATACTCCAAACTGGCCATGCTGGGTCCTCAACAGTCCAAATCTGGGACTACAGTCTTTCAACCCTTTACCTAACATGAAAAGCAGACGACACTTCCAAAAAAAATTCTTGAATGACTGTTTTTTTTGTCTCAAAAATATAGGTTATGACCCCTCATTGGAACGATCTCGACGAGCTCGTTCCAATGAGGGGTCATAAGCTATGTTTTTGAGATAAAAATTGAAAATATAATGAAAATTAATTGGCGATTTTTGAGAATAGCGCTGGCCGGTTTTGGCCGTTACGTTGGGTAAAGGGTTAATAAAGTACACGGTTACTGACAAGAGCGAATCCAGTCCTGACTATAATGTCCCGACTGGAAAAAATTATCACCCCCTCCCTAACGATCCATTAGCGACGCCCCTGCCCACACTGAAGGATTATATTACCCTAAAAACTTTGCTTAATCAAAGTGACTAACTCAGGTTCGTTAAATGCTTGTTTCACAGTGACTAAGTTTGATTAGTCAAAATGTTTATCCTAATATGTTGGTCAAGTTGACTAAGGTAAATTTATGAAAATGATAGTCATTTTGAATATTATTCAGCTGATATTAGTCGAAAGTTAGTCATTCATGACAAGGTATCCTCATGGAAACCATATGTAAATTGGAACATATCATAACTAGCAAATCACATACAGGTAAAACAAAAATGTTAAACAACAACTAACTATTAATCCTTTGAATACTGGTGGTATCTTCCATGTCAGTTCAATGGCAGTAATTGGAAGAGTCCCTAATACTGTATTTGGAAATGGACCAATTAATATTTTCAACGTGCAGCCTTAGGGCTGCACGTTGAAAATATTGATTGGTCTACCCCACACATTCACTTAGTACCCATCCTACTTAATGAAATTATGACGCATCCTGTTCCTGGGACGAAAAAGCGGTCTCTCGAATTCAAAGGGCTAAAATGCCTTTTATTATGAATATGAGATCACAAATAAAAGGAAGACAAAAAATAAAATTTAATGATGAAGTATGAACAACAGATGAAATAAAATAAAACCAAAAACTCAACACCAAAACAAACAAGAAAGATAAAAATGTATCGAGCAAAATTACTGAAAGCACATCACAAATTTGAAAATGGCGGAATCTGCAAATCAACTCCCAGAAGTCTTTGTTACTTGCGGGAACTATAATCCTGGAAATTTCATTTCTGGCTAAAATGGTAGCGAACCGAAGACATTTGGTTCATTTGAAAAGCGTTGCTTCTGTGTCACCTGTCACTTTTCGTCTTCTTCTTGAATGGAAATGCAAATATTAGCGTTAAGAAGATTTTTTTAGTATGGAAGAACGACCATAACGGACTGAATTTCTGAATAGCTAACTCATGATTTGAATGTTAATCATTTTGACTAACCACCTTTTGTACGAATCTGAAGGGTGATGGGGGGGGGGGGGGGGGGGGGATTAACGTTGACTACAATACGGTTATCGTGGACTTGTCACTTTCCATGGGTGGGAATATTTCCACGGACACAATAATATTAGATTCCAAACACTAATTATAGGAATAATCATCAAAAATTTAATTAATGAAACACCGGGTACAACCCAGTGCTTCATTAAATCAAAATTTTACTAATGGTGATTTTAATTACCAGGTAAACGCATGCGTGAATATTACTGCCCACGCATGGATGACGACCTGTCCACATCGACTGTATTGTAACTTCTTTTCGTACGAATCTAAAGGGTGGTTAGGAAGGTGCAACGATACTTCCGATTGGATCAATAAATAGTCCGTTGGTTCTTTTTCTTCTTCAGATTCAACAACTACTTCTTGGGTTTCAGACTGTTTTGACTCATTTGATTCCGAATCTTCCGCTTCTTGGTGAACAGTCCCGACAGTATTGCATTGCGTCCGCTCTCTTCGTCGTCCAAAACCCAAATAAGACTTAAGTGGTGTGCCTGTTCGTTTTCCAGACATAGGACATCTGACAGTGCAGACTTGACGGGTTTTAACAACATCCCTAAAATCCCCCTTTCTGTGATATCCACTTTCTTTTTTGATCGGACAGTTTATTCTTTGGAAAGGCTATCCTCCGGGTTTCATATTCGTGTAGAATCAGTTGAGTTCTCTCTGATTTGGCCATGGATAGCTTACAATCACATATGCAATAAATCAAATCATCACTAGCGGTCTTGGTCGTGGTCTTTGCATCGCGTCGACCAGCTTGAGACAGAAAGCGCAACAGTTTTCTGTTTGTTTTCAGTCTTTCCATTTCAACGTTCTTGTTTTACCGATTGTCTCCTTGAGCAAGGGCTGCACGATATTCAAAACTGAATACCGGTATCGGTATTCAAAAAAATACCGCGGTATACCGGTATATCGAAAACTGCTCAAATATATGAACACAAGTACCACAAGCGAGACTTGAGGAATCACAGTCGGAAGGAATCAGCATGCCTTGATGATGCGGTTCGACAAACACTTACCCAACGCAGACGATATTAAAAAAGTTTATTATTTTAAAAATTAGTTTATCAGATTTAACCCCCCAAATTCTACAATACAATATCATGTGACCCCTCATTGGAACGAGCTCAACGAGCTCGTTCCAATGAGGGGTCACATGATATAGATTTGTTGAAATTTTTTAAATTAATTTTTTGAACAGCTGGATTTGTATATTACGTGGGTAAAAGCAGACGATTCCTTGGGTAAAGGGGTAATATTATTCAGTTAAAAAACTGAAGACATCCTGAAAATTAAATTGTGGGTAAATAAATAATATATTTTTGTAATTACACCAGTATTCAATCGATACTGGTTTGAATACCGGTATATATCGGTTTATCGATATACCGTGCAGCCCTACCTTGAGCACACTTTTTATTGTGTCTCTTTGTGACAGTAATCATCTTCGTACCTCGCCATGTTGTCTGATCTTTAAATTAGTTCTCCACCATATCTGCAGCAGTGGACTGCCTTTACTCTTTGACGACCAAAATGGAAACGGGTATTTGGTGTGGCGCATATCATATTCTACCTTTCTCAGTGCGCAGGGTGGAATAATTGATGACGAGAGAAAATCACTTTTTTCCGTAACAAACTTATTTTTGTCGTTGGATATACCATATGTCAACAGGTTCGATACACTCGTCTTTTCACAGATGATCTCAATGATATTTGTGGCTGTTGGGTTAAAAAATCAACCCAAATCAACTGGGTTGAGTGAATATGAACCCAATTCATTTTATATTCACACAACCCTGCTGATTTGGGTTGCTTATAACCCAACAGATTTAAAGTATATCTGCACCAGGCAATGAATCTAATACCTTTTGTCTTTCTATCACCAGGTGCTATTCTCCGGCATCTCTCTGTGGATGGTCTTCAAAGCTGACCTCACTGAAACCATCGACCCGTCTGGAACAATGCTTCGTCTCATGCCCCTTAGCGTTATATGACCTGGGAAGTCCCTTACCACAGTATCTACAAGCGAATAGTTTCTTTTTAGAGATTCTCTGACGGTAATAGTAGTTCTCTTCACACTTTCGTGCACTATTCGAGATGGTATCTCTCTGTGTACAATAATGGCGTTCAAGCCGAAGAGCGGTGACTGGTCAGACAAACATCTTGGTACATCAATAGCAAAGCCGAAAATTCGGAATGTTTTCACTCAACGGTGGACTTACAAGAAATGAATCAGAAGGGGCGTTTAACCCGCCTCTCGATGCTCTATGTGTGTTTTTTTTTTTTCTTTTTCCTGGTCGGTCATGGCTTTGATGGACCTTTAGCCGGCGAAGTTGATCTGGCGGTAGGGAAGACTGGTTTCTCTAGCCTCTTAGTAGTTCCTGTCGACGTCTTACCATGGCTTATTCTGGAGCTCTGTAACACGCTTCTGTCTTTTCGGTCAGGCTTCAGATCTCCGAAGATATATCAGCAGCCTAGTCAGGACTGGGGTGGGAGTGGGGGGGGGGGGGGGGGTTGAAGAGGTAGGTTTCGAAGAGCTAGTTTCCATACCCGCCTCAACCTCACTAGTTACAAACTCATCCTCCAATTCTGTTCCTGGGGAGAAGGAATTGGGCTCTGAATAGGAGTCACCGGAGTTTGAGGTGGTAGTGGCCTTCTCTGCTTGTCTCCCCACCTTCTCTTCTTTCTTCTCTCGTTCTTCCCTTTCCTTAGGAACTCTTCCAGGCGTTTGACGTCCCCGCGCTTAGTAGATGGACTCTTCTTCTTGATAGTATGTCCTGCCACAAAAGGTACTATCTCTCCCGGGTGCGCGGTGGCTCAGTTGGTAGAGGTGCAGGCTGCAAGCCGAGAGGTCCTCGGTTCGAATCCCACCTGCGGCAACCGCGTTGTGTCCTTGGGCAAGACACTTCACCCCGATTGCCTACATGGGGGCACGATGACGCTGTGTACTGAGGCGTACTGCACGTCGATGGTGCGCATGTCTTCAACCAATCTAACCCTGCCTGTGCTGCGGTGCAGAGTTCAGAGTTACGATGTTGGAGAGCTGACAGCTGCTCGTCGTTGCTCGGTGGTTCTCTCCGGGTACTCCGGCTTCCTCCACCCGTAAAACTGTCACGGTCACGATTAGCCATTGTGCATAAGTATGTGACCTTAAACACCAATAAATAAATAAATAAATAAATAAATAAATAAATAAATAAATACTATCTCTCCCCGAAGGAGCTGGTTGTACTTCTGTAGTCTTGAATTCCACAGTTAAATGGAAGACTCGCCCATCACTTGGAGAGTCAAGAGACGCCCATAGCTGATAAGGGTAGGTTTATTCTAGTTAGGAAATCCAATGCAACCATTGAGAGCGTTCAATTAACACGTCTTCATACTCTGAAATCAGAGGAGCGAATGATATGTACAGCATCCACCGTATACCTCCCAACTGAAGTACCCGGAAGCACCCTGAAGTACCCGGGTGTAGCACTGAAGTACACGGATGTAGCCCCTTTTCCTGACATCTGACTTTGAAATACGTAAATGAGGATATGGGCATCTTGGTGTTGGATCGCATTGAGTGATTTCTTAATGACCCTCACTCTCACTTCTCTACGGACCTGGCCTCCATACGGTAGAACAGGGAGATTAAAAAAATTCTTCGTTATTGCTGAACAGATAGAGTCAGTTGGAATGGATCGCTCCCCATTTACTGACTTCTGAGATTGTCCTGAAAGCAGACGATATCAAAATTTATTATTTTAAATATTAGTTTATCGAATTTCTTTCGGTATATATCGGATTATCGATATACCGTGCAGCCATATGAAGCACCTAAGAACATTCTGATATGTCCGTCAGGTTGCTCCTTGATATAACATCAGTACACGAACATCTGTATCTTTTGATTTGACAACTATCCTAGTGATATGTGGTGAAGCAAGTAGAATAATACAAGTGGCAACACGAAGTCTTCACGATATTCAAAACTGAATACCAGTATCGGTATTAAAACAATACCGCGGTTTTCCGATATATCGAAAACTGTTCAGATATCTGAACATAAGTACCACAATCGAGACTTGAGGCATCACAGTCGGAACGAATCAGCATGCCTTGATGATGCTGTTCGAAACACTTTTACCCAACGCAGACGATATCAAAATTTATTATTTCAAATAATAGTTTATCAGATTTTTCAAAAAATGTTTTCCCCTCTGCCCCCGTGCTTCCGGCAACCTTGAAACACGTTTATGTCACTAGTAAAATTCCAACTGGTGAATTGTCAGTTATATATGGTGATCTTGAAGTTGAATCTTTGCTCACGTGCTGTATGTTATTTTTAGATGGGGAAAATTCATTCGCCAGGTGGTTTCTAGTTGAACCATCATTCAGATATTGTATACATTGTTTGTCACATAGGTATTACGTCACACCGTTGTTTAAAAGAAGTGATATATTTCGAAGAGTTGATAAGAGCATATGCTGTATTCAACAAATATCAGCCCAAGCATGCAAAACCTGTGCGATGAAAGATATCCAAAGGCAATGGATTGGGACAGTGTCAGCTCGGACATAGACAAAAACCCGTGAAAAACATTTTAGTAATATGTATTAAAGTATCTGAAGCCATTCACGCAGTATTCTCACCTTGGACTTCGAGGTGCTAACAGCAATACAATGGAGCTCCCATTTATGATACAAGAAACGCTGCTCAGAGTGAAGGCTTCCCTTGCCAGCACCTGGATTATCCAGGTGCGCAAGGGAACAATTCACCTGACAGTGGATTTTGAAAAAGAAACAGAACCGGCGCCTTTGGAAAGATGTAGTACCTTTCGTGGGGTGACTCCCCCCCCCCCCCCCCCCCCGCACTGGTCACATTCAAAGTGACCCGGAGCCGCTGAGTGATGACAAACGGATAGAGGCCGCTGAAACCAAGAAGAAGAGGAAAAAGAAGAAGGGACTCTCCGCCAGGCGATGACGAGATGCCCGCCGAATGACGGAGTTCCAGGAGAAGGAGAAGGAAGAGAGTGAGGCAATTGAGGCGTTGAAGATCAACACCTGTCACCCCTGACCAACCCTTGCCCAGCCCAGTAGGGTCTGGAGGACATTGGGTGGCCAAGAGACCAGGCCATCCACCTCATCAGACTCTTCGGATGAAGAGGAGATGAAGGGGAGACTTGTCTGTGCTGCAGGAAGTTGTTTCTGACAGAAGTACCTTCCACTCCTCCCGGATTCTTTGGACCAGGAATCCGACCAGGAGGACAGCATCCCGGCTCCGTGGAGGCGTTCTTTGGGGGAGGAGATCGAGGATGACGCATTCCGGGCAAAAACACAGCAGAAATTCAACAATTTCATAACGGCAGGACTAAAACATGATACAATCAAGGAGTGGCTCCTAGGAGATCTCGCATTTCATAGAGATTCTAAAGAGACAGCAGCAATGATCAGGCCGTTCATAACCAAGCTACAGTCTACCCCTCCTCCTGAACTGATAACGCCTCCAACATCCATCTTTCCGACACATGCTCCTCCTTCCAAGAAAACCCACAGGGGACGCCGACGTCGCTAAGTACCCTAGCCATTCGATCCTTTGCTGCGCCTAGACATGAAAGAAAAACTTAAATACAGTCATTGCTAAGAGTCGAAAGAGGCTTGCCCCAAACCATTACATTCGCACGCAACATTCTTAACTTCCTCGCCTGGTGATATTATACAACGTTTCGCCCATAAAAAAAACCCAAAAAGTACGATAAAATGACGTTTTCCATATAGCGATACCAAGATTTTGCTGACTCGAAAAAAGAAAGTATTGAAAATAATGAGAGAAAAAATTTGTCAAATTAAGTTAATTTAACCCTTTATCCAACGAATCGGTCGCATCCGCCCGCGTAATATGCAAATTCAGCAGTTGAAAAAATATTATTTTTCAAAAACTCTCAACAAAACCATATCAAGTGACCTCTCGTTGGAACGAGCTCGTCGAGATCGTTCCAACGAGGGGTCACATGATATGGTTTTGTTGAAATTTTTTGAAAAAATTATATTTAAAATAATAAATTTTGATATCCTTTGAAGAGGTAGGTTTCGAAGAGCTAGTTTCCATACCCGCCTCAACCTCACTAGTTACAAACTCATCCTCCAATTCTGTTCCTGGGGAGAAGGAATTGGGCTCTGAATAGGAGTCACCGGAGTTTGAGGTGGTAGTGGCCTTCTCTGCTTGTCTCCCCACCTTCTCTTCTTTCTTCTCTTCGTTCTTCCCTTTCCTTAGGAACTCTTCCAGGCGTTTGACGTCCCCGCGCTTAGTAGATGGACTCTTCTTCTTGATAGTATGTCCTGCCACAAAAGGTACTATCTCTCCCGGGGGCGCGGTGGCTCAGTTGGTAGAGGTGCAGGCTGCAAGCCGAGAGGTCCTCGGTTCGAATCCCACCTGCGGCAACCGCGTTGTGTCCTTGGGCAAGACACTTCACCCCGATTGCCTACATGGGGGCACGATGACGCTGTGTACTGAGGCGTACTGCACGTCGATGGTGCGCATGTCTTCAACCAATCTAACCCTGCCTGTGCTGCGGTGCAGAGTTCAGAGTTACGATGTTGGAGAGCTGACAGCTGCTCGTCGTTGCTCGGTGGTTCTCTCCGGGTACTCCGGCCTCCTCCACCCGTAAAACTGTCACGGTCACGATTAGCCATTGTGCATAAGTATGTGACCTTAAACACCAATAAATAAATAAATAAATAAATAAATAAATACTATCTCTCCCCGAAGGAGCTGGTTGTACTTCTGTAGTCTTGAATTCCACAGTTAAATGGAAGACTCGCCCATCACTTGGAGAGTCAAGAGACGCCCATAGCTGATAAGGGTAGGTTTATTCTAGTTAGGAAATCCAATGCAACCATTGAGAGCGTTCAATTAACACGTCTTCATACTCTGAAATCAGAGGAGCGAATGATATGTACAGCATCCACCGTATACCTCCCAACTGAAGTACCCGGAAGCACCCTGAAGTACCCGGGTGTAGCACTGAAGTACACGGATGTAGCCCCTTTTCCTGACATCTGACTTTGAAATACGTAAATGAGGATTTGGGCATCTTGGTGTTGGATCGCATTGAGTGATTTCTTAATGACCCTCACTCTCACTTCTCTACGGACCTGGCCTCCATACGGTAGAACAGGGAGATTAAAAAAATTCTTCGTTATTGCTGAACAGATAGAGTCAGTTGGAATGGATCGCTCCCCATTTACTGACTTCTGAGATTGTCCTGAAAGCAGACGATATCAAAATTTATTATTTTAAATATTAGTTTATCGAATTTCTTTCGGTATATATCGGATTATCGATATACCGTGCAGCCATATGAAGCACCAAAGAATATTCTGATATGCCCGTCAGGTTGCTCCTTGATATAACATCAGTACACGAACATCTGTACCTTTTGATTTGACAACTATCCTAGTGATATGTGGTGAAGCAAGTAGAATAATACAAGTGGCAACACGAAGTCTTCACGATATTCAAAACTGAATACCAGTATCGGTATTAAAAAATACCGCGGTATACCGGTATATCGAAAACTGTTCAGATATCTGAACATAAGTACCACAATCGAGACTTGATGCATCACAGTTGGAACGAATCAGCATGCCTTGATGATGCTGTTCGAAACACTTTTACCCAACGCAGACGATATCAAAATTTATTATTTTAAATAATAGTTTATCAGATTTTTCCAAAAATGTCTACAAAACAATATCACGTGACCCCCATTGGAACGAGCTCAGAGAGCTCGTTCCAATGAGGGGGTCACATGATATAGTTTTGTTGAAATTTTTGAAAATTATTTTTTCAACTGCTGAATTTGTATATTACGCGGGCACATGCGGGCGATTCTTTGGTTAAAGGGATAATATTATTCATTCGGGGCTGCAGTTAAAACTCAAGACATTTTGAAAATTAAATTGTGGGTAAATAAATAATGACGATAAACCGATATTTTTGTAATTACACCGGTATTCAATAGATATTGGTTTGAATACCGGTATATATCGGTTTATCGATATACCGTGCTGCCCCATTCAACACCTTCGTGGTCTGAGCTTGACTCCGTTGATGGTGATCTGTTTCCAAACTCCACGATCTCGTATGCACCTGCTATGACAAAATAAACCCAATTAAGTATTGACGACACCAGTTTCTAAATGTAAGTATGAGACGAAATGCTTATTCTGTGAACTCGACTGGAATCTATGAAAACGTCGGGACACCTCTAGTTCTATATATGAGATGTGTAACATCATCACTTTGGCCACACCTTCGAATTCGTTCGGCGTTTCTGATGGAACCTGTTCTATCGAAGTGATCGAACACAACACAACAGGACACATCTATGTTGCATTAGAGCAAGCCTAGAATCCCCTTCTTGAGAATGCCCATCAAGTTAGAGAATGTCTCGATCACATGACCAGCGAGCTTTTGGGTGAAAATGATATGACTGTCATTGTTGACTCAAGTCCGACCAAACATTGTACATTTGGCTCGACCATCAAGTGGCATTTCAGTTTCTACAAAAGTTCCATCCTTATTGAATAGCGTTCACTCTGGCTCGAAATTCTTTGGTGTTAAGTGGATTTTTTGTTTTGTGCCAAATGAATTTTTTTGGTGTCAAATGAAAAAGTTTTGTGCCAAATGGAATTTGAGTGTAAATGATAGCAAATTAATCATGTATCGGCCTTTGAGTGCAACAAAGCCCCATCCGCAATGCCAGAACATTGCAGATGGACCCTTGTGGCACTCAAAGTAATATATTTTAATTTAGTATCATCTCTTTTAAATATTTTAGTTGCCAAAATACCACAAATGATAAAAAAAATAGATTATGAAAAACTAAAATAAATAAATTAATTAAAAAACTACTAGTAACGTTCTCTAATAATTTCATGATTATTTGTTATCCACTGTTCGTTCACTCCAAATAAACTAGTGGCAAATAATTTATAATCTTCCAGAAGGACTTTAAAAACGATTAAGCAAGATAAAAAAGATTAAGTAAGGCCATAAAATAATTAATTGATTCTCAGGCATTTTTTTTTCAAACGAATGAGGGAGGGGGGATTTTATTTTTATTTTTTATTTTTTTTATTTAATCATCACCCGCTGTTTCCTTTGAAGATTTAATACATGTGAGTATCGAGAATGCGTGAAAACATCCTTATATCTTTAGACGGCTATATGCGGCACCTCCACCAACCCATGGTTGAAGTCCCGGGTTGGTGGAGGGACAGTTCATAGCTATCTTAGATACAAGATGGCTATCTATTGCCCCTTCATCAGATTGGAGCTCATGCCTCGGGGTCCAGGAGAGCAGAATACAACTGTTATGCAGACGCTAGGGTGTAGCCAAGGAACCATATAATAAAATGAAAGATTACGTGGAGAGGGTGGGTGCTTGGCCTCTCTGAGAGGGCTGTTGCCCCCATTGACCTTCCCTTGGAACCACCGCTGCTTGTCAGTGAGATCATAGACCCATCTGGATTATTAAGATGTGGGTTGAATTTCTAACGACCTAAAATGGACAACCCACATCAACAAAATCTCGCCAAATCCACGTTCGGCTTTCTAAGTAAGATTCATGCCACGGAATTGTAAAACGACTGGTTTTGGAAAATACAGATAGACATACAGATACAGAACTCACGGACTTAGAAGTCATATTGGCCTAACTTGTATTGTGACGAACATACCTGATATCAAAGGTTTTCCAACAAATCTTGGCTTTATCATCTTACGATCATTTTTCAGCTTTTCTGAAAACCTATAGTCTGCACGCTAAAAACTAAAGTGTTAAAAACTACACTTGAAGTGCTGTATTTAACACTTACTTAGAGCTGAACTAGCACTTTGTTCAAGTGTAGATATCCCAGAACTTGACAGGTGTTACAATAATAACACTTGACAAGTGTAATGTCGCGACACTTAAAAGGAAACAACGCAGATGACGCGGATCAGGCTCAAACTCTCGAGCATGATCTGCGCCATCTGCGTTGTGTCCTTTTAATTATGTACCACCAAGCGCAAATCAAATTATGGACGATTCTGGAAGAACCACCAATGCTAGACAAATGGGAAGTGCCATCCATTCCAGTTTCAGATGTCTGACGATTGTAATGTCTAAGTGCTTAAAGCATTGCACTCTGAGTGTTAAAATCAAACCCTAAGAGTTAGAATGGATTTAACACCTTGAAAGTGTCAGTTTTAACACTTTAGTTTTTAGTGTGTGTTTAGCTGAGTTGTGATGTATCCAAGGTCAATCTAGCAGCAGTTAGAACTACTTTAGTTTTCAGTTTATGTTTCGTTTTAGCATTCATTGCAACACTTGATTTGACCGCGCTGTTTCATTATTGATTCCTTTTCTGGTGCAAACAGATTTGCAAACGGGAGTGGTCATTGAATGTTTTTATCATAAAGACACATTGTTATTCGAGAGACCCTTTATTTAAAACACATTGTGGGCTTATAAGAAGGTTTATAGTCTATATTCATCAGTGGAAGCGTGGGAAACGCGTGAGACGTTCGTCAGCTACTAAATTACTAAAGGTACCAACTAGGGCTGCACGGTATATCGATAAACCGATATATACCGGTATTCAAACCATATCGACTGAATATCGGTGTAATTACAAAAATATCGGTTTATCGTCATTATTTATTTACCCACAATTTAATTTTCAAGATATCTTGAGTTTTTTAACTGTAGCTCCGAATGAATAATATTATCCCTTTATCCAAGGAATCGTCTGCTTGAGCCCTCGTAATACACAAATTCAGTAGTTGAAAACATAATTTTAATAAGTTTCAACAAAACTATATCATGTGACCCCTCATTGGAACGAGCTCGTTGAGCTCGTTCCAATGAGGGGTCACATGATATAGTTTTGTTGAAATCTTTGGTTAAAATCTGATAAACTAATTTTGAAAATAATAAATTTTGATATCGTCTGCGTTGAGTAAAGGTTTTTCGAACTGCATCATCAAGGCGTGCTAATTCGTTTCTACTGTGATCCCTCGAGTCTCGATTGTGGTACTTGTGTTCATATATCTGAACAGTTTTCGATATACCGGTATACCGCGGTATTTTTTGGAATACCGATACCGGTATTCAGTTTTGAATATCGTGCAACCCTAGTACCAACTTCAAAATGTCAATAAAAACATCGAACGCGGGTTATTTGTTTTTCAATTCGGCGATGCCTGAGAATCAATTGTATTTTTTTAAGCCTAACAAAGAAATATTTTGAAAAGGATTAGATTAACTCTTTACCCAATGCTAGTCAGTAACCTTGTCCCTTCCATACTCATAAAAGCTATGCAGTACAGTGAAACCTTGTCAATTGTATAACCATAAATTGAATATTCATTTTATCATGTCCTGTTTGACTGTTTATTTATTGGTGTTTTAAGGTCACATATTTTTGCACAATGGCTAACCATGACCGTGACAGTTTTATGGGTGGAGGAAGGCGGAGTACCCGGAGAGAACCACCGAGCAACGGCGAGCAACTGTCAGCTCCCCAACATACCAACTCCATACAAGCAGGGTTAGCATTTGTTGAAGACAGGTGCACCATCGACGTGCAGTACGCCTTAGTACACAACGTCACCGTGCCCCCGCGTGGGCAGTGGGGGCGAAGTGTCTTGCCCAAGGACACAATGCGGTTGCCGCAGGTGGGATTCGAACCGAGGACCTCCCGGCTTGCAGCCTGCACCTCTACCAACTGAGCCACCGCGCCCCCTCCTGTTTGACAGAGATCTCGCCTAAACTATACTGAGTTAAAAAAGAAAGTATAATAGAAACAAGTGTGAAAAAATAGCATGAAGGATGAAATATAATAGTTCTAATGTTACATGTTTGTGGACAAGAAGTCGTGCAAAGAGTTTAATGACATGCTGTTGTCCACCCAACCGTATACAATTTTGCTACGGATTTCAAAATAGCACGTGCTACCCGAGAATGTCAAATTGAATGGGTGACCGACGATTTTCTTTGTGTTATGTTGTGCTAGAGAGTTATCGAGAAAACATTGTCTTCCGACATTTTAAAAAATGCCAAGGTTAACCGAAAATCAGAGGTTGCGTGTCATTTGTATGTATTAGGCTGGGATACCTCCAGATGAGTTCGGAGTCACTGTGACCACTATTTATCATCTCATTGGAAGGTATAGAACCATTGGATCTACTGCCGACCACCGCGTTCAGGTCGACCAAGAGTTACGACTCCTGCACAAGACCGACACATCAGGATGTCTCACTTGCGGGATCGCTTCCTTCCGGCGACGAGGACAGCAGCAATTACTCCTGATAGAACTAACAATAGAATCAGTGCACAAACTGTCCGCAACAGACTCGCTGAACACGGCATCCGAAGTAGGCGTCCATACCACGGACCAGTCCTTACCCAACGTCATCGTACCGTCAGAATGGAATGGGTACGTCAGCGTGTTCGCTGGACTCAGCAGCGTTGGAGCACAGTTATTTTTAGTGATGAATCACGATTTTGTCTACGACGCGCTGGTGGTAGGGCAAGAGTGTATCGCCGACGAGGAGAACGGTTTTCTGATGCTTGCGTGCGGGAATACAACCGTTTCGGCGGTGGTAGGGTAATGGCTTGGGAAGGAATTTCCTTGCACCATCGAACGCAGTTGATCTTCATCGATGGTAATACGAATGGACAGCGATATAGGGACGAAATTCTTAACGCTGTTGTTGCCTCGTTGTTCAACGCTAACGTCGGATTGCAGTTATTCCAACAAGCCAATGCCCGATGTCACGTGACCCGTATCTGACATGGCTTTCTTGAGGAGCAGAGCATCGAACTTCTTCCCTGGCCCTGACTTTCGCCAGATTTGTCGCCAATCGAGCATCTTTGCGATCAATTGAACCGTCGGGTACGACTTCATGATCTTCAGACGTTAGGCGATTTACGTAATGTTCTAAGGCAGGAGTGGAACGCAATACCACAAGGCGACATCTAGAGACTTATCAGTCCATGCGCCGTCGATGTCTTGCCACCCAAGAGGCAAACGGTGGACATACACGCTATTGACTGCATGTGTGAACTTTTCATTTCACCCCATGTCTGAATTGCAATGTCCTGACGTGACGCTGGCAACAGCAAGAGTATGAAATTATCCAAATTCATACAGCTAGACTCGAAATATGAATTTTCAATAATTTTGCTTGGGATTAAAGTCGATAATACTAAAATAATTACTCCTCAAAGTTTATTATACTTTCTTTTTTGACTCAGTATATATATAACAGATTGTATTAGACGCCTGTTAGTTTCCCCCCACTTCCATATATACAAATCTATACGGAATACGTGTTCTATATGGATTTCCGCTGATGGACTATTTTTCCACCTGACGCCATGGATCTTTCAAAAGAACTAAACCCAGCCCATTTTCATAATGATCAATTGAAACGTAACATTCTGACATAGATCAACAGGAAAGCTGCGGTGACCGTCGCTAAATTGAATGCCAACTGGAATTTTTTTTGTCGGTCAGATCCACAAAAATAAGGAAATTAAACATATTCTGTAAATAAGGAGTGATTTTATGACACTCAAGTTCTGACCTTGAAGCGAATATCTCTCAGATAAGAGCAGCTAATTTCTTGAAAATACGAATAAATAACCAGTTGAGACACAATTTTCAATTATAATTTTCTATTTTCGTATCGATCTGTCACACGTATTTACCAAGCACACCTGAGTTTTGTTTTTGTTTATTTTTCAATTAGACGATCAATTATAAATAACAAAGAGTTTTAAAGTTTGTAATTTTCTGTGTGTGATGTTTGAATTTTTAAATTAATAGATTCTGTGTCACAGAGGCGTGCAATAAACACAGAACACCACGATGTGTGAATCGCCTCGAGTTCTATCCTAAAGCGAAAGCATGAGTGTCGTATTGACGAACGCATTCACACATCATGATATTCTGTGTATAATTTGCCTATATTGATTTTAACGTCCATACCTCACCCATACCCCGTCAAGAACTCGGGAGACATTTCTCTCATAATGTTTTATTATGATGGCAAAAGGAGATTTATTATATGCTAGCCTGTGAATTATCGCAAATTATCTAAAAGATATTTCCCGATATCCATCGACTCGATGGATATCGAGGAATATCCCTCAGTATCTTCTTAAATGACGTCACGCCTCGCCGCATCACGTCATCTTGAAAGAACGATCAACTTATCTTTGTTATTGTTTTGAAACGTACATATTTGGGGTCGAATATTGTGCAAAAAAAAATGTCTCGAAGCATATAATAAAAAAGAAAATCTAATCTATTTTAGTTAATATCTGGAATTATCTCATGAGTGTGGACCTGAAAGTTTTATTATGCCATGATGGAACTTCGAAATGATAATGACCTTCATATCCATAGCAAGTACATCCCCCATGCAGTATATTTTATGCGGAAAAGATGTTAACACCATTTGACTGCAGTTAGCTTTATTGTGTCCATTAAGTCCTAGCACTCTGGTAGTAGTTCAAAATTTCCATCACTGACTCCATATTGTCCATGTTGAATGAAATATTTAACAAAATATATATTGTTTGACAGAGCTCAATGAGCTCTGTCAAACAAGATATAATTTATTAACTTCTCAGTTGCATTGTGGGAAAAATTTGCTGCTGTCAATTTTGGCATTTTGACATCAGAGTGCAAAGGGTTAATATTACTTGATTATGTTAGTCTTCCAGATTTCATCAGTTTCAGATGAAAAATTCAAATAAAACAAGCCTGACTGAAAAACTCAATGAAAACAAACAAAAACAACAGAAAATCTAGTTTTAATGGTTTGAATATGCGAAAACTACAGACTATAAAACCCTCTTTCCATGTATACGTGCAGCAGCACACAGATCATGCATATCAGCAAGCAAATGCTTTGAGAAACTAATTTTTTTCAGCTGAATGGCCATGTCTCTCATTCTTCACCACATCGGTCGGATGGCGTTTCCATGGCGACGGCACTACTTCTCAGTCCTTTTGCAGGTTGTGCAAAAGAGCGTGCGTACTCAACTGTCAAATGACATATGTTTTGTTCGTGTGCGCAACATCTCATCTAAACATTCTGAATTAAGCAGCTCTGTACTTGGCGAATACCTTTCCAAAATCTGAGAACCCAAGAGCTTCTTTTGTGTCAAAATTGTAAGCCTTTGATTTCGTATTATCGATTTTCACATTTCTTTTCGGATGAGATAGGGCGAATTGATTTTTCATACACTATAAATTTTCAATCCCGCTCCCAGGCCCCTTACTCTGAAAGGTAGAGATATTTCGATTTCAGCTTTTGACGTCCACGGTATAAGCGGAGACTGTTGAATCGTACTTCTTAAGAACTACCCCATGAATATATTTTATTGTTTCGTTTCATATCGGAAGGATTGTCTCTGATATGCAAGACCACATTAGTTCTTCTTGACCAATCTTTGGGTTTTCATTAGCTAACCATGACTATTGGAAGCTGGACGCTTAGTACCCAGTCTGCCTTCGCGGGCACCGATGTGTACTGACATTGCCTGTAATGAGCACTCATTCTTTCTTGTTTTCGACGAATTCGCCAACATGACAGAAACTAAAAAAAAAGAGATCAGTGTTTCGACATTCGGAAACGAAATGTTGAATCATTCTTTCCCCAACACAAGAGCTGAAAGACACTTAATTTATCAAAATGCCCCCTTCACTTCTGTTTACAAAGAAAACTACTTTGTAAACGTGGAAAAGAGAACGCTTAACAGAAATGCTGACAGACTTTCAGACAAATTATTATCAGGGGCGTGGGAAGCACGTTTGCGTGCTGCGTCAATGAATACTTGGACGAGGCGGGGGGGGGGGGGGGGGGGGGGGCATGGTCCAGCCCCAACACTGTTCGAAACCTAGTCTTAAAAGGTATCTCAGTATGTTGACTTTTCTGAATGTATTCGTTACTGTTTTTCCTCTGCGATTAACCATTGGAAACGCTTTATATAAGATTTTACAAACTTTGTGGTCCCTGAAGGATGAACAAACAATATCATGAACAAAAAACAGTTAGAGAGGTTCAGTATAATTTAATCCCACAGCCCCAGGACTGTAGAATTAAATTATTACCGAACCTCTGAGAAAACACAAAGAACACTGCAGCCAGTAGCACACACGGCGATCTTATTCAAGAGATCCGGGTGTCAGGCAATAGAGGTTACAAATACGGTAGCGGAAGAGTTACGATGGACAAGGGACGCAACCGCCACTCAGATTTTGCCGTCTGAACAAAGTACAACCGAGCATCTCACAAACTCACGGCGTACATCCTTGTTCATCCTTGTTCATGTGAGGCTATGGGTTCTTTTCATGAGATGTCAATGACTTGAAAGTGTTAAAAGGGCATTTTCGATGAATATTCACCAAAAACAAATTCATTTACATGAATGTAAGATTTCTTAAATAAAATTATTCCATGAACTTAAATACAATGTACATTTTTTGAGGTTCTTATTTAGTAAATAGTTCATTGTTTCTTCGGGTCCAGGTTAACTTGAAGCTACTGATACATGGATCTCATTGATTCGTACCGCGTGTTGGGATTTTGCTCCCGTGATATGTCATTCATTTTCACTTCACGCAACTATGTTTTCGCAGCAATACTTACGGCATTGTTTTCGCATGTCTAACTTTGTTTAAAACACGATAAGCCTTCAACATTTTCCCCTGATCCTACGGATGCAAGATGTTCTTGTTGATAAAAAAGAACTAAATAAAATCTATTTTCTGTACACTGGCGCCATTACATCAGCAACTCAATGTCTTGATAAAGAAATGCTCTTGCGTTTTAAATGTGTATTGCTTTGTTTTATGTTGTATCTGAAACAAAAAATATAAAAAACAGAAAATGTTATGTATTTATCTCTCACCTACCGCAAACGTTATCTCAACTGTTTTTTATGTTGCGTATATATAGGTCAAGACATAAGGTTTACAGATCCTGAACCCAAATGAGTCACGTTCGAATTACATGGAGAGAAAAAAACCTGGAAAGATGCGATGCAAGATACAAGACACAACAATGCAAGGGAGGTAATCGCGTAAATAATATTTCCCTCTTGTTCGCGTTGACCAATGTCGATGCACGATAAAGGAATAAAATTGCAATATGTATGACAACAATAGTACCCTGGCTGAAGAATTTATCGATGGAAACCATACCAATATATAGTACATGTAAATTGTAAATGAGGAATGAATAATACACCTGAGGAGAATTATGTTTGAAAACAATATTGTCCGTGTCCATGGGTGGTGCCAGGGGGCGGGGAAGTCGGAGGTACATCTATCTGGGAGGGTTAACCCTCTGTCTGGGAAATCGGCCAGATTCGTCGGATGGGAAGGTTGATAAAATCTCGCAAACACCATGAAGACAGAGATAATGCTCTCGAAGATTTGACACATGCACATATAATCACTGTGGCATGGCCAGAGTTAATTGCCCTCCGAGAGTTCTATTTTAGTCCCACACCAAAAACTTTCTACACAGTCACTGGTCGACACAGTTGTGAGTTATATCGTACTTTTTAAATTTGTGGCTTGTGCAACTAGAGAATCAAAAGCGGATGTCATGGCGAATCGCCATGACACCTGTTTTTGACACACTAGTTCCACAAGCCACAAGTTTTTTGCGTTTCGTTTTAACTCTCACAAATCCTCTAGAGGCACGGATATTGCGACTTTTTACCAATTAAAACAAAAATGTCTCACACCGGGCCGAACCATGGTCGACTTCGTGAGTCCATTAACTCTCTAGCACCCCCCCCCCCCCCACCCTCCGCCTGTCGAGGATCATATCCATTTGTGTACATCATGAGTATTTATAATGGCATTGGCGATTGTACTGGCTAGTTTCTAGGCATATTCCTACTCACATATTAAGAAGCGAACAACAGCACCTCACATGTTATGCCGGTGTGGAGGTCTTTTAAACATGAATGCTCTCGAGTTATAGTACTCTGTTCTAGTTCCGCCCAATGAAACAAAGCATTCGTGGCCCTGTTTTTATGTGCCGAGGTTATTTGCCATACCAGACCCCTCCCCTCCCCCCGCCCCTTCTCAAGTACCATGACCACCATCAATCACAACAACATACAACAGCACGCTCTTAAATCATTATGAATATGAAAAGAAATAGTAAATCACACAAAGAAGTCTTGATTCAAGTTCCTTTTATTGTAATATAACCATAAGAAGATATATGATTGTTTGGTGGCGTCCAAGCTTTGCACTTGTCGCAAAACATTTAAACATCAGAATTCTAGGGATTACTGGGACAGCATTGCAGCGGAAATTGTTAAACACTGCAAGAGGGTAAATGATGGGCGATGGGTTGAAGGGTTTCCTCCATAATGTGAAATGGAAAGTGAAGAAATTCTATCTGACTTGATATGCAGGGAAATTGAGGCGGGGGGAGGTACGAGATGCTGTCACCAAGTCAAAGAACGGCAAGGTAGCAGGTACAGACGAAATTCACAATGAATTTCCAAAAAGAGGGGGCATCCCCTTATGAGCATCTTACGACACTATTTAACGTGGCAATCCCAAAGAAAGAGGTCCCGACAGAGTGGAATGAAAGCAGGGCAAGAGTGATATGCAAAAAGGAGATAAGAGTAATCGCTTGACTGGACTTGTTACGTGAAATAATTCATGGGAGATGAGGGATGTTGTACAAACACGAGTGGTCGAATGCGTACGAGTGTTTTACAATATAGTTCCTCGCCTCGAATGAACTATTTCACGTAACCAGTCCAGTCAATCGATTACTCTGTTTATTACTTTTCATTATTAACGATGATTATATTATTTAACCCTTTACCTAACGTGACGGCCAAAAACGGCCAGCGCTATTCTCAAAAATCGCCATTTTTTTATCTCTAAAACATAGGTTATGACCCCTCATTGGAACGAGCTCGTTCCAATGAGGGGGTCATAACTAATGTTTTTGAGACAAAAGGGGCGCGGTGGCTCAGTAGGTAGAGGTGCAGGCTGCAAACCGAGAGGTCCTCGGTTCGAAACCCACCTGCGGCAACCGCGTTGTATCCTTGGGCAAGACACTTCACCCCCATTGCCTACGTGGGGGCATGGTGACGTTTTGTACTAAGGCGTACTGCACGTCGATGGTGCATCTGTCTTCAACCAATGCTAACCCTGCTTGTGTGGAGTTCGTATGTTGGGAAGCTGACAGTTGCTCGCCGTTGCTCGGTGGTTCTCTCCGGGTACTCCGGCTTCCTCCACCCATAAAACTGTCGCGGTCATGATTAGCCATTGTGCAGAAATATGTGACCTTAAATACCAATAAATAAATAAATAAATATTTGAGACAAAAAATGAAAAAATTAGTTATTCAAGAATTTTTTTTTGCAAGTGTCGTTGGCTTTTCATGTTAGGTAAAGGTTTAAAAAAAACCCCAAAAAACAATGAAGTCCCCATTACACCCATGGCAAAGCGTCTTCGTTTGCGCGCACGGATACACGACCCAATTGTTGATTGCATAATTTACTTGTGAAGTAATCGTTTATAATCAAACCCGGAGATCCCAGTAAATCACACTTTGGAAAGTAATAAAGAGGGATATCTGTTAGCACCAATACTGGGAAAAGTTTTTCTACAAGGTTCTATATGGAAGACTTGTGGAAAAGAAAGGGGATTCCTTGAGGAAATCCAGAATGGCTTCCGGAAAGAGAGACGAGTCACTGACCGCTTGGTTACTCATTCCCAACTGATAGAATCAACAAAAGTCAAAAAGACCTTCCTAGATGTGAACAAACCGTCGACAGCGTATGGAGGGCGAAAATGTGGCAGAGAACTGGAGGGTCTCGGATTGGAGGCAGCTTTGTAAGAATCATGGCGGCACTGTACAGGTGTCGCAGCATTACGGGGTTAAATTGATGTTCTTATCAGTGCTCAGCCCACAGCCAGTGACTGTCGTCTGAACCCCATTTCGAACGTAAACCTTGCCACCTTATCAATGCCCTATCCACCTGGGACTCTTAGGATTCCTGAAGGTGCCTGTGGCTTACAACGCCAAAGGATGATCAACGATAATTCACTGAAAAGATTATTTATTTACATGTACGACGAAATATAATATGAAAACAAATTACTCAAAAAATTATCCATAAGAATACACTAATTACGCGGATAAAAGTTTATTCTTTAGGGCCCTCGACGTCTCCCACAGCTAGCTGTGTCCACTGGATCAACCTCACTTCATCTTCATTTTCTCACGGTTTGTGATACATACAAAGTGTCTATTCACTTCTCGTTGCTTCCTCCTCGCAGGGTTACTTCACAGTCATCCGGGCTTAACACATATAATGTTCTGCTTGTGTGACTCTGTCAGCGTTCTCACAGTTCAATCACAATTCATTCGGCGTCTACCACAGTTCACGATCACTTTGCGCCTTGCCTGGCTCTCACGGGGTTAAGTTATTCTTCGCCTTCAGATATATACTTAACAAAGCTTACATAATAATATTCTGCAAAAGTGTTCTCAACATCACAAATTCTCGCACCGCCTAAAACTATCTTATCTCGCGAGCTATTCCAGCGCTTACTCAAGCTCTTAATTCGGTCTCTAGACCTCAACGTTACAGCTTTTACTTCTTTGGCTACTATGCCACTACGGTTCGCAACCGTTAACAAACCATTATCAGTTCCTTACAACCCTCACAGGGTTACGACAATACGCGGACTTTCCATCTCGGTGCCTATGACCCTCGACGGCCAAGGCTAAATTCGGACCTTCTATTGGTGCCCTGAGGCCAACTGCCTCTCAGAATTCTGCTTCACTCTTTATACAGTCGGAACGCAAAGTTTAAACATATTAATTCTGATTTAACGAGTGCTTTGTAATTCGGTGTGGTTAGAGATATTAATGCGAATTTTGTTTGAGGTAAACTATTTCGACGTTTCGGAGACAGGATAGATGCGTAATATGGGTGTGTGTCCAGAACATGTGTGATGCACTGGTTCCCAACAATTAGATTTTAACTGGTCTTAATTACCCAGATAAAAGATACAGAAGAGACTATTGTCTCTCTTACTGTTGATCTGTTATCAGATAGCCCGTGTGGTGTTCAACAAGTGTGCCATAATGGACATTAAAATTTCACACTTCATTTAGAAGCTCTTGATTTATCGTTAGTTTGACAAATCTGTTTCCAGGGTTCGTCACATACCTATCTTTACGCTTTACATTTAACCCAAGCAGAAATATTATCGAAAATATTTAAACTTTTAAACAAGAAAATCGCCACTTTTAGCTATAACCTTGACAACAGGGATGTCAAGAGTGAACTCACCCCGAGAAAAGTCACTACAAAAAAGGGTCTCTATGGAGATAGTCCTCAAGCAAGGGTGCATCTTGTCACCGATTCTGTTTGCATTGTATATCAAAAGATTTAGGTGAAGAGTTGATAGAAAGCGCAGAGGGGAGTCAAAGTTGCAGAGACAAAAATCCCGAAGCTATTCATTGCTGATGATATGGTTTTTATCAGCGGAGAGTGAAGAGGGACAAAGGGAACTGTTAACAATTGTATATAGGAAAGTACGGAGATAAGTGGCAACTATAGAGCTGAACGGAAACAGGAGAAAGATAATACCTGTGGCAGGAGGAAAAGATAAATCTTGCAGGGAGGCGGGTAGGTAAGTTTCCTATTGGTAAAGAGGAAAGGAGGCATCTAACAGTGGAGAAAACGAGAGAATATGAATACTAAGAGATAAACCTATGTGTTATAGGTAGAGGCATATACAGAAACCACACCAGTAAACTTGATACAAAGGGGAAAATAAAAATCAATAAGTTAAAACTTTCAGGAAGAAAAAAAATAACCCTTTTCTGCCACGCCCACTTTATCCAAAATCTGGGGACCTCCATGTACGCCTGTATGCGAGGAAGTTTAATAAAATTTATGACATACTTGAAACTCTATCATCTGATTAATTGTTGAAAAGGGCTCTCTGAGCAACAAGTAATCAGATGGTAGGTTTGATCTGTGCATACCAGAACCTACAGGTAATTATCATAAAATATTTGACAGTAGTCGCTTTCGGTAGCGAAAGTGTTAACAAGGTGTTCGTTGGAAAAACTATTTGGGAGGTGGTTGGACTACCAAGTACATCCTATGGAACAGATGCAAACCCTTTGAACCAAACAGCAGTAAAGAACTTGGAGATTCTGCAAAATGAAGCGGGTGGGTGGATAACTGCGCCAAGTAATGTAGCCGCACAGGAAACGGTCAGAGGGGAACTTGGGTGGATAAAAGATGGGTGCCTGTTAAAGACACAATAGATATGGGGAAATTATGTCACCTAAATTATCTGAAAAATCTTCCAAACAACAGATGGTGTAAAATGGAACAATGTATGTTGTTTCTACACCCAGGCAGGATGGATAAGGCAGGTTAGGGAGCTAATAGAGAACTATATCATCGAGAATGGAATCCAGAACTAGAACAGATGAGGGGAGCAAATTCATAAGGGGAAGTGTGCTCGATGGTTGCAATAAAAACGGGCGAGCTGGGCTTAGGGCCAAAGGCTCGTCGGCAAGAAACATGCACCAGCTTTGGAATAACGGAAACCCTAGCCCAGGAGAATAAGACCTCTTGAGAAACTCATGGAAGAATGGGATGGAAACATGAGAGATAAATGGATTAGGGACGGCATGGGGAAAGGGTCAGTATTACAGATGGGGAGATTGAGAATGCATGACTATGAAGACCCCCCCCCCCCCCCCCCTTATAATAGATGTATCGCTTCATAACAATCTCGTTCGCAGTATGTCAACAAATGACGGATGATATAATATTATGATTATTATATAAACGGATTTTTACAGTAATGTTTTTGTATTACGGGTGCAGTGGTGGAATCAGTCTGGGGTGAACCCGGCATACGCCCAAATAATTTTCTCCTAAATTTCAAATAATTGCATACAAATTTGCATAATGAAGTATTTTGCTTACCTTGTTTTTTCAATAAACTACGTGAGCATATTATAATCTTAATATTTATTTTCATAAATAAATGTTTAATTCTCATCATTTCCAATGCTTCTAACTCCATCTGCAAGGAAATGGCCACAAACACACCAGAGTCCTCTTCATAAGAGAATACACAGAACCCTGCTAATTGAATAGCCACTTTGCCAATGAAAATTATTCAATTAACAGAAGTATTCAGTTAACAGGGATGTGTCACTTTCCTGTATTCTAGAGATAAACTTAGCATTTATTCGATTATATTTTGTTTGACAGAGCTCCATGAGCTCTGTCAAACAAGATATAATAGATTAAATGCCACTCTTGGATGTACTGAAGCCAAATAGGTCTGTAAACAAAGGAAAACTGGGGAGAGTCAGGGTAATTTCTCGTCAGGTTGCAAGATTTTTTATTCAATTAACACGAGTTTACGCCTCAACTTATATTCAATTAACAGGTCAAATTTGTACTGGAGGTATGGTAAATGGTTTTGTGTTAGAAAATTATATTCAATTAACAGGGTTATTCAGTTAAAAGATGTACAATTAAGTGGGCTCCACTGTACTATGAAACACCACAGGCGGATCGGAGGGGACGCACCAGGCGCACCCCTATTTTTTGTAACGTAATGTTTTTCACTAGTTCCGAGAGCAGGGAGCGCGAAATTATCCTCGCCAACACATGGGCATCCGCTACCAGAGGTATTACTGTAGGCACTTCTGGGGGTATTCCCGGAGGTATTACCCGGGGTACTATCGGAGGTATTACCGGAGTTGATGTGCACATGTTATCACGGATAATGACGTACACCATGCTGCAATTATAGCTTCAACGCAAGTATCCCGTGAGCTTTTGAAAATTGGCTTCCTTTTTACAAAATTTGAACGAGTCTGTTTAAAATTGTAGGAATATTTTAGCTGGAAAACATTGTGGTCATATGCAAAAAAAACCCGACATGAAGGCCACTCTGACTTCCAAATACTTTTTTTCCCGGAAGGCATCCGTACCCTGCCGATGAGAGTGGGTTACCCCCTTCTAGTACTCGCCCCCAAATCTCCGCAACTAATGTCGGATGATACTTTGCATCATGACCCATAATTCAAATATGGTGCACCCTCCTCACCGAAAAACCCAAACCCTGGCTCCGCCACTGAACACCTTATATTTACCCAATATACCTTGGTACACCGGCATAAAAAACTATGATGTACAAGGATATTCTGGGATAATAACACACTGAACCCAGTTGATATGGGTTAATTTTTAACCCAAATGATTTTAGAGTGCATGGTATACAGTGTTTCCGTGTATTGGAGTTTAACGACACTTTCAACAGTCACGGTCGTATCCTGTCGGACACTTTTACAGGTGGGACATTCATGTGCTATCCAAAGACACATTGCTGACGACGCGGGTGATGAGCGAACCGTCAACATTTTATCTCAAATCCAACGTGCTAACCATTGAGTCACCGTGCCTCCTAGTATATGCATAAACGAGCAGAAGGCAGAGCTATTCTTAGTATGAAATACAGAAGAGGTAGGGGGTGTCTCCTTTAAAGCCCTAAACTAATTGAATTCGGAAATATATTATTTTTCAATTTCTCAAAAAGCTTGAAAATAGCTTATGAAACTCAGGAGTCGTCGAAAGGGCTTGAAATACTTACTGGAGACTTTTAGTCAAACCACTGGTGTTGAAAAACTATAGGAGAATATATGGAGGAATTCTTGCAATAATAATTTCAACCAAAGCCTTATACTCATATTGATGAAGTATTACTGTTTTCTCCCACTTGGCCGGGGACTGACAAAATCACTAATAAAATCACCAGCATCCACATCAAACTGCAAGAGTATGAGAATTATAGGCCATCGGCTGGCAGAATCGTTCAAAGACGGAAATATCGTCCATTGCAAATCAAGGGAGGTAATCAAAGAGATTTATTGAAGAAGTTTGTTGTCAGTGGTTTGATGAATGGAATGTATTCCTTGAAGGGAAGATTTATTTCTAGCAACTCGTGGGCGTAGGAAAGGGTGGGACCGCGGTGGGCCAGGACCCTGTAAAACAAAGTGTGGGAGCATCATATGTTTCGCCCCCACCCCCTCCCCCACCCCCCCCCCCCCCCCCAAAAAAAAAAATCCACAACAACAATAAAACAAAACGAAACAAGAAAAAAAGGTAGGCCGTTACATTGACTGTTGACACCCCGATGCCGAAATAGATTGTTTCCGGTGGGAACACTTCCCTCAGCTCAGTCTCCCACTAGGCAGGGTGTTTTGGTTTGAGAGAACATTGCACAAACTCAATGTAAACATGTCTATGTGCACTAACACATCGGCCTAGTAGCCAGAGACTTTCATGGCCTCAGTGTGATATCAAGCAGATTATCTAGCCTGGGGTCATATCGTGTCCGATACTTTTACGGGTAGAGGAAGCTGCAGTGGCCGGAAAGAACCACAAGGCGGCGGTGATTAAGTATCGGATTCTCCAACTTACTAATCCCGCACAAGCAGGGTTAGCTCTAGTTAAAGGCAAGTGTTACGCGCTATACTCTTTAGAACACGGCACCATCGTTCACTTAGGTAATCGGGATTAAGTGTCTTGCTTAAGGCCACAACTCAGATGGAGTGAGTCACTATCGAACCGTCGACCTGAAGTCCACTGCTTTACCAATGGGCCACAGCGCTCCCATGGTGTGTATTAGGGCTTCTCTATAAGGAACTCGCAGAACTCTTTACCATCCGGTCATTAGCGGTCCGGGACTCCGCTAAAGTTTGTTTTGAACTCCTATCCCACCCCCGTCCCCATGTAAAAACGAATTCTCGAAGCGCCTCTGGTGTGCTAAGGGACTTTAACCCTTTACCAAATGTAACGGTCAAAAGTATCCCGTGCCATTCACAAATATCGCCATTCAAATCTTATTATATTTCTAATTTTTGCCTAAAAATATAGCTCAATGAACATGGTATCCACTCACCATGTTAATGTACTTTGGGTCGGAACTATTGGTTCGAGTAATGAGCTGTAAAAGTTATATCTTTACATTGATGACTATGACGTGCTGATAATTCATTTTAACCCTTTGAACCCGGTGGTATCTTCCTTCTTAGTTCAACGGCAACAGTTTGAAGAGCCCATATTCATTATTTGGGGGAGATCAATTAATATTTTCAACGTGCAGCCTTGGGGCTGCACGTTAAAAATATTGATTGGTCTACCCAACACATTCACTTAGCAGCCAGCCTACTTAATGAAATTTTGACGTATCATGTTTCTGGGCCGTAAAAACGGCCTCTCGGGTTCAAACTGTTAATAGAGAAGTATTGTCTTATGCGCATTAAGAATTTAATTGTTATGGATTAGCCTTTCCGTTATTACATTAATACGGCTAATATTTCAATAGTATTTTATTTTTTCTGATTAGTATTTCGTTATTGGTTTCGTTATAACGGATTACTAAATTATTATAACGGATTAATAATAAACAAAAAATGAAAAATCGATTGCTATGTTTAATGTTACTGATGCTTTCATGAAAAGGACAAAGAATCATTTTTTTGCCTTAAGAACTTACTTTATGACTTCTCATTGGAGCAGGTTCAAAGACTTATCACTGGAACCAGCTCATATAGCAGACTCCAGTGAGATGTAAAAATCTATTTGTTGAAGGGAGAAAATTTAAAAAAATAATCAATTTTGAATGGTGATTCTGTGAATAGCGCTGAATAATTATCCCAGCTATGTTAGATAAAGGGTTGTTCCCATCCCGGTTCATTCATCACTCGACGCTATTCTCAGCCAAATGTTCCAACATTCGTCACGGAAATAACATTAAAACTCCATTTTAAACTTTCTTTTACAACAGAAAAAATGTAACAACCAATTAGAAGGACTCTCCTATCTTGGTTCTGCCAGGAATCAATCACGCCATATTTATTGAAGAGCACATAAAAGAGATTCTAATTTTGTTACTGGCAATAAAACGAAAGAACGCTCAGGATTAACCATTTACCTAACGTATCGGCCGCATTCACCCGCGTAATTTATAAATAAAATATATAATATATATATAATATATAAAAAAAATCCTATAATTTCAACACAGTCATGCCATGGAACCCGTCATTGGAATGAGACTATCGAAATCCTTACAATGAGGGGAGGGGTTACATAATGTGGCTTTGTTGAAATGTTTTGAAAAATGTGGAAAAAAACAATAATTAAAATAATAAATTTTGATATCCTGTCCGTTGGGTAAAGGATTAAGAGGGAAGTAGTATGTCATGTACCCGGACAGGCATAGGTTGGGGGACCCCGGTGGGGGACCCCGGAAGTCACATCATGTCAGGTGGCTCAGTGGCGCCATGTTGAATTGCCATGGTAACACGCGTGGGCGGCCATCTTGTGACATCCTCCCCATAGTGATACGTGGTGTGAGTACGCATGCGCATGTGTTTTGGGCGTCCATTTTGAATACTGGAGGCCGCCACCTTGGTTTCTGTGGTAGCACGTGGTTGCTATGTGACCTAAAACCTTATTATAGGACAGGGGTATGTTCGGAGTGTGTGTTCGATTGAATAAGAGTAATTTCCCGATTCGTAGAATTACCACAATCAACCCGACATGTTGTAATATTTCGAATTCTTTCAGAATTCTCTGCTTCTATCTATCTAGGCAATAGTTTTCGTCTACCCGGACATGTTCGTTTGTCCTGGAGTATACTCCAGTAGAGTAGAAAAGGCTATCGGCTGGAACAGTTTTGCTTATTATTACTACATTTAGCTTACCTGGTCTGTTCTTGTTAGTTCTGACCCTATTCCGAGTACTCTTGTTGTTTCATTTATCTAGATCACCCAAACAGTTCACTTTACTGGCGCCAACTAACCAATCCGATTGCTTGATTTCCCATAATCTGTATGGAGAGTTATCTCCCTTCTATATAACAAAAGCCTTTATCATTTCCAAAGCCAATAAGCTATCGAGCAGTTACTGAAAAGTCATTGCTCAAACGGCTCGAAGCCCATCGAGCAAATGAGCTTTAGAGCAATTGCTCGATCGAGTGACTCCACATACTGCTCGAACGACTCGAAGTCTACAGAGCAAATGAGCTATCTAGCAAGTGCTCGTTCGAGTGACTCGCACATACTACAGTTAGCCTCATTTCAGTATTTGAGGATACCTAGGGCCTGGTATTGTATTATTTGAGGATACCTATCGATGATACTTTTTATAGGATACTTATCTGAGGATACTATTACCTGTTTGGTCCGGCCTTCTAGACCACCCCAAGACATACCTACACCAAATTCCCTTTATAAGCTATCGAGCAGTTGCTGAAACGTAATTGCTCGAACGACTCGAAGCCCATCAAGCAAAATGAGCTTTAGAGCAATTGCCTGATCGAGTGACTCGCACATACTGCTCGAACGACTCGAATCCCATCGATTCAATTCAATTCAGTTCAATATTTATTTCACAGCATACATATACAAAGGAAAGAAACAAGGTTACAAAAAACAAAGGTAGATGTACAAATGTATACTGTGGGGAATGACATAGCCTTATGACTGTCTTCCTGTCATCCCCTAGACAATAAAAATAAAGACTAAACAGAAAAATGGCAAATGATGGACTCAAGTAAGGTAAATCTTGACAGTAGGTAGTACATTGTTTTTATGTTAATATTGTATTGATATGTATTGATTATTAGTTCCTCGTTGTGGATCAAACTTCCAGATGTTCTGACTCTGGTTATTAAGGTCTGTGGGTTGTGGTTTAACCGTGTTTTAACCGTATTTCTGAATGGATGAAGTAAATAAACGTCCGTTGGTAAACCAATATGATAATCGTACGCTAAAGGAGTGAAGTAAATGACCATAAGTGACATTACAAACCTGGTTATCAGCTTTCTGGGAGAAAAGAGGAGAATATGATAACGACACCGAGAGTCGTAACTAGCCGAGGCAGTCGGGACATCTTGGGTTTGAACGGCTAATATTGGCGATATATGTATTCAGATATTGTTCAGTTAATTCTTTTTTAAAAGATGTTCGGATAAGGGTTTTATCGTTGTATCAAGGTCATTCCAGAGTTTTGGAAACGAAAAATATGGAAGTGCGGCTGAGAACTGAGTGCGAGGTTTATGGGTGTTTAGGCTTCCACATTGCCCCGTAGTCATGCCCGAGGGATTCCAGTACACTTGGAACGTATCATCAAAACTGACGGGTAGATTGTTCTGTGACCAGTCGTGCATAAATAAAAGTGAATGTAATTTGTACAGATCATTAAATTTAAGAATTTTTAAACGTTTGAACAGCGGGTCCGTATGTGAGTTGAACTTTTTGTTCGCTATGATGCAGCTTTCTTTTGTAAGTTTAAAATTTGTTTGGTAGCCGTTGCGTTGCCCCATATTTGAATACCATAAATTAAGTGGCTTTGAATTAACGTGAAATAGAGTAGACGTAATGTCTCGGGCGGTAAAAAATTCTTGGCTCTATTCAAGATATATTTTTGTACAGAGTGTAGATACATGGTGATGAAATTTAAGGTTCTCATCCATGTTGATTCCTAGAAATTGTATGAATTTGTGCTCACGATTGTTACCTGCTATTATTAAATCTGAGTTATTCAATGTAATGTGGGTTTGTACGTTATCGTAATTGTAGTTGTCATTTTGGGGATGGAGAAGTATGACTTTAGTTTTGTTTGCATTTAAAGATAACCTGTTCGCAGAACACCAGTGGTTGATTTTTGATAATTCATTATTTGCCATCTCCGTTAGGAGGTCAAGGTCGTTCCCAGATGCATGAGCTTATGTGTCATCCGCAAAGGATAGAATACGTATGTCAGTTGATTCACTAATGCCATTGATATATAGGACAAACAAAATAGGACCGAGTACAGAGCCCTGGGATACACCTGTAGTGACATTGAGTAACTCCGACGATTCACTTGTGAATTGAACATATTGGGATCTCTCGGAGAGATAGTTTTGAAACCAAGAATTAGCTATATCACTTATACCATAGCGTTCAAGTTTTCGAGCCAGTATTTCATGATCAATAGAGTCGAATGCTTAGGAAAAATCTAAAATCATGGATAGTGTGCAGTCTTTAGTTGCTTTGTTATTCATTATGGAAACATGGTTGATAAGATGCATTATTGGGTGAAATGTTCAGTGTCCCCTCCTGAATCCAAACTGATAGCTATAAATAACGCCGTGTGCATCTAAGAAATATGATAACCTTTTATGCATTAACTTCTCTAAGATTTTAGAAAAGGAAGGAAGAATACTTATTGGACGATAATTGTCGAAAGACTGTTCATCCCCGGATTTAAAAATTGGTATTACTTTCGCGATTTTCATTTTTGATGGTACAATTTCAGTTGAAAATGATGTATATATAATATGAGTTCAAGGAACAATAATTTCATGTATAATGTCTTTTAGTTGTTTCGGGGAGGTGTTGTCCTGACCAGCAGAGGTTTTACTAGGAAGACATCAGATTCAGATTCTTTATTCACGGTACACATACATGTAAAATGGTTACAAATAAACATATTGCACAAATGTAATGAGAAGTATACCGTGGGAAGTGGCATAGCCAGATTGGCTGTCTACCTGCCACCCCCTGGAAGAAGATGGGGTGATTGCAAACAGACTGTGACTGAAAGAATGAACTGAGAGCCAATCATGTGACACATGATGGAGAATTACGATCGAATCATTACTTTTCTGGGATTAGAGTATTGGTGCTCCATTTTCGCCAGCGGAAAGACGGTGCTTCAAGATAGGCAAGAAGCAACCTGCCTATAGGACTCCCTCCACTACTTATCATAACACCCGAGGGCGGCAACAAGTCCCATCGTGAAGTTCGTATCGTTTAGACCGCGACAAAGAGGTTGGTCATGATGTTTGGGCGTGGTGTCTACGTTAGCTGCATCATTATCGTAGGATGACGAATGTTATGATTTATTTGTTTAGACTTTTGTTTGCAAGTTCTTAATTGTATCCATATAGTATTTTACATAGCACCACTGTAAGGAGGAAGCGCGACGGGTTGCACAAGACGAGGATTCCAGACATTTTACGGCGGATATAACTTCATCATGGGTTGCAGGTGATACGAAAAAAGAGTCGGAGACGCTGTTATTTAGGTAATCAGAGAATCGATGTGTGGGCCTTACCATGTTGTTGGATACACGATTTCCAATATTGATAAAGTAGTTCTTGAATTTCTCAACAATATGGATGGGGGTCAGTGTACTCCTCATTGTTTTCAATAAACGATGATGGTAGAAGCAGAGGAATGTTTGACTTATTTATTGCCTTGCAGAGAATTTCCCAGGTTTTCTTGATGTTACCCCTATTTTCTGAAATCAGCTGGCTGTAATAATTCTTTTTATGTTTACTTTTAAGTTGATTGAAGATTTGGTAGTAGTTTTTGTATCTTGTAATATTGTCAATGGTCTGAGACCTATATTTTTTTCAAGTAATTTGCGTTTGTTTAGGGAGGACTGTAGAAGACAGTAGGTCATCCATGGTTCTCTTTTTTACGTATGTTTTTCGGGGCTTTTAATGTTATTAACGGAAAGGCTTAGTTAAGCGCCGTATTTAGAATTGTTAGAAATTTCTCATAGGCTTCGTTGACACTGTCCTCTTGGCATACATTGCTAAAATCAGATTCAGATAGTAGCCGTTTGAATAAATTAATATTTCGTGTGTTAAAAATTCTCTTAAGGCTGCTGTGTATTGTCATTATGGTTGGTGCTCTTGAAATTTTCGGTGTAAAATATAGCGAAATGATCGGTCACATCAGCATTGATTATTTCAGAAGTATTTAAATTGAATCTATTACAAAAATATGGTCAATTTTTGTAACCGAATGACTTGTTATTCTCGTTGGTTTGATTATCATGGGCGTGAATCCACAGCTGAACAGGGCTTCTAAATATTGATTGGTTTTTTGGTGTTGGTGAAAATTGAGTAGATCTAAGTTGAAATCTCCCATTAGGTAGGTTGGTTTTCTCTCAGTATTGATTTGATCAAGTAGATTTGAATATTGAGATAAGAACAAGTCCAGATCAGCTTTGGGAGCAGTATTCGGACGATAAATAATTCCTACAATAGATTTGTGTTTTCCATTGAGTTCTATGAATAGAGATTCAAACACATGAGGAATGAAAATGCTTAAGGTTCCTTATTTTGAATGGTATAGAATCTTTAATAAAGACACCAATCCCACCCCTACCATCATCACCGACAGGGCGAGAAGGTAGAACAAGCGGATGGTAGCCATCTATTGTGTAGGAGATATTTTCTTTTACGCTAAATGTTTCAGTAATATCGTCGCCTGAGTGCTAGAATGTCCTATGTCCCATTATGGGACATAGGACATTCTAGCATTCAGGCGACGATATCAACGGTGTCAAATATAGTTTCATTTACTCGGAGATCACAGAGAAGACTCTTTAGTTGATCAAAAGTGGCATTTAACCTTCTGCTGTTAATGTTAAGTAAGGCAAAAGATTTGTTAAACGTGTCCACTGCTGTAGAAAACGTTTCCGCAGTGTCGTATTTGCAGGTGTTCACATCGGCAGTAAGTGGGGTGATAGGATCATCTTCAGAAACACGGTTAACTTCACGATTGAATTGTGTTACAAAGTTGAAGTATGCATCATTGTGCACTTTATCAAGCGAGACTGGTCTGGTCATCATGACAATTGACACACATTGAAGGAAACAAGGGGTTATAATAACACAGGTGTTTTACTCTGCTGTCGAGAATATTGTAACTTGGGCTATAGTAACTTTGGACAAGACTGAAGTGTGTGTTTTTCTAAATGAATGTTGCTGTATGTATGGGAGTTGAGTGGGTGAGTAAAAGAGAAACGAGTTGATATAGCTAAATAATGTTCATAATTTATCTCTCATTTATCACTGAGTTAGGCGGGAAGGTGGGAAAGGCTAGAGAAAAATACAAAGTAGTGAAATAATAATAATAATAATAATAATAATAATATTAATAATAATAATAATAATAATAATAATAATAATAATAATAATAATAATAATAATAATAATAATAATAATAATAATAATAATAAAATTAGACAAAGTGGACCTATTCTTCTTCTTTCTGGTTAAGGGATACATGGTTTCATGGGGGAAAAATTGAACTAGTGGATAATCAAATAAGGGAAGTGTAGCCAAAACATTACAAACGGCAGTACCTGTCAGTTGTAGAAATGTTCATGTTGCAAGTAAGATGTGTAGACAGTTATCAGGTGACTATTGTATCAGGAGTATAAAGACTGAAACTTCACTGATAAGAGTATATTCTGTTATGTTGATATGGGTATGTTCGGATAAATACGTGAGGGCGGGGTTGTTTGGCTGCACATAATGGATGGCGCTAAAATATACACTGAACTAGTCATCGCAAATTTTATTGAAGATGACCCATGGTTTTTTCTGTTTCTGGTGTGAAATCAAACTGCAGCATGGCTGCTCCAAAAGTATCAATTTTGACTTGTTTTTCAGTTTGTACACAAAATGTTGCATGACTGCTGTGCAGCAGTCATGACACAGTTTGAGAACAAACGGAAATTCCATTAAATTGTGTACATTTCCATGTGACATTGTCAAAGAATATTTGCATAAATGCACGAACACAAGATAATATATTGTCCTGGAGTATACTCCAGTAGAGTAGAAGAGCCTTTCAGCTGGAACAGCTTTGCTTATTATTACTATATTTAGCTATTCTGGTCTGTTCTTGTTAGTTTTGACCCTATTCCGAGTACTCTTGCTGTTTCATTTATCTAGATTACTCAATCAGTTCACTTTCCTGACTCTAACTAACCAATCAGACTGCTTCATCTCCCGCAATCTCTATGCAGAATTATCTTCCTTCTGCATAACAAAATAAACCATTACTCGGAGGACTCGAAGCCCATCGAGCAAATGTGCTATCGAGCATTTGCTCGTTTGAGTGACTTGCACATACGACTCTTAGCCTCATTTCAGTATTTAGGGTACGTATGGCCCGGTATTGTATTATTTGAGGATACCTATCGAGGATACTTTCTGGAGAATCCTTTTTTGTCGTATGAGGCCATGAGAGCTATGTGAAAAGCCCTCAATGAGGCCTCATTTACTATCCCTCATAGCCCCATTTCTTTTGAGGGCATGCGGGCCATGAAAAAATTCCTCAATGTGGTCTAATTTACTATCCCTCTTGGCCTAATTTCAGTATGTGAGGATACCTATGGCCTGGCATTGTATTATTTGAGGATACCTATCGAGGATACATCCTGGAGAATCCCTTTTTGTCGTATGAGACGATGAGAGCCATGTGAAAAGCCATCAATGAGGCCTCATTTACTAACCCTCATGCCTCATTTCTTTTGAGAACATGAGGGCCATGAAAAAATCCCTCAATGAGGTCTAATTTACTATCCCTCTTAGCCTCATTTCGGTATCTGAGGATACCTATGGCCTGGTATTGTATTATTTGAGGATACCTATCGATGATACTTTCTGGAGAATCCCTTTTTTGTCGTATGAGGTCATGAGGGTTATGTGAAAAGGCCTCAATGAAGCCTCATTTACTATCCTTCATAGCCTCATTTCTTTTGAGGGCATGAGGGCCATAAAAAAAGCCCTCAATGAGGTATAATTTACTATCCCTCTTAGCCCCATTTCGGTATTTGAGGATACCTATGGCCTGGTATTGTAGTATTGTATTATTTGAGGATTCCTATCGATGATACTTTCTGGAGAATCCCTTTTTTGTCGTATGAGGCCATGTGGGCTATGTGAAAAGCCCTCAATGAGGCCTCATTTACTATCCCTCATAGCCTCACTTCTTTTGAGGGCATGAGAGCCATGAAAAAATCCCTCAATGAGGCCTAATTTACTATCCCTCTTAGCCTCATTTCGGTATTTGAGAATACCTATGGCCTGGGATTGTATTATTTAAGGATAGCTATCGAAGATACCTTTTGGAGAATCCCTTTCTTGTCGCATGAGGCCATGAGGGCTCCCTCAATGTGGTCTTATTGTACAAAGGAACATACCCTCCGAACAAACCCAAGTCCTATTAGAAGTTTTTGCGTAATATTGCAACCACGTGCTACCATAGAAACCAAGATTACTGCCTCCAGTATACATAAAGGACGACGGAAACACGCCCTGCACATGCGCACTAGCACCTCGTATCACTATGAGAATTACGTCCCAAGATGGCCGCTCAAGCGGGTTACCATGACAACACAACATGACGCCACCAGGCACGTGACATGACGTCACTTCCGAGGTCCGGACCGGGGTCAGGCCAATTTGGCCCGTTTACCTCATCTCCTACTACTAACGAGCAATTGCTCTAAAGCACATTTGCTCGATGGGATTCGAGTCGTTCGAGCAGTATGTGCGAGTCACTCGATCGAGCAATTGCTCTAGAGCTCATTTGCTCAATGGGCTTCGAGCAATGACTTTCCAGTAATTGCTCGATAACTTACTAGAGGAATTTGGGATAGGGGTGGCCTAAAAGGCTGGTCCAAACGAGTAATAATATCCTCAGATAAGTATCCTATAAAGGGTATCCTCAAATAATACAATGCCAGGCCCTAGATATCTTGAAATACTGAAATGAGTCTAAGAGTTGAAGGTGCGAGTAACTCGAACGAGCAACTGCCCTATAGCTCATTTGCTCGATGGGATTCGAGTCGTTCGAGCAGTATGTGCGAGTCAATCGATCAGGCAATTGCTCCAAAGCTCATTTTGCTCGATGGGCTTCGCGTCGATCAAGCAATGACTTTTCAGCAACTGCTCGATAGCTTATAAGAGGAACTTGGGATAGGTATGTCTTGGGGTGGTCTAGAAGGCCGGACCAAACAGATAATATTATCCTCAGATAAGTATCCTATAAAAAGTATCCCCGATAGGTATCCTCAAATAATAGAATACCAGGCTCTAGGTATCCTCAAATACTGAAATGGGACTAAGAGCAGTATGTGCGAGTCACTCGAACGAGCAATTGCCCGATAGCTCATTTGCTTGGTAGACTTCGAGTCGTTCGAGTAGTATGTGGAGTCACTCGATCGAGCAATTGCTCTAAAGCTCATTTGCTTGATGGGCTTCAAGTCGTTCGAGCAATGACTTTTCAGTAACTGCTTGATAGCTTATTGGCTTTGGAAATGATATAGGCCTTTGTTATACAGAATGGAGATAACTCTCCATACAGATTATGGGAAATGAAGCAATCGGATTGGTTAGTTAGCGCCAGTGAAGTGAACTGTTTGGGTGATCTAGATAAATGAAACAACAAGAGTACTTAGAATAGGGTTAAAACTAACAAGAACAGACCAGAAACGCTAAATATAGTAATAATAAGAAAAACTTTTCCAGCTGATAGGCTCTTCTGCTCTACTAGAGTATACTCCAGGACAAACGAACATGCCTGGGTAGACGAAAACTATTGCCTAGATAGACAGAAGCAGAGAATTCTGAAAGAATTCGAAATATTACAACTTGTCGGGTTGATTGTGGTAATTCTGTGAATCGGGAAATTACTCTTATTAAATCGAATACACCCTCCGAAGATACCCCTGTCCTATAAGAAGGTTTTAGGTCACATAGCAACCACATGCTACCATAGAAACCAAGATGGCGGTCTCCAGTATACAAAATGGACGACGGAAACACGCATCACCCTAACAACACACGCTGCGCATGCGCACTAACACCACGTATCATTATGGGGGTACGTCACAAGATGACCGTTTATGCGGGTTACCATGACAACACAACATGGCGCCACTGAGTCACGTGACATGGCGTCACTTCCGGAGTCCCCCAACCTATGCCTGTCCGGGTACATGTCATACTACTGAGGGAACGTTAAACCTTTTCCCAACGTAACGGCAAAAACTGACCAGCGCTTTTCACAAAATTTACCGTTCACTTTTTATTACTTTTTCATTTTTTGCCACAAAAACATAGCTTACGACCCCTCATTGGAACGAGCTCAACGAGCTTGTTCCAATGAGGGGTCCTAAGCTATATTTTTGACGCAAAGAATCAAAACAATTAGTGCTTCAAGAATTTTATTTGCAAATGTCGTCTGCAGTTCGTGTTAGGAAAAGGGTTAAACACGTTGTGATCAAGTTTAGTCATGACAGTACTATTTGAATCAGAGTTACCCGCCTCAAAGGGAGGGCAGTGGCTTAGTGGTAGACTAGTGGATTTCTATGCTAGAGGTCCCGTGTTCGATCCCCGTCCGGCACGACCCGCGTTGTGTCCAAGGCACTTTATCCCGGTTGCCTACATGGGGGCACGACGACGCCGTGTACTAAGGCGTACTGCACGTCGATGGTGCACATGTCTTCAACCGCCGTAACACTGCTTGAGCGGAGCTTGAACAGAATTAGAATTCTGAGGAGCTGACAGTTGTTCGTCAATGCTCGGTGGTTCTCTCCGGGTACTCCGGCTTCCTCCCCCGTCAACCTGTCACGGTCACGATTAGCCATTGAGCATAAGTATGTGACCTTAAACACTAATAAAATAAAATAAATAAATAACCCGCCTCAAAACTTGGCAGACATGAGCAAAAAATATTGTTTTAAAAACCTTGGAAGTATTGTACTGAAATCTTGAAACACTGCTGAATATTCCAGAGAAAAAGAGGGGCGATTTGGTGAAATTTTGGCACCTAAAAATATAATTGACTATTTTGGTGTTTTTTTATGGAAATCCCCTGAAACAATGTGCATGTGACCCATAATTTCTTTCCTGTCAATTCTCCTCTCTTATTTGTTGCACGATCCCCAGTTTTAAGGACAGAAAAAGTTGTCTGAAGGGCTATACTTGACAAAGATATATGAATTCCCAAATTAAAGTGATGCGACCATATTTCTTTTCATACGAACGTTACAATGGTCGCCTGTGGGAAAATATTCAGTTCTACTTTACCTTTAGGAAATTAAAAGAGAGAATTAATTTTTGGAGTTACCCCCCTTTATTCATAAATGACATTTTTTCAAACCTTTCTCAGAATGGTTTCAGACATCACGTCCCCTGAGTTCCAATGTGCTCTATGTGCCAGTGGGCATTGGAACCCAGGGGGCCTGAAAATCAGATTAAACTCGCGGAGACAAATTCACCAAACGATTTCAAAAACAATTTTATGATTCATCAAAATACCACAATGACGTCATTCATGAAATACACACGCGAATTCGAGAGTTTTGTTTTCGATTAAAAATAAGCTGAATAATTAGGTCTTGACGAGAAATATAACCAGGGACACTGAAACCACGCGGACAACGTTAATTTGTGAGACTGCTGTTCCTCGAGGCCTGAGTAATTTAGATTCTGTATTTGAGAATGTCATTCACAAGTTTTCCCAACCACAGGTAAAGATTACCGATAGACTTCTCACATACTTTCATTTATCTCCTCATACTGCCGGTGGATATTCCTGCTCCGGACGGGAAATGTCCTGCCACTAAAATGAGTATAATCTGGTCACATAGAGCCGTGCCCCCCCCCCCACACACACCCCATCCCCCCCCCCCCCTGTAAATTGAACTGACGTTTTGACCAATGATTTCGAGAGTTATATTTAGATGAATGATTCATCAAATCTAGTCGTGGCTGCTATGAAAACTATTTCGAAAATATTCTGCGGTTAACCCTTTGAGACTTTAATCATCCTGACTTTCAAACGTCACTGGAAATTCTGTTTCTTCAACGTTTTTCAAAATGCGACGTCAAACGTCGGAAAGTACAAATAGCAAGATTTTTTTTCACATAAGTGATTATCTGGTAGAGATCTAGTTATTTTGGTGGTCTGAATTTGCTATTCAAAACTTGTTTATTACAAATTATTGGAGAGTGCCCACAGTATCTCTCCAATAATTTGTAATAAAACTAATTTATATAAACAAAATATTATTTGTGTTTGACTGAATATGAAATATAAGCTGAAATATAAGCAAGGAAAGTGTTGAAATATAAGCAAGGAAAGTGTTGGCTTTTGCTTTGGTATCCTCATTATTGAAAGCGCTGATAGTGGCTTCTTGCACTCAATCAGTTGAGACGTCTGACAGCAGGATTTTATTCGTATTTTAAGCTGCGATAACATTTGACTCAACGGGTGCCACTGAGCACTATTCAGGAAAAAATCGGAATTGAGGTTGAAACTTTAAAACATCGAAATATAATAACAAAACAAATCACCACGAAGTATCAAGGCGCTGTTTGATTTCGTACGTCATAAGACGTACAAAAGTATCAAGGTGTTAAGAGTTAACAAAACGGCGTTGTCATCTAATTTTGATTGAACTTAATATTTTCACTTTTTCTCGAAAAAACAAACTCTTTGAACCTCGCCAAGGCGAGTTTATTGAACTCATTCCAATGATGGTTTGTCTCGACGAAGAAGGATAAGGCTTTTGTGTTCCTCATCCTGCCACACCCACTTTTACCCTATTTAGAGGACATATGGTACTACACAAATATTTTTAAGTGAGGAAGATTAATAACATGTATAACACAACTGCAACTCTATCATAAAATTTCTCAGAGATCTTTCCAACAGTTAATCAAAATGATAAAATTAATCGGCGCATATCGGAACATGTAGAACAGTATAATAAAATTCGTGTCAATAGTCGCCTTCGGCAGAATAAAGATTAAATTTCAAAAAACGATACCGAAGGAATCTTGTGACACAATCCTGTACACATTTTATGGTGAACGATCTTTTCGTTCGCCTCAAACGAAACTGGGCAACCGATTGTACATTCGCTCACATTACCGCACCTCAGAAATACAGCAAGAACGTTTTTTTTGTAAACTCGAGTTGCTTCCATTTGTTTAAAACACTTTTCTCGCCGGCCTGTTTCATCTTTACATCATGATAAAGCTTAGCATTCTTGGACTGCATAGCATTACTTTATTTCATTCGTTTTTGTCCTCCCAAAATAAATCGTATTCCTACCTCCACTCGCTGAAAATGGTATTCCACTAACCGCAAAGTATTCCACTCTCAGCGATGACGGACTATTTTTTATTGTTTACAAATCGGTGGAGTTGAATCAATTATAAAGGGTTGTTGGGGGAAAACAAATAAGGAAAAAATAAAATAAATACAAAAGTTTGCTGCTCGAATTCCAGTACGATTTTATCCTCTCGTGGGCCGCGCTGATTATTTCACTCGGCTAACGCCTCGTGAAATAATCCTCTGCGCGCCCCACTCGAGGATAAAAATCATACTCGACTTCGAGCAGTGATCTATTGTCTATATAAAATCCTTGTACACTGCATCCGGTTGAGGAGTTATTCTGCAATCAATTTGGTGGGAGGGGCGGCCGCTAATTGGTTAGTAGATTAGACTTCAGCTCGAAAGACCATATGTTCGACCTTGACCCATGTCATCTATGATGTATCCTTATGAAAGGTACTTAATCACAATTGCCCAAGTGGAAGTATGGTGCACAGTTTGTTAGGACATACTGCACGTTGATGGTACACGTACCTACCTTCAGCCTCTATTAAATCTGCTGAGGCCCCGTGAAGTTTCAAGATTCGATTCGACTTCGAATCTTAAGTTGGTGTTCAGTTCGATTCGAAATCAACTGTCCGATTCGTTTCCCTTCGAATTTTATCACTGGCATTTCGCTTGGTATCAGTTGGAATTTCGCTTGGTATCAGTCATCTTTGTTGTCTCACCAAACGTATAGATGAGATAGAAATTGTACATAAATAATATTGAAAACAAAGAATGAGTGTAATTTCCGCAACATTAACATAAAAAAGCATCTGTACCCATGCCACCACCCATAATTCAAGTTTCACTAGTAACTACCACTGCTGAAAGTAAATTTAAAGTTTCCAAGCAACATCGACGATGAGCTCACGGTTGCTAACGGCTTGCCCCGTGCTGTGCCCAGTACAAAATACTCGTTCCCGTCTCTGTTTTAGAACAAAAATCCTAACTGGGTAATATTCCAACTACATCATCAAGGCATGCCTTCGACGAAGGCATGCCTTGATGAGGTAGTTGGAATATATTATCAGTCGGGACTTCAAGACACCGGTATTCGATTCGGTGTTCGATTCGATTTCGAATAGTAGAGTCGATTCGATCGAAAATATGTGATTCGCACGGTCTCAAACCCTGCTGGTGACGAGTTAGTAAGCTGGAGAGTCTGTGACAGTAACTGTTACTTGTCACTGCTCGGTGTTCTCTCTGCTACATTACCCAATATTTCTTGACCAACACTACCTCTCTATTAAGCAAAGAAGAGATTTCAAAATATACTTGCTAACATACAAATGCATGAATGGTTTGGCTCCATCCTACTTTTTTGATTGGCTCACTGGCTAGGGGCCAGTGAGACCACCCACTCTACAGATGAACTCAATTCATTTCAAACTGGGCTTTTTCTATCGCGTCACCAAAATTATGGAACGCTCTGTCAAAAATGTGTTCTACGTTAAAATCATTCCAAAAAATGGTCAAAGCCTTCTTATTCAAACAAGCGTTCTCAGGAACAATGTAACGCACGTTGTATGAATGTATCATCTGTTTGTTGTGAAACCAAACAGCATCCCACGGATTTTATTATTATTATCATTCATTCATTCATTCATTCATTCATTCATTCATTCATTCATTTATTATTATTATTATTATTATTATTATTATTATTATTATTATTATTATTATTATTATTATTTATTTTTTAAAATTATTATTATTATTATTATTATTTATTCAATCATTCATTTATTATTATTATTATTATTATTATTATTATTATTATTATTATTATTATTATTATTATTATTATTTATTCATTCATTTATTATTATTATTATTATTATGATTTTTGGATTTTTTAAAATTATTATTATTATTATTCATTTATTTATTTATTATTATTATGACTATTATTATTATTATTATTATTATTATTATTATTATTATTATTATTATTCATTCATTTATTATTATTATTATTATTATTATTATTATTTATTCATTTATTTATTATTATTATTATTATTATTATTATTATTATTATTATTATTATTATTATTATTATTTCTTCCATCATCAGATCTCCTGTGCAGCAGACCTGATGATAGAAGAAGAGCTCAAAGCCGAGATACTTGATAAGGTTTTGAGAATATTTCGATTAATCGAAAATCTCAGAATCAGCGCAACTCGAATCGAAACTAATCGAATCATTTGGTCGATTTCGTATCGAATCAAATTTCGAAGTTTCGCACACTGTCTGGCAAAGGGTTGGGGTGGTTCACCAGGAACAGGTGCTACAAATCAGTTGTGAAATCCACGGTACAAGTGCAGGAACCTGCAGTCAGTGTTTCAATTTGAACAGATCTTTCACAATATCTATCAATTCTGATTAGCAACACGTGACAATACACTTGTTTAATCTTTGCATTTTCAGTTCTCAAATAACGATTTTTATTTAAACGCATGTACACAATTAAAGTGAAATCTATTCAACAAATCAAACATAACCTGCATTGTAACCTACTTCAATCTGGTTGATTTGAAAGGGGTTCGCAGCTTGATTTTTTTTGGTCACCTGTTATTCTGTTCCTTGTGTTCTATTCCCCATTATTTAAAGAAAATAAACACCCTTCGTAGCCTTCAGGTGAAAGTATCTAAACTTGGCTGCTGAGTAAATCACGACCATATATTACCTTAGAACTGCACAGAGAAATAGCTCAAAATAAATCGCACTCCCAAATGGCTCTATTAAAACAATCTGGAGTTACCCAAAACCTGGACGGGCCGGTTCACAGTTCATCCGGGAGATTCCCGGAGGGCCGGCCGACCCAGTGATTTGGTACTTCAATCTGTTTTGATCGAATGTGACACTTTTCTGTAAACTGTTACGATAAAATGTCACTTTAGTGTTGTTTGAAGCATTAATCCTTTACCCAACGTAACGACCAAAACCGGCCAGCACTATTCACAAAAGCGCCAATTAATTTTCATTATTTTTTCATTTTTGTCTCAAAAACATAGGTTTTTATATTTTTGTGACAACAAATGAAAGAAATTAGTTATTCAAGAATTTTGTTTGCAAATGTCGTCTGCTTTTCATGTTAGGAAAAGGGTAAAATAGTCTGTGTCTTTCTTATGGGATTAATGGGAACGGACATTTCTGGTCAGTGGTTAGTGGGTAGAAATGTCAATTCCAATTAACCGTTTATCTAACGAATCGTCGACAAAAGTAATTGAAAAATTGAGGAGTTGAAAAAGAATTATTTTTTGAAAAAAATTCAACAAAACCACATCACGTGACCCCTCATTTGAATGAGCTCGCCGAGATCGTCCCAATGAGCGATCACATGATATGGCTTTGTTGAAAAATATTTTTTTAAATAACAAATTTTGATAATGTCTGCCTTTGGTAAGGTAAATGGGTTAACCCTCTCTCCCCACCTATGCCACAGAAGGCAGTTTGATGCTTGGTTTGTCATGAGTGAAATATTACTGTAGATAACATCCTATGGGTCAGATTCCAACCCTATACCTTTCGATCTGAAAACTAGTGCTCAAGCCAGCGAGTCAAAAAGCTCCCCGAGTATCTGTCGGTAACGCCAAGTAACTTGATTAATGTGAGGTGACGACAGACTAATGGAATATGGAAGTGCTGTTATGGGCTATAGGCGGTTTCGTTGACAGGCATGCGAATGATTCGGACAAATGGACAAAAATGCGGAAAATCTGACAGAGTGCTAAGTACTCGAGGAAACATAACCAAAGGATCAAGGTGTGCCGATGTCGCTCACCCGAAACAGAAAATAAGAGACTGTTTACTGAATGAATCGGAGGTGATCAAAAGACAATCACTATGTGTGAAAACGACTGTTAATTATACCTTTCTCTTGCATATAGTTCCCAGATAAATCTGAGATCTTATTGTGGGTTTCAAATAAACTTACAAATATATAGAATGAGAGTATTTGAGCGAGAGGTCCTTGGGACAAAAATTTCCAAGTTCATTCATAGTGCCAGATCAGTGGTACCATGTACGAAAATGCAGTTCTAAATAGTTTTTTGATATTCAGATTGATAATGATATTTATACCATGATTTCGTATTCTACAATATATGAAAAGCCTATGACATAAATTTTAGCTTTACACACCAACCGTGGTGAACACGACAGCAATGAGATTTCAGTAGTTAAATTTTACAATTACAGTAGAACTACATCCAAGTTGACCTTTGGTGACGTCGACCTGAATGCAAACTTGTCTAAATTTATCGCACGTCGCCTCGCGAAGAGTGAAATGGAAGTGGCAATTATTTATTACGTTTTTAAATGGGTTTACCTCATAAGACGCCAAATATTAACAAACATGCATTGTCTCATGTGAATAAAGCATCCATAACTCGAAATAGTATGTTATTATGTTATTAAAACGAAAAAGGCTTCGTTTCTTTTTTCCATTTCGTTTCGGCAATAAAATTGACAGCGGAAGTACCGCCCATCGATGTTCATGTAAACAAAAACAGATTCGCACGTATGTACATCTGCTGTTCAGTAAAATCGGGAAAAAATAATAATCTGACGATCATGGTATAAATAAAATATACACAAAGTAGCTTGGTGTACCAAATGTTCACCACTCGTGGTGAAGTGGTGTTAACCGCGCGCCAAAGGCTCGCGGTTAACACCACTTCACCACGAGTGGTGAACATTTGGTAAACCAAGCTACTATGGGTATATTCTATATATAAAGATAACATTGTGCACAAAAAACGAGAAAACAGAATCTTTATGAACATATGTATACACGCATTTAAGGCATCAATAAAGTATGCACGGTACTCTATCTGTGGACAAAGTAAACCCCATCATCCAATCACAGTGGACTTGCAGATTGATTCTTCTTTTCCTTCTTGATTAACTCTTTCCATGCCACGTTCACTTAACCATTTTAACATTATTTTTGGGGGTCTTTATGCATTTTTATTAATGAGGAAGTGTCATACAATTTATAATACAGATGTAATCTAATCGTCTGATTATCTGTTTGCAAGACTTCTTTGAAGTCTATCCATTTGTCAATCGGAAATAGTTTCAGCCTGCATATGGCAGGACATGCGGATTATTTCAGTGATATATGTGCCAATAATAGTAATAGCAGGAGGGTTTCAAAGAAACAAAAGATCTCCCACCTCAAAAAAAGAAAAATAAATAAATAAATAAATAAATAAATAAATAAATAAATAAATAAAATGAAATGAAAACATGTAAAAATTTGTAACAACCTGTCTGGATTTTTGTATATCCCTACGAAAATTGTTTTCTGTTTTCACATACTGATGTTCCAGTAGTATTTTGAAATTTTATACGCTTCACCGATCCATTTCTACATGTTGGGCATAAAAACCCCACTTCTATGATTACTTATAGATTTGTATGTATATTCTGAAGCAGTCTGAGAGATGCGGTCGTTTGCTTACCGACCGACACCCACCACCCCGCCACCCGAATCCGTTTTAAAACTATGTGTTATTAACTAAGTTTTAAATATTGGTTACGTTGTTTTTTAAATGTTCAGATTAACCCTTTACCCAACGCAGACGATATAAAAATTTATTATTTTAAATATAATGTTTCATTTTTTTTCAAAAAAATTCAACAAAACCATATCATGTGACCCCTCGTTGGAACGAGCTCGACGAGCTCGTTCCAACGAGGGGTCACATGATATGGTTTTGGTGAAATTTTTTAAAAAATAATATTTTTTCAACTGCTGAATTTGCATATCACTTGGGCGGATGCGGGCGATTCGTTGGGTAAAGGGTTAAAAGATAATGATCTTTCAGTGAACTACCTACCATCTACCACTCAAGGGAGTGCGGTGGCTCAGTAGTTACCTCACTGGACTTCAAACCGAAAGGTCCACGGTTCGAGCCCCCACCTCATCCCCACCCCCTTCCAAGGGGTAACTGCGTTGTGTCCTTGGGCAAGGTACTTAATCCCGACTGCAGCTGTGAGTTACTTCATCAGATAATAATGGTGGTCATCTTCTATGCGATATGTATCTTTTATCTGCTTTGACGGCTGAAACATTCACTTATTGCTTTAGCCTCTGCACTCTGATGTCAAAATGACAAAGTTTTCAGCAGCAAATATTTCCCATAATACAATTTGATATTCAACCAAATATACCTTGTTCGACAGAGCTCAGTGTGCAATGTCAAACAAGAATAGTACTCAAAGTTTGCTAAGCACCACATATTTGACACATCATTGTGACATTTTCTTGTGACACATTTGTGATATTTTTGGTGGATGTGATTGAGGAATGTATTGAGATAATCCTCAGTGTTTACATTAGCTCTCTTGACAGGCAGACTTTTCGCGACAGTCATGGAAAGCATGTACCCCTTGATTTTCATGATGTTTTCGTGTACTCTCTACATGTACATGAGTTGTGTAGGGTATTGAGTCTTCATTTCAACACAAACCCTTGTTTCCATTCGCACCTCTGAACTCAGAGTTCGAGCATCCTGATTAGAATCTCAATTATGGAAACACTGGAACTACCAGCGCGACTGAACAAAACGATAGCAGCTCTGGGCGTCTCTTGCCCTATCACCTGGACTATCCAGGAGACAGGCAAGAGCGTCCATCTGTCTCTTGAGTTCAAGATCGAGGAAGACAAGAAATCACCACCCTACTCGGGGAGAGGTAGTAACTTTGATGAGAGGATCCCCTCTCACACTGGTCCTCACCCGAGTAGGTCAGGAGGCCCTGAAAAGAGAAAGAGAAGAAAGAAGAGCCCGTCCACCAAGCGGAGGGATTCCCGACGCTTGGGGGCATTCTTGGAGATGAAGAAAGAAAACGGTGAGGAAAAGAAAGAGCCAGAGGCGGCCACCACTTCCCCTCCCACTCCCGCAGACAGCCCCATCCAAATGTCGGCTTCCCAGTCGGTATTGTCGGATGTGGAAGAGTCTGTGGAGACTGAGGTGGAAATGGAAGCTGTCCTCTCGCCTCTTCCTGATCCCCACTCGCCTCTTCCTTCTAAACCAGAATGCCAGGACGCGGACGACAGGATAGAAAACATCTTACTGGAAAACAAAATAATACAAGGGGACCTTCATAGGCAAGAGATGGACAGGAAATACCAAGTATTCCTCCAACAAATCGAAGAAGCCAAAAAACTAATAGACACCAGAAACCTACAACAACAAAATACTCAGCAATCACTCACAACCACTCCAGACTCGGCTAGGACCAGACCCTACAAAACTCACCAACCACCATCAGGCAGCCCACCAACAACACCAACTACCACTCTCTCTCCTTCCAAACCTCCACCTCTGAAAAGGAAGCAGAAAAGACACAAGCGCCGCTAACAACCCACAACTTCTCCTCCTTTACCACGGTCTGAAACTTCAAAATTCTACTGCTAATGAGGGTCGAAAGGGGCTTGCTCCCCAAATCGTCCCTGCGCGCCTTCGACGCGCGGAACCATTTGATTTGAAACCCTTGTGATTTAATGATTGAATGTGGCGAATGCAAATGTAAGAAGACATTTGTCTGAAGCAGAAATGTGGTAGGGGTAAATGTTTCGACACAGACTATCCGGGCAAGGTTGCACGAAGGTGGTCTCCGATTGAGAAGACCATGCATTCGCATTCAGCTGTCCCAGAGCCACCACCAGGCACGATATGAATGGGCCATGGATCACGTTGGATGGACCAGAGAAGATTGACGACCTGTCCTTTTTACAGGTGAGTCAAGGTACTGCCTAGACAACACAGACTGGCGTTCTGGGGTATGGAGAAGAACAGGAGATCGATTCCATGTAGCCAACATTACTGAGCATGACCGCTATGGTGGAGGGTGAATAATGATCTGTGGCGGCATCGGCTGGGGTGGACGAACAGAGCTCTGTGTCCTTGACCATGGTACATTGACTGCACAGCGGTATATTGGTGAGATCCTGGATGCCCGCGTCAGATTGTATGCAGGTGCAGTGGGTGATAGATTCATTCTAATGGACGATAATACCCGTCCTCGTGTTGCCCATGCTATCGGGGAGTACCGACAGAGGGAGTATGGACTGGCCAGCGAGATCCCCTGACCTCAATCCAATCTAACATGTCTGGAATGAGTTGCAGCTTGCAATCTCAGTCCGTCCAGTCCAACCAAGAAGTGTCCAGGAGCATGGTGCCATGCTGGTCCAAGAATGGAACAACATCCCACAAAGGACTATCTGGAACCTGATTGGATCATGAGAAGGCGTTGTCAAGCTATAATTAACAATAATGGGTCTCATACTCGATATTAAACCCATATCAGTTCGCTTCGTCAACTTTTTGGCAAATTTGAAAAATTTCCTCTTTTACCAATAACATCCATTTTCCATGGTTATGGTATTCAAAAGCTAAAAAATAATGTCAAACACAAACAAAATCTTAATATTTGTGCTCAAATCATTAAAGATATAATTAAATATAAAATATATACACTTTTCATAACAATATTTCAACTAAAACGTAAAACAGATAGTTGAATATACTTGGTGCTTAGAAAACTTTGAGTAGTATATAATTGGTTAAATTCATAGTTAAGCAAGAGAAAGACAGAGTGATTGGAGAAAATTATGTTGCACTATCAGTGCGCTATGGTTTAAACCACTGCAAAGTGATGTCAATATAACGAAATTTCAAGATGTAACATTTTCCCCATAATGCAACTAGGAAGTTAACGAATTCGATCTTGCTTGACAGAGCTCAATGATTGAATTGGTTAAATACCAATCTGTATAATGGGGAAAATTTGCGGGTTGAAATATTGATATTTGGCATCAGCATGCAGAAGGTTAAGATTTTCCACGTTGAAACCAACGATTTTTTTTCTGACAATCTTCCTTCTCTTTCACCGGAGGATGCACTGAATCAATTAACAATTACTTGTAAAACAGCTGTTTCAGTGACATTTGATAACTTCGTGAGTGAGTGTGTTGGGGGTCATCCAAGGGGCAGCGCCAAGAATGGGGTTGGGGTTGTGGGGACACTGTCACTCTGTCGAGGAGGTCTAGGCCCCACCCCCGACAGAAAACTACCCCCACTCTTGTGAAGCACAGGTTCGTTGTCGCGGAAACCCAAGCGACACCAACGGGTTTGATTTGAACTTTCAACAGATTGGGCGTTGGTGGAGTGGGGGTGTGCATTCACACCAAAAATAAAACCACGTGTTTAAAAAAAAATTCGTGAAGTAATCCCATATGGTACTTAATGGAGCAACCGATTAAGAGTTCCTCAACCAGTTGGATTCCACTCCGTCTTTGGTTATTCCATACCCAGTACCAATTACATGTGCCGCGTATAGAGCCGGCAAAACGGTGTTTGAATTCTGATCTATTTTAACCTCCGCAGAGCCAAGGAAAAGGATTGCTAGCAGAAACTAAGAATATGTCTCTTAAAGAATAGAAAAATCAAATTTGGCGAATATGGCCTCAACATAAAAAATAAAACTTTGAATGAGATGAAAAATCGTTGCAGCCTCGAGTACATTCGCCCGACGAACTTAATATGAGTATAACTATTAGGCCTAAAAAGTTAAAAATCCGTTTCTCAGGCCCTCTCGCATGGTCATTTTGGTTGCCGCATGCTCTCTTTATATAACCAATGCAAACTTAAAAAAATAAAAATTGAATGGTTTATGTCTGATATTTTACCGAAGTTAATAAAATTGATAAATCTGTCCCTTGAGTGCAACAAGGCTTTGCAATGCTAAAGCATTGCAAAGCCTTCTTGCACTCAAGGGACGAAATACACCACCACCCATGCTATTCTACAGATTATGAGGCCTAAAACATAAAACAAACCAAGAATATGAACTTTTGATGGCAAAGAAATAATTGCAGAAATAAAAAATTAAAAAATGCAGTTTTACAAGAAGATGGCATGAGAAACATAAAATATACTTCGTTGGGCCTTATTCATTTATTTGAATTTATGATACGTAAATGAAGTCGCATACCAATTATAATCCCAGTTTGGGGGGGGGGGGGGGTATTTTAGAAGAATTTTGTGCATTTTTGTCTGAGACCGGGCCCAATGGAGGCTGCAACTTCATTGAACAAAATTGTATGACAATCACCCGAGGCTGACATGTGCCAAGTTTAACTGAACCATTCTTGAGGTGGAAACTGAAATGCAAAGATCAAGTTTCCAACGATGGGTGGCGGTCGCATGTCGCTGGTTACAGGACGACGGACCAACTGCTGACAAAAGTGAGCTCAAGGATGCAAAGAATACGGTGTCTTCCCACTAGACCAAATCCCCTTAGACCAACTACATAGTGTTTTTGATTCAGGGTTGATTAAGGATAATTAGGAAAACAATTATTTATAAAAAATCTGCCCAACATCTATAAAATATCGACAAGCCAGAAAATGAGCAGACTATCATCTGAAAAATGAGGCCCCCAGAGGGTGAATTTGGCGATGCTACCCTGCACAGCAGAGTAGCATCACTAACTTTACCCTCTGTGAACCATTCTGCAAATGACAGACTGCTTATTTTCAGGCTTGAATATCAATAACATTAAATACATTTATAAATATTTATAAATATATCAAATTATTGATGTAGAATTATTTTTAAAGTTGGACACACCAGTTGGTCTAAGGGGAATTGGTCTTTTGTGAATTGGCCTCGTGGGAGTTGCATTTCAGGGAATTGGTCTTGTGGGAATGAACCAAGAATACAGATATAAACCGGTAGACTTTAGATAACCAGCAGAGGCAGTGAAGGAAGATAAAAGCAAAAATATAAAAGTCCAGACAACGACTCGTTTTTCAATGGTAGGCAATCAAGAATGGCTTCCCCTGAACTAACATAAGTGGTGAATAGGAGAAAATATCAGTATTTTCATTCCATATTCCATTATTTTCCCAAATTACACTTGTATTAGTATGAAGAATTTTGGGCCATTGTCTGACTAGAATGAAATGATAACCACATTGAGTACAAGTCTAGACATTTTGATTGCAAATGGTTCATAGGCTACAATAGAACAGGCATACTGACAAACAATAACCTCTCATATAGCAAGTCTTTTATTTGATTTGGTTTCTTCGAAGCATACCATATGAACCTTTGCTGCAATGGGTTCAGTGAGCTTGGAGACTCTCAGTAAGCTCGTTACCGCAATAGTTAACACTACGTAACGTAACGGAAATAACCTGCCAGCACTATTCAATAAAATCGTCATTCGAATATTATCATTTTTCAATTTTTGTCTGAGAAAAATAGCTTCCTACCTCACATTGGATCTCACATAAGCTATGTTTTTGAGGCAAAAACGAAAATCTTTGGTTGTTCAAGAAATATTTTGGCAAGTACCGTCTTCTATTCGGGTTAGATAAAGGATTAACATGCCATGTCGTGTCAAAAGTGACAAAATTTCTACCTTTTTACCTAACTCATATTGTTCAAAATCTTCTGGTGCTATTTATAAATATCACTAAATAAATATACTAATAATGTATCTAACTTATATTTTAAAGTTTTAAACTAGAGGGTTTCGAGTGGGTATTTCGGATGCAAAAAATGTATAAAAACATTTATTTAGGACAAACAGTAACCTACTTTGACGTTTGTTGAGAGGTGAGTGTGTATGTGGGTGGGGGTTGTTGGGTAAATAAAAATAGCATATCAACCGGTCCTGGATTGTCTGTATTTCCCCAGGTAAGAATACCTTTATTACGCAAGGTAACCTACTGTCGCTTTCCCTCCCCGTCTCCCCCTCCAACCATTTAGAAATAAACTGTTTAATGCTATTCCTAATTGCTCCCTCTCGATTTCCGACACAAGCGCACCGTCTCTCTTCACCATGTCCCTTTTTATCTAATTTTATACGTTTTAATCCTATTTCTTTATATTCTCTCCCAATGGAACTTAATCTAACTGCACCCAACAAAGGTCCTATTTTACCTTTTTTGTTTCATGATTTCGCCTTTTCAAAGATAGAAAAATATACCACAGTGCTATTTGAAGATATAACATCCTCATCTAAGGTGTTATCTGAAAACAGAAGAGTACTGTAGTGTTGTCTGAGGATAGAACGAAATACTACAGTTCTGTTTGGAGATAGAAAGGAATACTTCAGTGTTGTCTGAAGAGAAAACGAAACGCGAATGTGTTGTTGAAGACAGAATAGAATACTACAGATTTGAATGAAGAAAGAAAGGAATATTACAGTGTTGTCTCAAGAAAGAACGGAATACTACAACGTAATTTGAAGAAAGAAAAGAATACTACATTATTTATTTATTAATTTATTAATTTATTAATTAATTAATTAATTAATTAATTAATTTATTTATTTATTTATTTATTTATGTATTTATTTATTTATTTGGGTTTAAGGTCACATACTTATGCACAATGGCTAATCGTGACCGTGACAGTTTTACGGGTGGAGGAAGCCGGAGTACACGGAGAGAACCACCGAGCAACGACGAGCCACTGTCAACTCCTCAACAGTCTAACTCTGTTCAAGCACCGCTCAAGCAGGGTTACAGCGGTTGAAGACATGTGCAACATCGACGTGCAGTACGCCTTAGTACACGGCGTCATCGTGCCCCCAAGTAGGCAACCGGGATAAAGTGCCTTGCCCAAGGACACAACGCGGGTCGTCCCGATCGGGGATCGAACTCGGGACCTTAGAACTCCAACAGTCTACCACTGAGCCACCGCGCTCCCTACTACATTGTTGTCTGAAGTTAGAACGAAATAAAAATGTGTTATTTGAAGATAGAACGGAATACTACAGTGATATTTGAAGATACATTACGTGGAGAGTGTATCATCACCAAATCACCCGCAGAGTGGAGATTTCACCCAAGCAATAATTGCAAATTTCTTGCAATGCATAACCAGCACAAGCAATGTTTCAGCCAATGGACCTCCGGGTTAAACCCGGAGGTCCATTGGCTGAAACATTGCCTGTGTTTTTTGTCGATATGTATAAAATTTGAAAGTTATAGCTTGAGTGATATCTCCACTCCGCGAGTCATTTAGTTACAATCCACTCTCCACGTACTGTAGAACGGAATACTACAGCGTTGTATGAAGATAGAATGGAACACTAGTGGTGACTGACTATAGAACGAAACCCACCAGTTTTGGTTGAAGCTAGAACGGAATACTACAGTGTTGTTTAAAGATAAAACGGAATACTATAGTGTTGTTTGAAGATAGGACAAAACATCACAGTGTTGGTTGAATATAGAACGGAATACTACTGCGTTGTTTGAAGATCAAACGGAATACCACAACGTTGTTTCAAGATAAATAGAGGATATTTACGCTGTTTTATTGAATATGGGGAATTCTCATGAGTGTGGACCTGAAAGTTTTATTTTTCATGAGCGCTTGCTCTAAAACAGCGTAGATTTTGTTTTCGTTATATGCTACGTGACATTTTACTGCACAATATCCAGCCCAATTCGACTGCAAACAGTTTCAAGACAATAATAAAAAGCTGCTGATCGTTCCTTCAAGACGACGTTCAAGGCGACGTCATGCGCCGAAGCGTAACGTCATTTAGGTTCCGCTCTACAGTTTCGCACTATTGCACAGGTGAAATTCTAAACATAGGGCATACGTTGATACTAATGCCCTGTAAATTGGAGATATATTTTTAGTATCAGATCTATGATTACATTAGGCTATTTGTTGGGCAAGAGAATTTGAAGGTTTGGTTCTGTCAAGGTGATAGCCAAAAAAGTTCCGATTTTGTTGTATACAAGTGTAAATATTTTCGATAATATTCTGCATGGGTTAAATGTAAAGCAAGATAGATATGTGACGGAAACCACTGCATCACATATGTTCTGGACATACACCCATATTACGCATCTATCCTGTCTCCGAAATGTCAAAAGATACCACAATGCGAGTCTTTCAAGGGAACTGTAAAGCGAGCGTTAAATTAAGATAGATCTAAGCGGCCAAGTTCAAGAGAAGCGATTAACTGAGAATAAATGTTCTGGCTATCTAAACAAGAGGCCCCAAGGGGCCCGAGGGCGCTCACCTGACATGGTAGCCTAAATATCAACCCAGAGAATTGATTTCAACAAGTTGCATCTGCTCCTCCTAAGAAAAGCTTATACCAAATATCCAAAGCTGAGATTCTGACCAGTGGATCTAAAAAAAAAGATAAAGATTTTAAAGAATATTCCTCATATAGAACTAAGTTATAATTCGACCTCCCACAGGGAGCCCATACATGAACCGAGGGACTTGGCTTTAACAAACTTGAATCTCTCCCCCCCCCCCCCCCCCATGGATGCTGCACACCAAATATCAAAACATCCAGACTGCTGGATCTGAAGAAGAAGAATTTTAAAGAAAATTCCTCATTCTGAACTAAGTTACTATTCGAGCTCCCACAGTAAGTCCAAATATGGACCTAGGGACATGGCTTGAACAAACTTGAATCCCACCCCCCCCCCCCCCCCCCCCCAAGGATGATGCATACCAAATATCAAAACTTTCCGACTGCTGGATCTGAAGAAGAAGATTTTTAAAGAAAATTCCTCATTTTGAACTAAGTTATCATTTGGGCTCCCACAGTGAGCCCAAATATGGACCTAGGAACATGGCTTGAACAAACTTGAATCTCATCCCCCAATGATGCTGCATTCCAAATATCAAAACATTCCGACTGCTGAATCTGAAGAAGATTTTTAAATAAAATTCCTCATTTTGAACTAAGTTATAATTCGGGCTACCACAGTGAGCCCAAATATGAACCCAGGGACTTGGCTTGAACAAACTTGAATCTCCCCCCCCCCCCCCCCTTAGCACGGTGCATACCCAATATCAAAAGATTCTGCCCGCTGGATCTTGAGAAGAAGATTTTCAAAGAAATTTGCCTGAAATGCACTAAGTTCAAATTTGGGCTCCTATACTGAGCCCAAATATAAACCCAGGGAGCCGATTTGAACAAACTTGAATCAGATCCACCCCACAATGTTGAATACCAAATATCAAAAGATTCTTCCTGCTGGATCTGGAGAAGAAGATTTTTGAAGAAATTTGCCTGAAATGCACTAAGTTCGAAATGGGGCCCCTATACTGAACCCAAATATGAACCCAGGGGGCCGATTTGAACAAACTTGAATCAGATCCACCCCACAATGTTGCATACCAAATATAAAAAAAATTCTGCCTGCTGGATCTGGAGAAGAAGATTTTTGAAGAAATTTGCTTGAAATGCACTAAGTTCGAATTCGAGCTTCTATAGTGAGCCCAAATATGAATCTAGGGAGCCGATTTGAACAAACTTGAATCAGATCCACCCCACAATGTTGCATACCAAATATCAAAAGATTCTGCCTTCTGGATCTGGAGAGGAAGATTTTTAAAGAAATTTGCCTGAAATGCACTAAGTTCGAAATCGGGCTCCTATACTGAACCCAAATATGAACCCAGGGGGCCGATTTGAACAAACTTGCATCAGATCCACCCTACAATGTTGCATACCAAGTATAAAAAAATTCTGCCTTCTGGATCTGGAGAAGAAGATTTTTAAATGTTTTTCCCATTGCCTACAGTGTTGAAAAGTGCTGACTCAGCACTTTTTCAAAGTCCTGAAAAAAGTAGCTTGTGATCAAACCGATAACCATTCTATTCTACTGGATAAAAGTAAGACTTACACAAAATAAGAATTCTCTGTGCCGTGTAGTTTTGGAGATATGGCAGCTTTAAGGTTTTTCCTATTTTTAGCTCCAGAGGTTCCCACGGGGCAATGAGAAAACATTTTTTTGCATCAGTCAAATATTTATGACCCATTATCATCTCATATCAAATTTGGTTCAAATCGACCTCACGGTTCTGAAAATAGAAATTTTAGGCGGTGCCAAAATTTTTGCCCCTCTCATAACGAAGGCAAATAATGCCCGACAAACTTCTCTTGAACAAACTTGATTCTAAACCTCAAAAGGACTCTGTATACCACATATCAAGTCTCTGCTACTGGTGGTTCATTAGAAGATTTTCAAAAAATTTTGTCATTTTTTCCCCACCCCTCTGTTCAATACGAGCCGAAACCTAATTTGCATAAAAATCAAAATACCCCTATATAACCACTACTTACATGAAATTTAATTAAAATGTGGCCAGTGGTTTAGGAGAAGGGTCATAGGCACCGAGATTGAAAGTCCGCGTATTGTCAAAACCCTGTGCGGGTTGTAAGGAACCGATAGTAGTTCGTTAACGGTTGGGAACCATAGTGGCAGAGTAGCCAAAGAAGTAAAAGCTGTAACGTTGAGGTCAAGGGACCATATTAAGAGCTTGAGTAAGCGCTGGAATAGCTCGTGAGATAAGATAGTTTTAGGCGGTGCGAGGATTGGTGATGTTGAGAACACTTTGCAGAATATTTTTATGTAAGCTTTGTCAAGTAGAAAGCTGAAGGCGGAGAATAAATTAACCCCGTGAGAGCCAATCAAGGCGCAAAGTGATAGTGAACTGTATTAGACGCCGATTGAATAGTTTCTGAACTGTGAGAACGCTGATAGAGTCACACAAGCAGAGCATTATATGAGTTATGCCCGACTGACGGAAAAGTTAACCTTGTGAGGAAGAAGCAACGAGAAGTGAATAGACACTTTGTATTCATCACAAACCGTGAGAAGATGAAGATGATGTGAGGCCGATCCACCCCACACAGCTAGCTGTGGGAGACGTCGAGGACCCTAAAGAATAAACTTTTATCCGCGTAATTTGTGTATTCTTATGGATGATTTTGTGAGTAATTTGTTTCATATTATATTTCTTCGTACATGTAAATAAATAATCTTTTCAGTGAATTTATCGTTGATCACCCTTTGGCGTTGTAAGCCACAGGCACCTTCAGGAATCCTAAAAGTCCCAACGGGATAGGGCATTAATAAGGTGGCAAGGTTTACGTTCGAACTGGGGTTCAGTCGACAGTCACTGGCTGTCGGCTGAGCACTGATAAGAACATAAATTTTCCTCCATCAATTCAACCCCGTAATCCTGCGACAGGTTCTAAAGTTGGAGTCTGATGCATAGGAGTAAATTACCAGATGAATTATGGGAAACCGTGGCTTCGAAAAATCGGCTATTTTTTAAAATGTCATTTTTACACGGGTTTGTTACCAGGCGTGTAACAAAAAAAAATGAGACGGAAACATGGAATTTTTTTTCACATTTTAGAAACAGGGGGTAAAATGCTCTAGGGTTAGGTGAGTGGAGATAGTGGCAAAATTCTGCTTTTCAGGCTGCTGGGTTGCTGAAAATGATTGGTATCGGCATTTTGTCATGCAATTTTCAGGTTGAAGTCTTGCCTATGACAATAAATTATTTCACCCACATTCTGATTATTGATTTCTACTTAGACAGATAGTGTTATATGTTTTTAGTGGATTTGGGAAATGTAATACATGTTACGGGTTAGAAAACAAAGTTACAGAACGTTTGCATTTGAAGACAGTGTATGGCATGTCATTTTAGGAAATGCCTGGAAAACTATGGAGCGGAACTTTAGGAAGCTACTGAAAAAATTCATCGTGTGGACCTGAAAATATTATTTTTCCCTCGCGCAAGCGCTCGTGAAAAATAAAACGTTCAGGTCCACACTCATGGGATAATTCCAGATAATGACTAAAATAGAGTTGATTTTCGTTTTTATTATATGCTACGAGACATTTTATTGCACAATATTCAGCCCAATTCGACCCCAAATGTGTACGTTTCAAAACAATAACAAAGATCAGCTGATCGTTCCTTCAAGGCGGCGTGATGCGGCGTAGCGTGACGTCATATAGGAAGCTACTGAGGGATATTTCTCGATATCTATCGAGCCGATGGATATCGGGAAATATCTTTTAGATAATTTGCGATAATCCACAGGCTTACATATAATAAAACGCATTACTACAGTGTTATTTGAAGATAAAACAGAATACTACAATATTGTTTGAAGATAAATTGGAATAAGATAAGTGGAAAAGAGTTACTAATTTTACTTCCGTGCAAAAACAGAATCGGACGCTCAAAAATTAGTTGATACTTTTACTATTGTACCAAAAACATGCTGGAGTTATTGAGAAGGGTTCGGTAGTTTATTTCACTGAAAGAGAGTTTGCGAGGGAGAGAAAGAGACAGATGGACACAGAGAGAGAGACGACGGAGAGAGGAGGAGAGAGAGAGAGAGAGAGAGAGAGAGAGAGAGAGCGTGTGAGAGAGAAGAGAAAGGGAGAGTGAGAGAGAGGGAATAGAGAGAACAGATGAAGAGAACGAGAGAGAGAGAGAGAGAGAGAGAGAGAGAGAGAGAGAGAGAGAGAGTTGGATAGGACAGACAGACATGCTTTTTCAGAATTAAAAGAACCCCACAAATGCAAAGAAATTCACCACAAAAGTATGGTACAAACCCCACAAGTGGAAAATGTAGTAGCCCGAACCCCACAAAGGTGAAAGGACCATCAACCAACTTCCCGCATGTGTACTCCCGTTGGCACGGACGTACGGCCCTACGGAAAGATGGACAGAGATAAGCCCGAATGCCACTTCGCATAAATTCGGTGAGCATGAAAATCGTATGCTGATGCAGACCAACTAGTCAAGTGAGTGTCAAATATACCATGTGGTACTGAATATCTAATCTTCCAAACACCAGCTCCGACTTATTCTGTGAAGATAAACAAGATTGTTAAACAAGGGAACAAAAGATCCAACTTCAGGTTCGTAATAATGGTACTTTGCTACTATTGCTGCTGCTGATTATTTATTTATTCAGTGGTATTTAAGGTCAGATACTTATGCACAGTGGCTAACCGTGACCGTGACAGTTTTACGTGTGGAGAAAGCCGGAGTACCCGGATAGAACCACTGAGCATCGACGAGCAACTGTCAGCTCCTCAACATTCTAAATATGTTCAAGCTCAATTCAAACAGGGTTACAGCGGTTGAAGACATGTGCACCATCGACGTGCAGTACGCCTTGGTACACGGCGTCATCGTGCCCCCATGTTGCCAACCGGGATGAAGTGCCTTGCCCAAAGACAGAACGCGTGTCGTCCCGGACGGGGATCGAACTCCGGACCTCTAGCATCGAAGTCCAACAGTCTACCACTGAGCCACCGCGCTCCCGCTACTGCTGCTGCTGCTGCTGCTGATGATGATGATGATAATAACAATGAATAGAAGGTGGGTAAGTTGTGCTGGTTGGTTGGTTGGTAACTGACTGTTATGTCGTCTCGTTGAGTGATTCTTGTACCATGCTTACTCAACTACTGCTCTGTATTCTATACTATATATATATATGTCTGTCTGTCTGTCTGTCTGTCTGTCTGTCGGCCTGGCTGTCTGTCTGTCTGTCTGTCTGTCTGTCTGTCTGTCCGCTATAGAAATGAATATGGGGCCACCCCGAGTGTCCAAAATGGGTCTACTAGGAGTATTTTTATGGCGGAGGTCCTCGTCAGGTTTAAAAAAAAGTGTGCGGGGTTGGGGAGGGGGGTTGTAGGGGAGGCACCAAGAGTTATGACCAAAACTTTTTTTACCGATCTATGTCTTCAAAGGGGTCTACTGGGGGTACGTTTTTATCAGGAATCTAATGGTGAGGTTTAAAACAGTATCGAGTGGGGGTGGGGGTGTAGAGGGGCACCAAAAGTTATGACCAAAATTTTTCTCACCGATATAGGTCTTCAAAGGGGTCTACTAGGGGTAATTTTTTATCAGAAATCAACTGGTGAGGTTTAAAAAAGTGCCGGGGTGGGGTGGGGATGGGGTTGTAGAGTGGCACCAACAGTTATGATCAAAATTTTTTCTCACCGATATAGGTCTTCAAAGGGGTCTACTAGGGGTATTTTTAATACTCTCCTCAGTCCGAGCAACGCCGGGTAACCCGGCTAGTAAATAATAAAAATAACGACATATATATTGTTATTGTTTTATTTTTAGAGATTTTGCATCACTCGTAATCCACATATTCACCCTCATTCAGCATATACAAATATAGCACATTTTATTTATTAACCCTTTACCCAACGCACATGATATCAAAATTTATTATTTTAATTATCGTTTTTTTAAAATTGTTCCAAAAAATTCAACAAAATCATATCATGTGACACCTGATTGGAACGAGCTCAACGAGCTCGTTCCCAATGAGGGGTCACATGATATGTTTTTGTTGAATTTTTTTTTTTTTAAATATATTTTTTCCGACTGCCTAATTTGTACATTACGCGGGCGGATGCGTCTGATTCGTTAGGTAAAGGGTTAAACAAGTTCACACAAAGTTAGTAGTGGGATTTCATTTGTTCCATCGGTCACTATTGCACTCACACCGAAAACAAAAAGAAAGGAAAATAATAATTAAAAAAATACGAATCGAACAAGAAAAAAACACAATTAGTAAGTGCGATTTCCTACTCCGTTCCAACCCTCGCCTCAATTTTGTAAGAAACAATTAAGGGACTGGGCTTTCATTTCTTTTTGAAGATAGTTATTCCGATTTCGAGGCGGGGTGTTGACATCTAATTGAACATGGCTGGTCAACCTCGATTTTATGAGGACGTGTTTTAATGGTTATAATTTCCTTGTCCGTTCTGGAATAGGAACAAGCTCCTCATGCTTGCCTTTGTTAGCGAACATTGCTAAAACACTGTTGTAAAGGTCTCTCGGAGATATCTCCAACACTGTATCATGCAACTGCGTGCCACCAGAATAATGAATCATATTTTAGAAAGGATCTATTGAATATCCAATTTATTCATTTATTTATTGGTATTTAAGGTCCCATATTTCTGCATAATGGTTAATCATGACCACGACAGTTTTACGGGTGGAGGAAGCCGGAGTACTCGGAGAAAACGACCGAGCAACGGCGAGCAACTGTCAGCTCCCCAGCATACTAACTCCACTCAAGCAGGGTTAGCATTGGTTGAAGACAAGTGTACCACCGACGCGCAGTGCGCCTTAGTACCCAACGCCATCGACCCCCACATGAAGTGTCTTGCCCAAGGACACACCGCGGTTGCCGCAGGTGGGATTCGAACCGATGACCTCTCGGCTTGCAGCCTGCCTGCTCCTCTACCTACTGAGCCACCGCACCACCAAAATCTCCCATGAAGGCACCGAGCGCTTGAGTAAAATGGAATACCATTACAAAAAGTGGAACGAGGTGGCTTCCTCCCTGATAGAGATATAAGTGACTGCGATTGGATACGAACTGGAGTCATCTTGGTCAGAATTTGGAGGCAGTAATTAGGGGTCTGCCGCGAATTCAATCGAAAGAGATATTATATTTATTTATTGATGTTTAAGGTCACATATTTATGCACAATGGCTAATCATGACCGTGACAGTTTTACAGGTGGAGGAAGCCGGAGTACCCGGAGAGAACCACCGAGCAACGACGAGCAGCTGCCAGCTCCCCAACATCATAACTCCGCCCTGCAGCACAGGCAGGGTTAGATTGGTTGAAGACATGCGTACCATCGGCGTGCAGTACGCCTTAGTACACGGCGTCATCGTGCCCCCACGCGGGCAATGGAGATGAATCGAAAGAGAACCCACCCGAGTATTATAATGAGTCACAAAGGAAATTATGCACCCTCCACGTAACGTACTGTACAAACCGACCAGCGCTATTAACACAATGTTCAGTTTTTTAGAATTTTTTAAAGTTTAGCTTACAAAAAGACATAGTCCGTGACCTCTCTCTTTCGAACGATCGCATTGAGCTCGTTCCAGTCTGGGGGCCACAAACTATGTTTTTGAGGCAAAAAAATGATTTGTTTTAATTATTCAAGAGATTTTTGCCTATGACGATAGCTATTTGTATTCAATGTATTGGGTAAAAAGTTGAACGAGAATGCATTTTGGTGCACCCAATGGTTCTAATATTGGCCATGCCACCCTCCGTCATCGCACACCTCCCCAAAAAGATCCTTCATAATTATGACTCTCTCAACAATGATGACAAACTATAGTGATCTGAAGTGCTTCAGCGATAAAGGCGGCTAATTCCAATTTGAAGTATTGTGAAGAAACACTCTTCTTTAGGGCGTTTTCTCACAATATTTCAAATGCCATCCGCGTAGTGAGCTGTATACGTCAGTTTATCAACTGATGTCATCATAAGCACTTTTCTAGACATGTTCTGATATACAGTTAAAACTAGAAGTCCTGTCATGAAGTGTGCGCTTATCTAGGCTTAATTGCGCGTAGGAATTGCGCGCAATTTCCGTATGGAATGGCATCCAAAGCACGGCAGGTTCTCCTGGTTACTCATAGCAAACACTGGCAATGTTTCTGCCAATGGACCTCCGGGTTACTCGGGGGTCCATTGGCTGAAACATTGCTTGTGCACAGGCCATATGTACAGAATTGGATAGCCCTATTACGGTCCTAACGCGTAGATTAACGCGCAGATCGACGTGCTATTTGTGCGCATTTCATGACAGGACTTCTAGTTTTAACTGTATTGGATACTAATGTCGATTCGAAAGGCAACGGTCTGTAAGACCGATTGTTGATCTGTAACGATACTGTATTTTCCAACATATAGGGGCCCGTCATAGCCCCGTCCAGCCTGAAGAGTCTGCAAGGGCCAGCAGCAGACACAATTTTCGAAATGAATCAATTCAAATGATCCTCCCTCACCCGAAACATCACCAAAAAGTAATCGATTTTAAGGTGCCAATACTTAGAACATGTGACTTATATTTATTTGCAATAGTGGCTACGAGGTGTGACCAATGAGCTAGCATTTCCATTTAAAGCTCACTGGGTGCGACCGACAGACACACACATAACTGTGTCTTCTAATATTTCTATAAATAACTACAATGTTTAGAGTGATCTTGCTCACTTTAATAAAAAGTTTATGCTGTTTGGTCGCCAACACATAAGCTAGGGTAATACAAATTTACACAGCACTGTAGTACAAAGTAAAAAAAATCATTGTAGACAAAACAGCAAGCGAAATACTCCCCTAACCAACAACAAATCAAGTAACATGCTAAAATGAGTTAATGATTTTTGATAAGGGAATCCATCTTGGAAAGACATTGAAAATGACTCTAAGACGAATACCATTTCCTAAGAACCGATATTTAGAGGTTCTCAGCCACTGATTTCCTTACGACTGGATTGTTGGACGTTAGCGAAAAACTTCACAACTCAGTCTGCCCAACAATAAGATGGTGTGGAGTCAATCAACACAGCTCAACCAATCAATGGCGTAAAGGTTGTTACACTGTGACTGTAGTCACAGCGTAACAGCTTTTACTCCACCAGATGTTATGGTGTCCACATGGCTCGAAAACAAGTAACACGGGATCAACTAGTCAGTATTGGTACTTGTTTTTTCATCATTAAAAACTAAAAATATGATGAAAATATTCAATTTGTATTTCACATCATCAACGTATTCATTTTAAACAGACATCAATGTACAGTCTTTAAAATCCGAGTGGTGATTGCGAGGCGTCGGAAAATTACGAGAACCACCGAGGAATTTTTTATTGGTTGAGTATTGTTTATTTATAGTAACAACTTCCTCCGTGAGAGGCATTCGTTGAGACACTTCCAGCAATCCAGTTGTATGGAGATCAGTGTTCTAAGTTGACAAATCTCTGAGGGTGTTTTGTCTACAACATTTCGGCCAGAGTTTTGATCCTGAAAGCTGCATATGCATGGCAAAACCACTGCAATGAACTGCAAAACAGGACCGATAACTCTATCTAACTACTGTCAAGATAACATATCAGAAAACCGTTAACCCTTTACCCAACCTAGATGACAAAACCGGCCAGCGCTATTCACAAAATTCATCATTCAGTTTTCATTACTTTTTCATTTTTTATTACAAAAACATAACTTATGACCCCTCATTGGAACGAGCTCATTGAGCTCGTTCCAGTGAGGGGTCATACGCTATGATTTTGACGCAAAAAAATGGAAAAAATTAGTTATTCAAGAATTTTGTTTACAAGTGTCGTCTGCTTTTCGTGTTAGGTGAAGGGTTAAGAAGAATAAAAAAAGTACACTGTAAAAAAGTATAAGTAAATATTCAGTAAAATGACTGACAATCGTCTATTGTCGTCACCGTAAATTTTATTTACCGGCATTTATGTGCCTGTCAATAGTAAGTGGTTGCTGGTCTTTTTATCATTTTTTATCTTTAATATATTACATTATGGCTCATTCCACTGAAGACAAAAATGAGTTTTAAGATGAAAACACACATTTGATTAAACTTATCAAATTCAGTATTATATTCTCACATTTAACAAAATATTTTTTAAATATTATGGCAAATAGTAAATACTCTGGAATGATAAATGGCCAAGAGCAACTACGTGCGATCATGTTGAGATCTGGCGAACTCGTTTACTTTAGAGGTCAGATATTCTTACGCCAAACGAACTAATGCGACGATAGTGTTATTGACACAGTTTGCTGGTGGCCTAATATGGCATATACGGTGACCATTAATTGCATATTGGGCGATGGCTAAGCCCGCGCCTCCTATTGAATAAACTCACAGTGGTATTTTGGCCACCAACAAACTATGTTAACGAATATATCTTAGTGTATTTTCTACACGCTGAACTGACATCGCGGTCTCGATCACCCACAAGTGAGCATCGTTATGTTGGCAAAATAACAATTTCATTTTCAATTTTCGAAGATAAATTTTAGTTGAGGTCTAAATTTCTAACCTTCCTTTTCCACACACTGACGACTTAAAGAAAGGAAAAGACGGAAAAGAAAAGAAACAAGAAGAAGAAAAAAGAAGTCACGGTCATCATGGGATGTTATTTTGACAGTACGTTTTTCATGTACACTTGAACAATTAACTGAATATCTGCAACATAATTAACAAAAAATAACATCTCTCTCATATTCATATACACAACAATCTATACAAATGTACAAATATGTAAAAACAATAATTAATTCATTTATCAATGGCATTGTCATAGACGGTTGTTTCCTGAACAAATTTCTGTACAAGCAGACACCTATATTTCGTCCCATGAGTGGAACAAGCTACCATTTGCGATGCTTTAGCATTGCAGATGGCACCTTGTTCCATTCAAGGGTCCAATATAATGATATTTTTGCTTCCATGTCAACACGGTACACAGAACTATTCATGATGATAAAATTGACAGCGGACGAGCAAACGACATTTTAAAACTACAGCTCTAAAAGCTTAAAGCTTTATTGAACCCTCCGACAAAAGTGGAATGGATGCGCTATTTTCTCCGTTGGCATTATCGTATAGGACGATGCCATTTGGTGTAGAGTGGAGGGGGGGGGGGGTGAAAGAGTTAAAGCGAATACAAGACTCGCTCTTTTTTGTAACTATGCATATCGCCGTAAAATATGCGTCAGTCGTTTTCTCTTTTATAACTACACACTGGTGATATGAAAACAATTATAAAAGAGTTGACAAAAAATAATATACTTATTTATTTATTTCATTTATTTATTGGTGTTTGAGGTCGCATATTTCTGCGCAATGGATAATCGTGACCACAACATGGAGATTTATTTATTTATTTATTTATTGGGGTTTAAGGTCACATACTTATGCACACTGGCTAATCGTGACCGTGACAGTTTTACAGGTGGAGGAAGCCGGAGTACCCGGAGAGAACCACCGAGCAACGACGAGCAACTGTCAGCTCCTCAACATTCTAACTCTGTTCAAGCTCCGCTCAAGCGGGGTTACAGCGGTTGAAGACATGTGTACCATCGACGTGCAGTACGCCTTAGTACACGGCGTCATCGTGCCCCCATGTAGGCAACGGGGATAAAGTGCCTTGCCCAAGGACACAACGCGGGTCGTCCCGGACGGGGATCGAACTCGGGACCTCTAGCATAGAAGTCCAACAGTCTACCACTAAGCCACCGCGCTCCCCCCAACATGGAGATAAAGTGTAGATAAGCGTTTATTCCCATGTTGCCCATTTTAGAGGACTTCCACCCCCAAGCATCAGTGACTCGGTCCTATTTTACCAGTAAAACACAGCTTCTTTACCATAGTAAACAAGCACTGCTTCACTTCCCGGGATTCTCATCAGGAAGGTGAATGATTTACCGTTCAGAAACAATTAATCATTTCTATTCGCAATGCAAATATCAATACCGCAACTGTATCGGTGTAACCCAATCTTGCACACTTGGTATAAAATGTCAGAGATTTATTGCGAGAAAGTGGACAAAATCGAGAGTCAGCACATAATTACAAACTTCATTAGAAAAAAAGTTGGATTGTTGATAAATTTGCTCTCTGTACCAAACATATTTACATTTCCTAAGCACTAAAGCCAAACCCATCAACCATATATTTTTATTTTAAGAGACATATCCGTTGCGCATTTATTTAAACCAAGATGCTGCGAGCCTGTTCAGGTTTAGAGATCGTGACGTAAGTTTAGAAAGTTGTCAACAGAAAAGTGAATGCTGGTAGTTATGAACAGTCTACCATGTCTATTCTGATAGTTTGTGTACAATGTCCTGTGAAAGCGTAAAGGTACCACCTGCAATGCCTGAGCATTGCAGATGGTACCTTTATGCTTTCGCAGAACAATACTTGACAACCCATATGAGGGATGAACCGTTTGTGCAACAACGATGTCGTCGATCTGTTTCATAGGGTTCTACTTCGGATGTACAGTACGTGGAGAGTGGATTGTAACTAAAACACCCGTGGAGTGGAGTATCACCCAAAGTATCACTTTTAAATTTTGTACATATGGACAAAAAACACAAACAAAGTTTCAGCCAATGGACCTCCGGGTTTAACCCGGAGGTCCATTGGCTGGAACTTTGCTTGTGGTGGTTATGCTTTGCAACAAATTTGCAGTTATTGCTCGGGTGGAATCTCCACTTTGTGGGTGATTTAATGATAATACACTCTCCATGTACTGTAGGAAGCCTGACCAAGCACAGACACTTCCTCCCCCTCCCCACCCCCCCGGAAAGAAGACAAACAACACTTAAGACAAATTTGTCACCAATAGTGCGCATTCATTTTTGTCCCACCAATCTTACCCGGATTCCAGCGATTTTTTGCATCCCGTTACCGTAGTTCATGCTCTAAGTCATATCATTTCACCAGATCTCAGAAGAAACAACCATCTTTAGATATAACGTGATTACATGTCACAATGATTTTGGTTCCATGGAAATTTGGTAGTACTAAGAAGAAATAATTTATTCGCTGAAGTACTCTTGCATAATGTTGGTGATAAGGAACAATGGATGGTCAGAGAAACCGAAAGCCGTAAATTGTTACTTGGACTTACGTTAGATAAAGGGTTTATCGAATTATTTTGAGTAACTCAACGAGTCTGTAAAGCTTTAAAAAAACGATTAAAAATTTATTCTTGAGAGTGTGAGAGGAATCAAAATCTTATCATTTGTATATCTATAAATTTTTATTTTTATTAAATCACTGGAAAGAAACCCAAAACATCCAACCTTTAACTGGTAGAGTGCTGGAAGCCCATATTTGGGCTTCATTTTGAAGTGGAGGTGCCACAACTTGAAGGCTCATATTCAGTGCATGTGCTTTGTATTATCTTTGAAGTGATATTATTTAGTTTGTAAGGGCTTGACTTGTTACAATTTATGGGAGAGTGCCTAGAGGCACTCTCCCATAAATTGTAACAAGGCAAAGACATGAGTACAAGATTTGATGGTCAAAAATAATTTAACACTCTACCAGCCAATATCTCATTTGAATTTGCTCTGTTCACCACTTTCCTAAAGCCGCAATGAGATACTACCTGGATAAGAATTCCCAGTAGCCTAGCACGCGATAAAAATTTCCATGGTATCAAAACACCGCAATACATTACAATCACTTTAAATTAAATAATCACAGATATTTTAAATAAGCATATGGATTTCATTCTCTCCATACATATTAAACAATATATTACATTTGTTCATTCGAAAAAAAACCACACATTTCTAGAACACTGTCCGTAATACACAGTTTCACGGATTCACCATTTTTATTCATTGGCAAGTTTGTTTTTGTTTTAAAAAAACATGTTATTGGCTTCTACAGGAATGTCTTTCATTGCAGATTCTCACAATTTTTATTGATATTTTTGGGGGGAGTCTATTTTCATTTCACGTGGAATATTCACAGCCAGATGTCCATATATCGACATGCGTCCACAACCTTGAATGTTTTTTTTTATGAAGCCTTTTTTATGGTTTAGTGTTCCACGATTACCTTTGCCCCATCATATAAGTTAACATGAATGCGTCTTTCTTAACGAAAATTTCCTTAACTGTTGAATTCATCTTGTTAGAAAGATTCTTAAGACTGTTCTTATTGGGAACATCAGCCTCTGAAAAAGGGCTGCTTTACATAAAAAATCAAGTGTTCACAAGCCAGAAAATGAGCAGACTGTCATCTGCAAAATGAGGTCTCCAGTGGGTGGATTTGGTGATGCTATCCTCTGTGAACCTCAATCGGAATCAGGGTTTCAAACCTAAACAAAAAGAGGGACCCAGAGGATAAATTGGCCAACTGTGTGGGTTAGCATTAGCAAATTCACCCACTGGGGACCTCATTTTTCAAATTACAGATTGCTTATTTTCAGGCTTGAGTGTTCAATATTTGCGCAAAGCCTCTCACCAATTTTTTATGAATCTGAACTGAGTTTTTCCAATAGGAATCAACAATGGAATCTCTCCCTTGAAGCAGTCAAGGCGTAAATGTACGAACAATTCAGGAAGAGAAACCATAGCTGATGAACATTGAACAAACATATTCAAATATTGTTTCTTTGGAAACAGAGTGGAAAATACGGCCAGGTCGTCAGCTGGTCTTGAAGACAGAACAGAGTCTGTTTTCATGGTAAGTTTTTCAGTTTTCAATGACATTTTAACAACATCCCAATCAATTTTATTTTGTGTTTGAAAACTAGTGAAATCTAATCAGCTATACTTTGGTACAAAGCTCTCTCTGTCTCAGTATAAAAAAATTTGATTCCACCAACGCTAAACAATTGAGTTAGCATTACAGATACCCATCGCCGAAAAAATAATTGATGTCCTGGACAAATACAACTCTGGAGGAATTCTTTTCTTTAAATTTACGTGAAAATGGTCTGACAGACCATTTTCAAGTGAATTTTAAGAAATAACATATCGGCACGAAATAGAGTGAAGTTAGATGAATAAAAACACTTAAAGCCTCATCTCTTCTACCAAGTATCCCGTGAGCTGTAAATGTGCTTCCCATACCCCAAAGTACTATTAGATAAGTAAGTAAAACAATGGCAGAATGTCTATGCATTTGTGTGACCAAGTTGCGAATCACCCCATGCATGTATTTCTTAAGTAAAGAACGCTTCAGGTTTAATGATGGTTAATAGCAAAGGTACGCAATGTGTAGTACACGTCCTATATTCACGTCTTCTGATGCATTCAGTCCACCAAAAGTAAGGAGTCCATCCTTGTGTCAGCAACGATTCCGACAGAATATCTTCTCGAAATTTCGATATGGATCCACGAACCTCTTCACTGGAAGGCCATTTTTATGGAATGGTGTGAGCAAATTTATACAAGGAATATTGAAAACACTAATGATGAAATGAAAGCACATTTGTTGAGAATGGCGGCAGCAGAACAGAGAGATCACACACTCCATATACACAGCAAATTCTCCTGCCAAGTGACTATATAAACACACACTGCTACCGCCTACAAACATACCATAGCGTCAATATGGTAGTCAATGTGTATACTAATGTCACTATATTATGATTAGAATGTCCAGAGTTTATCTCCCCTCTGTCTTGAGGACCCGTAGCATCTATTATAGTATTTTTGCTTGGGTTTTTGTCTATATACGTTCCAGGACCTGAAAAGAGAAAAATAACAAAAATATGATCTGCTTTTGAAGGAATTAACTTCAACGTGATTCTTATAAATAAATTTGAGGTGATTAACGGCCCTTGAGAAGAACAGGGCACCACCTGCAATGCCAAAGCATTGCAGATGGCGTCTTGTTCCACTAAAGGGACGATATATGAAAATAATACAGCACAGATCTCTTCACTCTCTACCTTCCTGACTGTCTGTTTCTCCCTCCCTCTCTCTGTCTGACTCTTTTTCTCTCTTGGATTTTCAAACGGACATGAAATGCACCTTAATTACACTCAAGGCAACTGATAGCGATCGATTCTGATTATTTGGGTGTCTATTCTGCTCAGTGACCACCAGCTGAGAAGTATCAACGCAGTTTTTTAAGATCATTTTGGTAATTTGGCAAATGTTTGTGATAAACATCACAAGAAAATACAATAATATTTTTGGGAACCCCAGCGCATTTCATATTTCACTGACCCATTACCACCCGTAAAAATCTTCAGATATTTCGAAGGTGAGTGTGTGTGTGTGTGTGTGTGTGTGTGGGGGGGGGGGGGGGTGTATTTGGTCAGCCATGACATGTATTTGCCTGCTGTTAGCATGACACATACCTATGCCTTAGGGAGAGCCACAGGAAGTCTACGCTCTCTGTAATTAACAATGACAATGTGTAATGATGTGGTTGAAGGCTTGGCATTCTGGCACGATCTTTTCCACTGAATTTATTATTTTTATTTATTGGTGTTTAAGGTCACATACTTCAGCACAATGGGTTAACCATGACCGCAACATTGAGATAAAGTCAAGTTTAGTCAATTGTTTCTACACATGTTGCCTATTTTGACGACTTCTACCCCAAGCTTGATTACTGGGTCATATTTTACCAGTAAAGCAGAGCATGTTTACTACAGTAAACAAGCATTGCGTCACTTCCTTTAGTTCCCACGGGGGTTTTCCACCGAATTCATTGCCGATTGTTTTGACTGATTTCTACTAAATTCTAAGAGGCCTAAGGCTACCTTACTCATATATCGCCAAACTAGCAACTGTCTGTGACAATTTTATGTCCATGCGCAGGTCGTTGAACGTGTCCAAAATCGGGCAGTAGAAGTATTCGGCTCCAAGAGGCAACGATTATATTTTTACGGTGGTGGAGGGAGGAGATACGCCTACACCCCGTGATTTACGGTTAGGGGCGGTATGCAATATATTTTATTCATTTTATGGATCACAACCCTCCGGTGAATACACAAAAACGGTAAACAAACAAAAAACGATGGACACACACGAAACGCGAAACTCATAAAGAAACGGTTAGATTCGAATTTGTTACTGAAGTGAAAACGGACTTTTGTCCACACAGGATTCATGTACAAGGAAGATGGCCACAGAGACGATTTTCAAGCAAGACGCAAAAACATCAGAAATTTTAATCTTTCAATTTTCATAAGCTATGAGCAAAAAAACATTAGTTTCCCATGAGAGTGTTTCAAACTGAAAAGTCCACCACTTTCACAGTTTTCTAGGACAGGTACAAGTAAAAAATACCAGCAGCCAGTGAACAAAAAAATCTCATAAAAGATTGCTTACACTAGGGGCTTAAGACTACTGAGCCGTTGTGTTTACATATACTTGCACATCGCTACTGAAGATGACACTTAAATCTTTTATCCACAAATCATGTTTACGTTCACGTTAACTCATTATAATACATACATAAACGGACTAGATGCAAAGTTCAAATTCCAAGTACAAAGAGAATATTATTGACTCTAAGCTCGACCAGTATCTTTTTCTCTTAGTTTTTTAATTGGGGTTTAACGGCACATTAGACAGCCAGAGTCACCTCGTGTCGGACAGTTTACGGATGGGGGAAGCCGGAGTACCCGGAGAGAACCACCGAGCAACCACGAGCAACTGTCGGACTCCCCAACGTACTGACTCCACATTAGCAGGATTAGCATTGGTTATGACAAGTGCACCATCGGCGTTCAGTACGCCTTAGTACACAACACGTGGACAGTTGGGATTAAGTGCCTTGCCCAAGGACACAACACGGTTGCCGCAGGTGGGATTCGAATCGTGGACCTCACGGCTTGGAGCCTGCATCTCTACATACTGAGCCACCGCGCTCCCACCTTCGTGTCGTAATTAGAACAACTAAATCTGCGTTTAACTGTTTTTGAAACACATGTTGAGGACGACAGAACAAACATTTTGGGCACGAAACTTAAAATTTCAGAGTCTATTTTGTCCTCAAGTATAACTTAGAACAACTTTTTGAAACGAGCTCGTTGCAAAAAGTGTTTATAAGTTATTCATCTGAATAAAAAATGAAATTTATTTTTGATTTTTATTTATCCATCTTGCAACAATATTTTCAAGGCGCGTGGCCGGAGTGTGTGGGGGGGTGGGGGTGGGGAGGGGGTATAACTGCATAACCCTCAACATCCTTTCACAATAAAGCAGATTATCATGAAAATTGAAAATGACCCAAAATTCGTTTGGTCAAATCGTCAATTCTGGTGTATGTGAGCTTTAAAACGGATCTTCTTCTGTAAATGTGGACTCAAAGAAGGCGCTGTTTACCTGAATATTCCAAGTCAGGCAGAAGTGAAGGTTTAAAAAAAACCCAACAAAATGACAAAGTATTTAAAATCTTGATACCAACCGTCTGGTCGTTTTGTTGTTGTTTTTGGTTCTGTTGTTCGGGAAGTTGTTCCAGTTGTTGTGGTTGTTGTTGATTTTGTAGTCGTAGTCGGAGGCTTCGGGCGATCGGTGGGCCGACGTGTTGTGAAAATAGGTCTATCTGTCTTGCCTCTTGTTGTTGCGTCTGAAACGGAAATAAATGACAATGTTAAAGCAAAGCTCCGACAGACACATTCGGAAAAAGTAACCTGTCTATTCTAATTTGTAACTCCAAGCAAAACGGTCCAGGAGACAATACTATTAAACTTTTACAATTGTATTTTCTAGAACTGTATTTTGTTAATTTTTGTACTTATTAATATAACAGCTTAAAATGAACCATTAGCATTTTAAAAGATGTGGCAATTTGCCAACTGGCAAATTGCCACATCTTTGAATATGCCAGTGGTTCAGTTCAATCCATTTAAAGTCATAATTAGAAAATACAATTCTAAAAAATACAACTGTTAAAGTTTTTATAGTACAAGACCCAGCAGGAATAAGTTTACCCAAGAGTGGTAATTGTTATTCGAAAGAGGTAGTAAAGTAATACCTTCCGTGTCGCCCATTTTGTCAACTGTTTATACCACGATAGCTGTGTGCATTCAAAGTACAGTACAGACATTGAGAAATATGCTGGGTACAACACGCGTGGAATTAGGCCTACGTGAAAGAACGTTATTTTTGAACACAAGCAATTGATTGTTACGCATCACAGTGACGTTATACACAACACACAACGGAGCAAGAAAGTAAATATCAGCCTTATTCGCTTACCCCTTAATCTGACTCGAAAAGCAGACGACACCTGCAAACAAAATTTTTGAATAACTAAATATTTTCATCTTTTTTCTCAAAAACATAGCTTATGACACCTCATTGGAACGAGCTCATCGAGCTCGTTCCAATGAGGGGTCATAAGCTATGTTTTTGAGACAAAATAATGAAAATTGAATGGTGATTTTTGTAAATAGCGTCGGCCGGCTTAGGCCGGTACGCTGGGTAAAGGATTAATTCAAGTGGGATCGTGGTATGAATAGCGAATACAACTCGGATAGAATACGGGGTACAACAATCAACAAAGGCGCGCGTGAAAAACAAGACAACTCAAACACGGGTCGTTGATTCCCGTTCCAGTACTCCACCCTCAGATTCCTCTGTCTTAGTATCCAACCCAATTAATGGCTTGACTCGGTGGAGAACGATGAAATATACAGTAATGACTCTTGCTCTCCGTCGCATATCTTTTTACACTTCTTCCAGGGGTGTGATTGCACTCTTATAAATGTTTTGTTTGTTTGTTTGTTGGTGGTTAACGTCACATATTTATGCACTATGGCTAATCGTGACACAACATGGAGAGGAAGTCAAGTTTAGTCAATCGTTGATCCACATGTTGCCCATTTTAGAGGACTTTCACCCCAAGCATTGGTGACTGGGTCCTATTTTACTAGTAAAGCGGAACTGGTTTACCACAGTAAACAAGTGCTGCTTACGTCCCAGGGTTCCCACGGGGAACTCTTATAAATAAACGGAAATCATATTACTTGGCTAGAAGAAAAGGTTGCCCTCCCCTGCTAGCTTCCACCATCTCACGCCCTCAAACGTTGATGACATCAGCACCAAATAAATAAAAGAAACTAATAGCGATATTGAAAATTAAATACCATCCTGCTCAAGTATTTGTAAAATTAACCTCTTGACAAAATGTCGGAATGAAAATAAAGTAAAAGTTTGTAGTTCGTACCTGGTGCGGCTGTCGGCCTATAATCATGGACATTAAATATCATTCTCATATTTTTCTCTTTACAAGCGCCTTCCAGCTGATTATCAATACCCGTTAATGTTCCTTTTGATGTTGCTGGAAAGAAAAATAAACAATTGTGTGATGTGTTACACCAGATAGAAACGAAAATAACACTTATAATATGGTTTGTCGAAGGTTCACACGGATACTAACAAATGTGAGAGAACATGTAGCAGACTGCCATCTGCAGAAAGAGGTCCCAAAAGGGGGTATTTCGTGATGCTAGCAGGGTAGCACCACTAAATTTACCTTCTGTGAACCTCATTCTGAATCAAGGTCTCAGGCCAAAAGTGAAAAAAGTACACAGAGGATAAATTGGCCCTCTGTATTGGGATAAAGTCAGCACATTCACCCTCTGAGGACCTCATTCTGCAAATGACAAATTGCTTATTTTCAGGCTTGCTTGTAGAAGAGCTCTGCGATTATTAAAATTTCGAATCGGCCTCTCGTTTCAATTCGGTTCGTTGCCAAATCGCAGACTTTCGATCGAATTGAGTCCGTCGCCATGAACAAGGATCGTGTCAAGTGTTTCACATTAAAGTTTTCTATGTATTTGACAGGCCAGGAAAGTCGGGGCAACGAGTTGAAATATCTCACAAACTATATACGTCATTTCGTGCTTATTTATAACTAAGAAGGTGATAATAGGCTTCCCCCTTCTCCGGTTTTTTATTTGGGAGAAGAGAGTTGAACAGCACACCTTTATCCCGCACGGTGCCCGAATACGCAAACGACGTGACAACAATCACACAATGGACCGTCACTTCATCTCCACGCTCACTGCAGTCATGACGCCAATCCAGTACGGACGGGTCATAATCCACATGTAGGCAGAGGTGTTCACACATGAGTTTGCCAGGTATTGAAATTCATCAACAGCAAAATTGTAATTAATTAGGTACAGATTTGTACCTGGTGCTTCATTAATTAAATTTTGATGATTATTCTTATAATTAATGTTTAGAATGTAAAATCATTGCGTCCGTGGAATATTGCCCACCCATGAATGTGACCAGTCCACGGCTGCCGTACTCTATCTTCGCACTATAGAATATCATTGAAGTTTTCACGTGCATGATGTAAGCTTGACTGCCAAAAGCGGCCAGCGCTATTCTCAAAAATCGCCAATTAATATTCATTATTTTTTCATTTTTTGTCTCAAAAACATAGGTTATGACACCTCATTGGAAGGAGCTCGTTCCAATGAGGGTCATAACCTATGTTTTTAAGACAAAAAATGAAAAACATTAGTTGTTCAATAATTTTTTTTTTTGCAAGTGTCGTCTGCTTTTCATGTTAGGTAAAGGGTTAAGCCAATAGATTTCATCGAAGTGAGTTAGTCTCCCTCATAATCTATGTTTTTGAAACAAAAAATGGAAAAAATTAGTTATTCAAGAATTTTTTTTACACGTGTCGTCTGCTTTTCATGTTAAGTAAAGGGTTAATGGAATATATCGCCCTTTGAATGCATCAAAGTGCTACAGCATTTCAAACTGTGTGCCTGTTGTACTCAAAGTAAGACGTGCAATTTCTAAGCTCAGCAATGCTCATGTGGGGGTGGGGGAGAGATGAAACTGTTACAATCGCGTCCGTTTCTGACAGTTGAACGGGTCATCGTTATTATTCAGTCGATCCGTTTCTAAAAAAAACATATCAATTCGCGAATGTTTGGAAAAAAATGTTACCAAGCGAACTGCCTGAAACTGTGAATGTGACTTTTATTCAGGTCACCATAATTTCAGAATGGTGTCAGCCTGGCTCGGCAAAATGATAACTCTTAAATTTAAAGATGTCTGAAGTAGCTGTAGGGAAGGTAGTCCATGAAGGGACATACCAAACCAAAAAATCAAAATACGGTATTTCAGGCCATGTTTGGTCTAGAGGAAACGGTGTCGAAGTATGAACTGAGAGGGTGATTCGGTGTTGATTTTCAGTATGCAATGAAAGAGAAACCCACAACAAAAAGAAGGTTTAAGTGAGGGCGAGCCGCTGGCGTGACAGCACTTTGGGTACATTCATTCAGAGGAATTTAAAGGAAATAAAACATTATGCGAGAAGTGAAAAAATGGCGTGGCTCGCTCAAAGTGATGAATGTGAGCGTTTTGCAAAGTCGGGGCAAATGCTTGAAGCTCTTTGAGCCTATCCTACAAATTATTTTGAAAAGTTCTCTTTGTTTTAAATTGCTTCAATGTCAGAAAACAGTTTTACTTAAGTTTTTCAAGAAAGAACATGCTCTCAACAAACCGAGAAGATAATTAACTCTTCGAGTGCTAATATCAAAGTACTGCCGTTCATTAGCGACATTTCCCATACTGCACTTACAAATTTAAGCACTTCTGCATAATCATATAATTATATATAATTGTCGAAAAAAAATATTATAATTAATTAAATTGGTAGGTCCACAATGACAAAGCTGTATAATACCGTAACACCAGTGAGAATGTAGTTAAAGTTCTGAATAACATTAAGTGGCTTTTTGGAATGATCAAGTTGAACCCGATATTCCATTCAGTGAGTAGAAAAAGAGATATGTGATAATTTTGCAACAGATTTTAAATTCGGCAACAACCCAATTTCCACAGTTTTTGGCATTCAGTAAGGGTTAATTATAGAAAATCCAGAAAAACAACATGTTTTAGCCAAAACAAAAATAATTTTTTTTCCAGCTTGCAAAATTAAACCCACAAAAACACATGATATTTTTCCCGATCAACAGAAAAATTTCCCGACAAAATTTTTGGTGGGGCCGTCGACTCGCCAGCTTCCCCAACTGCACCTACGCCACAGAGTTATTAAAAGTTATATCTGCTAACAAATATGGTATATGGGGATTTAATGCCTGGATGTCGGCTTTTAAACACCGAGCCACGGGTGAGGTGTTTAAATGAGACATCCAGGTATTAAATCTCCATATACCATGCATGTTGGCGGAGGTAACGTTTTTGTTCCGTTTGAAACACAATAGAAATATAGTGGAAACAAATTTGTGGACGCGTTTCTCACGTTCCGCAATCAGTGGGGCCAAACACGTGAATAATAACCAGATAGAGTTACATCCCTTTTCCTTAGAAACGCGTAAACATATCGGCTATTTTGTTATTAAAGTTTGCTCTTATTTCATTTTTCTCGAGTTGTTTGATTCAATTATTCGACTATTTAAGTTATAACAGCAAAATATGACCGAATTATCGGAAATCTGATGATATGTGTGACTATTTTGAGGTTTTTTGGTTCGATTTTTATATCGAGGCGAGCAAAAGTGAAAGGCTTCCATTTAAACCAAAAAACCTCAATGTTTGCGCGCGCTTATACCCTGGAGGTTGCATGCTCTCATATACCTTGGATGTTGGGTGCGCCCCCTTTGCCATGGCTATTTGTCCAAGGCATTCTGACCAATCAAAAGACAGAACTTATTGGGATATAGGGACAAATAAATATTTACTTACTTATAAAATAATGTCTAGTGTTTGGCAAAAAGTCAGGAAGTCCTGGAGTAGGTTGAAACTTTAATATCCACAATGTACTTCTTATAGCCTGGAGAGGATTTGAACAGTTTACTATTAATGTGGCATTGTGCGGGTTGTATAATGTACATGTTTCATACTCAGCCCGTGATACCTGAAAATGGATGAAAATATTACAGAATTTAAAAATAATTTCAGAAGAGAATTTACAATGATAAATTAAATTAACAAATTAAACACAGCCTTTTGCATACATGTTGCCCCATCGACCAACGAGGCAATCTTATTTTATCTTCACAGAATTCACTCTCTATTCGCGATTTTTCGAGCGAACGATTTTATCTGGATGAGAAGTTGCAGCTGCAGGAGAAATGATCGGTCATTCATCGTACAGTACAGTCGCCGTGGACTGGTCCTAATCCACACAAGGCAGTGATGCCCACGTATGTGTTTACCTGGTAATAAAAATCATCATTAGCAAAATTTTAATTAATGAAGCACCGGGTTGTACCCGGTGCTTCATTAATTAAATTTTTTATGATTATTCCTATAATTAGTGTTTGGAATCTAATATTATTGTGCCTGTGGAAATATTTCCCACTCGTGAAAAGTAACAAGTCCACGGTGGTCATACTACAGTTGGTAACACCACCGGTGTACTAAACGCATTATTGTGTTTCAAAACTATTTATGAGCTGCAGCCATAAGAATAAATCCCAGTAAAAAAGGAGCGAGTGGGGTGGGCTGCAACCCCAACCGCTCTGTCAAACAGGATAAAACAGACTGAACACACTAATTGTATCAAATGAAGATTGAGGTCCAATACTGGCAAACTGTGCATTCCTGTTAAACACTCTTTAAATAATTCATGTTTCTGGTGTGAAACATCTGGAATATGTTTTCGAAAACAACTGTACGAGCAACTGTTAGCCTATACTCCACCTATCATATACTGCATTATTATTATTCCCAACTTCGCACACAATTAACCACGGAAAAGAAAACGTTTTGGACATTATCCAGAGAGATGCATTAATAAAAACCTGAGAGCATTGACGGCCTCCATATTGCTATAGAAATTCCACAGAAATATTTTCCGTTCTCCCATGCTTAAATTCTTTTTAATGAATAATTGCAAATCCATTTTTATCGAATTCACGTGGCTTTCTGCAACGCATAAACTTGAAGAATCGTAAACAAATTGTTGCCGCTCAAAGTAAATAAAAACAGAATGTTTGGAATATATGATAAACGCGCAATTAAATTTGGGAAATCCCAATTATTCGCATCGGCGATGCAATTACAAAAAGCTCATATGAATTTCTTCTATTTTTCGCTACCTTCGACTGCTGATTCGGAAAATACTTCGATGAGTTGAAATCCCCACCGAAATCCAAAATAAACTTAATCGTCGCCTGCATTGTAGATAGGCAAGGGATAGGTATTCATGGAGCTTAATAAGTTGACAAAAATCTACAGTTTCAAAATAATGACAACATTTGACAACACGTACCCAGGGACATGGCTAAAGGTTTCCGATTGGGGGTAGTGAATTTCCAACTAAGGGGAGGGACCTGGAGGGGAGAAACCCCTCCCGGTCCCTCCCCCTAGTTGGAAATTCATTACAGAGAACAATTTTGAAAATGAAGCCATGAAAGAGGGAATAAAATTGATTCTAGTAACTGAAATACCAACACATTTATGATAGAATTATCAGGTTGTTATTATTATTTGGTATTATTCTGGGAATTGCTTATTTCCAGACTCTTATTCTTAAAAAAATGCCATTCAAATTTTATTATTTTCAGTCAGTGCCTCAAAAACGTAGCTTATATCTATGTTGTTGAGGAAAAGAATGATGTTTCAGTTATTTGTTGTGTGCGCGAGAAAACTACTAGACAATGGCAAGTAACTCAGACTTCTAACTCTCTACACGCTGATGTCAAAATGACAATGTTTTCCGGAGCAAATATTTCCCATATTGGAGTTCGATATTTAACCAAATATACCTCGTTTGACAGTGCACAGTGAGCTCTGTTAATCAAGATATAATTGGTTAAATTCATAGTTAAACATTAGAAAAACAGAGTGATTGGAGAAAATTCTGTTGCACTACCAGAGTGCTGGGGTTTAAATCTCTTAAATAGACGAAGGCGGCGCCCGAGTCCAATTCGCTTCGGTTAATTAATTTATTGGTGTTTAAGGTCACATACTTCTGCACAATGGCTAATCATGACCATGACAGTTTTACGGATGGAGGAAGCCGGAGTACCCGGAGAGAACCACCAAGCAACGGCGAGCAACTGTCAGCTCCCCAACATACTAACTCCACACAAGCAGGGTTAGCATTGGTTGAAGGCAAGTGCACCATCGACGTGCAGTACGGCTTAGGACACAGTGCCACCGTGCCCCCACGTGGGCAATGGGGGTGAAGTGTCTTGCTCAAGGACACAACGCGGTTGCCGCAGGTGGGATTCGAACCGAAGACCTCTCGGCTTGCAGCCTGCACCTCTCCCTACTAAGCCACCGCGCCCCCCTCGCTTCGGTTAAGGGTCAACATGGAATTTGTGATCTCTACATGGTCGTGTTAACGGTGATGATGGGTGTATCCCTGGACATTGGACAAGATGATTTATCTCTATCTGGGGAACGAACCACTGTGTGCTAAGGCGTGCTGAACGTCAATGATGACATTCGGTGGTTCTCCCCGGGTACTCCGCATTCCACCACCCGTAAAACTGCCAGACATGATGTGACTGACCCTTGCTTTTGAAAGTGTAATTAACACTTTCGCAGCCGAAAGAGGCTATAGTCACCTATTTTATGATGATTATATGTACTGTCTGGAAAGCGCAGATAAAATCTACCATCTGATTACTTGTTGGAAAGGGCTCAGAGAGACCTTTCCAACAATTAATCAGGTGACATAGTTCCAATTGTGTCATAAAGTTTATTAAATTTCCTCACAAACAGTTGAACGTAGAGGTTCTCCAAATATGGCTAAAGTGGGCTTGGCAGTAAAAGAGTTGAACCCCAATACAACAAAACAAAAACACGGATTTGCAAACAAATACCAGGGATCAGGGAAATATGCATTATAAACCAGGGAAAGGGGTTTACAAACAAACACCAGGGACAAGAGAAATATGCATTATAAACTAGGAAAATTCACTTCGGAGATAAAAAAAAACCCCTTCACTTCAAAGTAGGGTCGGGCGAACGTTCGAGATTCGATCGGATTTCGAATCTTCTCAATGATTCGATTCGATTCGATTCGAAACCATCTCAGTTATTCGAAAAAATTATATCCTGGAGAGATTTGGATTGCATGCAATTCTTTATTCATTGTCGACTTTCTGAAGATAGCAAGTTACTCTGCAATTTTCTGATGAATAAGATTGAACGTATCCAGTCTAACTGAACAGCACAAATTCAATTGGAAAATTCAGAAAAGGTGACATTTGAAGCATAGAGATTACGTTACGGCTTTTTTGTACAATATATCGTCCGTTATGTGCAGTAAAGCGCCATCTGCAATGCTCTGGCATTGCAGATGGCGCCTTATTGCACTCAAAGGGCGATAAATGGCTTTTTCTTCGACCACCTTTGTGATACCTTTCAATTTTCTAATAGTCTAGTATGCCTATTGAAATTGGGTTCACGACGGAGATAGACAGTACCAGTAGACCGTAGTAACGTAACAATTAACAAGTAGATTCGATTCAAGATTCGATTCGGTTTCGAACCTTTTTCGTGTTTCGATTCGAGAGAAACATCGTGATTCGCCGGGCCCTATTTCAAAGTGACGATTCGGTTTCGAACCTTTTTCGTGATTCGATTCGAGGGAAACATCGTGATTCGGGCCCTATTTCAAAGTGACATGGAAGTTGGAGGATAAGCATATATTTTTTGTTTTCATTTTTATTTGCGACCTTCAATCTTGTTATGAAGCGATATCCGACTAGGTTTTTACTCCGACTGCAACAACTACATGTAATTTACGTTTATACAAAGCTCAGTTAGCCGCTTTGTAACATTTTACATACATTTTGTATAGTTCTACAGGTAGAAGAGAGCTAAACTTCAAATGAAATTGGAAGTACAAAAACATTACGTTAGTGACCTAAATTATACATCATGCTGAGCAGTTGCCATCCACTTTACGGCTTGATGTCCAGCTATTTTCCAAAATAATCAATGTTTTTAAAATCTCAACTTTAATTATATTCCCCATAGACATCTCCAACGGAGATATGGAAAGTTCATAATGCAGAACCGAAATCCTGAATTTTGAGAATGAATCAGGCAAATTATTTAATGTGTTGATTAATCTTATCCTAAAATAAACACGAAAGGGCAGAAAATAAACTAACGTAGATATACTTACTGAGTAAACAATATAATATTCATACTGATTTTTATTTTTTGTGCTTCCCATATAATAAGGACATTTGAAATCTATGTTGTCATTCTGGAACACGTCCATTATATGTGCGTTACTATTAACATTGTATCTGAAAATATACAGAAAATATTTCCATATTAATATATATCATACTATGGACATCTGAGAATTTTACAGAATTAAAGATGTCAGGTGCAAGCTGTCCAAAAACCATACAAAGTCAGTACAAATCTGCACATGGATAACATTCAAAGTGGTCTCCCCTTTCTTTATTCTTTCCGTTTATCAAAATGGCAGCTGCCGACAATCGCTTCACATTCTATAGTAAGACGTTTATCATTTACTATTCACTGCAATCCAGCGTGTGAGAAATGCAGTCCCCATGTATTCGTACTACATTTTGTTAGTAACTTAATATGGTCAGGGGCGTTGTGAAGATGAACGATTAGGGGTAGAGATGTAAACCCAATCTGTACCGACTGTCATTGAATCAAGTCCCGACTGTTAGGATATTTCAACTACATCATCAAGGCATGCCTTCATTGAAGGCATGCCTTGGTGATGCAGTTGGAATATTTGTCAGTCGGAATTATAGTTTAAAAACTTAGGAAATTTGTGTGTCGATAAGAACAGGCAGTAGTCGTGAAACATGGGCTTAATTAGCACGAATCGGATTCAAATTTGCACGGGACCGACTGCGTGTATGACAGAATTTCAAGTAGTGAATCGAGTGTCTTAAGAGAGTACATGATAACTAGCAAGAGTGAATTGATTGCCAGCAAGACTGTGACTGTGTGTGATTGATCTCGAAGACTTCAATCCAGACAAGAACGCCCGGATTGGAACATTATTAGGGGCGTCAGACACCCTTACACCTACCTGTAGCTACACCTCTGAATATGGTAACAGTTAACTCCGAATTGGGGCCAAACTTCGCTCAAGTTAACCCTTTACTTAACATGAAAAGCAGACGACACTTGCAAACAAAATTATGGAATAACTAATTTTTTTCATTTTTTTGTCTCAAAAACATAGGTTATGACCCCTCTTTGGAACGAGCGCGTTCCAAAGAGGGGTCATAAGCTATGTTTTTGAGACAAAAAAATGAAAAAAATAATGAAGACTAAATGGCGATTTTTGTGAATAGCGTTGGCGGGTTTTGGTCGTTACGTTGGGTAAAGGGTTAAAAAATAGGAAGGGTAACTACAGAATTGGTGTACGGTCGTTTTTTTCATACAACCCTTTCCCCTTTTTGGTACATGGTAGACAGGCGGGAAAGAATGGAATAAAATGAAAAGTGGTTATATTATGTGTGGTGATGCGAGTGAAGTAGATGGTTATGAGGGCCTGAGATGTGTGAGGGAGAGCCCTAACGAATAACGTAAGGTCCTTACCAAAAAGGGGGAATACAAAGGTTGATTGAAATTAACGAACTCTTCTAGCTGGTCTAATGAAATTCCTTAGTATGTTGCACAGAAAATACATATTATAATCATTTTTGAGGCCATTTAAATTAATAATTAGATGCAGGCCCCTTTGGATACTACGCGTGTGGACCTTTTTATCCCCAAGCCGGGGCCGCTTCCCATGTCCTATCGGTCTTCATCCATTGAGACTCCACAGTCAACCAGGTTCATATACCAAACAGCCTGGGACTTCATTGACATTGTTGACCGGATCGATATACATCCGGGTATTCGCTTCCTTGCGTTAAGCTATTCACTCAAGTCGATTTTCTGACCAGTGTTGTATCATCCTGTCAAATCAAGACACCTAACGGGCTGACATAAAGTAATTACATTGAAAAACAGGCTCCCAGGGGATCAGTAGTGCATAAAGAAGATTGACTGTTTTAAGTTCTATACGCCTATCACTTTCCCATCAAATACATAGGTCGATTTGACGACATCCCATGGCATGTGAATCTAATCATAATAAAACTCGACATATGGACTTATTCTCATTATTGTTTTCGTTATGTCGCTACTGTCGAAATAAAAAATGCATCCAGTTCCTGATAGCGGTTACCGTTACCGAAATGTTGATAATTCCAAGCCACGTGATCATTATTTCTTTAAATTCTCAAAAAAAGTTTCAGATGTTTCAATGTGAAACATCTGAAACTTTCATGAGAATTACTATCATAAATGTCTAAAGCTGGGGTATGATGCTGTACAGTTTTGTTCCGTGGTTGAACCCCGGTGTGTTCCGACCACAGTTCTACTGTTGACAGCTTTCACACGTCATTAAACAGAAAAAATATATTTGTTGAGAAACATCGCTTATCGGGAATTCTTCGGAGACTGTATGACCTCAAACAACATGGAATCATTTAATTATAATGCTGAACATCACACAGACGTGAGAAAAAAATATGAAACAAAATGAAATGTTATTAAATAAATGACAGAAAAAAGTCGATTAATAACGTGAAGATTGACAGATACGCACCCCTAATGACATGGCAAATGAAACAAAGAACTTGTCTACGAACAATTCTTAACCGAACCCTATCCACGTCAGTATTCAATTAATCATTTATCTAGCCTTATGGTAAAAACGGGCCAGCTATTTTCAAAAATCGCAGTTCAAATTTTACAATGTTTTTCAATTTTTGTCTTCAAAAATATAGTTTATGATCCCCCATCGGACGAGCTCTCCGAGCTCGTTCCAATGAGTGTTCATAAGCTATATTTTGTAGGAAATAAATAAATAATTTTTAGTCGTCTTCTATTTGTGAGGGCAAAGAGTTCCATCACGACAAAAACGGCATTCCAACAAGCCATAAGTCCCTGATTTGAACGAGACGACCTTTCAATTCATATATCAGTCAGGAGAGATCGCTCGTCCGTCCTGGTTTAACCTTTGAGCTAACATGACTCGAGGACGCCTCTTGCACAGAAATGTGCTTCAGTAACTAAACAATATCATATTTGTTCCCAAAACATAGCTTGTGCCTTAGAACCGGATCGACAGACTACTTTGATGGATCGTAGAGATTGGAGGCAATACATTGAAAAAAAATAATAAATTTCGAATGATGATCTTTGTGAATTGGGCTGGTATGGCCGTTACGTTGGATAAAGGTTAATTAAAGAATGAAGATTGATAGAGAGCGGGAAAAAAAGAGTAGTGTATGCGTGTTGGGGAGAGAGTGTGTGTGACATAGAGATAGATAGAGAGAGAGAGAGAGAGAGAGAGAGAGAGAGAGAGAGAGAGAGAGAGAGAGAGAGGGGGGGGTGGTATGCAGTGTAGAAACGTGTGTGGGTGTGCCTGTGAGTATGTGTAAGCATATACATGTGTGTGGCACCTTTGGGTCCAACTGGGTTGCTACATCTTCATGGACACGGGCGTGGGTGATGGTGTTCATCTTTGTATCCGCTGTGAGTGGAGGTTTATGTATGTGTGAGGAAGATACTGAACCAGGACGTTTAATTCATGACGAGTGGCTTGTTTGTTCTTGTAACTGGAAACTGAAGTGTGTCATGTGCTTGTCACCTGACAAAAGACTAACTGGAACTGATCTAATTATTGGTGAACATCTTCATGTCAATCTCAGTAGATGCTTCCGTAATCTAACTTCCCAATTGTTCCAACACACGGCTCTAATAATATATACCAATTGAGACAAAATATAGGCTAAAGGTTCACGTTGATAGACGCCATGTAATTTGTGCTCTTCGAGGTGAACATAATTACGCCAGTCTGATCAAAACTATTCGACAGGCAACTCCAAAGTAATCGTAATATATCGACCGGGAGATAAATATTAGAACTCCAAGTGAGACACGTTTAACCCTTTACCTAACATGAAAAGCAGACGACACTTGACAAAACAAATCTTGAATGACTAATTTTTTCATTTTTGTGTCTCAAAAACATACAGTTAAAATTAGAAGTAGGAATTGCGCGCAATTGCCATATCGAATGGCATCCAAAGCACGGCAGGTTCTCCTGGTTACTCATAGCAAACACTGGCAATGTTTCTGCCAATGGACCTCCGGGTTACCCGGAGGTCCATTGGCTGAAACATTGCTTGTGCACAGGCCACATGTACAGAATTTGATAGCCTTACTATGGTCCTAACGCGTAGATTAACGCGCAGATCGACGTGCTATCTGTGCGCATTTCATGACAGGACTTCTAGTTTTAACTGTAGGTTATGACCCCTCATTGGAACGAGCTCGTTGAGCTCGTTCCAATGAGGGAGCATAACCTATGTTTTTGAGACAAAAAAAATGAAACAATAATGAAAATTAATTGGCGATTTTTGAGAATAGCCCTGGCCGGTTTTTGCCGTTACGTTGGGTAAAGGGTTAAGAGAAGAAACCAATAGAATGAAAACAATGTGCTACTGGCAATAACTCTAGGGATAACTATAACAACACTTTCTTTCCATCCCAGGGTGTGTTAAACAAGAATCTTTGCCAGAGGTTCATGGTGTTATAACACAAGCCTCTGGCAATTATTCAGGGAAAAGCTCCAGGGAAAGTTTAACAAGAGTCACTGCCAGAAGATGGTGTTATCAGTAAAAACATAAGAGAGAATTCTTCTTTGAAGTATCCTACAACCTGGTTCCTTTGGTGCTTTAGCGCTGTTATTACAGAGGTTGTTATATTCTTTAATAATAAAAACTGTCGATGAAATACGATATTTTATTATATGTTGGTTTGCAAGATAGAGGGAAATATCTAACAATTTGTTTTCTATATCTACCGTCACGATAGATACAGGAGAATATCTCTCCGGAAGTGACGAATATTTCGCATTAAGTTTCGATCTATATCACGGCGCATGAATCTCAAGGCCTGGTTTTATCAGTGAGAGAAAAAATGAGAACTTCCCAAGAATCAGCCTCAATGCGTGGTATTATCACCGAAAAAATCCCCAAGAAAGTGTGTTCTTTTCCCCATTAATCTTTCACACAAGTATCAATGAAGTGCGACAAGAATGTTTCGTGCATCTCTCCTATAACATATTCCGACTGTTTCGGTCAAAACCCTGACTTCTTTTGAATTAGAAACTTCTGTGAACTTATTCTAACTGCGAGAGTTACACCCAGCCTCAAGAAAAAAAATCCCACTTGACGGTCTTTACTGACAGAAGCGCCAATTACTAATGACAGCCGAGCTTTCAAGATAGTATCATCTCCCATGTTTTCACTGCTACCAAAATTGCTTCATAAAATGAATGCCGCGAAGTGAGCGATGAAAGCATAGACTTTGATGAAAGCTTGGAAACGCGTAAAAAACCAAGAGTAAATTAGGCTTGAAACGAACTATTGGTAGGTTTCAGAGGTAATAAAATCATTGTTGCCGTGGAAACATAACAAAATATTCAGAAAATAAGTGTCTAGTTAAATATTCGTCTTTCGACGCCTTACACATTATCTTCACATAATATCATCTAATTACATGTTCGTTTTGAAAATTTACACATTTTTGCTCTTGTAGCGACGTTCCACTCGAAGGTAATCCGTCAACACGGTCGAAATACGAAACATTCGCCAACATGTAAGTGCTAGCTAACAGGTGGGGGATAAATCTTCTGGCGTGAGGTAATATCCATAATAAGGAGCGTTAACTGTTGAGATTTGTCGCAGCTGGGCGTTCTACGCAAGTTCAGTTTACTGTTTAAGGTCGGGAAGAATGGGAAATAGAGTGAGAGGGGAAGAGACTGATGCATCATAGAGACTGAGACTGAAGAATGTTAACCCTTTACCCAACATACAGTTAAAACTAGAAGTCCTGTCATGAAATGCGCACAGATAGCACGTCGATCTGCGCGATAATCTACGCGTTAAGACCATATTAAGGCCATCAAATTCTGTACATATGGCCTTTGCACAAGCAATGTTTCAGCCAATGGACCTCCGGGTAACCCGGTAACCCGGAGGTCCATTGGCAGAAAGATTACATGTGTTTGCTATGAACAACCAGGAGAACCTGCCGTACTTTGTATGTCATTCGATATGGCAATTGCGCGCAATTCCTACGCGCAGTTAAGCCTAGATAAGCGCACAGTTCGTGATAGGACTTCTAGTTTTAACTGTAACTTCCAAAACCGGCCAGCGCTATTCTCAAAAATCGTCAATTAATGTTCAATATATTTTCATTTTTTGTCTCAAAAACATAGGTTATGACCCCTCGTTGGAACGAACTCGTCGAGCTCGTTCCAACGAGGGGTCATAACCTATGTTTTTGAGCCAAAAAATGAGTTATTCAAGAATTTTGTCTGCAAGTGTCGTCTGCTTTTCATGTTTGGTAAAGGGTTAATACCAGCTCTAAGTTTAATACAATCCAGAATAACAAATAGGTTACTCCTGTATTGTCCCTCTAACATCAATAAGCTGGGAAGTTCTTGGAATATTACACCACCAGCTCAATCAAATATGTCGTTGGATAACCACCGGAAAACTTCTCTTAGTTTTTTTCCTTATTAACATTTCCAGCTATTGATATTTCGTGGGAAGCTCTCGTGAAGAAATGATGTCAGCTGTTGGCATTATCAACTGAAGAAAGGTGGGATTAAAATTTTCCTGTGGTTCTCTTCCCATCTCATATCATCTGGTCCTCTATGGCATATTTACGGAGGTTCAGTAAAAATATAGAAGTCGCGCTCTGAAAATAGCCCAAATTCCTTCGGTCGTGACGTAAGTTAATTATTAGTGTGATGCGTAAGGGAGCATTACACGGAAAAGGTCATTTTCGGCTTCAATGTCCAAGAACAACTACTTCCGGGAAATAATCCATAGAAGCATGTAACATCTCTCTCTCCCTCTCTCTTTGTGAACATAACGTCTGATCATTCGCCATTTCCAGGAGAGAGAGAGAGAGAGAGAGAGAGAGAGAGAGAGAGAGAGAGAGAGAGAGAGAGAGAGAGAGAGAGAGAAAAGAAAAGAAAATCGAACCAAAGAAAGTAAAACGAAAAATTAATATGAAACGAATCGAGTGTGGATGGGTTTTTATATTGCAAAGGAAGTTCAGCCATTTCTCAGGGTTACTCGATTTCTTTTTATCGAATCATATTCTTTCTGACAGTTGCTCGCCGCTACTCGGTGGTTCTCTCAGGGTACACCGGCTTTCTCCACCCGTAAAACTGTCCGGCACGAGGTGCCCCTGGTTGTCGAAAGTGTGTCGTTCAACCGCAATAAGTAAAATAAAATAAAATAAATAAATAAATAAATAAATAAATAAATAAATAAATAAATAAATAAATAAATAAATAAATAACGCGTCATTTCCAGTCCAGCTGTAACAAGAAATTGATGTGTATTCCGCGCATAGTCCTGTTTTCTTTGTGTAAACTTAATATGTTAAATTATATGTTACAGGCATCCCCGCGGAACGAACACATCCAATCTAATACAAGTCAGTTTTATTCGACGTCTTCAAGTACACTTTGGAAATAAAAATATTCTCCTCAGGGGAGGAAGTGCTTTCTCTCAAAACCATTTTATTAAATTTGATAAACCTGTTGTTCATCAAAAATTCCCTGACATTTTGAAATATAACATTTTCTCCGGACTTCCGAAATCATTTAACCCAGCTTCTCTGTACCACCAAACAACTACGTAGATGATTCTCTCTGGGGTCACGTTACACAACTATGGCAATAGAGGTAGAAAATGTCGAATTGATCACATATTACACAAGACTGCTATTTTTAACCCCTAAAACTTTACTTGCTTCAATGATCCGTTCTTCTGGTGTGAGATGCAGCCCGTACAGAATTGACACATACCGTATACAGCCGCCGCGGAGTGGTCACATTACACGGGTAGGCAATATTTCCACGGACGCAAATAATGATTTATATTACCTGGTAAACGTATGCGTGGACATCACTGCCCACGCGTGGATTACGACCAGACCACGGCGACAGTACTGCGGGTGGCCTGTGCTCAATGACTGTATTTCTTCTTGGTTCAATACGACCTATCCTAGTTTACCCAAGACAGGAAAGTGATATTACAAACTGAAAACAATCCATCGTTTTTAACAGTAGTTGGAGTTTTTAATATCCACCTTCAAATCAAGAAAATTGCTTCACACTTGTCACGACTAAATTTGATAAAAACGTCTAAAATGACCAAACAAGGAAACTATAAGAATTAATTTTCAACTTCAAGTCACTATTTTTATGAGGGGGTCAAGATTAAAAAAAAACTCACATCGATAAAATGAGAAGGATTACATTTAACATCGCCATTGGAAACATTTTAAGAAGATAAAAAGACAAGATTATAAATCAAATAAGAATTCGGAGAGAAACGAATATTTGAAATAACATTTTCTTCATCTTGTCACCTGGCATTTTCTCAAAAAGTTCTACATTGGGATGTGAATGGCAAGCAACAAAATTCGCAGAAATTTGTGAAAATTCCCACATTTTTAGGATACATTTGTGAAAATTAGGTTTCTTACAGAAATCCAAGAACACAGAGCGAACCTGTTGACTGGGAGATATTTAATTTCTATACATTTGCATGAAAATGGTCTTTAAGACCATTTTCATGCAAATTTATAGAAATAAAATTTCAGCACCTGGGGCATGAATTCGCTGAAATCAGCAAATTTGCTGAAAAATCTCATCCCTGTCTACAAGAGCTTTCCAAGAAAACGTATGACAATATCTTGTATTATGAAGACATCCATTGAAGTACAGTTTATCCAGTTGATATTATGTACTTTTAATGGAGAAGGATGAGGGCGTGAGTCTGAAATAACAAAAGCAGCATGCCGAAGGATCGCGCCAATTAGCCATCTTATATCATTTACGTTGAAAGCCAGAACCTGCAAGCAATCTTTCGAAATGTCACTGTACCAACCGTCAGGGTTAAATGGTGACATATGAGGAGAACTTTACTGGGAACGGTAGGCGATTAAAGTGGTCGCATATGTCCACAATAAACAGGAGTACCATGACATCTGTTTGACATCTGACTGTACTTCGAGCATATAGTGAAAGGTACCTAGACATATAAACTACAAGTCGCATTCATTCAATAACATCATCTCCCAACACAACAAAGTAAGACAAACCTCAGGCAAGCCAACAATAATAAACAGTGTATTTATGAACTCCCTGGTAATAACAAACAGACGCGCTTATATAGATAGACACAATTTCGTGGATTCGAGTCACTTAAGATTCTAACGTTCTGCATATGTGCAATTCTCGAGCATAAATTGACGAATCATGGTTTCCCTTTATCGGAGCTCTCCGAAGAACGAACAAAAAAAAATCACCAATAGGGGCAAGGGTTAAACAAAACCCCTTTGAAGACAAAAGGGCACGTGCACAGAGGCTGCTCCTTTAACGTGGAAGGGCACATTTCACAAAGGCCACCATGGGTGGGTTTGCGGGGTAACAAGTTACAATAATGTATTGGCAAATGTTCGATTATCCGCTAGTCTCCAGTTTAGATGGGCTCGCCGCGGTACTGTCACTGTCCGGTCTGTCGCTTCTACTTCAGTCATCTTCCAACCCGAAGGCTAGCCTTCGGGTTGGAAGATGGCTGAAGTAGATGAGGTAGACCAAAGCGGCCGAAAGTGGGCTTCTTTGGCAAATACAACTAAATTTGTTTGGATTTGTGGATATTATATTATAGGAATGCCTGAATATTGACACTTTTGCGTGCGCCTTTTTTTTTATTCATTGTGTCACCACGTATTATGTTTGTGGAAAAGTGAAGGGGTATGTATCTCCTATGCCTCAGTGTTTCAAAGCCTCTGGGAGTGCAATCTACACCTGAGGAAAAAGGAGAAACTGCAGTTAAAACTAGAAGTTCTGTCATGAAATGAGCACAAATAGCACGTCGATCTGCGCGTTAGTCTCCGCGTTAGGACCATAATAGGGCTATCAAATTCTGTACATATGGCCTGTGCACAAGCAATGTTTCAGCCAATGGACCTCCGGGTTACCCGGGGGTCCATTGGCAGAAACATTGCCAGTGTTTGCTATGAGTAACCATGAGAACCTGCCGTGCTTTGGATGCCATTCGATATGGCAATTCCTACGCGCAATTAAGCCTAGATAAGCGCACAGTTCGTGACAGGACTTCTAGTTTTAACTGTACAAAGGGGTGGAGAAAAACATGGAAGCATCCCAACACTAGATCTGCGAGTGGCGGCAGCATATTCGTCATACGATAGTCTCCTCTCAAGTCGATAGAATGAAGTAATGATGATTGCCACTTCAAGATGAGTTATTAGTTATAAACATAAGAAGAGAACAGTATGTGAAGTACTCTGCGAGCACAGCGCGTCTATTCTTCTAAGTTTATTCATTGAAAGGTATAAGATAAACGATATTTCAATTCCATCATTTTGTGGTAATTTTGCTTTGATGTTACAATGGCTTCAGACAGAAGATACTTCTTACTTCAAAACAATATCGACTTTATGGACTCGTCTGTTCAATCTACAAAGAGGGAAATAATAATAGCTGACGCAAAGTTTGAACAAGGAGATAAACAATCGAGGCAGATCAAAAAATCGGAAGATATTTTTATCCCATTGACAATTTTCAAGTTAACTTATTCCACGGTTAATTAAACGTGAAGGCATTTTTTGCGTGTACTGTTCGAACTTGTTGGACTCTAAAGTGGTTTTTGAGAACATTGAAGATTTAATCAGCATACAACATCTGCCAACCCTTTCGGTATAATGTAAACCTTGATATCACTGACGGAGCGAAAACATCAAATGAAATCCGGTATGATAAAAATTATTGTTGCCTCAGATACCGGATATCGAACAATTAAATGGTTTTAAATGATAAATTGTTTGGTTTAAATATCACACTCAGCAGCCATGACTATATTTCTGTAAAGGTTGCACTTCAACCAAGACGACTTGAATTTTAAAAAAATCCAGTCAAATTGTAAATGCTTGGAATCAATTCTGGTGATGAAACTTCCGAAATTGGGTAATATCACCCCTGTCAGTCTTTATATTCCAAAGGGGTACGCTCCATGTCAGCTCAAGAGCACGCGTTTGAGATGCTAGATTTTTAAAAATATATGATGGATCATTTAATATCTTTATGGATCCTTGTTGAAAATACTTACTCCCTCAAAATACGGATAGAAATAGATCAAATTAGGATACGGGTGTATCTTAAAGTTGAATCCACAAAAGGATGTTTAAACAGCTTCCTGAGGGTTATCTTGAAATATCTGTAACGGATCAGGTTGTCACAGCAGAGGGACTAACTGATACAGTAGTACCATTCAAATAGACGTTGTTAAAAAACATACTATTGACTTGCCGTTAGCGTTAACACGATTAATTGATTAACCTCCATCGAAACTATTAGAGTAAAACCACCGTGGACTGGTCATAATTCACGCGTCGGCAGTGATGTCCACGCATACATATACCATGTAATACAAATTATCATCAGCAAAATGTTTAATTAATGAAGCACCGGGTTGTACCCGGTGCTTCATAAATTAAATATTTGGTGATTATTTCTATAATTAGGATTTGGAATCTAATATTATTGCGTCCGTGGAAATATTGCCCACCCGTGGAAAGTGACCAGTCCACGGCGCTCGTACTGTACAACCGTTTTCCGGTTACGACTTGCGCTACCGCTTAGTTGTTTACTCGTAACAAAAGTTTTGAGATATTTTATATTTGTGATTCGAACAATGTGAAATAGGCAGGATGTGACATATGCAAATCTTGCGTAAAATACTCGGGCCTGATCAACAGGCCCGAGTATTTTAGGCGAGATTTGCATCAGTTACATTCTGTCAGGCACGATTATTTTACGCAAGCGTGGCATATCATATTCTCAGTTTTTTTTGTATTGTCTGATCCACTAATTCAAAATATTTCCATATCGGTCCTGACTACATTAATACTGACCATCATCCTAGCATATGTATATTTACTGTTCTAAGGTCAGCTTGCTGTTAATCGGTATAGGAACGGTTATAACTAAACTGTTAATCGGTTACAGAAGTTCTAAACGGCCATACAGGTGCAATACATTGACAGATTTGAGAAACAATACTAACAAACGTTAAATGAACAAATATACATCAGGCCAATACGGCCATCCACCTTCCCAACACACTTCTCAAAAACAAAACCATAACGTTTTCGCTATTGTTTTGTTTGTTTGGGGGGTTTAATGTGACTTTCACCATCTGTGGTTTTATCATAACCGCTTCAGGAGTATAAAGTCAACTTTGGCTCAAAGTGTACAATTGTGTTGCCAATGATAGAGGACGATAGGTCTCGGTGCAGATTACAGCGCCCTAAAATAGAAGTATGCAGTGTGTGTCCACACTAAACACGCACTGCTGTATCTTAAATTGTTCCAGCGGAGAGGGTGCACGAGTGTAAGCAATCTTCTATGAACAACCGTGTAAGGAACAAAGGAGATGAATTTGTTTTGTTGTCCGCAGAACCGCTTTCGGATTATATCGTTTCCCAGAGCAACACATCATTCACACATCATACTTCCATCAAGATATTGGCAGTTGATTTTCCTCGAATAGGTTTTTCCATATTTCAGATAACGCGCAATTTCTCACATAGACCACCATCAATCATATTTACTGCGGAGTCAATCTTGATACATGAAGTTGGATAAAAAATTAGTCTAATAAAAATAAATAAACGAGAGAAGCCTGGGCTGAATTTATCTCTTTCTGTAGAGAACGACACGTCTTTGAAATAACTCGGCAATGCCGCATATCTTAATGGGAAGTAAGACCAATAGATTAAATCAATTTTTCTCATTTCCAGTTCTTTTACACAAATTTATCGAACACGGTATCTCTATGTCACATAAACATTTGAACAAAACGGCGTAAGCGTTCTTTCTAGTTTTAATATTTGCCTTAAATATGGTCGAACAGCTTAGAAAATGGGAACTATTGACTGTCAATATGGAAGATAAGTTGATTGTGTACGCCATGTTTGAAGTGTTCTTGTCTCACACTAACAACAAGCAGCCTCTAATAACCTACACAGAATCGAGAGGAATTTCTTTTTTAGTGAGTCTATGCAAGATGACGGATAGACATGTTTCACTCGAATGGAACTAAATTATTGTAGTGGTTAGAATTTGCTCATCAAGTAATTTTGGTTACAATTCATTGGAGAGTGCCACTCTCCCCAACAAATTATAACAAAAGAAATCCCAAATATGATTATCAATAATGATAATAAACATTGAGAAATATAGGAGAACTTGATCCTTCCACCTAGATTTTCTAACAAAGGTCAAATAGGGGCCACTGATACCCAGCCGGCTGCAGTACAGTCGCCGCGGAATGGTCTTAATCCACGCATAGGCAGTAATGTCCACGCAAGCGTTTACCTGGTAATAAAAATCATCATTAGCAAAATTTTAAATAATAAAGCAGCGGGTTATACCCGGTGTATCATTAATTAAATTCTTTTTATGATTATTTTTATAATTAGTGTTTGCAATCTAATATTATTGCGTCCGCGGAAATATTCCCCACCAGGGGAATGTAACCAGTCCACGGTGGCCGTACTCCAAGCAACGCTAGAGCAGAACTTCGACAGATCTCGCTTTCGAGGATCCTGTCCTGAAATGCCTTCAATTAATTTATCATGGATAGTTGTGAGCAACCGTGCTTCACGTGTCAGTGAAGCAGTATGTGGCCGTTTTGTGGTCAGGATGACCACAGCTTAATATATTGTTGTTCATCTCAACCATGTCGCCTTTTTGACCCCAGCAAGATAATACTTGCACGCAAGCTGGCACGTACGCACGCACGCACGCACGCTGTCCAGGCTCACAAATCATCGGACTAGAGGGATCGAGTGAGCCTTTGAAATACCGACGAAGTGAAAAACTTAAACAAATTTCCACGACAAGATATCAAAAGAAAAACGTAAATTGATGAACAATCACCTCCTATTCCCAGAATGCAATTTTGCATCTAAAAGTGAATATTTTGTAAATGGTACTCTGATAAGTAAAGCGTTTAAGTTGGCGCAAGAAGCATAATCAAAGACATTCTGAAAAGAGGAAATAACGGTACACGCACAAAGAGTTTTGCTCACGTAAAAGAGTGTGTCGAAAAATGAAATAACTTATCACTTGTTACTGAGGTCACGTGATACATTAGAAGCTTCCTGTTTTATGACTTGCTCACAGCATGCATCGAGTAACTTCTTCAGATCAAGTGTAAATTGTCATTACATAGCTGCGTGAACGCTGCGGGAGATTTAAAATGGTAATAACTTATAGAACACTTTCTCTAGATTCCATCAGACCGCCAGAAACGAGAAAACGTGCGTCACCCTTTGACCCACCACCATCTGATGTCATTTTCATTCATCCGAAAGAGGTCCTCACTTTTTTAAACAAAATTCAGAATTTTAACCATTATATCTCGTTTGACAGAGCTCGATGCTCTGTCAAATGAGATAGAAAGGTGCTTACTTCCCAAACGTATGTGATTAAAAATGATTTTAGAATACTTGCTGTCTCTAGGTAGTTATTCCAGAAGAGATCAAGATTTTGCACTGACAAACAAATGTTTGTCAGTGCAAAACTTGACAAAAGGTACTTCCAAGTTGGGCGACCTCTGTTAATAGGAAAATGTAAACAAATGTTTTTTTCTAAAAAGGCATAGAATTGCCTAATTCTCAGAGAGTTTAAAGAAGAAATTTGATATGTACAGCTTAATATTCTGGTGTACAGACGAAGTTAGAAAGACTGAGCCAGACGTTTTTTGAGAACTTAACAGATTTAGGATTGAGTTGGGGTGCAATAACTGATACGAACGTTTCGCTCACAACAGTCGGGGCTGTAACAATCAGTAAATTGGTTATGGCAGCGTAGCCTAAGATAGTACATGGATTTCTTCATGCTTACATGTCAGGCTATTTATTTATTATTTATTTATTGGTGTTTGAGGTCACATATGTCTGCACAGAGGTTGGCGTGGCCGCAACATGGAGATAAAGTCAAGCTTTGTCGATCGTTCATACCATGTTGCCCATTTTAGAGGACCTCAACCCCAAACATTGGTGACAGGATCCTATTTTACAAGTAAAACAGGACTTGTTTGCCACAGGGAACAATCCCTGCTTCGCTTCAATGGGGTTTCCACAGGAGTTATAATATGTTAGTCTGATTGGGTACAATACGCCATCGCCAACAATAGTGCAGCGAGTTATGGATTGCCAGCATTGCGTAACTTCGCTCTCCACTCAAGAAACAAGTCGAGTCCAGAACTTCTGGAGCACTGTTACTGCAATCACATCGCGAACTAATCTCGACACACCAACATGAGGTGGCCGAGACTGTCCATGTAAAATATTGCAAAATCAGGTCAAAGTCAAGAAAGACAAACTAAACAGATCATCCACCCTCAATGTTGTCACATGTCTGTTTTCTACAGGTGAGATTCTAGTGTTGTGAACAGGGACAAATACAACAGAACTTTTTACAATGGTATTTTGTAGAAATGTAATTTTTAGTTGTGACTTTAAATGAATTGAAATGAACCATTAACTTTTTCGAAGATGTGGCAATTTGCCATTTGGCAAATTGCCATATCTTTTAAAATGCTAATGATTTATTTTAGTCACTTATATTAATAGGTAGCAAACACAATTCCAACTCAGACGCGATCCGGTCAAAATTCTCTGCCTGCTTTTCTAACCACAGTAATATTAAATGGTGTCCAATTTGAACAGAACATGAATGGTACACGAGTATACACGAGCGCATAAACAGAAACAGAATGGTCGTGGAGGTGTATGGATCATGTTGGAAGTGCGGTGGCTCAGTAGGTAGAGGTGCAGGCTGCAATCCGAGAGGTCCTCGGTTCGAATCCCACCTGCGGCAACCGCGTTGTGTCCTTGGGCAAGACACTTCACCCCCATTGCCGACGTGGGGGCACGGTGACGTTGTGTACTAAGGCGCACTGCACGTCGATGGTGCACATGTCTTCAACCAATGCTAACCCTGCTTGTGTGGAGTTCGTATGTTGGGGAGCTGACAGTTGCTCGCCATTGCTCGGTTGTTCTCTCCGGGTACTCCGGCTTCCTCCACCCGTAAAACTGTCGCGGTCATGATTAGCCATTGTGCAGAAATATGTGACCTTAAACACCAATAAATGAATAAATAAATGGATCATGTTGAACTGCATTTTCTTCCCGGGTTTTCATTGTCAAATAAACCTCATTCATATTACAATAATGGAAAAACAATTGTGCTTCCATTCTATATTAAGGCTGCTTGTACGCAACCGTTCTGCGCATCTAACGTCAAAGGGTATTTTAGAAACCATATAATTACTGCGATTCATTGTACCACTCAATGTATATATCGACAATTCACTTCCTTCAGACCTAACATTAGGCAAGCCGACAATTATTACATCGAGATCGTCTGTACTAAACGAGATCCGGCACGGGACTTCATTTGCATGGTATCGCTGAAATATTTATTAAAGGACGCCTTAGGCAGTCAAGATTAAATCTAGAATCCCATCCGAAGTGATGATTTAGACTTCACGTGGATGAAATTCGCGGGGAGCGCGGTGGCTCAGTAGGTAGATGTGCAGGCTGCAAGCCGAGAGGTCCTCGGTTCGAATCCCACCTGCGGCAACCGCGTTGTGTCCTTGGGCAAGGCACTTCATCTCCATTGCCCGCGTGGGGGCACGATGACGCCGTGTACTAAGTCGTACTGCACGTCGATGGTACGCATGTCTTCAACCAATCTAACCCTGCCTGTGCTGCAGTGCGGAGTTACGATGATGGGGAGCTGGCAGCTGCTCGTCGTTGCTCGGTGGTTCTCTCCGGGTACTCCGGCTTCCTCCACCCGTAAAACTGTCACGGTCACGATTAGCCATTGTGCATAAATATGTGACCTTAAACATCAATAAATAATAGTAAATAAATTAAATTCGCGCTGTGAAAATTTCAGCAGACCGCTTTTTTTTCTATAAACGATTTCATGTTCTGTTTTTTTTTCTTCCAAAACGCAGATTACTACCCATGATGGGTATAGTTAAAATTAGAAGTCCTGTCATGAACGGTGCGCTTATCTGGGCTTAATTGCGCGTAGGAATTGCGCGAAATTGCCATAAAGCACGACAGGTTCTCCTTGTTACTCATAGCAAACACTGGCAATGTTTCTGCCAATGGACCTCCGGGTTACCCGGAGGTCCATTGGCCGAAACATTGCTTGTGCACAGGCCATATGTACATAATTTGATAGCGTAGATTAACGCGCAGATCGACGTGCTATTTGTGCGCATTTCATGACAGGACTTCTAGTTTTAACTGTAGATCCCGATGTTCCACTGAGTCTATAAACAAGTATGTGTAAGCATCTACCCACCAGGTGGCCTTGCACATTACAGTCGCCGTGGACTGGTCGTAATCCACGCGTGGGTAGTAATGTTCACGCATCCGTTTACATGGTAATAAAAATCATCATTAGCAAAATTTAATTAATGAAGCACCAGGTTGTACCGGTTGCGACCATGAAAAATATTCCCCTCTCGTGGAAGGTGACCAGTTCACGGCGGCTGTACTGTGAACCAAACGACTCCGTACACAGTACAGGTTTCACCTTTCTCTTGTGTAATTATTTTCAAATGGAAAATAAATCGCATGGTTTGGTTTCTTCAAGGTTTCACTGTCAAATCATTTCAATGTTTACCGCACGCGAAATTATTAAAATTACATAAAAGATGACGAATAAGATAAGTTGCAACTGTTTTCGAGGGAGAGATAAGTTTCATTAATTGTACATTTATTTTGGTGCAGGGATAAAATTATTCCGATAAGAAATTATCTCTTGCGCTGCAGTGCCCTCGGATTACATGTTTCTTCCTGGGGGCAATCTCTTGAAATATAATTGTCTGTTACATAATGTTTTAAGAGAACACGCACAGTATATTGGAAAAGAGAGTGCCTGGTGTTCATGTAAATTATTAAATTTTGATAACAAAACTGGTAAAAAGCTGTTTTTACAAAATACGGCGCATAAAGTGAAATTATTTGTATTGGTTGGATTTTGTATAGTGGGTATGTCACAAGATACATATATTTCTAACAGTACCAGTGCTGTGACGTACTTTACAACGATATGGCTAACGGTTGGTTCTACTATCCTTTGGGAATGAATATAGACGAGGGATTCGCACAAATTTTAATGTTTTGGTCGAATCGAAAGGAGTGGATTGTTTCGAACTGAAGAAAATATCAAAATCACATCACGCCGCTTTTTCAAATTGTACATACTGCAACTTCTTACATGTACAACAGATGGATATATTGCCAGACTCCTCCCGGGTATTTTATTCAAAGGCGACTTGTCAGTGTGGGCAAGTCAGTCACAAAAGTGAAATATTGCAGAAACGGAATCAGTGTAGTTTCGGAAGCCGGATTTCCTTGCACTATTTGTCTGTCATCAGGACCCAGTACTCTAAAACTTTTACAATTGTATTTTCTAGAATTGTGTTTTCTAGTTATGATTTTAAATGGGTTGAAATGAACCATAAGCATTTCAAAGATATGGCAATTTGCCAGTTGGCAAATTGCCATATCTTTTAAAATGCTAATGATGAATTTTAGACACATATTAATAGCCAGAAAATACAATTCTAGAAAATACAATTGTAAAAGTTTTATAGCATTGGTTTCAGGTCTCCTGCACAGGAGGCCTGATGACAAACAAAGATTTCAAGTCGCAAGGGGAGACAACTGGGGAGAATTTGAGGAGATCTCGGGGATTTTAAAATGTCCAAATTGGCGACTTGAATCGACTCATTTGGGCGATTTCCAATCCAATATACTTCGAAACTTGGGAGGGACCTAATATGTGGAATATCAAAACTTAAAAAGTAATCATTTAATTGGCTACGCAAGAAAGTCAAAATTAGTCATTTCTTTAATTAAGTTAATTGGACCAAATTATTTGCAACATATGCGATATGGCACATATGGGGAAGAGTTTGTAACAATTAGAATTTACTGAGTTACATGCAAAGTGAAAAAGAAGTTGAAACAACTGGCAGGAAATCAAAGTAAACAGTTTAGGAACTCAGTTTATGGGAGATTGTTGCTCTATAAACAAGAAACCAGACAGGAATTGATTTAATTTCGTTAAGTGAAGGGTGGGTTCATCAGAAGAACACTGCCAAATCTGCCTTCAATCTTTCGCCATCACAATAAGACACGAACGACATACATGCCATGCACTCGACGTGCACCGTCTAAATTTAATGCGCCGTTGACACGCCAAGGAGACAAAAAACCTCGGTGGTTTTCGACGTGTGTATATTGTTGGTAGCACGCGAGTTTGGGGAGAGCAATATCACGTGCAATATTTCTTGTTGAAGCACAGTTGGTATCGACGGAAACAATGAGATTTATCTTTAACCCTTTACCCAACGTAACGGCCCAAACCGGCCAGCGCTATTCTCAAAAATCAGAGTTAATTTTCATTATTTTTTCATTTTTTTGTCTCAAAAAACATAGGTTATGACCTCTCATTGACGAGCTCGTTCCAATGAGGGGTCATAACCTATGTTTTTGAGACAAAAAATGAAAAAAATTAGTTGTTCAATAAATTTTTTTTTAATTTTGCAAGTGTCGTCTGCTTTTCATGTTAGGTAAAGGGTTAAGCCAGTAGATTTCATCGAAGTGAGTTAGTCCCCCTTTCTTTCCCAGAGGGGTGTGTTTGTGTGTGTGTGAAAGGATAATATCTCTAAAAGGACTATTATTGGAACATCATCCAGTATCATGGCATCGTTTTAATTTATTAATTGGTAGTTAAGGCCACTTGCAGCATCTACGGCTATATCACGACCCCAACATGAGTATGAAATCAAGCTAAGCCAAAGTATACACCTATTCTACATACTTTATAGGACTTCCACCCCGGGCATTGATTACTGAATCCAATTTTGCCAGTAAAGCAGAACTTGGTTACCACAATAAACAAGCACTGCTCCACTTTCCGGGGTACCAATAGAGGCGTCGCCTTAATATGACTTCTTGCTACTGAAAACTATTTAGGTATCGGCACTTTAAATTTGAAACCATTTGTTTTGTTCCGTTTCTTCAGTCCAAGGCTCTTGTTTCCCATGATAAGCATATGGCCAAGGGCGCTCTTGCTCTGTCAAACAAGGTATATTTGATTAAATATCAAACTGCATCATGAGGAATATTTGCGGCTGAAAACTTTGCCATTTTGACATCAGAATTCTGAGAGTTAAAACAATGATAGCAGTGCGTCGTTACATCATTGTGAAAGCATACTGCCGCCAGTGACGTTACAACACGTAAACGTGATCAGGGTTAAACGAGCGTGAAGCATTTGTTTCCTCGGTGCGAGAATAAATCAGAACTTGTTATACGCATGCACTAGGCGGTTATTATGGCATACACTGGCTTCTTTCCACCCTTAACATTCCCGGTGAGCGTTTTATTGCAAATAAAACTAGGAACTCATACTGTCGTTCTCATTCGACCCTCCTATTTCTTCGTCAATATCACCGAGTGATTGCATTTATTTAGAAGCATTACGCTGATTAAAGATACATTTATTTTCACAGCGTGCTTGGACAGAATGTATTATTTGTTCGATGGATTCAATCTCACAGATTAACGGTGGCAGAGGCTCAATTACATCGGTATTCTTCTAGTACAACATACAACAAAACATACCTCGAACGCTCAAACTTACACGCTGATTTAAATGCAAGCTGGGCCTATACCAATTGCCACATTACCACCCACACAAATGAAAGTGCGCCCCGCATACACACATCAGTGAATAGCAATCTACATTGGTAAAGAACCACCGATCAACATGTCTTTCAATACAAAGTTGAGTTATTTTGCTAGAATTGTAGAAAATACATGGTTCTACGCGACTGTAATACTTTACCGATTTTCTGGGAACGATATATAATTATATATAACGTAGAAATTGATCGAGTGAGAACTACAGTAATCTAAACTTAGTCTCTGGCGCCTTAGGTTAGTGACAGAATAGAACCTTCAGACACAGTATAAAAAATATTGAGAGCGTACAAGTCAAAAATATGAGAGCGTACTGGTCGTAAAGCCGCCCTTACAGTTAAAACTAGAAGTCCTGTCACGAACTGTGCGCTTATCTAGGCTTAATTGCGCGTAGGAATAGCGCGCAATTGCCATATCGAATGGCATCCAAAGTACATCAGGTACTCCTTTCTGGTTACTCATAGCAAACACAGGCAATGTTTCTGCCAATGGACCTCCGGGTTACCCGGAGGTCCATTGGCTGAAACATTGCTTGTGCACAGTCCATATGTACAGAATTTGATAGCCTTACTATGGTCATAACGCGTATATTAACGCGCAGATCGACGTGCTATTTGTGCGCATTTCATAACAAGACTTCTAGTTTTAACTGTACATCAGCTTGTGTATGTAGAGAGCACTTTATGTACCTGAAACCAATACGGGAGAGAATTGTCGGGGCGGAGTTGACTCCACCACCTACAAAATCGCTTGACGGAAAATTATCTACTGAAATAAGTTAAGGTTTCTCTGCCACAAGCACCTTTTCATCCCATTCCCATATCACATCACTTCTTGGGATGTCGGAACATACAAAATAACGGACACTTTCCTGTCGACCACCTCTTTCCGGGTGTTACTCTCCTCATTCCCTGGCCTAGTATTCCCTTCACATTTACCGGCTTGTAGAGCTGGGAGGTTTGGGTTTTTCAGATTCGGTTTCGGTTCGGTTCGGTTTCAGGATAAAAACCTCGATTTCGGTTCTCTTTTTCTATATGTTGAGAACATATAGTAAATAACACGCCCCTTAACTTGGAAAATATCACCAATAGTTTGTACAGAACAGCCACATTATGGCATACACTGGCATACACATTATGGCATACACTGGTCGAAATTCACACGCAGGCAGTGATGTCCGGGTAATAAAAATCATTATCAGCACAATTTTAATTAATGAAGCACCGGGTTGTACCCGGTGCTTCATTGATTAACTTTTTGATGATTAATCGTATAATCTTATATTATTGCGTCCGTGGAAATAGTGCCCACCCGTGGAAAGTCCACAGCGGCCATACTATACGACATCATTCACCACAAAAACCATGTCTGTAAGTATCTCCATTGGGTTTAGCTTACCCCCCCCCCCCCTTGATCATTCTTATGGGCGCTTGGGAATCAGCTGCTAAGCATTATGAATCGGGATAAAAACATTAATTAAGGTAACAAATGAACCTAATTGGCATTATTAAATGAAAAATGATCGAAAAAATTGTTTGGTTGCGGCTATCATTCCATAATAGTTGGAAGATATTCGTTGATGATAACCCCCCATAAACAGAATAGAATATAATTGAATTTATTGCACAACTACACTACAAAGAATGGGTATGACATTTTGAAAACAATAAAATACAAGAACAACAATCATACAAATGATATGCAAATCGGTTTTATATAGTTGCGAGATGTACACACACACACACACACTCAATGCACCCCCCCCCCCCCACACACACACACGCACAGATACATCCTCGCATACAACCCAATAAACCCTCACACACTAGTATATACAGTGGGCTCAGAACAACAATAACAACTTTTCTACACCTTGGTTTTAAAACAACGTCAACTGATTTCGTTTAAAACTGTGTTCAAAATCAACTCTACCAAATCCCCCTCTTCTATTTGGGTTTTGTACGACACGGGTATAGGAATGTGCGGGCTACCGCCTCTTGACACTTATTTCCTACCACAAAAGATTTATTGACAAACTTTTTTCAATTACACGTTTGCCATTTGAATGGAATGTCGATAAGGGAATATAATAAAAAAAAACTATTCGAGATGTTTTCATTTAAATAGTAAAACTGCCTAATTTTTAACAGGCTACTAGTTCACAAAAGATACGATAACCCGATGTAACGATTTACTTGTGTCAGGCCTCTCCCTCCATTGTGGTCAGACATTCAGAAACACAAAACCACCAGTCACTCGATAATGAAATAAACATCTAACTTAAAAGTTAGGCCATTTGTTCGGACAATTTTCAATGAGAAAACATTGAATGGAAATTGCTTTTTACGCCTCGGTTATTGGGAACAAGCGACGCATTTTGTAAAGTTTAGATGACTTTTTAAAAACTTGAACGTATCACGTGACCTTATTGATTGAATAAGGGTTGTTTGTCATTTCACGTCACTATTCACGCATATTTTCATCTTTGTATTGTAAGCCACGAAGGCTGAGTACATGCAGCAATGACATTTACTGATCCTTAAAATTCGAAAATGATATTTTGTGTTCCAGCCTTCCAGGGCATATTCGAGTTGTACTGTTCTATACGGAGACCCAAACAAGGCCACGGGTCAGAAAAGAGAGTGGGTGTAGAGCCATAATTTAATTTTGTGGCATGCCCCGCCACACAGTAATGCGACATACCATTTTTGTAGTTCCAGTCGGATTAACCGCAAAATAACCGCTAAAACAGTTCTATTCTGTTATTGTGTCACGGGCGATACCTGCATTTGACGCAATTTCTTGTCAAAATGCAAATAGAATATAGAATATACCCATAGTAGCTTGGCCTACCAAATGTTCACCACGAGTGGTGAAGTGATGTTAACCGCGAGCCTTTGGCGCGCGGTTAACTCCACTTCACCACGAGTGGTGAACATTTGGTACACCAAGCTACTTTGGGTATATTTTATTTATACCATGATCGTCAGATTATTAAGTGTCGCTATTATTTTTTCTCGATTTTACTGAGCAGCAGCCGTACATACGTGCAAATCTATTTTTGTTTACTTGAGCACTGGTGGGCGGCACTTCCGCTGTCAATTTTATTGCCAAAACGAAATGGAAAAACAAACGAAGCCTTTCTCGTTTTAATAGCATAATAACATACTATTTCGAGTTATGGATGCTTTATTAACATGAGACAAGGCATGTTTATTAATTTTTGGCATCTTATGAGGTAAATCCATTTAAAAACATAATAAATAACTGCCGCTTCCATTTCACTCTTCGCGAGGCGACGTGCGATAAATTTAGACAAGTTTGCATTCAGGTCGACGTCACAAAAGGTCAACTTGGATGTAGTTCTACTGTAGGTGTAAAATTTTTCTACTGTAATCCCATTGCTGGCGTGTTCACCACAGTTGGTGTGTAAAGCTAAAATTTATGTCATATGCTTTTCATATATAGTAGAATAGGTAATCGTGGTATAAAATAAGTTTCTCAATGCAAAACTCTTGCCAATTAAGAAAATTTCTGTAGGTAAAAACTTTCATCCCTATCATCCAGCGTTCGACCAGCTCTGCCAAACCTGTGTCGCATTAAATGTAGTGACGTCAGGTGACGTATTGGTCCTCGGACCGATGTTGAAATCGATATTCATTATCGGCCTGTACAGTTAAAATTAGAAGTCCTGTCACGAACCGTGCGCTTATCTAGGCTTAATTGCGCGTAGGGATTGCGCGCAATTGCCATATCGAATGGCATCCAAAGCACGGAGGTTCTCCTGGTTACTCACAGCAAACACTGGCAATGTTTCTGCCATTGGACCTCCGGGTTACCCGGAGGTCCATTGACTGAAACATTGCTTGTACACAGGCCATATGTACAGAATTTGACGGGCCTAACGCGTAGATTAACGCGCAGATCGACGTGCTATTTGTGCGCATTTCATGACAGGACTTCTAGTTTTAACTGTAGTGCAGTTTTAACGTCCTGACAAATTTCTGATAAATCGAATAACATTCTAGAACACGGCAATATTTATACGTGTACATGGCACAATTAAACAGTATCCGATCCGACTTTCAGTCGGGAAGTTCCCACGAACTGCAGGAAAAGGAATTTTCAGACTGACCTGCACTTCCACACTCAAGTCAGAAATATTGCTATGCTGAACAAACAACAGAAACTAAGGCCATATATTAATTAAATTACTTGTCAGATGGAACGCTTTCATGTCAATGGAAAGAAAAATGTTTTCCAACCAAATGGCGTGAGAGCGCAAGAGAGTGAGTTTCGGATAAGTGCGTTATCGACTCGTACAGGTGAGTGAGATTAAAAGTTCGATTAATTGAATACCATTTGATATCATTGTCCAAGCACTCAGCGACACGGCCATCGAGCGGTGTTGTTCTTGTTTGCCTGGTCGTTGTTCAACATCGGCTAGAGAATGACTGTCGTGGCACCCACTCGAAGTTAATACCCAATGTAAGCTATAATTATCGCTCAAAGTATTCCAACTTCCACTGAACAATAACCTGTAACATTTTTTTTAATTAGAAACCCGTGAGCGTGATGTGGAAGCGAGGGATGTCCCGGTGCGTTTGTATCGATCGCTCATTCCATTGAGACCGTGAGACAATCCCAGTCACTGTGAAGCATTCTTGAAACCACTTGCCGAGAGATGTACATTCAATGTTAAGTAACATTAGTTTCTTCCAAGTGAAACATACAATTTAATTCAGAATAAATAGTCTCGAACCAAAGCTTGTATTCAGACTGTCACACTAAGGATTAGAGATGTATGAATAGTTGTTACGTTTAAAAACCTCTCCGATAGCTTCCAGATAATTTCCATAGTTTTTCCATTGAACTACCGAGATTATAAACAGTGGCAGAGAATTTCGCCCGGATAGCGATTCGGTTTTGATTTCGTAATATTCACTAAAATCAAATATCGAGTCACCTGTTCAAGAGTGTCGCAGTAAGTGAAGGGGGATAATTGTTGAAAAGTGCAAGAAGCATCAGGGCGTAAAACTCTGCGCACTGTAAACTGGTAGGCACAATCGAATTACCTAAGTTTTGCACAAAACACCCTACACAACGCTACACGCCGTCCTTGGTCTTCTGTTGAGTGGATGTATTTAGTAAAGTTATTTGCTAATAACTACAGAACAGGATGAGAACGAAATGTGAACAATTTTCCAGTTCAACCGTGAAGATAATCCCGTGCTCCATGAAAAGATCGTTTTATTTCGAATTCCTAGAATTGGGCCAAAAGGTAACTGTTTGGTTTCACCTTTAGCTTGTCAAAGCAGTGGCATAACGCCCACACAACGAGGTTAGGGCGTCTCCTAAAGGCCCCAACAATTGCAGATTTTTGGGGGTCCCCAGCAATTCCAACATTTTAGGAAAAATCATTATTGAAAGTCTCAAAACAGTGTTGTAGTTTAAACATGAGGTTCGATGCTTCAATACCAGCTTGCATAAAGAATCGGGGCGATATTCACTGAAACCAATAATGGGATTGCGTGCGTGGCACATGAGACAGTTGTTGAAAAGACGAAACAATTTTAATTCATTTATAAATGCGGATGCATTCAGCCCAAGTTGTAACATCAAACAGCAGTATCCGAAACCAACCAATGCCAACATGCCTCCTTTTCAGTGAAGGTGCTAACCAATTAACGAAGGAACGAACACAGAAACGAACGAAAGGACGAACGAAAATCACCATCAGGAAAATTTTAATTAATGAAGCATTAAATTTTTGACTATTACTCCTACAATTAGTGTTTGGAATGTAATATTATTGCGTCCGCGGAAATATTTCCCACCCGTGGAAAATGACCAATCCACGACGGCCATAGTGTAACCACTAACCATCACTAGAACTTCTTAACCCTTTACCCAACGCAGACGATACAAAAAATTTATTATTTTAAATATCATTTTTTTTTTAATTTTTCAAAACAATTCAACAAACCATATCATGTGACCCCTCGTTGGAACGAGCTCGTCGAGCTCGTTCCAACGAGGGGTCACATGATATGGCTTTGTTGAAGTTTTTTGAAAAATAATATTTTTTCAACTGCTGAATTTGCATATTATGCGGACAGATGCGGCCGATTCGTTGGGTAAAACGTTAAGCTGGTCAAGTAGTCAATCAAGGCCGGGTGGATATTATACTGAATAGAATGTTTGTTCCCAGTCAGTGTGAAGGGAATATAACATTATAATGTACTAAATAATTAAAGACCCCCGATATTACTGCTACACCACACTGTGTCAAAGCAACAAGTCGACCAAAACGTGTCTAACCATTTTCTGACCTCAGATAGGGACTTCAAAATTTCATTTCATCGTGAGATTTTTAGGGCCTCTCGAAATCGAAAAATCCCAGCTTCAATAGCCACTTAATTTTTTTTCTACTGTACAAGCAATAGCTAGATAATCCCGGAATGTCCCAGGTGAGATCGATTGAACAGAAACTTGTTACCGCATATTGGTATAGGTAATGATAAATTTTAATCCGCCAAGGTGATCCCAGAGCAGACATTATTGAAAATCGAACCTGTTCAACTGTCATAATGATACACCACTGTCGACATGAGCAGTGTGTTGTTGTGGTGTGTATTTTCAGATACTACCAATAGAAATGATCCCTAGTACCGATATATGAAATGTGAAGATGATGGAAAATGCTGCGGATGGGGCGGAATGGGCTGACTTTTGACACAGCATAACAAAATATCACTCAACGAGCAATTGTGTTATAAAAGGAAAGAAAAAAACCCCAGAAAACAGTTGCTCGTATCATCGAATATTTACCCCTCCTATCCCCACAACAATGTACAAAGACATCGATTTTTCACCGCGTAGGTAATCAGACATTGCGTACAACAGCATACAAAACAACATACTAACCCCACTTAAATGTGTTTACCTGCATCTATAGGTCGTGATCGATAAGAGAACCAACATTCCGGAAACCACAGAGGAGACAAATACTATTTTAAAATGTACGACATAAAATTATTTTCATTTGGATTGGGTGGATCATAAAGCACGGAATCGGAAAGGTGTAATTATCGTGGATGTACAGGTCAAACCAAAAGACGGAAACACCAAACGTGGAGTGGAGCAGATGGAGTTTGTTTGAAAACTCTCTGCTAGAATAACATTTAAATACAGTACGGCCGCCGTTAACTGGCCACTTTCCACGGGTGGGCAATATTTTCACGGACGCAATAATATTAGATTCCAAACACTAATTATAGGAATAATCATCAAAAATTTAATTAATGAAGCGAAAGGTACAACCCGGTTCTTCATTAATTAAAATTTTGCTGGTGATGATTTTTATTACCTGGTAAACGCATGCATGGACATCATGCAGCCTACGATCAGTCCACAGCGGTTGTACTGTAATACTGTGATTACAAAAGCGGACAGAGACTGTCGACCGGTTTCGGCTGGGTCGCGATCCTATCTATATTCTCTGTCCGCCTTCCCCTCAGTATTTTGAATCTCACTTGTCGAAAAAAGAAATACAGGAATACTCAATCTCAGATTCTATTTTTGTTTGTTTTTCTACATGCAGGTTTCATTTTGTAGTATTTTATTTAGGAAATATCGAATCACTTGTGAAAGTGTATCGCGATTGGATGGCGCTCTGATTGCGGTAAAGGGTATCATGTGATCACAGCACTGTATATAACTGGCCGTAATCCACGCGTGGGCAGTGATGTCCACGCATGCGTTTATCTGGTGATAAAAATCATCATCAGCAAAAGTTTAATTAATGAAGCACTGGCTTGCACCCGGTGCTTCATTAATTAAATTTTTGATGACTATTCCTATAATTGGCGTTTGGAGTCTAATATTATTGCGTCCGTGGACAAATTGTCCGCCCGTGGAAAGTGACAAACGTACTGTAAGGACATGGTAGTAAATAGGGATTCGGGGGGGGGGGGGGGGGGGCAGTTAGTCCAGCAGCAATGTATTCTCAGAATAAAAGGCTTGGATACAAATAGTAGTTTCGACCCCTTTGTTTATGTTGTTAGTCCTCCTTTGGTTGGACTATGTTTTGGGGTTCAAAGATTTCCTTAGAACATTCCTCTCTCTTATCATGTAACCATCGGGTTCGCTGTGTCTCAGTGGTGACGGCATTAAACTTCAAACCGAGAGGTCCAAGGTTCGATCTCCGCTATGGGAAACTGAGTGGTGCTCTAGGCAAGGCACTTAATCCCGACTGCCCACGCGGGGGCGCGGGGGCGCTGTGTACTAAGATGAACTGCACGTCGATGGTGTACAGTACATGGAGAGTGTATTATCACTAAATCACCCACAGAGTGGAGATTCCACCCAAGCAATAATTGCAAATTTGTTGCAAAGCTTACCAAGCAAAGTTTCAGCCAATGGACCTCCGGGTTAAACCCGGAAGTCCATTGGCTGAAACATTGCTTGTGTTTTTAGTCGATATATACAAAATTTGAAATTTAGCGTTTGGGTGATAACTCCACTCCGCGGGTGATTTAGTTACAATCCACTCCCCACGTACTGTACCTGACTGCAACCAATGCTAACTCTGCTTGTGTAGAGTTAGTACGTTGGGGAGTCTGACAGTTGCTCACCATTGCTCGGTGGTTCTCTCCGGGTGCTCCGGCTTCCTCAAACCGTAAATCTGTCCGATACGAGGTGGCCCTGGCTGTCGAAAGTGTCATTAAATCCCAATAAATAAATACATAAATAAATCATGCAACCATCTACGCCGGGCTTTTTATGATCCTTCGAATCAAATAGCATATAATTTTAAACCTCAAATTGCCTCATAAAAATCAGCTCACAAATAATTCATGAAGTCCATTCTCTGTGGATTCAATATGTTGCATGTGTTCTTTTCAAGTTGAACACAAACGCGAAATACAAATAATACGGCGACTCATGGTTGCTCATTTCTGTGTTTATTGATTGATACAAAGCAATTACCGTAATGTCTATCACCAGCATTTGTTAGGGCCTCGCATTGAATTAGAGTTGTTCTTACTCATTTCAGAACATTACGTGTCAAAGATGTTATCTCTCGACAATCTAATGTCAAAAATTATTTATATTTAATCCACCTTTCACTGTAAGACGCTCTTCACTAATATTCTATAGTTCCGAGCAAGCGTATTAACACTTTGGACACGATAGGCTACTTTTCCGGTTCGGGAATCTGATCTGTCATAATTTCATGAAGCGGGATGGCTGATCAGTAAATGTGTGGGGGTTGACCAATTAATATTTTCAACGTGCAGCCCCGTGGCTGCACGTTGAAAGTATTAATTGGTCTATCCCCAAATAACGAATATGGACTCTTCCAAGTTATTGAACCGTTCTGGTAAATACCATCATTATTTAATGGGTTAAAGTGGCGTATAGTGCAAGACATAATTATAAAATGTCGTGTTCCAACAAGACGATGTCTTGAAACCTGACCATATCCTCCAGTTTCTAAACAATTGTTGAGAGCTATGAAGTTGTAATCAGATTACAAATAAAAACAAGAATGGTGTGAAACTTTCAAAGTTGAAGGATAATCCGGTTTGTCGAAACAACGTTTAGGCCAAAAACTCTCTTTCAACAATTAATCTCAAAGAGCACTCTTACAGAATAAGTAAAACCTGTTCCTACCCAATAAACCAGGTTACCATTCGCTATGGGGTAGCTATGACAGTTTGAAACGAGCAATTTACATGTATAGTTTATTCGTGTTGTTCTATCTTTAAGTATAAAAAACCAAGTCAGTAGGAAACAGAACATGTTCTGAGGCGCATCACCCGAGTCTTGCAACGACAAGTTGGTAAGTGCGCCAGAACGGTTATGCTTTTGTCGTCGGTCGGCAAAATATTTATCACAATGAGGAAAGATAGCTGATTGAGAGACCACAAAGGCCTTATCCGAGTTTCATCGACGATATTAAGATGCCAAAAAAGAAGCTCTGGTTATTCGGAGCCATTCGACGCAATTGGTTTGCGGAGCTGTCGCCGATGTCGTGGCAAAGATCTTGTTAACGAGCATCTAACGATTGGATGATCGTTAACAAGATTATATTCGCCATACCTTGCGACGGGAAGTTGTGGTCGTTGAAATGAATGTTTGTGACAGTGCGAGAAAAAGGACGTAGAAATCCCTTTTGGATACGGGCTTGAAAACTCGATTGATTTGATAGTCAATCACTGATACTACAGTCACAGCTGGAATGCAGTCAGAACACAATGCGTGGCTCTTTTGTTCCCTGTGTTGTGACAGTGGTCACTTTCGTATCGTATATAGATAGTTTCCAAATAAGACCCATTAAAAAAAGATAATTATTTAATGACGGGAACATCTGCTCAAGCACTCGTTCCTTGTCAATGGCCACATGTTGCCCACTCTGTGTATGTACATTGTCCCTGTAAATAGTTTATGCATGTCAACGGTACCAGGAGTTTTATTTTCAGAACCGTTAATTATTCGAGAATATCAAAGGTTGGCTTTCTCCTCTATTGTTGGGCGATTATTTACACTTATGCTATGTTTAGAACTAATTTAGTCCAAACATTTATGTTTCCTCACATCTTGTTCTTAAATACCGCTGCGTCTTTTGTAAATGTATCAATGACGAAAAATCACGTTTCATTCCATTACAGAAAGCACCTACGTTGACCCTTAACCCTTTACCCAACGAATCGCCCGCATCTGCCCGCGTAATATGCAAATTCAGCAGCTGAAAAAATATTATTTTTCGAAAAATTTCAACAAAACCATATCATGTGGCCCACCGTTGGAACGAGCTCGTCGAGCTCGTTCCAAAGAGGGGTCACATGATATGGTTTTGTTGAAATGTTTTGAAAAAATTTAAAAAATGATATTTAAAATAATAAATTTTGAGATCGTCTGCGTTGGGTAAAGGGTTAACTAAACAGAAGATGAGGACAACACTAGCTAAATATTTGTGTCTCAATACCTATAAAGTTATTCCTTTTTTCAAATAATAACTTATGTCACATCAATCAGCGTCATTAACAGTGGCATGTCAAAAAGAGGAGAATAGGAGTTATGGAATTTTTATCGTCCGGATTGTACATCTGCACACATTTCAATGCGCATATGCTTATATTTATTGCGGATTAATATCACTTCCGATTTTATGGCTATATTGTGACCAACATAAGTATAATTTATTCATTTGGTTTAGTGATGTTTAAGGACACTTTCAGCAACTATGGCTATATCCGGACCATAACACAAGTATATATCGTGGGTGTCGTTCTGTTGGTTGATGATGGGCTAAGGCCACATGTCTTGTTATATTTTTGTTATGTATTTTTGTGCACCACTTTTGTCATGTATCATCAGTTGATATTTAAGACAATAAACGTATTATTATTAGTAGTAGTATTAGTACAAGTCAAGATTAATGAAATGTTCATAAAAAACATGCTGCCCACTATAGAGGACTTCTATCTCAGGAGTGGCTTACCATGACCAAATTTTTCAGAAGAACAGAAATTCTCCCCAAATATTATGAAAAACGACAGTTTTCGCCGTGAAACCTTTTCTACGTATTTTTTTGTCACAGTAATCGGCATTTTACGTACTGATGCTTTCGCGGGTTTCATGTTCTAATTTTGAATGAGTATCTTTGCCCACGTGCAGCCGCTGGAGTGTCGAAATAGGATACCACACACTGACCTCGAAATGGGACAACAAAAATGGAATTTCCCTTTAAGACAGCCTAAACAATTTGAATACTATGTTCAAAAATGAAACTATGAATTCAACTTGTCTGTCTTAGCCTTGTTCTTGGATAACCGAGGCAACTTCAGCCCAAGACTATTTTGTTTTAATTTAACTCTGTTTACAGCTCTCACTGAAATGCGGCCGCAGATTTTCAGGAATCACTGGAACAGGCTTCTACAAGTTTAGTTGTAGATATGCATTGGTTCGGTTTCTATGCAACACAACCTTTATTTTGATGTATAATATACCAGTGTTATTCGAAATTAGTTTTGCCTAAAAATTTGTTAGCGTTCCTAGAACTAACCTTCTGAACCCGGGAGATCGGTTTTCCGCCAGGATCATGGCACGACCTGAAGTCATAAGGTAGATGGTTCCTTCGTGAATTTGCATGGTAGACAAATCAATATTTTCAACGTGCAGCCTGTGGGCTGCACGTTGAAAATATTAATTATACTATGCAAACAACCAATATGGACTCGTCCTACCGATGGCACTGAACAGGAAGATACCGCGAGGGTTTAAGTGGCTAAATCGCGTCTTAACAGTCCCATAATCACCAAAGACTCGAATTTAATATCTCAACGTTTTTAAGAAGAAGTGACTAAAATCGCAGAAACGTATCTGTATGATATATAGTATGTAAGATCGGCTTCCGGACCCAAACTAAGTAAGAATGGCCCTTCCCCATTGGTTTCTGGTCAGTGGGTGCATTCATCTTTCCACATTTCCCCAACCGAAAATACTGAGCAGCAGTCTCGAATGTGCTGCTGCTCGAATGTGCCCTCGAAAAGCTTTAAATGGTCAATTATTTGATCATGATAACAGAACCGAGTTGTTAACATGTTATCGATTGACGCGTCCACATACATTCAGTTCTTTATTGGACGCAGAGCGTTTGTGAGGACAATTATTGTACAGGCAAACAACGTCGAAATTAGCATTGCATTGCTTGCTAATCTCGTGTTTGTCTTCCGGCCATTGTGGACACTAAGAGGAAATCCTCAAACAAAATACACGAACAACAACGAGGTGTAATACGAAAATAATCTCGAACCAACTATCAATAGAATTGTGGAGATTAAGAGCCAATATAAATATGTACACATGTATATAATTTCATTTAGATCTATTTGTGTGTTAGTTTGTACATTGTCTTGTTTAGCAGTATCCGTTGAGTGTGTACAGGTGTATCCGCTAAGTGGAACCATCAAATGTTTGGTCGTGTGTGTTTTCTGTGATGTCGTTAAGGTGCTATATAAGTAACGAAAACTTAGCTTGAAAATAGGTGATAGGTTATTTTCGATGCCGTCAAAAATCTAAACAAAATAATAATTTTCACTTTTTTGCTGTCTATCTGTATTTATATAGTTAAAACTAGAAGTTCTGTCATGAACTGTGGGCTTATCTAGGCTTAATTGCGCGTAGGAATTGCGCGCAATTGCCATATCGCATGGCATCCAAAGCTCCAGGTTCACCTGGTTATTCATAGCAAACACTGGCAATGTTTCTGCCAATGGACCTCCGGGTTACCCGGAGGTCCATTGGCTGAAACACTGCTTGTGCACGGGCCATATGCATATAATTTGATAGCCCTATTATGGTCCTAACGCGTAGATTAACGCGCAGATCGACGTGCTATTTGTGCGCATTTGTGCGTCACAGTTTTGAACACCACAAAACTGAAAAATTATAACATTTTGTTTTGGATATTTGACGTATCAAAAACAACATGTCGCCTATTTTCAAACTAAATATCCCATTGCTTATATGGCACCTTAAGTTTTCGTATTGGTCAAATGAAGATTTGATTTTCAGCAAAAGTTTGGTTTCTTGATGATAGAAGAGTTGTATTCGCCATATTTGTCCCCCACGAAGTCTGTAATACTTTTTCAAAACAGAGTTTCGGCTTTTATTAAATTTTCAAACCTAGAATGTTGGGAATTGTACTGGTCATCTCCTGCGGAAGGCCGGGTTTCAAACCCCTGCGATTTTCGTATGCTGAGAGTTCAAATGATCTGTAAGGTTACAAAACATCGTCACAATATTCTTTGTTCCTCATTAAATATGACTTGCAATATACGGTACGTGGAGAGTGGATTGTAAATAAATCACCCATGGACATATCACCCAAGCTATAACTTTCAAATTTTGTACATAGCGACAAAAAAAAAAAAACACAAGCAATCTTTCAGCCAATGGACCTCCGGGTTTAACCCGGAGGTCCATTGGCTGAAACTTTGCTTGTGCTGGTTATGCTTTGCAAAAAAAATTGCAATTATTGCTTGGGTGGAATCTCCCCTCTGCGGGTGATTTAGTGATAATGCATTCTCCACGTACTGTAGTTTATTAACACATTGAATCCTGGTGGTGTATTCCATATCAGTTAAATAGCAGGAATTGGAAGAGTCCATACATATTACAGGGTTCGTACACCTTTTCAAGGTGAAATTCCATGACGTTTCCATGATTTCAAGTGAAATTTCCAAAATTATAACATGATTTTAGAGGCAAATCTGAAAAGAAAAGTAGAATTTTTCAAGCATCCCGGGCATGGAAAAGTCCTGGATTCTCAAGGACTTTACCATAGCCCAGATCCTTGAAAAATTCAACATTTGTTCTCACTGCTACATAACACAGAGTTGTAACAATCAATATTACAGCATACAACCTTTAATAAATGAGCAGCGACTTAAATAATTCTTGTTCTTCGTGCTTAATCTATTTTCGCGATGTTTTGTGGTTGCATTTTCGTAAGTTTGATATCGGTGTTACATTTCTTGGGAAATTTCCACACCTTTCCCAGGCAAAGAGAAAAAGAAAAATTTCAGGATTTCCAGGCCTGGAATAATATTTTTCATTTTCGATGACTTTTCCAGGTTTCCAGGACCTGTACGAACCCTAATATTAATTAGTGGGCGGTAGACCAATTAATATTTTCAACGTGCAGCCTTCGAGCAGCACGTTAAAAATGTTGATTGGACTACCCCACACATTCATTTTGTAGCAACTCGACTTACTGAAATTATGACGCTTCATGTTCCTGTGCCGGAAAAGGAACCCTCGAGTTCAAAGAGTTAATTAACCTTGTTAGTCAATCGTCGTACAGAGTCGCGGTACAAGATAACCGCGATAACTATGACCATGAAAATGATACAATAAAATCTCTTGAGGTATCGACTTGAGCATTGTCAGGCGAAACGCCTTGCAGAATGCAGTTTCTCTGAAGTCAGTTTGAGAAAAATTATAGTCAATCATTTCATTTGCAACCACGCAACCAGACAGATTATCTGCTAGAGAATACTTAAGCAAAATATCAATACTTTTAAATTAACTTAACCTTCACCATGTGAAAGACAAGCCCTCCATGTGGATACACTGGGAACAAGTCCTGGGACGATACCATGCATTACAATGTTTATTGTGCGGCCAGCGCTATTCACAAAGATTACCCTTCAAAGTTGAACATTTTCTCATTTTTGTTCACAGAAACACAGCTTTCGACAAGCTCGTCCCAATAAGGGGCCATAAGCTCACTTTTTTTAAGCAAAAGTGGACATTTTTAGTTGTTTAAAAATGTTTGCTTTCTACTCTCACTCTGGCAGTTTCCACAAAAAGCGACAGAATTTAGTAATACATCTATTTTACGATTGATTATATTGGTCTCAAAATGTCAAGAATAAATACCATCTTACTTCCTCACCCCCCCCCCCCAGGGTACTACTACGGCATTACGGCATGCCATGTAGAGTTACAACTAGTAGTCCTGTCATGAACTGTGCGCTTATCTAGGCTTAATTGCGCGTAGGAATTGCGCGCCATTGCCATATCGAATGGCATCCAAAGCACGGCAGGTTCTCATGGTTACTCATAGCAAACACTGGCAATGTTTCTGCCAATGGACCTCCGGGTTACCCGGAGGTCCATTGGCTGAAACATTGCTTGTGCACAGGCCATATGTGCAGAATATGATAGCCCTATTATGGTCCTAACGCGTAGATTAACGCGCAGATCGACGTGCTGTTTGTGCGCATTTCATGACAGGACTTCTAGTTTTAACTGTACACTTACGAGAACAGTCTAATGAGAGAACCATGTAGGCAATGAATACGGAGTACGTACGGTGATTTGGTACACTATCAATATACTTGCTAGATGAGTAGTAAATTTAAGAACCAAAAAGCAGATTTGCAGTCCATGGACCACCCGATTGTCAGTGCGCATTACATTTTCTCTGAGTCCTCAGGTTTAGTCTCGCAATTAAAGGTATGTTTAATGCGCATCCATCAAATGAAAATAAGAAAATTTGCAGTCAATGGATCATTTTGTAAATTACACGTTAGACATTGAGCTTGGTGGGTCATCGAGTTGCTCGTGGTCTGATTTATTTATGTAATTATTTATTTTTTGTTTATTTATTGGTGTTTTTGGTCAATTTCAGCATCTTTGGCACCATAACGGCAGCAATGTTGAAATAAAGTCTAGCCAATCGCTGATGGCTATGCTGCCCACGTTAGTGAGCTTCCACCGCAGGCGTTGTGATTCAGTGTCCTATTTTACCAGTAAAGCGGAACCTATTTACCACATTAAACAAGTGCTGCTCCGCTTCCCATGGTTTCCACTCGGGTACTAGTGATCTAACAAGCAAAAGAATGATGGGGTGTCCTGCAGTCGGATGACCTGCGAGTATTTGTGGATTTGTTACAGTTATTTATCTACATATAAAATATAGAAGGGGAAAATAATGTTAAAAGTATCATCTTCAGCTGTTACTTCATGTACACTTTGAGGTTTCGTATTTTCCTTCAAAATAATAGTACATAAAAGTATTCTACAAAGTTGAGTTGGAGTTGATGTGATACGCTATAGCAGAATGCCACATCCATCTTAGTTTTCCTCTTCCATTTAATATGCGGGAGATCTGAGACTGTACAATTCCGAACTCAGGATCCTTCTCTCAAAGGCGAGTAATGAGATTTACATCAGAAAGTTAGTTGAAACAATAACATCTCAAGTTAATTTTAACGCAAGAGATTTCGCACTGGGAAAAGACTTTTACTGAAGAAGTTTCGTTACAGAGAGATTTAGAGGGAATTATTGAATCAAGCCAAGTTTGTGTGCCAACTGCAATATCAAAAAGATTATTTCCACTCACTTAATAGTATCTATTTATGAAAGAACGTCTCTTGGTATAAGCTCTGTGGTAACTGTGAACTGGCACATCCTATCTTTACAGCAGCATGCGAAACGTGAGTTAACCATCTGCAAGCTGATGTCAAAATAAGGAAATTTCAGACAACCAATTTTCCCCTTTGTACCCTTTGTATAACTTGGAATTTAACCAATTCAATCTTGATTTGACAGCTCTCTCGAATAGAATCCAATCGGTTAAACTCCTAGTTGTATTTAACCCATTGAACCCGAGAGCCCGCTTTTCCGGCCCAGGAACATGATACGTCATAATTTCATTAAGTGGGATAGCCGATAAGTGAATGTGTGGGGTAGACCAATTAATATTTTCAACGTGCAGCCCCATGGCTGCACGTTGAAAATATTAATTGGTCTACCCCCATATTATGAAAATGGACTCTTCCAATTGATGTCATCGACCTGAAATGGAAGATACCACCAGGGTTCACAGGGTTAATAGAGGTAAAATGTAGAGGCTGAAATTGTGATATTTTGAATTCAGTAGGCAGAAGGTTAAATCATCAAACTCGTTACCCACTATTTCATTTTTATTGCACGGGACTAAAAAATGACCCCTCTCGATCACAAATACAACACGCCAACCAATAATGAATGACCAATTGCGACGCACAGTTGAACGTTCATGATTCATACACGGGCATTGAATCGTAATCTTAACAAAAAGGATTGAAAAACTTTGCCGTCAGTCCACAAGATGCAGTATAAATGAAGCTGACATAACTTACTGGGAATCTCTCACAGAAACTTCATTACGTTTTATACCAGCTCTTAGAGCAGGACAAACTAGACTGCTCACAACCAGAGTAATTCAAAAATATTACCATCTCATGTTCGCAATTAGGAAGCCAAACGTCGTCGGATTACGGCCTGGAGTGATTGACAGTAGGGGGCTGCAGTCTTTTTACTCTAATTCCAAAGAAACCATTTTACTCCCTCATTAGTTCCATTATTTCAACTTCAAAAGCACCGACGTATGATAGGAACTGTAATGTAGCCACGCGTCGGGTCTTTGATGGTATTACTGCAGTATCCATTTGCATGTCGCCTGCTGCTTAAGGTGGTTTCACTGCCATAGACGAAGGCTAGTGCAATGTGGACGATATTAAAAGAAGATACGTTATTATACGAGTCAAACATAAGTGTAAAGAAAGCCGTTGATGATTACGGTAATGATTACGACCAGCTTCAGATTTAGATACCAACGTCTAATTTTGCAATATTGGTGAGGGGAGCCACGATGTCTTATTTCAGTAAGCAGAAGACCATGACTTCCTCTATCGCCCTGTTTGTGTGTGGTCCAATAGCAATCTAAATAGCCTGAGTTACAGCAACATGGAGTAGTTTTATGGGGGGAACCGTCGGACAACAACAAGTATATGCCAGAAGGCCTTGCTAGGTAATCCGTCATATGGGGAAAAAGCCCATAATTTGTTGGACATTTTTTGAGATTTTCAGCTCATTTAGTTGGATTTCACCCTCATCCCTGTTTTTAGATTATGCAATCAGTTCATCTCTTATACAGCATTATGTCGTGTGCTTATTTTATAATTCTATTTTTGTATATTTTTAATTTAATGTGATACTGTACATTTGACCGACATGGTGTATAAATTGAATTTGAATTTGGCAACAGACGGGCCTGAGGCCTGATGTGCATTCGATGATGACATGAGTACGATCAACCTACCACACACACGCCTTGCAACACTGCGATACCCATGCTCCCATTGGCGCTTTAAGCACTAAATTCCTTGACGTCATCACCCTACATGAATTTAATTAAAATAATATAGCCAAATCCATTTTGTCTCTGCATGGCGGCTCAGTAATAACTTAATCCTACAGCCCATTGGGGCTGTAGGATTAAGTTATTAACTGATCATCTTACGATTTGGCGTTTACTGTGCTCTCACGTCGTTGAATGGCAGCAATCTAAGCATACCGAGTTTAAGAGGTTGAACATCTTGCTCAAGCGCACTCTGCTAGCGCGCTATATACCTCCTCTCCCTCAGAAATCAGCTCTGTAACCCAGTGACATTAATCAGTTGGTTGCCAGGGCGACTTAAAACATCCAAGCAATTGAAAGGATGTTTCAGTTCACTCCGGGAATTCTTCACCTAGTTGATATGCTGTGACGTGACACTCTGCTGGAAAGAGCTGAATGTGCCTTTTCTAGCAGTATGGCATATGAAAGCATTTCATCAACAAAAGAAGCGTGGTACCAAAATTATACCATCATCATCATTGCGCGATAGATTCCGCGCTGAATCATGCGAACTACAGCCGAAATATGTCAACTGTTGAGATACTAATATAACAACTTTATGTCGTCTCTAATATCACTTTTTTACAATTCAATAAAACACTCCAACAATTGATGCGGGATACCAAATCTGTTTCTTACAAAGTGATTTTAGGTTCATATAAGTCAAGAAATATATCCCCTTTCTGAGCACCCACTCACCGCCCTACCCTCAGAATCGACGGACGTGTAGGCAACTGAAAATTAGAAATCAAAACCGCAACATTTCAGTGCCCCATACCAACCAAACTTTACCGTTGTATTTAATTAATGTTTACGCAACCTTTATCACCACACAAATCTCTATACCTTCAAAGGAGACAGGTGGGTGAAATTAGAATTCCAATGGGTAAATGTGTTTGAATATAATTACGACCTCTTCTCAGAAAGTGTGCAATTGTCTCATTAAGTACAGCGTACAGCTGCCACCAGAAAGTGGTGGATCTTATTTTGAACAGCGTTTCCGTCCTAAGACAAGAAATATTTGACCGTGTCAACTACCTTTAGCATAGAAACCAGCTGTTCTCTGGTGAACAAGGCCTTTGAATTTTCATGATATCACTCAAGTTGTCATTTTTGGTAGTTTTTGTTTTCACTGAACTCCTTAATGTTAAGGTGAGAAAAGTTTTAAAAATATTTAACTGTACCTAAAATATCATGAACAGCTAGCAACCACGAAATAGTAAAAAGACCAACCCGAAGGCGTTATACCGACGATTAGTAATGTTAGTCGTGAACTGAGTGGAAAGAGTTTTTTTTAACTCCCCGTTTTGTGATCCGGAGAAAATATAAATTGGGGTAAAACAGTCATGATTGCAGTTTAGTTTGATACCAACCGAATGTTTGCACAAGATTTGTTTAGACAGAAATTTACACTTCATTTTAGACTTATTTTATGGCGTATCGTGTTTACAATTGTTACTAACAACTTGGCGATAAGAAGATAAATAAATTTACATTAGGTGTTTCTTTGGCTTAATTTTCATGGAAAAACTGTGCATGTACCTAATTTTGGGATTGAAAGTACGAATAACAGCAAGAACCTGAACGATCTTTTTGACGTGCAACAATGTTTTGCTGGCACATAAAAATGTCTCATTTATGAACAGAACCTGGTGAGATCGAGCAACAAAACTAAACTCAAAGTAAACAGTTACGTAGTACAATTGTCTTGTATCCTTCGCTGTCCTCTGATTTTCTCTACTCTTGACAGTTATACCCCCATTCAAATGTAACTCAGTGCGCCAATATAGTTTAATCACTGTAAATAAAGTATCAAGTGCATCACCTAATTCTGCTGAGGTTGTCTCAGCTTTGTCCTCGACATAAATCCAGTCACATATGAAGATCAAACGACGACACACGCGTATGATTTTCTCCAAAAGGTAAATAAAATTCTAAGTTGCAATGAACTTTAATAAATTCATCCCACATTTCTGTTCTTTGACCCCGTGTAGTAGTAGCTCTTTTGACATGCAAAATATCTGGGATAAAAGCGGCCAGAGTTTTAATATCGATATCTTACGCCTTTTGAAAGAAGAACCACTCTCTCCTATATATTAATGGGTGGGGGTGGGTTTGTGTGTCTGGGTGGAGCATGCACGTGTGCATACACTCAATGGCAATATACATAAAATATTGTTGAAACCTTACTTTGTAAATAAAGATTATGTTACTGTATTATCTTCTGTACACTTGACCATAATGGTGTAATCGTACAATAAAGATTGATTGTTGTTTAATACAATTGTTGTTAATTAATATTTTAACGAAAGTCCGAAAATAAAAAAAAAATTTCCATAGCCTCGATATGGAGAACTGATGTGGAATATTTGATCATTCTATTCTGCAGCCCAAATGGGTTGCAGAATAGAATGGTCCACATCAGTTCCCAAATGGGCTGCAGAATTGAATAAGAAAATGATCCTCTCCTTTGGTTTAATACGCACTTTCCAGCTTGCCACAAAATGTAATTTCGACAAGACTTTTTTGAACTTCAGAGGATAGAATTATTCGCGATGGTTTAGGTTACTCCTTACAGCCTAAAGGTGAGTCGCAACATAGACCAGAAACTGAAGATACAGTACGTGGAGAGTGCATTGTAACTAAAACACCTACGGAGTGGAGTATCACCCAAAGTAACACTTTCAAATATTCCGTACACATGGACAAAAAACACAAGCAAAGTTTCAGCCAATGGACCTCCGGGTTTAACCCGGAGGTCCAATGATTGGAACTTTGCTTGTGATGGTTATGCTTTACAACAAATTTGCAATTATTGCTCGGGTGGAATCTCCACTCTGCGGATGATTTAATGATAATACACTCTCCACGTACTGTAGTCTATAATGTTTTAGTACTTTGGCCAGCAGCCTGCTAGTACTGTCTTATCTTATTGACCTGAGAAGAAAAGTAAGTCTTGATGAGATGATGAAAATTTCTTACACACCCTTCCCGCCCCTTTTTTGTGCAGTTACACACGCAATTCGCATTGGAATGGTAAAGGTCATCAGCCAGGTTGCACTCCAGTCTCAACTACTACACAGTAACCCAGTTTATATACAAGAGCTAGAAGTGAAGAGGAGAATTGGGAGATATTTGGAATTAAAAAGAGATTATTCCACCGGCCTTCCCTGAACCAAGAAAGGAATGGACATGGACAAAGCATTATTTGGAAAGTATTACTAATGACCTAATTACACTGCCCTTCGATATTTTAATTAACACACTAATGGAGGGAGCTTCACTAAGTTCTTTTTTATCTGCATATTATGTTTCATTTGGGCTTTAAAGATACTACGTGAATCTGCCGCAAAGAGTTTCAATAACTTTCCAATACCAGAACAAAAAGCCGACTCCATACAGACTAGCATTACTTTGTGTAGATTATCTGTTTAACGGAATCGCGTGATCAGAGAATGAAAATGTTCCTTTAATTTGCACATGTATTCAATGAATATAAAAAAATCGAAAATGAAAAGAAACGATTTTTTCCTCTGCTACGGAAAATTGGGTTTTGGTGTTAGATGTTGTGAATCAGTTGGCGTTTTAAAATGTATAATAAGAACGGGAATTAGGAAATATTCTGGGATCAATAATACAGCCGTGTGACGCTTCTACATGTTTTCGAGTTATTAAAGTTTCCCTCTCTATTCCCAGCCAACACAAAATAATCAGTGACATGAAAAGCTTTGATGGTATTTTACAGATAAGAGAGCACATTGGTTCTCTGCTCCAATGTAATGCATGTCTGAAAATATCGAGATCTGAAGGACGGGAATCAATGGAAAGGCACCGACTGCACAAAATATATTTATCTGCCTTTTTCAGAGAGTCGTGCGGTCGCTCGTATGGAATACCAAAATTGGATATGAGCATTTGATGATAATCGAATATACAATAATGAGGTTTAAAAAGAAATAGGCAGTCCACGGGTGGTGCACTATATTCCATTAGTGCATCAGGCTACAGTTAAAACTAGAGGTCCTGCCATGAAATGCGCACAAATAGCACGTCGATCTGCGCGTTATTCTAAGCGTTAGGACCATAATAGGGCTATCAAATTCTGTACATATGTCCTGTGTACAAGCAATGTTTCAGCCAATGGACCTCCGGGTAACCCAGAGGTCCACTGGCAGAAACATTGCCAGTGTTTGCTGAGTAACCAGACCAGGAGAACCTGCCGTGCTTTGGATGCCATTCGATATGGACATTGCGCGCAATTCCTACGCGCAATTAAGCCTAGATAAGCGCACACTGCATGACAGGACTTCCAGTTTTAACTGTACATGTTTAAACAGCATCTGTGCCATACCATATCATGTATATTGGTAGTACAATAAAGTATTCTTATTCCATATAATCAAACTCCTCAGTATTTCCCGAAGGAAAGTTTTCTAAAAGCTTCCATAGAAGTTATTACGTGTATGATACTTGGCAGGGTTTTTCCTTGAATCCAAATCACAATGCTTGTTTTCATGAATATCATTCAGCCCGTTCACCAAGTGATAACTTGAGTGTTCTCTCTCTCTCTGAAACATTGAGGAACCAACACCAGGATTATTTATTTATTTACAGTTAAAACTAGAAGTCCTGTCATGAAATGCGCACAAGTAGCACGTCGATCTGCGCGTTAATCTACGCGTTAGGACCATAATAGGGCTATCAAATTCTGTACATGTGGCCTTTGCACAAGCAATGTTTCAGCGAATGGACCTCCGGGTAACCCGGAGGTCCATTGGCTGAAACATTGCCAGTGTTTGCTATGAGTAACCAGGAGAACCTGCCGTGCTTTGGATGCCATTTGATACGCGCAATTACGCCAAGATAAGCACCCAGTTCATGACAGGACTTCTAGTTTTAACTGTATTTATTTATTTATTTATTTATTTATTTATTTATTTATTTATTTATTTATTTATTCATTTATTTTTAGTACACACAGGCCCTCGTTAAAATTAAATTTGATCAAAACGTACTAATGATAAAACAGACTATATATAGTGAGTGAAAAAATATGTCTCAGTGCCAAAGCGTATATCTGAGCAGTCCAGAAACCTTGAGTTCACATCTGTATTTTTTATTTACCTTATAACATGCTGCCGTTTGACATGCAGCTGAGAGAGCTCTTTCTAACAGTCTGTAACACCTCAGAATTTCACCAACAGAAGCCATGTCTCACCAATCTACTGATGTTGAGAATAAACGAAATTTGTAATTGAGGCCCATTTTCACAAGTTACTCCACGACGAGGGTGGTAACATTATTATGGTAACACATGGCACAGAGAGTTTTTCTTGGGAGCACATCAATATAAATATTAAATCATGAAGCTGACGCTTGTTCCACAAAAGAACATTTTCGGGTGAGAGTTCCCAGAGTATCGATGTAGTAACACAACGTAGGGCTGCACGGTATATCGATAAACCGATATATACCGGTATTCAAACCAAAATCGATTGAATACCGGTGTAATTACAAAAATATCGGTTTATCGTCATTATTTATTTATCCTCAATTTAATTTTCAAGATGTCTTGAGTTTTTTAAATGTAGCTTCGATTGAATAATATTATCCCTTTATCCAAGGAATCGTCTGCTTGAGCCCTCGCAATATACAAATTCAGCAGTTGAAAAAATCATTTTCAAAAGTTTCAACAAAACTATATCATTTGACCCCTCATTGGAACAAGCTCGTTGAGCTCGTTCCAATGACGGGTCACATGATATAGTTCTATTGATATCTTTGGTTAAAATCTGATAAACTAATTTTAAAAATAATAAATTTTGATATCGTCTGCGTTGGGTAAAGGTTTTTCGAACTGCATCACCAAGGCGTGCTAATTCGTTCCGACTGTGATGCCTCGAGTCTCGATTGTGGTACTTGTGTTCATATATCTGAACAGTTTTCGATATACCGGTATACCGCGGTATTTTTTTGGAATACCGATTCCGGTATTCAGTTTTGAATATCGTGCAGCCCCAACACAACGCATTATAAAAATCATTAAAATGGCGTCTAGCTGGCTTTAATTATTGGACGTTTGTGGGCAATACATTTTAGGTGGAGTGCCAAGACAAAAATTCGGACTGTAATAGTTATTCGTGTTTGCTGAACACTCGACAATCTATAGCACATACGGTTTTTGTCGAGTTTGTTTTTAAAACATTCCACATTGTTAGCAAGTCACATACCGGTTCGTGTGAGATGAGCAACAGCCAACAAGATTCTGTTTATATATCTGAAAAATATGTTTTAAGACAATTGCCATTTTTAGACAAACAGAATTAGAATTGGGATCCATTTTGAAAATCGACCGTATCACATTACCCTTCTTATTGAGTAGGAGAAATTTCCGGTTTGTGAATACGTAGCAGATGATGGTAGAGTGCAAAGGGCTTGAAGATAGCTGAAGACGTTTCGTGTCAATAGGTGCGTGGTGTATAGACCACACTAGACAATAGATCGATAAATGCACATACACACTCACACACAGGTGAATATGGTGATCAGAACATATGTTTTGTGGCAGTAAGCTTTCACAGATTACACGACACGTGCTCGAGATTTGGCTAATGAATTTCTGCGAAAGTTTTGAATGCGTCGCATGTCTTTCCGTGTGAGCATCACCTGGTGGATTACATGCACGACTAGAACGTAGCTAAAGTACAGGTGGAGTCAAAATAAATAGTAATTCTACCATGAAGTTATTTATCAGAGAAAAATGTTGCTCCGACAAATTCAGAAATGGTCAATTCTCGACAGCCTCCTCGCCTTCTCCAATCAAAGGCAAGGTCAGAATTAAGTTCTTTCTTTTTATTTATTTACGTTTAAGATCACGTTCAGCATCACTCGGCTACAGTTAAAACTAGAAGTCCTGTCATGAAATGCACACAAATAGCACGTCGATCTGCGCGTTAATCTACGCGTTATGACCACAGTAAGGCCAGCAAATTCTGTACATATGGCCTGTGCACAAGCAGTGTTTCAGCCAATGGACCTCCGGGTAACCCGGAGGTCATTGGCAGAAACATTGCCTGTGTTTGCTATGAGTAACCAGGAGAACCTGCCGTGCTTTGGATGCCATTCGATATGGCAATTTCGCGCTATTCCTACGCGCAATTAAGCGTAGATAAGCGCACAGTTCGTAACAGGACTTCTAGTTTTAACTGTATATCATGATATCAGCTTAGCTTTGAAGTCAACATTCAACATAGCCAATTGTTTATACCTCTACGTATTAGTCAGTGTGGTACTCATTTCCCCATCCACACATTAGGTGAGGATTCGTCAATATCTTTAATACTTGTTCCTTAGAAACTTGAATGGGGTTACCCAGTGGTCCATGATCAGCATATTGCTTGTTGGGTCCACCGACTTCCGCACGACTACCCACATGGGACTTGCCATATTGGGTAGAAACCACCAGATCTGTCGATATATAACGAACCACCACATGTTTACCGACTATCCGAACATCGTTCTTTCTGCATCCTGAACTTGAGGTTCGTCTCCCGTTTACATCGGTACTTTTGTCCCTGTAAAATGGTGCGTGCTACACTGGTGGTCAATTTCGGCTTGTTGGTTTTCTTTGCATCTTTCGTTTACCCCCAACCACTGCTTGCTCCATCAGCGTTTCTAGAGGATAATTCAACTCTCCTGTATATTCACTGACGCATAAAATTTGATACGAATATAATTATCCTCTAGATGTCACCCTCATATGAATTTTGTTGGTCAGTTAAATGAATGAGATTTCAGTTAATGTTTGGTGAGGCGAAGTTAATCTGCACGAATATATGAGGAAACAGCTGCTCTTTTAGGTTGAAGCAGATGTTCTTGTGGCATGACAAAAAGCAATAACTCTTACTCGCGACATAGCAGTGCTGGCCCAATTTGAATCGAAGACATCAACTCCATATACCGTGCTTTCAATAAGCACACATCTTATCTTTCACTTTCTTGACATCTTATTTAGAAATTTGAACAGGAAGTTTTTCAAATTTGTTCCTGTTTTGACAGAAGAACGAAGCATGCACAAACAAACAAACGCATCGCCCCACTATGTAACTAACGGGAGGGAGGGTGTAAACTGAAATTTGCTTGAGGTTATATTTGTGCAACCTCTAATCCAACCTGCTCTTGGGGGTTGCAAGAGAGAGAGAGAGAGAGAGAGAGAGAGAGAGAGAAGATTTAAAGGAAACAGAGTGAAATAGAATAAATTTCGTGGGTCGCTGACATTCAGTATCACCGCTAACTAATGCGATCTGTACAAAACCTTGAGTGCAAACGTTAGCAGTTCATTCTACACCCTGACTGCGCCTACACACCCTGGCTCTTTTGTCTTTTCGGAGCAGGTAACCAACTTGAAATACCTGATAGAACAATACTATAAAATTTTTACAATTGTATTTTCTAGAATTGTATTTTCTAATGACTGACTTTAAATGGGTTAAAGTGAACCATTAGCATTTTTCAAAGATCTGGCAAATTTCTAGATCTTTGAAAATGCTAATGATTCATTTTGGTCAGTTATATTAATAGGTAGAAAATACAATTCTAGAAGATACAATTGTAAAAGCTTTATAGTATTGCCTCCAGTTTGGTTGGTAACTATTACATGTAACACAAACTTAGTGCCTCGACCACGACATCAGTTTCGTCATATCTGAAAGCTTTTGATGGATCGTGAAATAGTCTCCTATGTATGAAAATTGCTGACACCTGCCTGACGATAAAAAAGAACCCCCTCCAGACACATGAAAGGACGAAACAACACGGATCGTTGTCAAGCGGTTTTGTTTTACAATAATAATGGATTTTGATGTGATTTCAACAATGCACTGCAGATCATTAAAATGCGAATGATTTCAATTTGGCGAACGTAAAACCGTCCACGAACATTATACTTGCAATTTTGTTCGTGACATGTCATTGAGTAAAAGTTTTAAGAAGAAAAAATCCCATCCTGAACGGTATTGTGAGGAATCTCAAACAGCTGCAACCAGAAGAAACTGAAAATCAGATTTTCGTACTTTATCTGCAATGAATGGAAGCTGTCAGCTGATCGCTTCGTCTCCGTTCTTTGGATTGCTCTTCCTGAAAGCCTTGGAAGCAATAATGTTATGGTGATAGCGGAATATATGTAGATTTTAAACTAGACATTCATAACTTATTTGTTCCAATGATCATTATTTTGACACCAGCTACAGGGTAACGGTTCATTACAAAATAGTCTGATCCATCCTGAATGGGCTGCTGAGACACCTACGGTGATAGCCATTTAGTGTGCTGGCGTAAACAACAAAGACTGTGCGGGACTTTCTTTTGCTGAATTTATCACCGATATACCACTGCGTGGCTTAGTGACGCGACTGGAAGGTAATTTGCAAGAAAGGTGAGAATAGAGGATTAGTTATAGATGTGTGTAAGTATCTGAGGTATTTAGAACATTCGACGCATCTCTATATCACAATAGAGTATTTCTCAAGGTTAATATATACAATCTTATGTATACTGGTGGTTACAGAATTGGGAAGATTACTACGAGGGGATGTAAAAAAGTTTTGAGCCCAACATAAATAAAGCTGGAAGATCGGTACAGAACATATTTATTTTTCAACACAGTCCCCTTGTAATTCAATACACTAGTTCCACCTTGTCTGCCAGTCGTTGATGCCGCGTCTGTAGAAGTCCATATCTTGGTCCTGTAGCCAAGCCTTCACAGCAGCAGTAAGTTCCTCATCATCTTGAAATCTTTGACCACGTAAGTGTTTCTTCAAATTTGGAAAGAGATGGTAGTCACCAAGTGACTACCATCTCTTTCCAAATTTGAAGAAACACTTACGTAGTCACCAAGTGACTACCATCTCTTACCAAATTTGAAGAAACACTTACGTTGTCAAACTGACTACCATCTCTTTCTAAATTTGAAGAAACCCTTACGTGGTCAAAGATTTCAAGATGATGAGGCCATCCATCCCAGGCATTGGTGACCGGGTCCGTTTTACCAGTAAGGCAGAGAATGTTTACCACAGAAAACAACTCCTGCTTCATCACTCCCGGGGTTCCCACGGGGAGGGTGGTATGCCATTCTAGGTTAACATTTCGTTGATATCAATGGCGATACTTTTATGCAACAACCATTAAAATAGTACGACGAATGACAGATGCTTTGTGCCCAGAGGCGAAGATCTGGATAATTAAGCTAGCTCGAAAGTGGCAGATACTCGTTTGTGTCTTTGTTGTTCGTTCTAGCGGGCTGTGCCATGGTTACTGTTAGTAAATATACATTTTTCTGATAAAATTGTACGGTTGTCGAATTAAACTGCTCAAAGAAGGCGCCCATTGCAACCAGGGCTCCATGTAGGCTGCTCCATCCATGGACAGGTGTTAATACTAAATGTCAAATGACTTCCTCGCGTCTCATCCACCAGAGGCAACCGTATTGTTTATTCACGACATTTGTTGTTTTGTATGAAGTTATTCATTCTTAGTCTTCAGGTCCAGTAAAAACCCATTTGTCTTACTAAAATATGCACATCCAATATACGAATGCCTCGTCCATCAAAAACAGCTCATCAATAATTGTTGAGGAGGAAATTAGTCTGTCATTTCAAATTTTTCCCTCTACACTTTAACAAATTAATCGGAATTATGCGCTTTATTGGTAAAAGGTTAATATTTGCTGACCAAGAGGTCGTGGCTAATATGTGTTGACCCACGGCACATCACGGCCACTAATTCATTTACTGAAGTATTTTCCAATAAGGCGGAATATAAACGCTTTTGCTTTGTTGCATGGTTATAATCAACAGTAATTCGATCGATACAAATTGTACGATATGTTTATGTACATACAGTAAGGCCGCCGTAGACTGGTCACTTTCCACTGGTGAGGAATATTTCCACGGGCGCAATAATATTAGATTCCAAATACTAATTATACAGTTGAAATTAGAAATCCTGTCATGAACTGTGCGCTTATCTATGCTTACTTGCGCGTAGGAATTGCGCGCAATTGTCATATCGAATGGCATCCAAAGCACGGCTGATTCTCCTGGTTACTCATAGCAAACACTGGCAATGTTTCTGCCAATGGACCTCCGGGTTACCCGGAGGTCCATTGGCTGAAACATTGCTTGTGCACAGGCTATGTGTACAGAATTTGATAGCCTTACTATGGTCCTAACGCGTAGATTAAAGCACAGATCGACGTGCTATTTGTGCGCATTTCATGACAGGACTTCTAGTTTTAACTGTAGGAATAATCATCAAAAATTAATTAATGAAGCATCGGGTTGCCGGTGCTTAATCAGGGTTCTTACAGTCAAGGACCAAAAAAAATTCAAGGACTTTTCAAGGACACATCAGCATTTTCCAAGGATTTTTTTTTAAAATATACATTTGGAATATAACCATTTTTAGAAGCCTTACTTACTTTAACCCTTTACCTTACATGAAAAGTAGACGACAACTGCAAAAAAATTCTTGAATGACTAATTATTTGTCTCAAAAACATAGGTTATGACCCCTCATTGGAAAGACCTCGATGAGCTCGTTCCAACGAGGGGTCATAACCTATGTTTTTGGGACAAAAATGAAAAAAATAATTGAAATTAATTGGCCATTTTTGAGAATAGCGGTGGCCGGGTTTGGCCGTTACACTGGGTAAAGGGTTAAAAATGTCTTCTACCTCATCCTTCTAAATTCCAGTAAAACGGTGCTTTTAAAATGCTCTGCAACAAAATTATGGTATTTACAGAATGACACCCAGTTAAATAATGCCTGAACTTTAATTCCTCATTTATCGATTATCCATTATTTATGTTCGTTTTTTTTCGTTTTTCAACTAAAACAAGTGCAAAAGAGATGTTTCAGTTCTCCACTATTACACAGGTAAAAATGATACATGGCATAATTCAAGGTCTTTCAAGGAGTCTGAAGGATTTTCAAGTACTTTTCAAGGACATTTCCTGTATTTTCAAAATTCAAGGAGTAAGATTGAAATTCAAGGACTTTTCAAGGATGTGCACACCCTGTTAATATATTAAAATTTTGCTGATGATGATTTTTACTACCAGGTAAACGCATGCGAGGACATGTCCACGCGTGGATGACGACTATTCCACGGCGACTGTACTGTACGTTGTATCAGCCTGTCTGCATGCTTTTTTGTGGAATCGTCCACTGGTGTACGGTATTTCTTTCCTACGCAAATTGGCCTAGATGTTTTGTAATGTCAGTAATAATTTAAATCCTCAAGGGCTGTGAGATTATTATGTTTATTTATTGGTGGTGAAGGACACTTTCTGCATCTACATGTATGGCTATATCGTGAACGCAAAAAACGTATGAAGCCAATTATACCTGTATTGGTCACTTCACAGGCCATCCACCCCAGACGCTGGAGACCGTGTCCTACTTCACCTGTAAACCAGAACTTGCTCAACACAATAAATGAGCAATACGCCCCCCACCCCCTTCCGAGTCTAGGATTAATACAAATCCCCCTGACATAGTCTGTATTTACTACGTCCTCTGCTTATCGACTGTTGCACTTCCTTTTCGAAAAAAATGCATCTTACGTTGTAATTCGTACTGTAGTTTTAATATTGGTGTATGTCAAGTTGGAACAAACTGGCACTTCCGTTACACAGAAAGTTTTACTATCTGCAACTGCCAAAGATCTTTCGGAATGTTCATACTAACATGCATAAATTTAAAACAATGTTCATAAAGTGCTGTTGCCCCTTTTGCTGTATCCTCGAGGAAGACTATTTTCACCAACAGCTCTTTTGGTAGCGCAATTGTGTGGTGTACACGACTTCGGCATGTTGGTGGTACGAAATCTTTCAGTTAAGTATCATGTCGGGATTAACGTCGTAACATAGCTATTAACATCGTAATAACCAGGTACAAACACGGCTTACAGCCGTGTTTGTATCTGGCTAGTGCTTTGGTATATCCGACAGATACTTGCTATTCCTTTGTAGTTCGCTCCGACATTCTGGCTCCATTCAAACGTGAAATTTCATCACCCATACAGGACGGCGAGTGATGAGTTAACTCTTTCAACACGAGAGACCGCTTTTCCGGGCCAGCCACACGATGTGTCATAATTTCATTAAATAGGCTACTAGGTGAACGTGTGTGGTAGAACAATTAATATTTTCAACGTGCAGCCTGAAGGCTGCACGTTGAAAATATTAATTGTTCTACCCCCATATAATGGATATGGACTCTTCCAATTTCTGCCATTTAACTGGCATGGAAGATAACGTCAGTGTTCAAAGGGTTAATCTTTAACATCATATCTATACTATGAATTCCAGTAGTTACAGAATACTCTAGATTAGACTAATCTAGGATCGAAAATTACCTCAATTATTCATTACTATTGACGGGAGAAGAAACCTCTTCATCAGCAGTACTAATTAACCAAAACATTGTGTAGAACCTTGAATGTGTACAATCGTACACTCCTTGACATCATACTGATCGCATACAAGTATAAATTCTGTATAATGGGATCGGAATTGTATCGCAAGACCATTCTCAAGCGATCTATCGGCGTTCTTTTTGTCAGAGAAAACCATGCATTGAAATATATCATGAAATCTGTGAGGACGAAACGAAACGTGTTTTTTCATAAGCCGACTGACTGGATGCTCAGCTTCGCTACCAACAAAAGCGACACTGACGATGTGATAAAAATATAATCAACATTTATTTTTCCAGCTGGTAACTTAGACACAATACGATAATGAATAGTTCAAACCTTGCTGTAAAACGAAGAGAAACGCCGATTACACTGAGGCCCATGTACAAAATGAGACTTGATGTCGAATCCTGTTATTACAGTTAATATTATACACAAGTAAAGTACAACACCTTCTATTGTTCATGTATATTTTCTAAATTATATTTGTTCCATGTAACAACCAACCATTTTTCAATAAATATTGTTTAAACTAAACTAAAATGAGTCTTCTCCGAATAAGTGAATTTATCAGTCTTGGACCACCGGGTAAACAAGTCATTCCTAGAAAATTGCGCCCTGGGTACACAGTTTTCTACCCGTGTATCAAACATATATATGCGTAGAGAGTGTTTCGGGAGGTGATCAAAAAGAAAACTTCAAGTTGGCACTGATTTCAACAAAAATGGTATACCAAAGAATAATGCAGGATGCACTCATCCCTAATATTATTACTGTCCTTTAGTACAGTATAGGAGGAGTGGATGACCTTTGGATCGCCCCGACGTGAATTTTTTACTCGTTCGCCAACTTTAAAATTTATTGGGGGAGATCGTGAAGTCCGTTTTTGGGACAGTCATATTCCCACTGTTTTTGTTAGTTTTGTCTTTTATCACATTATGTTATTTGTAATTCCTTGATGTCATGTAACTATGTTTGTTACCAACGACATAATAAATAATAATAATAAAAATAAATAATAATTGACAAAGTATTTGAAGCACAAATAAATTTCAGCCCATGGACCAAATCTTCTTTTCTTTTTTCACAGATTTCGAGTTAATATCTAGCAGGACAGCCCAATAAACGGGTGTTTATAGTCATCACCCACTCACCATGTATTATGTTTATTTATCGGTATTCAATTCCACTTTCAGCTTTTATAGCCACACGGTGATTTCACTTCCGGGAACGCGTACTGTATACCGTCTCTTGAGTGTAACAAGGTGCCATCTGCAATGCTTTCGCATTGCAGATGACGCCTTGTTGCACTCAAGGGACGATATATGATGAATCAGATTTATTCAACTTGGTATTCCGAATGTTAAAACAATATTCGCCAAGTGAAACTAATTATATCTCCATAAGCTTCCGTGAGACCATATTATCGACTATTGGTATGACAGATTAGCTCATATAATGAACCTGGGTCGTTGCTGTCGAGATCTCCGGCAACACGAGATACATGGACATGGGTAATTTATACAGTTACCAAACAAAATTACGCGTAAAGTGACCCTTGACATTTGAAGAGGCTCGACCGATAAAAGACAGAGTCCGAATTTGTTATTAGTTGTTACAAGTCTCCGAATGATTTTATTTGAGTCTCTGGTAATTAATGTACCAAACCGTTTGTTTGTTTTTTATTTGTTAGGATTTGATGGCACTTTCAACAACTGGGCAGTTTTACGGGTGGTGGAAATCATAACCTGAGTTCTGCATATTAAAAAATAGTTACGGTAAACCTTTTTCATTTTTGGGAACAGATGTGCTCGTATTTGCGGTGTATATTTCAGTATAAAGCATAAGATGTTCCAGTTGCACTCGCAATTTTAAACACATTATTTTTTTAAACTTACGTTGGAACTAACTTAAAAGCGGTGAATGCTTAACGAAAATTCGTTACATTTTTCGTCGAGTGTTAAGGTGCTATATAAGTAATGGAAAGTTAGAGTGAAATTAGGTGACAGGTTATTTTCGATGTCGTAAAAAATGCGCACAAATAATAATTTGTGACTTTTTTTGTTGTCCGTCAATATTTATGAGCAATTCTTCGAAATTCAGAATTCCAAAAATGAAATATTATAACTTTTTTTTCTTTTTTTTACTGCATAGAATGTAACATGTCACCTATTTTCAAGCTAAATTCCCTATTATGTATTTAGCACCTAAGTAGTCGGGCGTAGAAATGGCAATGCTCATTTAAACTGACAAAACAAACCTAGCATCTATAATGTCAGTTAAAACTATTTTTTTTATAAATTTTACCCTTTACCCAACGCAGACGATATCAAAATTTATTATTTTAAATATAATTTTTTTAAATTTTTTAAAAAAAATCAACAAAACCATATCATTTGACCCCTCACTGGAACGAGCTAAATGAGCTCGTTCCAATGAGGGGGTCACACGATATGGTTTTGTTGAAATATTTTGAAACATTTAATTTTTTCAACTGCTCAGTTTGCATATTACGCGGGCGGATGTGGGCGATTCGTTAGGTAAATGGTTAAAACGACCATGTCGGATGCGTTTAAAGTACATGGAGGCTTACACGCATGCACAAAACACAATTCCCCGAATTCCTTCGCGAGACTGAATTTGTTCAATGTCTTTGTCATTTTGCACACCGGCTGCATGTCGATCAATGCGTCAAACACACCGAAGGTCTCAGTGTAACTTGAAAAAGATCGATCGCTTTCTCTTAAGATTGCAAATGATACGTCTTGTCAAGAGCACTTCCATAAACGCATAAAGCAGATCTCGATGTCACTTGCATAAAATAACCGAGAAATATGACGACATTTCTATGACCCGATAAAATCATTTGTGTGAAAAGTATACTATAATAATGTGATTCCAAGAACAATGATTTCCGGTGTTTTTTAGAACAACGTTGATTTCCTTGACCAAATATATTTTGGTGTTTCTTTCGTTTATCGTACATGTAAGCTCTTATGTGACACATCACTCGGAAAGGCTCAATGAGACCTTTTCAACACTGCGTAACACAACAGAATTTCACCAGCACATGCAAAGATGAGCCAAAATGTTGTTCCCTTTCCATAGCAGATTGCGGTAGTACAACTGATGGATGTACAAACAGCGCAAGGCAACTAGAGCAAACAGGTAGTCTGTTTTGAAACTGTTCGTTTGGTTACTGAGTCTTAAGGTCACTTCGCGTGTGCGAAGACGAGTTTATGCATTCTTTCAAACATACGTTGTCAATTTTACCGGATTCACATTAATATTCTACCCCAGTAAATAAGCACTGCTCCACTTATCGAGCTACCCACGCGATTCAAAAGCTGTCAACGAGCTTCATTCAATTATAAAGAAATAGAGTTTTTGTTCAGTAATTTGTAATTTATTTCAACTACATGTAACATCTGTAATATTGTTATTAATTAATAGACCGGTGTTTTTATTTCTGACTTTATGGGTAGGGACACAGCTGCGCCAAAAAACGGTCAGGTCGTAAAACGAGGGTCTCGCCTAATTTTAACCAATTATCACTGTTGCTCAATGCGACCCTCCGATTTATTTATTTACTTGTGTTTAATGTCACTTTCAGCGTCTATGGCTATATCCTGACCACACCGCAGGTAGAAAGTCAAGTTTAACCAATCATTTATACCTATGCTGCTCACTTTAGCGTACTTTTACCGCAGGCATTGGTTACCGGGTCCTATTCTATCAGTAAAACAGAACATGTTTACATATGGTAAACAAGCACTGTTCGACATCCGGGGGGAGGAGGGGGGGGGGGGGGTCGCGCGGGTCCCTCCTATACTCTAAAATCAGTTGGGTTAACAGTCAACCCAAATCAACTGGGTTGAGTGAATATGAACGAAATTGGGTTCATATTCACTCAACCCAGTTGATGTGGAGTAATTTTTAACCCAACTGATTTTAAAGTTGTTTGTAGTTTACCAGAACTTATTTTGACTGGCACTGTATGGATATTCAAGTGGTCAAACAGAAACGAGGTTAGCTGGCCAGATTAGTGTGAGTTTCACTGGAAGCACTCCCGATTACACCTTTAGAAAATCACCTAAGACGGTCGTCTCGTATCACAAGTGCTCATTGTTTTCTGTTGAAGAGGTCAGACATGATGGTGTCGAAATCAAGTGCATTCATTGTGTTTCGAACAACGCTGACCAGTAGTTGCGGAATGTTTGCCAACGGGAATATTTGCGTGTATATCGAGAAATGAATGGTCGTTTACCGTGTCAAGGAGACCAATAAACGTTTAGAACATACAATACCCTCATTAGTAATCATAATGATAAAACAACGACACGATATTGCCTCGGGGTTAATTGGGGTTATGTTAAACACGGACCAGACAGTAAAAATAACAAATAAACTCGGTGATATGGGAATGTTTATGCACAGACACGCGTGTTTTATGACTGGAGGAGACACACTTGTGTTTTCAAAATAAAATTTAAAAAATAGAACAGGCGTTTTTCGGTACTATAATGATGATAAAGGAGACCAGATAATTTCGACCCGATCGCGACTGAATCGCAATCTGCTCAAAATTATCTGTTCGCTTCCTTCCTTGTCCGACACGATATAGCCTAGGTTGTAGAAAGTGTCATTAAACCCAAACAAACAGTTATTTGGATTTAAGGACAATTTCAACAGCCAGGATCACCTCGTGTCGGACAGTGTTACGGGTGGGGGAAACCGGAGTAACCGGACTGAACCAGCGAGCAGAGGCGAGCAACTGTCAAGGCTCCCTAACATACTAACTCCGCACGAGGACATAAGGCAGTTACTCCTGGCGGGGATCGAACCGTAGACTTTTCGGTTTGAATTCCATTGCCGTACCACTGAGCTACGACGCTCCCCAACGCCATAAGTACAGTACGGAGAGAGTGTATTGCCACTAAATCACCCGTGGAGTGGAGATTCCACCCAAGCAATGAGTGCAAATTTGTTGCAAAGCATAATTAGCATAAGCAAAGTTCCAGCCAATGGACCTCCGGGTTGAACCCGGAGGTCCATTGGCTGAAACATTGCTTGTGTTGTTTGTCTACATGTACAGAATTTGAAAGTGATACTTTTGGTGATAACTTCAATCCACGGGTGTTACAATCTACTGTCTACGTACTGTATGGGGTGATCTAGCAATTGGTAAGTTTTCCTGCAGAGTTTGTCGTTCCCTCATCTCAGGCGTTGACATGGATATGTGGCTGGAAAGGGTTCGGATTCATTACCAACAGTTTGGCATGTAATAGCATTTTATCAGCAAATGCCTTTCTCCAATTGTAGAATTGGGCACACACTTGGTAAAACACGTACTGTTTCTTGGCATTATATTTCTATTTGACCATAAAACAGAACACGTCAGCCTCAGGGAAAAACTAGCTCCACAATCGTCATCTATTCAAGACATAAGTGATGAAAGATACCCCATTCTTTGAAACACGAGATGTGTGGTGGAATAGTCAGACTATACACAAAAGACATCTTCGTTGTGAATATCCTTTTTACGAAGGAACTCGTGTAATACGAGCAAGATTAATAGAAGACGTGTAAATAGTTGGACATTTTAATTCTAAACTTTACATCAACTCGCTATTGTTGTGAAGTTTGAGTAATGGGATTAAATCCACTGTTCTTTCGGGGAGTACAATTACTTCTTGGGGGAACTGAGTTATTGTGATCGCATATGTAATTTAGTAGACATAAATTGCGGGCCAACAATAGTGCGCGTCTCAAATGATCGTTACACGCTGACGAGATCTTTTCATTATTAATGCCTAGTTTCTATCAAAATGAGAAAAAGAATATCTCTGGAGTTGTATGTCTTCGCTCGACGGGCACTGATGTTCCTAATGAGCGACGTTTGAGCTTAACCCTCCCATTGTTGCCAAGTCTGAAACAAAGTACATTGTCTCACTTTCTGTAGGAAGCGTTGTAATTCATTTTGGAATGACGTACGATTTATTTATTTATTTATTAATGTTTAACAACATATTAACAGCCAAGGTCATATCGTGTCGGCGACAGTTTTACGGGTGGGGAAGCCGGAGTACCCGGAGAGAACCACCGAGCAATGACGAGTAGCTGCCAGCTCCCCAACATCGTAACTCCGCACAGCAGCAGAGGCAGGGTTAGATTGGTTGAAATGACTTACGATACTTTCTGAGTATCATTTTGTCAATACGGGGTGAGGATAGAAACGTGGCCCAGACGCGATCTGTTGGAAATTTCGAGTTCCCTGTTTAATATGTCAGTAAAGCATCAACATGTAAAAAACTTTTAATGCCAACCATTCTAAGTGTTAGAGGAAAAGGGAGCAACATATTCTTATAAATTTTGAACCCCTACAACATTTATATGTGATAATATTTTATGCTTCAGTATAAAAAAAATATTTCCGTTAACTCTCTGCATATTGATGTCGACATATCAAAATTTTGAGCAGCTGTTTGTTCCCTATAGAGCATCCAGAGATTTAACCAATTCAATCTTGTCTGACAGAGCTCATTGAGCTCTGTCAAACAAGAGTTAATTGGTTAAATTCCTAGCTGTAATATAAAAAAGTTGCAGATTGATTTTTCGATACTTTATCAACATTGTGAAGAGGGTTAAATGCAGCGGAATCAGCATCCTTTGGGGATACTTTTATCTCACGAACAGTGCGTAGTAGCAAGCTTGCTATTATATCGTTAAAATCACATACTGTCCAGGTACAGTTAAAACTAGAAGTCCTGTCATGAAATACGCACAAATAGCACGTCGATCTGCGCGTTAATCTACGCTTTAGGACCATAATAGGGCTATCAAATTCTGTACATATGGCTTGTGCACAAGCAAACTTTCAGCCAATGGACCTCCGGGTAACCCGGAGGTCCACTGGCAGAAACATTGCCAGTGTTTGCTATGAGTAACCAGGAGAACCTGCCGTGCTTTGGATGCCATTCCATATGGAAATTGCGCGCAATTCCTACGCACAATTAAGCCTAGATTAGCACACAGTTCATGACAGAACTTCTAGTTTTAACTGTAAGCCTTCGAATATGGGCTCTGCGTGCATGAACAATTCTGAGGCTTTTATAGAGAGGTAGGATTTGTCTACTATTGATAGTACCTGCAAAATCAAAGTGTTGATATAGGACTAAACCACTATCGATCCACATCACAGATTCGTACATTATTCTGTCACCAGCTCAAATCAATAAAGGCTGAGAACTTTGCTCTAAAAACCTCAAAAAATAAAAAAAACAGGGCATCGTGGGAACAGATCCAAAATTACATGTTGTAAACAATGTTACCTGATGTTTAAGAAAACGCAATACATCAAGCGAGGCGACATAATATTCAGTTGCCGCAGGCTAATTACTAAATTAAGATATTCAACCCATACTCAAAAATACAAAAGCATATATCACTCATTCTTTATGCTTCGCACATCGTTACAATAAATTTATAGGATATTTTTAATTTTCTTTTTGAAAGGAAACTAGGTAAAAACTGTCAGTGTCATGTTTGGGTACATTATGTGTTTCCCCCTGTAACAGAAAACGAATATTTAGGCACTCGACATACAAAAGATTTGAAATTACATTCAGCTTTCGCGAGATGAATACCAAATGTCACTTCAAATGTACGAATGCAATCGTCCAATGTGAGCCTCACAATACAATACTTATTTATTGGTGCTTTACGCCACATCAGCAGCCAAGGCTTCACTGTACAATCAACAAAATACTTCACTGTACAATAAACAAAATACTAACTGCAACGAGACTAAACTGACATAGAAACTGACTAAATATAATTCTGACGCAACGAATTGTTTCGTCAAAGTTACATTCAGTGCACTCTGAAGTCAGTTGGGTTAAAAACTAACCCAAATCAGCTGGGTTGGGTGAATATGAACCCAACTGGGTTCATATTCACTCAACCCAGTTGATTTGGATTATTTTTTAACCCACCTGATTTTAGAGTGTGATTATAAATTTGACATTTGACATGAACTCTGTTCATATGATTATTGTCTTTGTTCTATAGCAAATCGAAAATCAGAGCAAAAACATTGGTCGAAATTATGAAATGAGGAGAAAACTCGTCATGTATATTAATTACTTTATCGCAATACTCGGAACGCTCGCATTGCCTCTACACAGCCAGAGAGTGGATTTCGAGGGATGCAGGCTGATTGAAAAATGATGTTGCTTATGAGTCCGCATCGCAAGACCACCTCTTAGTTTATCGACATTGCCCTTCAAAGTGTCGACATTTCGTTGGTTCTAACTGGCATCCAAGACAAGCACGGGGAGTTTAATTATTTATTTCTGTTTAAAGTCACATATTTCTGCACAATGGCTAATCGTGACCGCAACATGGGGATAAAGTCAAGTTCACTCAATCGTTTATACACATGTTGCCCATTTTGGAGGATTTCCACCCAGGCATTGCTCACCTGCATTGTAAACAAGCACTGCTTCACTTCCTTGGGATCGCACGCGGTGCAAGCACGGGAAGTGCATCTAAATATACTTTGATCACCTACAGTTGAAACTAGAAGTACTGTCATGAAATCTACACAAATAGCACGTCAATCTGCGCGTTAATCTACGCACTAGGACCATAGTAAGGCTATCAAATTCTGTACATATGGCCTGTGCACAAGCAATGTTTCAGCCAATGGACCTCCGGGTAACCCGGAGGTCCATTGGCAGAAACATTGCCAGTGTTTGCTATGAGTAACCAGGAGAATCTGCCATGCTTTGGATGCCATTCGTTATAGCAATTGTGCGCAATTCCTGCGCGCAATTAAGCCTAGATAGGCGCGCAGTTTTTGACAGGACTTCTAATTTTAACTGTAATCCTAATAAAAATAATAGCGAATACTGGAATAAGTGGAAAATGGATTATTACAGTGAAACAACTTTTATCGCACTATCACCATTAGTGAGACCTGATACGAACATCATTTCCCAAAAGAATCTTTACCCACAAACATCTTACCCAATACTGTCACTCGCATTGGGACTGTTAAGAGCAGGAAACGTTTGGTTTATAGCTAACCAAAGTAGAAAGCAAGCTACATGGTTTATAACTCGGTGCCCACGGGAAATTATTCGGAACACCGTTCTTAGTGTAATGGGAACCAAAGCAAGAAAACTTCACAATTTCAAGCTTTTATAAACGCAATTCCGACAATAGAGGGAATTTTAATTTACTTGGCCTAGCGTCTCATGGGCTTCAGTCTTCAAATTATAGATCACACCATGTACGAGATAATTAAATTATCAATCGAGCAGAGGATTCTTTTGAATACCGAACAAGTTCAATAAAATTCAAACCACTTTATCATGAAATATGTCCGATAGTGGTGAATAGATAGATTTTTCTTTTATGTATTGCATCCTTCAAATTAAGACATTTCATTTCGTGTACTTGTGTCGACGCATCCCCTGAATAGACACAAGCTAAAATAATCTATAACTTATTTTTTTTTTAGCTGACTGTGATATTGGAGAAGATTATTTTGCGATTTACAGGAAATGTCACCCTTGAATCACATCTACAGTCATGTACATACATACATAACTGTTATTACACTCCCATACAGTTAAAACTAGAAGTCCTGTCAAGAAATGCGCACAAATAGCACGTCGATCTGTGCGTTAATCTACGCGTTAGGACCATAATAGGGCTATCAAATTATGCACATATGGCCTGTGCACAAGCAATGTTTCAGCCAATGGACCTCCGGGTAACCCGGAGGTCCATTGGCTGAAACATTGCCAGTGTTTGCTACGAGTAACCAGGAGAACATGCCGTGCTATGGATGCAATTCCTACGCGCAATTAAGCCTAGATAAGCGCACAGTTCATGACAGGACTTCTAGTTTTAACTGTACAGTGCGGCTGTCGTGGACTGGTCACTCAACAAGGGTGGGCAATATTTCCACGGATGCCATATATATTAGATTCCAAACACTAGTTATAGGAATAATCATCAAAAATTAGATTAATTTACTAATTAAAATTTTGCTGATGATTTTTATTACCAGGTAAACGCATGTGTGAACATTCTGCATGCGCGTGGATTACGACCACACCACGGCGACTGTTCTGTAAAATAAATTAAAATCATGTTGGCATGGAGGAAAGGTTTCGAGTCAAAGAGCTTTATGCCCCATTTTTTTTTATAAAATACAGTAGAAATAATGCTTTGGGGGTCATTTTAGTTCTTTGAATTTTTTTTGAAAAAACTGACATGAGATTGTAAAAAAAGCCCCTGAAACATCACACCCTCTACATATATACAATCGCAGTGAACATGCAGCAGGGATAATGCTCTGTCAACGATTATCGAACAGAATCCGATCTAGAATATAATTTGATCTTGTTTACCCTTTGAACTCTAAGGCCGATTTTTTGGTCCAGGGTATAGTTTCGTCCCATTTTTGTCTTAGTATAAGAGGTCTGCACACGGGGCATTGGTGATAAAATAATAACTGCAGTCTGCAGCCGTCTGACTGCAGTCTGCAGCCGTCTGGCTGCAGACTGCAGTTATTATTTTATCCTCTCTGTGTACTGATACTGGACTGATCCATCTCACTGTACATGTACACATTCTTTTTGCTGAAGATTATTTTGTGATTTAGAGGAAATGTCCCCTTTGAATCACATATACAGTCACGTACATACATACACGACTGTTATTACAGTACCGTCGCCATGGGGAGAGGGTCGCCGTAGGGGGGAGGGGCGCGATGGCTCAGTGCTCACGGCACCGAACTTCAACCCGAGATGTTCACGGTTCCAACCCCCTCAGTGGTAACTGCGTTGTGTCCTTGGGCAAGGCACTTAATCCCGATTGCCCACGTGGGGGCACGGTGTCGCTGTGTACTAAGGCGTACTGCACGTCGATGGTGCCCTGTCTTCAACCAATGCTAACCCTGTTTGTGTGTAGTTAATAGGTTGAGGAGTCGTTGCTCGGTGGTTCTTTCCGGGTACCCCGGCTTCCTCAACCGGTAAAATTCTCCGACATGAGGTGGCCCTGGCTGTCGAATGTGTCGTTATTCATTAAAGTCCAATAAATAAATAAATAAATACAGTCGCCATGGACTAGTCATAATCCACGCATGGGCAGTGATGTCCACTCATTCATCTACCAGGTAAACAAAAATCATCATATCATAAGCAAAATTTTAATTAATGAAGCACCGGGTTTGACCTGGTGCTTCATTAATTAAATTTTTGATGATTATTCCTATAATTAGTGATTGGAATCTAATTATTGCGTTTGTGAAAATATTGTCCACCCGAGGAAAGTGACCAGTCCACGGTGGGCGTACTGTACACTTTCATAAAATAAACAGAAGTCACGTTTGCAAGGAGGAAAGGTTTCAATATATCAAGCTTTATGCCCCATGTTAAGAAAAGTAGAAATAATGCATTTTTGTTCTTTGAATGTACGTAAAAATAGTCTTTCAGAAATAAAACAATTGTAGTCAAGTAAGATAAAAACTGACACGAGATAATAAAAGGCACCTGAAAAATCATACCCTGTACATATATGTACAATTATCGAACAAGATCCGACGATTATCGAACAAAATCCAATCTTGACTATAATTTGTTCTTGTTAAATCGTGTACTATCAAAGTAGGGATGTGATTGCACAGTTGGATTAAAGGGTGAGTTTGTGTTTGGGGGGGGGGGGGGGGGTGCAGATTTGAAAGAAATTTACTTGTCCATCTCCAGTTAATTGAATTACCGCCTCATCTTCCCTTATGACCTCCGCGTTCTTCCTTACAGAAGTCAGATATGAGTGCAGTGGTTGCGCCGACGGGTGGAGGGTCGGGGGGTCGGGGGCTACAACCCCGTCGAGGAGGTGCACTCCCTACAGGAAAAACTGGCGTCTTTATTGTCGGGGAATCCCCCCCCCCCTCCCCCCACACACCTGTATGGGAGCACAAGCTTCCGTGTTCTGTTTATGAATGTATAGAGCAACACAAATTCGACCAGGTGTAAATTAACACTAAAAGACCTTTCACAGGGGTTCGTCTCTTAGTCTTTTTCATCTAAAGTTGTTACATATTTATAAGATACATGTACATGTACATTTATTTTACCTGTGCGAATGAAATGCCAATCTTCCTTCCTTCAAAGGATTTAAAACAAACAGAGATCTATTGTTTGAATTGGAAATTTGTTATTGACGGGCGAAAGTAATCTATTATTTTTCTCTCAAACAATACGCTCGTAGTCGGCAAAAATGAATATATAACCCTTCGATAAAATGAATAAGAAATTAAGAATGTCTAAAAATAATAGTGCCAATTATTGATGGCCCATGCGAAAACAGCCGTAAGGTGTCTTTATCACACAAAGCAACAATTGGTTCTCCCTGGTCAACAAGTCTCGTTTTAATCCCGTATGAATGAAACCAGTCTTTTCCTGCACAATGGCTGATACTGTTTTGTTTTGTCTGTCGGGGGGCCATCTTCCCAATTGACTTCACTCATATCGCATTCTTCAAAGAATTTAGCGATCTGATAGAGTTCGCCTCATTAGGCTTGTGTTTTTACGGGGAAGTTTGTGAGGAGAAAAAAATCAGTTTTAATTGGGGAAGCCTGGGGCGTTGTGGAGATGAAATCGACTGTTTGATACAGATTTGGGTTTAAAGTTTCAGAGGGTGTAGTTATGCAGTGTGTGAAACTCTGTCTAGATTTTGTTGATTTTATAAAATGAAAACACTTTTAACTTCATTAAGAAAGTACTTGTAAATCACCTTGTCAGAAATAATATGGTTGGTGCTCGACGGTACGCAAAGACACCAATCAGTCAACAAATGCAAATTATTTAGGTTTGTCGGCTGATTCTGATTCTGCTATAGGTTTTTTGTTTATTGTGGCTTAACGACACTTTCAACAATCAGGGTCATACGTGTCGTAAGTTTACGGGTGAGGAAGACGGAGTACCCGGGAAGACCAACGTAGCACCGAAACCCCAATGGATGAAAATTGGGTTTATTGCTGCTCATGCTTTTTTCGCCGAATATTGAGTTATCGTCTGAGGGCAAAATCCATATCTGGGTGTTTCTACTCACCGCCCACTGAACCAATTGCGATCTCACAAATTCTAATGTATGGCTAGATTAACCCCGTCCCACGGATTGTCAAAGGATGGACACGTAATACACAGATTAGCAAACTCAAAACTACAGTGAAATGCAACCAGATAACCACCTTGCTTCAGATGTGGAGGAAAAAAGGAAGAATGGAAAAAGTCATGGCGCCAATTGAAAAAGAATCTCCCTTTTTCGTCAAAAATATGATGTATGTCTTTGGAATGCTCCAGAAAACTAAACAAATTGCCCATTAGTGCGTGAATTATCTCTGCATAGCTGATACGCGACCCCATTCCCATCACTTCATGGTCAGTGAAAGATGCTAAACGTAAAATCTCCCATACATCGATCATCATCTTCATTTTCTCCATAAATTCTGTAAAGTTGGTAGAAAGAGAGAATTACCTCACCTTTAACCGCGCTCATTTTTCAATAATTCAACGTTCCTATTATTTACGTTTTCGCGTATCTGTGGAATCCCAGACTTTATGTTTCTTTTCCTAGATTATTGATACTTAATGTGCCATTAGCCTCAGTATCACAGTGCAGCTGCTCTCGACGCGTTTTAATTGGTTCTCTGTTAGAAGCCTATATCTGTGTCCTATTGCAAAATGCTACGGGAGGATGGAAGGGGCTGAAAATTGCAGGGGTGAGAGTGGACGACAACTAAGTTATCTGAAATAAGCTGAAACTCCCATATTTTAACTTGAAAGGTAGTGAAAATAAAGTTTCTTCAGAAAATACGAGGAAATATAGATAAGGTATCACTTGGTCGATATTTTATTTCTATAAATTTACATCTTAAGAGCATTTCTGCCAAAATAAATAACAACAACTGACGCGAGATCTCGCTAAAGCGAGATCGAGCGTCAGTTGTTGATGTTTATTTTGGCGGAAATTCTATTCAAACGCAACCAGCATGGCCGGCGAAGAAAACAGAACAAACAGAGAAGGAAAAGAATAGCATAACAACACATTTTTCCTATAGGTTACTATCATGTATATACTACTGGGAGGGTGTATTGTCTCCAAATCACCCATAGAGTGGAGATTCCACCCAAGCAATAACTGCAAATTTGTTGCAAAGCAAGTACAAACAAAGTTCCAGCCAATGGTCCTCCGGGTTGAACGGAGGTCCATTGGCTGAAACACTGCTTGTGTTTTTTGTCCATATGTACAGAATTTGAAAGTGATACTTTGTGTGATAACTCCACTCCACGGGTGATTTAGTTACAATTAACATTCCACGTACTGTGGCGTAACCTGCTAACGAATTACGATGTAAACTTCTTATTAAGAGGCCTGCACATCTCAGGGAGCTTTGTTGAACAAGATGTGAATGATTGTTAATCAAATCTGTCAGCATAACCAGTACAATACAATTCTGCCTATAGTTAGTGAAAATCCTGTGTTTGCTGGCATCACAAAAGAGGATGGTGAAAAGAGAAAATTAACATCCCAGCTAGAGGTGAAAGACCCCACCGTGGCTGCCGTACAAATAAGGAACTGGATCTAAAACGAGAACTACTGGATATGATGGCAGAACTAAAAAGCATGACGGAAGACGTCAGTAATACCATGAAGGAGTCAGCTGACAACGACAACAGAATGACGGCACTCCTGGAACAGCGCATCAGCCACAGCACTCCTGAAGCAGCCATGACTCGACCATTCCATCCTAGTCAGTCCTCCAAAAACACCAACAGCCCGACTACACCAACAACCACCACAGTCTCTCCATCACAGCCACCTCCACCCAAAAAGAAAAACAAGCGGCACAAACGCCGCTAAAACGGCCAGAGAGGGTCGAAAGGGGCTTGCCCCACACAGTCCCTGCGCGCTTTCGGTGCGCTAAAACCATTTCAACCGCACAGCTAAAGTGTTGAGGTGTTTTATTTTTGTTTGTCAGCCAAAGGTCGCCCCACTTTACCACAGTAACAGTTCCCACATGCCTGTGAACACTCGGCGATTTTATCGCTATCAATGATGACATATTTACGGTAGTAAGACTAACGAGAGGGACATGTTGACAAGTGGGGGTAATGCGGTCGTTAATATTTCGCGTCTGGTGGTAAGATGAAAGGGTTCGATGAGACAGCATGCAGTAAGAAAACTCTATGAAAAATAGCTTCCATCGAAATATGTCAGGAATCTACAAACATTGTAGCGAGATAGAGAAAATATTTGTTCAGAAGTGCAACCGTTGCCGCATAGATTCTTCCCTCATTTACTCAGCCGAAATAAATATCGCGACAATATCGACCGTTTAAAACTAAAGAGATAAGCCAACAATTGCGGCTGCATCGACTCGTTCTATTTTTTGTTGTTTTATTATAGCCAGTTGCCGCCCCCGCGTCCGCTCATGAAGCGGCAGTGATAATATTAATTTATTTACATGGTTTAACGACACCTTCGGCGGACAGGGTCACCTCGAGTAGGAATGCGGTAATGATATTTATTTATTTATTGGGGTTTAAGGTCACATACTTATGCACAATGGCTAATCGTGACCGTGACAGTTTTACGGGTGGAGGAAGCCGGAGTACCCGGAGAGAACCACCGAGCAACGACGAGCAACTGCCAGCTCCTCAACATTCTAACTCTGTTCAAGCTCCGCTCTAGCAGGGTTACAGCGGTTGAAGACAGGTGCACCATCGACGTGCAGTACGCCTTAGTGCACGGCGTCATCGTGCCCCCATGTAGGCAACCAGGATAAAGTGCCTTGACCAAGGACACAACGCGGGTCGTCCCAGTCGGGGATCGAACTCGGGACCTCTAGCATAGAAGTCCAACAGTCTACCACTGAGCCACCGCACTCCCTGCGGTAATGATGAAACGTCATTAAAAAAAAAATTAGTAAGCAGATCGTCCCTTGAGTTCCAATGTGTTCTATGTGCCTGTTGGCACATAGAACACATTGGATCTCAAGGGACGATGATGCCACCCCCATTGAAATTTTGATATTTCATTATCGTCGCCAATCGTCAAACAACTCGTCCTTTCCCACAACAGTGGTGGCGTCAGGGTTTCCCCATCAAGGGAGCATCTGCTTCCCGTCCGGGGAGGGGGAGGGGGGAGTAGAGTTTCCCGGACAAGCCCACAAAACAGTAGACTGTTTCCTCGACAGAGGGTTGTAGTCCTCGCTGACCGCTCCCCTTTTGGCACCACATTTGCCTTACAGGGAAGTGGGAAGTGAATACATCGGCCGACTGGTCAAAGCCAAGAATAGTATAATTAAGTAGTTATTCTGTCACAAGAAAGAATAAATACTTGGGTTTTGTGTGAACTCAACATGCCTGACACAGAATGTGTATTAGTGTATACTGTACATGGTTATAAGATGTAGGACAGGAATATATATTGTGAACCAAACTAAGTTTAAACCGGGACAGACGAAATAGAATTTACATGGAAAATGTCAATATACCAAACGTGTTAAGATTATAATGTAATTCGCTTTGGTTCAACCAGAAACATTTCCGATGTCTTGAAAACGCCGTATCACTATTCGGATAAACAATGCCGAGTTAAATGACTCAACATCGACTTCATCTCTCACCTGAGAATCTTGAAAGTTTTCAAATATTTTCACTGTGATTAGCCTGGTTGAATTGAAACTGGATACTGAAAGGAACCTGCCCACATGACGTTTCATTGTTGTCAAGATTTAGGTGTAATGCGAGGAGGTTTTTCCTGTTAGTCAGTGTGATGTTTCGGGAGATATGTCAATAAAATGGAGCGGCTAATGTTCAAACCTGACAGGATAAGGAACTGGGGTGGGGTGGGGTGGGGTGGGGTGGGGTGGGGAGGAATCTGACTATATTTATTAATTTATTTATTGGTGTTTAAGGTCATATATTTCTGCGCGTACTCCGGCGGAGGAAGCCGGAGTGCCCGCAGAGAACCACCGAGCAACTGCCAGCTCCACAACATACATGTACTAACTCCACACAAGCAGGGTTAGCATTGGTTGAAGACATGTGCACCATCGACGTGCAGTACGCCTTAGTACACAACGCCAGCGTGCCCCCACGTGGGCAATGGGGGTGAAGTGCCTGTGCACAAGCAATGTTTCAGCCAATGGACCTCCGGCTAACCCGGAGGTCCATTGGCAGAAACATTGCCAGTGTTTGCTGTGAGTAACAAGGAGAACCTGCCGTGCTTTGGATGCCATTCGATATGGAAATTGCGCACAATTCCTACGCACAATTAAGCCTAGATAAGCGCACAGTTCAAGACAGGACTTCTAGTTTTAACGGTATCTAGGCTTAATTGTGCGTAGGAATTTCCATATCGAATGGCATCCAAAGCACGGCAGGTTCTCCTGGTTACTCATAGCAAACACTGGCAATGTTTCTGCCAATGGACCTCCGGGTTAGCCGGAGGTCCATTGGCTGAAACACTGCTTGTGCACAGGCCATATGTACACAATTTCATAGCCCTATTATGGTCCTAACGCGTAGGTTAACGCGCAGATCGACGTGCTATTTGTGCGTATTTCATGACAGGACTTCTAGTTTTAACTGCAGGTATGGAAGCTGTATCACCGGCATGCATCGGTGGGGGTAGCTCTAAATTGTGCGACAGTCCATTGTAGGCCTTTTGGGACATCATACCTCATTTTCTAATCGGAGTTGTTTTCGGGTGTACCCTCCTTTCCATTCCACACAGGGAGCAACTGGGACGATGTGGGGGGGGGGGGGCGGGGGTGTAGCACAAATTCTTATTGTTGATATAAAACAGTACAAGTCAAAATAAGCTGCAGGATAACCCACTATGTATATTTTTCTTCCTATACTGATGAGTCCAGAAGCTGACATCATTCAAATGGTGTCAGGTTCTGATCTTATCAGTGCAGGGACAGCAGTGTACTTAGTTTATTGCGGTTATGCTACAACTTATTTTGACTTGTACTGTACCATTTCAAATTTAAACCATGTATATTAGCTTCGAACGCATTCTTTCTGGCTTTCAAGCTCTTTTAAAATGTTTTATGAAGAAAAAGAAGCAGATGTTATTCGTGAACAATAATTAAGTGAAAAATAGCCCCAATGACGGAGGGGGAAGGGCGGTATAGATCGTCATTTCAAAAACAGCGATAATTGGAATCACTAATTGAGAAAAAAGCCGTAATTAATTTCATTATCATCAGGTAATCGTGGAAAGATGAAATTATTGGGAAAGCCATTATGTTTTTTTTTTGTACGCACAATGATCTCATCAGAAATGGAAGTTATTTCTCCGACGCAATCAATTCATGATTTGTTGCGCTAGACGTCATGCGCCTACTTGACTGAAATATTGGTAAATTCACACCGAGAAAATTCCAGTATGTCTCCTGGAGTCCACTAATTTATCAATATGTCCATAAGTAGAAAATGAATACAATTATGATTTTCTCCCTGGAATTCTGTTGGTTATTTTAACACGGAGTGACAAGGCGACAACTCGCAGACTAAATCGGGATTCAAGAGGGCTTTAATTGCTTTTGCCGAGAAATAATAGAAAATTGAGGGTTTTTTTTATTGCTCTTGGACACATTGCATGAGAGTATGTGGCAAACCAATAAACCATTACAGGTGTATTCGAATAACACTTGAACGATAACCAACAACTTGGCAATAACACACTCAAAAACTCTTTGTTCGAGAGCAAGTTAAAAAGGCGAAGCATCTTTAATATCCCCGTCACGTACACAAGTTGAACTTAGGCATTTGGCCATGCACTTACAGTACAGTGGCCTTGGACTGATCGAAATCCACACGTGGGTAGTGATGTCCACAGATGCGTTTACCTGGTAATAAAAATCATCATCAGCAAAATTTTAATTAATGAAGCACCGGGTTATACCCGGTGCTTCATTAATTACATTTGTGATGATTCTTCCTATAATTAGTGTTTGGAATCTAATATTATTGCGCCCGTGGAAATACCCCCACCCCTGGAAAGTGACCAGTCCACGACCGTATTAGAGAAGTACTGTATTAGAGGAGAAAGATCAAATTTATTTATTTGGGTTTAAGGTCATTTTCAATATCTTTGGCGAAATCTTGACCGCAACAAAGGGATGGAGTCAAGTTTAGCAACGTAGATGTGACGTCAAAATTTGACGGTCAAATTTAGTCAATCGTTTAGACATATGCAGCCCACTTCAGGTGTTGATTCCGGTCCTATTTTAGCAGTAAAGCAGAACTTGTTTACCGCAGTAAACAAGCACCACATAACTTCTTGTGGTTCTTGGGGTGGGGTGGATAAACAGAGAAATTCTGTTAGAGTTGCCTTATAACTTATTTTGGTTGGTGTGGTATGGCTATCGTCAGGTAACAACACCCAACTGCCTTCATTAATGGCCAAACACGTGTCAACACGTCCTTCAAACGAACCATTCGTAATTAAATTTCTGATTGAAGATTATCACGAAACTATTCCTATATTGAGAGGTGGTTCTTCACTCATGTAGATAAGACTTAGATAAAATATTAATCTATTCGTTGTAACGATCGTTCATTTTTATCCAGGTGTGGTTTTGACAGGTAAATATTCTTATTATGCTAGGATTTTTTTTCTTCCTTTGGGGTATATGTTCTAAACAAGAAACTATTGTTTCAACGCGACGAGAGATATATATCTTTTCCAGTGATACAAACGTGATAAAAGTGATAGAGGGAAGCCAGTATTCTATCGGGTGACAATGGTATTGTGTACAGTTAGTGGTGACATAAATTGCTTTTCGCTTCCATTTTTTAACGTAGATTTTGTCCCTTGGGTGGAACAAGGTGCAATCTACAATGCTAAGGGGGCGGTTTAATCCTAATACCAATGGAGATATAAGTGCACTCTTAATCACACAAAAATATAATAAGTTCAACAGTCGATAAAAATAAATACCCCTCCTCATCATTCTCGGGGATACAACTAACCTCAACATGACAAAAGTCTCCAATATCATTTTTAATTTTTAAAGCTAAATTGATGTTGTTTTTACTGAAGGTGTTGTTGTTGCTTAAGTAAACACCCAAAGACAACCACTTGTAACTTATTGTGACAAAGCTAAAAAGAATACATGTTATGGGCCCGGCAATTTATTTAAACACCGGGTCTCCTCAATTTGTCTGTATGTATTTTCATTCCATACCACGTGCCCAGTAAAAAAAGACTGTGTCATGATCAACAATATCATATTGATTAGTTCTTTTGCCCCTTTTCATCCTGTAAAATTAATAGAATGAGAATCTTCGTCTGCAAGTAGTCTAAAATGGGAGACATCCATAATGGTTTAGTGCCAGTAGAGTAAGGGTAAGAGTTTGCAGTAGCCTGACACCCCTTTCCCTTAATATACAGATCTTCGTGACTTCACCCAAGTTTTACCTTTTTTCCTTCACTTTCAATTGGATAGGCAGGTTTGGATATGGGTGGATACCTACCCACTGGGAGGAAAGTAACAAACAAACAATTTGTACTGAATATAATGCGGAACACCCAACCATACGTCTACACCTAGCAGATGGTAAAAAAAACTGCTGAAGATTTTCAGTTATTTATTTATTTAGTGGTGTTGAAGGTCCATATTTCTTTTGCACAATTGCTAATCATGGCCGCAACATGGAGATAAGTCCATCCAATCGTTTGTACCCATGCTGTCCATTTTAGAGGACTTCCACTCCCAAGCATTGGTGACTGGGTCCTGTTTTACCAGTACCACAAAGCTTGTTTACCACACTTCTCGGGGTTCTCGCGGGGGTTTCAGTTATTGGACGATCAAATAGAACATATATTATATGTAGGTTAACAGGCAAATAATAAAATCCGATGATTTGTTTTCAGTACGTGGAGAGTGTATTGCCACTAAATCACCTGTAGAGTGGAGATTCCACCCACGCAATAATTGCAATTTTTTTCAAAGCATAATAAGCACAAGCAAAGTTCCAAGCCAATGGACCTCCGGCGTTGAACCCGGAGGTCCATTGGCTGAAACATTGCTTGTGTTTTTTGTCCATATGTTCAGAATTTGAAAGTGATACTTTGGATGGTACCCCACTCCACGGGTGATTTAGTTTTAATCCACTTTCCACGTACTGTAGATAGGCTGTTTTGCGAATTTTTGTTTTCATTTTGTTTTTTGTTTAGTTGGCCGAAACACAATGAGGCGTGAGTGGCGGTGTATTTATTTCTCAACATTCAGAACGTTTTGAGGAGTGACTTCTCTGTTTTTAAACAATTCCGTAGGAAGGTAATCATGAGAATAAATACACTTCTAGCTCACTGATACCATTGAAATATTATGATTTTTTTTACCAGTTACGATTTTGCACAATGAAACATTTTTAACATCATGAGTCTCGAAAACTTTCATTATTTTGTATTCTGCAGCTTTATGTTGTGTTTTGGCATCAGCTGTATATACCATTGAATGGTAACAGCCAAACAAGAGAACAATCAGTCATTGGTGACACCAGTTTGATGCATCGACACAGCTGTAAACCTAACGCTGGGGACTTAAAAAGACAACAGTTTTCGTGATGACAGGTTGATAGTAGAAAGAGACATTTACGACATTTTTTATGCAGAAAACGAGTTTTACAACAGCACGGGACAAGTCGATTGTCACTTCAAAAATATTGTTTGTGTCTTTGCAAAAACAGTTAAACGAAAAACTGAAGTTTCGTGTGTATTTTCTCTGATTTCGGGAAGAATATTGTGCGTGAATCAGAGGCGCGGCCAGGCTAAATTAAGTGCGCGCGTGTGTGTGTGTGGGGGGTGGGGGGGTGGGGTGGGGATACAAATATTTTTCTGCTGCCAATGCCCTGGACCTTACTTGTGGAGCGGGAGAGGTGTACGCAATCTTAACCAAATACAAGATGAAACCAAGTGTGGGGATGGAAATATTTTTCTGCTGCAGAAAAATATTTCCATCCCCCTCACTTCGTTTCATCTTGTACTGCGTTACAACACAGTGACAGTCTACTGTAGCTGATGAATTTTCACCCACCAAGCTACTATGAAAATGGTAACCCTGACATTGTGTTTTGAACAATGACAATATTTCAGTTTCACAGAACGTGGAAAGTGGATTGTAACTAAATCACCCGTGGGGTGGGGTTATCACCCAACCCAAAGTTCCACTTTCAAATTCTGTACACATAGACAAAAACACAAGCTTTGTTTCAGACAATGGACCTCAGGGTTCAACCCGGAGGTCTATTGGCTGGAACTTTGATTGTGCTTATTATGCTTTGTAACAAATTTGAAATTATTGCTTGGGTGGAATATCCACTCTACGGGTGATTTAGTGGCAATACACTTTCGACGTACCGTAAGTTTTTATGAACATTCCAATTTTTTTTTTAAAAATGAAAAATGAACTGAAATTAAAAAAAAATAAATTAATAAAATGAAAAACTAAAATCAGGAATCTTTCATACTCATTCCCTCAAATCGCTCTTAAAAATATACATGGATACTTCTATGTATTCAATATTCATCAAGAGGTTCAGACCTCTATCTCATAATCTGATCCATTACAGAAACCACTGAAATGAGTTGTAGATACTTACGAATTTGTTTTTTTGTTTTTTTTTAATTAACTCTTTGCGCTAGTTTCCACAAAAGATTTAATGTCGGGAGTTGAATATCGAAGCAAAAACAGAACATTATAGGAAATATCTTGCGGTTATCATGGAGCTGATTCCGACTGGCAAAATTTGCCGATTAGGTTTCTATTCGGGGCTTATATTTCGTCTGAATTTGTGAGAATCCATTTGGATTCTCGTGAAAATGGTTGCGAGAATCCATACCTACTATGAGTGTCCCAGGATCCCATGACGCCACCAATGTTAAACCACTGTTGTATACCTGATAACACATGTTAACATTTTACTCAACACACCTTTTTAATTTTTAAAATTAAATTTGATAATTTTTAAACAATAAATAATAAATAAATGATAAAATAATTAAATGAACAATATTTACCAGTAAAATCTTACTAATATGGCTGTCGTTGGAACCGGCTCAATGAGCCGGTTCCAATGACAGCCATATCTGTAAGATTGTATTGAGAAAGTGTCAGGATATTTCAGGTCATGTAAGCCTTCTGCTGGTTAATTTGTTGCCGCTGTGTTAAATAAAGGGTTAAATTGACTCAATTCTTTTCACGCGAATCCTGGCAGAGGTGCAGCGAGAATCTACATGGTTTCTCGCCGGTTTTATTGCGCGAATATTTGTGCGAATCGATTCTCGTCGAAATTTTAGCCCTGCTATTTTTGACTTTTCAGTGCGGATTTTTTTATATTCTCGTCCAACTATAACATTATCAACTCCACTTTCCAAATGAAAGTATAGGAAATATTTTTTATTGTATCTGTTTGATGGGAATGGATTTATTTTTCTGGTCCGGGTGTGACAGTTCCTGTTGTTTTGTAAATGAGAAAGAGTAAAATACATGTAAAAGAAAAAAATAAATGATTTGCTCGAAATAATTTCATTCAACACCACATGGTTAAACTGTCTTTCTGTTTGTAATTCTGGAATTCTATGGACTTGAGAAAAAATGACAGCATGTCTGCCCAGTGTGACCACAGATCATTATCAATTCCCATCTATTTTAAATACATTTTCATATTTTTATTGAAAAAACATTCAATCAATATACCTCATGTTGTCATCTTTGAGTAATCTTTTACTTGGAACGTTGTCGTTGTTCACATTACACAGGTATATGTATGACTGATAATATGGGTATCAAAATTCCATTTTTATAGTAACTAATATCAAATTAATGTCAAATATATATTAAAAAGACTATATACTCACAAAGGATTTGACGAATTCCAATAAATAGCAGGTAGAACTTTCCCACTGGTGATTGTATTTCCAACAGATATAACCATTGACACTGTCAGAGGAATATACACTGTCAAGTAATGACAAACTAATGACATCCTTCGGCACACTTTACAAAAATATGTCCCGCCGAACATAGTTCATACGTTCTCATATTAACTTCCCAAAAATCAGTTTCATAATTTGAAGAAAATACATATAAGTTGTTTTAATCCAAAACATAAGCGAGTAACGTGAAGTAACTCCTCTCTCAACACTCGGCTTTCACACACTGATATTGACTGTTCGCATTGAAATCGACATAGCTTAGTCACGTGGTGCAAACAATGCGAGGCTCTCTGGGGATTGAATTGAAAAATATTTTCTGTGCGCGTTCGGTTTACGGTTCAAGGGTTCTGTAAACTTATTATTGAAATAATTACATCAATGGAATGAGAGATGACTAATGAAATATTTCTCCACGTCTCTAAATGACGAGTTTCAACATATATTCCAGGTGTTCTTCAGGTGAAGCGAATATCAATTTTAATATAATATTCACATGATTAAAAAACTGTATATATAAAACTGTATATATATTTCTTTGTAGAAAAGTTGTTGCATCATTAATTGTTTCAACTATATACATGTATTAAGGTATTATTTAAATTACTTTTTGTGGAATCGTGAAAATGAATTATATGGAATCAGCAAAAACAAAATTATAATAATTAATATTTAATTAATATTTAATAATACTATCTACGCTCGAGTACATTATGAAACATATTAATAGAAATAATAAATAATTATTCATCAGATAGTTGCATCTACAGTACGTGGGGGGTGGATTCTAACTAAATCACCCGCAGAGTGGAGTTATCACCCAAGCTATAACCTTCAAATTCTGTACATATCGACAAAAAACACAAGCAATTTTTCAGCCAAAGGACCTCCGAGTTTAACCCGGAGGTCCATTGGCTGAAACTTTGCTCGTGCTGGTTATGCTTTGCAACAAATTTGCAGTTATTGCCTGGGTGGAATCTCTACTCTGCGAGTGATTTAGTGACAATACACTCTCCACGTACTGTAAGTACTTAATTCTACGAACTGCACCTGAGAAGAAATCAGCGACACTTGTCTTTTTCAAATTTCTCGGATGCCATAGAATTAAGAAAGGACGCTGGTGTTGTTCACATTGGCATGGCGGGGGTTCGAACCCACGCCGAGAGAGTTTCCTTCGGCACCAACCGCCTAGCGAAACTATACTGAACTACGCACACACTACTCGCGGCACCAACCGCCTAGCGAAACTATACTGAACCACGAACACCACACCGAGTGGTGTGCATGGTTCAGTATAGTTTCGCTAGGCGGTTGGTGCCGAAGGAAACTCTCTCGGCGTGGGTTCGAACCCCCGCCATGGCAATATAAATAATTATGTTTAACATTCTGACCACACAATTCTTGAGTAGTTTATTTATTTTGGTATGATTCCGTACGCTAAGGACGGACTATAACCAAATCAGCAGTGAAGAGAATTTCCTACCCGACATGAATTCATAATTTCTAAGAAATCGCATAAGAGCACCAGAAACTTTCTACCGGTGGACTGTTGGGTTAACCGATTACAGTGTGATTATGAGGTGAATAAATTTTGAGAAAAAATATCAAAATAATGTTTTCCATGTTATTTACTTTATTACAAACGAAGAAATACATACAACACGTGACTGTTTCGGTCAGAACTGATTTCATTACGGACAAAAAGCTCTATTATTTCTTAACCCTTTCAACACTGGTGAGATCTTCCTTGTCAGTTCAATGGCAGTAATTGAGTGACTGCCGGTGTAACAGGAATTGAAGTCCGTATGAAAATTAGTCCCTCTGTACTATTATTCCGCGGAATTATAGTCCTAGGTCTAACATTTCTAGGAATAGTAGTCCGGCGGACTACTATTCCTAGAAATGTTAGACCTAGGAATATAATTCCGCGGAATAATAGTCCACAGGGACTAACGTTCCTACGGACTTCCATTCCTTTTACACCGGGAAGAGAATGCAGGAGAGTGAATAATCACTCTCCTCATTTTGATTTTGCGAGAGTGAAAAATTCAGGAAAGTAACCCCTTACCAACTATAACCGCTCAAACTGGCCAGCACTATACAAGAAAATGACCATTCAAATTTTGTTATTTTTTTTATTTTGGCTCTACAAACATAGCTGATAACCCCTCATTGGAACGAGCGCATTGAGCGGCTGTACTGTTGCGTCATATTCCTTAGAGAATTACACTAGTGACACGAGAGCTTGTTTTTTTTGTATCAGAAGTGAGGAATACTAAAGTGTAAAATTTTGAACGTGGTTCGCGCTAAACTTTTAACCCTTTGAACACTGGTGGTATCTTCCATGTCAGTTCATATGCAGCAACTAGAAGAGTCCATATTCATTATTTGGGGGTAGACCAATAAATATTGGCCGTAGGGCTGCACGTTGAAAATATTGATTGGTCTACACCTCCCTTAACATAGCAGGTATCCTACTTAATTAAAGTATGACGTACCATTTCCCTGGGCTGGTAAAGCGGCCTCTGGTGTTCAAAGGGTTTATATATTGCAGGACCAGTCTTGAAATATGACCATTCTGCCATTTGACTTTAAATGAAAAACACGTTTATTATCTCGTATGAGAAAAAAAATGAATCATGTTTCCAAGAAAGTTAACTTGTCGCTATAAATTTGAGTTCAGGCATATGACGTTTTCTGAAAGGAAACATAAATTATTTTACGGACACCTGTTAACAAAGCCCACTGATCCTTTCGACTCGGTATACAAATGGTTTTTGGTAAAAGAAAATTGAAGATGCTTCGTTTGATTTTAATCGCAAGGGATTTTAGTTCGTCCCTTGAGTGCAGTGAGGCACCATCTGCAATGCCTTTGCGTTCAATGGAGGATTTTTTGAATTGATGAGTTACAATTTCAACTTGCAGCCCCAAAGAGCTTAAAGTTAACAAAGAAAATCGAAATTTTTTTGCAATGGCATTTTATGTCAGTTTGGAAAGCCACGTCTGAAGAATGTCAACGAGCCATACAGTGCGCCGAAAAACAGCCTGCCAGCCACCAGAAGGGAATCCATTTATCATATCTTGGCATGCTTCGCTCTTCTCTAAGATGGTTGTGTACAACGGTCATCGTGAGTGCAGTCAGTACACCGGTCCAAGAAATCACAGGCACAACAACATTTTTGAAGTTACCCAAGAGTCGACGTGCGAACCTGCTTAGGAGTCCCAATTGGTTCTGGCCATCCCATGCATCACTTTCAAATGAAAGACATAATGAGGAGAGTGTTGGGTAATTAGGCAACACAAACAACCAACTGAAAAAAATATTATTAATTTCTTCCACATACTCTCTTGAAAACTGTCTGAAAGATCATGCACAAGAAACCTTAGAAAAAAAAATACATTTAACAATGGCACGCCTGGGCAATTGTCGAACTCTCCAACGCAGGAACACGGCACAAGCAAGGTTAGGACGAAGGGAAGTGTGCAGTCAACATGCTGTACGACTAACTATTCGGCGCTACTGTATTCCAACTTGGGCGGTTAAGATTTAGTGTACCACACAAGGACACAACGAGAAGGAGCGAGTCAGGATCGAACAGTCAACCTTTCGATCTTAAGTCCGCTGCTCTAACCAATGAATCACCACGTTGTGTATAGGAGAAGACAGTAAATATTGCTAGAAATCGGGGTGAGGGGGGCGTGGGGGAGGGGTACGGCGTATTTTGCGGGTCGAGATTACACACTTAAATATTACACGAGGGGTTCTCGTAACCGATAGCGCGCTAGATGAATTTTCGTTGCTAGAATCCATTCACACCAGTATGTTTTGTAACAGTTTATTGGGGAGGAACTCTCCGATACTTTTTAACGAGACAAATTCATATAAACAAAAATAGTTTTGCTTCTAAACAAATACTTTGCATATTTAGAAGATATTACACTTTTTATTAACCCTTTGAGACTTTAATTATTCTGGGGGAGCGCGGTGGCTCAGTAAGTAGAGGTACAGGCTGAAAGCCGAGAGGTCCTCGGTTCGAATCCCACCTGCGGCAACCGCGTTGTGTCCTTGGGCAAGACACTTCATCTCCATTGCCCGCATGGGGGCACGATGACGCCGTGTACTAAGGCGTACTGCACGTCGATGGTACGCATGTCTTCAACCAATCTAACACTGCCTGTGCTGCAGTGCGGAGTTACGATGTTTGTGAGCTGGCAGCTGCTCGTCGTTGCTCGGTGGTTCTCTCCGGGTACTCCGGCTTCCTCCACCCGTAAAACTGTCACGGTCATGATTAGCCATTGTGCATAAATATGTGACCTTAAACATAAATAAAATAAATAAATTTAATTATTCTTACGTTCAAACGTCACCGGGAATTCAGTTTCTTCAACGTTTTTCAAAATGCGACGTCAAACGTCGGAAAGTATAAATAACAATATATTTTTCACATCAGTGATTATCTGGTTGAGGGCTAGATTATTTTTGGTGGTCTGAATTTGTTATTCAAAACTAGTTTTATTACAAATTATTGGAGAGTGCCTATGGGCACTCTCCAATAATTTGTACTAAAACGAATTTATATAAACAAAATAGGTTTGTGTTTGACTGAATATGAAATATAAGCAAGGAAAGTGTCGGCTTTTGCTCTGGTATCCTCATATTTTGAAAACCCTGATAGTGGCTTCTTGCACTTAACCAGTTAAGAAGTCTTGACAGCAGGATTATACTAGTATTTTAAGCTGCGATAACATTTGGCTCAGCGGTTGTCGCTGAGAACTATTCGGGAGAACATAGGAATTGAGGTTAAAACTTTAAAAAATTGAAAAATAATAACAAAACAAATGAACACAAAGTATCAACGCGCTGTTTGATTTCGTACGTCATTAGACGTACAAATGTATTAAAGGGTTAATCTTAACAGCAGCCTCAAAGAAAGTTCAAATGTGGATTTTTAACACTCAATTGTTTTAGGTTTCAACGTTTGGTTCACGAGACTCTCGTCATCTAAATAATTTAAATTCACATGTCCGCTGAAACAGATAAGGAAAAGGGAGAACTTCCGGTGCGACAACTGCTCAACGAAATGGGCCTTCGGAACATTTTCGGACGAAAGAATGCGATACCCATCCGCCCAGGATATTACGCCCATGTTCCAGACGTCTACGAACCTTCTTACATTAGTGCAACCATTCCAATAACGATACATTACCCACCATTATATCGAGATATTAGTCACAAACTCACGTCAAATTGTAATAGACAGTTAGTTTCTTATCGTTACCATCATTCTGAAGTATAATTTTTGGTATCGATAAGGTATCTACTGGATACAATGATAAAGCCAAGAAGAGTTGGCAATGAAATTAGAAATGTTGTGATAGACTTTCTCGACATGATCGCTACAAATTATTCTAAATTTAAAGAAACTCGCCATAGGTAGTCACACGTTATGGGTATTATATCTGGTATATTTTGAAGTCCACGTAGTAACTTGGCCAATCAAATATGACGTGTGTTTAACCCTTGAACAATGGAGGCCGATTTTCCTGCCCAATAACATGATACTTCATAATTTCATTAAGTAGGCTGACTTCTGAGTGAAGGTGTGGTATAGACCAATCAATATTTTCAACGTGCAGCCTCAAGGCTGCACGTTGAAAATATTAATTGGTCTACCCCCAAACAATGAATATGGACTCTTCCGGTTGCTGCCATTGAACTGATATGGAAGATACCACTAGTGTTCAAAGGGTTAATTATGACTAACTGGTTTATCTATCAACTTAATCGCGGAAGTTCAAATATACATAAAACATAACAATTGATTCCCTGCTGGTGGCGAGCATGGTCTTCCTCTACATCTATCCAGCGTGACTATCCATCTGGCGTGATTTTCCGAATCGACATCGAAAAGGAGAGAGAGAGAGAGAGAGAGAGAGAGAGAAGAAGAAGAGAAGAGAAGAGAGAGGCAATGGAAAGTTTAAATTCTTGAATAGGAAGATGTAAGCATGACATAAGCAATGTTATCAACAGTCCCCGATAACATTTGACATGAGGGATAAAGGTTATTATAAAGTTCAAGTTATTACCTTCATGATTGTTGGTGACAAATAGTATCGGTATCCAAAAGTACAGTACTGTCCAGCCTAAAATGCTGATTGACAGAAATCAAATTTCAATCTATTTTAGTTTATAGTTTATAGTAAATGATATTACGATCCCGTTCATTGCTCTCGGGAATTAAAGCTTTACAAGGAACCAGAATCATCTCTGAATGGTCTAGGAATACTTAGATTTTAGAAAACGGATGTTTCAAAACATGGTTTCGACCCGTATTCGTGTTTGTAAAAATAGTACTAACATTTTGTAATGAACGGTTTTGGATTGGACATCGGTATCGATGCTCACAATTTTAAACAGAAGTAATTAGTACATTTTCAGCAACAAGAATGGTACAACCGCAGATATGGAACTGTTGGCATTTCATCCGGTGGGTTTAGGTTTGGAGATTATGTCCAGTATTTTATCCAACATTCGCTATGATTCAGCCTGTTGTAGATTTATACAAAAAGAAATATCGTGTTGTGATGAACGCGACGAAGAGTAAACTCCAACGTTAAAACTTTACCCAACGAATGGGCAGCATCCGCCCGCGAAATAAACAAATTCAGCAGTTGACAAAAAAAAAAACATTTTTCAACAAATTTCAACAAAGCCATATGATATGGCACTTTATTTGAACGAGTTCGTTCCAATGGGGTTTCACATGATATGGTTCTGTTGAATTCTTTTTTAAAAGTTTGAAAAATAATATTCAAAGTAATAAATTTTGACATCGTCTGCGTTGGGAAAAGGGTTAAATTAAAGACGGACAGATGAACGTGCAGGGTGTAACTAAAGTACCCCATCCGCAAGAACGACTCGTTCAAAGTGGTGTATAATTAGAGGCACCACGAGTTAGCAGCTGTTAAGTGGGACGAATCAAATGGAGTCGAATCGGTAGGGGTCGCCAATTTCGGCAATTCCTTTGTAATTTACTTTTCGCGCAGGTGAACCAACAATTAAACGCGTATTTTCTTCCATAGAGAAACTCCAATTTCACCTAATCTCTATTATTGTTGCGTAGACTTAAGGTAGATTAAGTTTTTCCCTCATTTACCGAGACATATATTCTCCTAATGTGAATTATGTAATTTATTCACAAAAAATATCTTGAGGCAACCATGTGTCGAATGTATGTAAGTATAAAGACTTATGATAAATGCTGAGACCTGTTTATAACGGTGAATTATGCATAGTCCGATTCTAAAGTATAATTACTTTCTTTCGTCATTATAAAAATAAATCATTATGAAATAAGTTATAACTACTTAATCCAAATAAGTCAACAAATGCCCCAGGCGTCTCGCTAAATGGAGACATTATGACGTAAGGAGTCTGGTAAGTGTGGGACAAGAATATGAATTATCGTTATGTATAAAGATGATACAAACCAGTAGAGATGGGCGGTATTGGAAGTTTGAGTTCGGTATCGGTATTCTTAGGGTGGGGGGGGGGGGGTATACCTCGGTATCGGTTCAGTATTGCAGGGTGGTAGACGACGAGACACACTTCCTCCTCCACTGCACAATGCTGACAGAAGAGCGCGAGTGCCTACTACAAAACATCCAAACAAACAAAGAGTATTTCAGCAGCATGACTGATACAGCAAGAATCAAATATATATTAACAGAGAAATTGCTGGAAATTGTTGGTAGATATGGGAACACTTGGCGGCTCGAACTAAATGAAAATAAAAGCAAGGTAATACCCGTTGGACGCAAGGTAGATATGACGAAGAGATGGAGAGTGGGGGAGTTCTCAATCCCCGAAGGGGAAAGCAAACAAATCACTGTAGGAGAAACGGGAGAGTATGAGTATCTAGGGGTAAGCATAAATATAACGGGAAGAGGGGTGTACAGAAATTACTCAGCCAAACTGATTCTGAAGGGGAAAAGAATTCTGAACCAACTAAAACTTTTAGGGAAAAATAGTTTCAACAAGGTCTTTGTGGGGAAAACACTGTGGGAGAGGGTGGGTTTACCAAGTATAATGTATGGCACGGACGTGATTCCATTAAACCAAACCGTTATTAAGAAGTTGGAAAGTACTCAGAATGATGCCGGCAGATGGATAACAGGGTCGAGTAATGCTGCAGCTTTGGAAGCAGTAAGGGGGGAGCTTGGGTGGATGAAAATCAAGGACAGGGTAGATTTGGGAAAACTGTGTTACTTTAACTACTTGAGAAACCTGCCTGACAACCGGTGGTGCAAATTGATGCTCGATACCATTTGGAATTCTAATATAGATACGGGGTGGTCAAAACATGTGAGGGAACTAATGGACAATTACTCTATAGAGGTCACAAACATAGAAGTAGGAATGAAAGAAGGCAAAAGGTTTGTCAAAGAGAGAGTCATGGAAGATTGGAATCGAAACTGGCGAGCAGGGGTTAGCGTGAAAAGATCACTGCAGGGGTTACAATATAAAGAAAAGCCAGCTTTTGAGAAGTACCTAGATGGCACCTTTGGAGGGTCACTGCTGTTCAAACTGAGATCAAGATCACTGGAGCTTCGGGGAAAAATTGGGAGAGATGAAGAAAAGGGATGCCAAATGTGCCACTCTGGAGTAGTGGAGACCCTGGAACATTTTCTCTTGGAATGCCCACAGTATATACCTCATAGAATAAAATTTACTGGAAGAATAATGCAGAAGTGGGGTGAAGAAACAAAGGATAGATGGCTGAAGGGGGACACGAGGGAGAGGGTAGGAATGCTTATTGAAGAAATTGAAAAAGAGGAAGTGAGGGATACTATTAAGCAGTTTATATCTGAATGCTGGGAGGAGAGGAGGGGAAGAGGGGGTGGGGTGCAGGGGGAATGATGGCCTTCTCTTATGAGAACCGCGACAAATCAGCGGCTGGCCAAAGAGTTATTATTATTATTATTACGTGACAACACAGAATGCATCAACAACGTTGCACACTTTGTTTATCACGGTCTTCAAAAAAGGGGGATGTGGCAGCCCCAGGTCGATAACAGCACGTTGAACTAAGTTGAAATATTTTTTTTTTGTACCACCTTACATAAATATATGATTTGTTTTTTCTCTTTTTTCCTGAACAACTAAATGTGTATATTATATATCTTGATGTACATTTGACCATAATGGTGTAGCAGTACAACAGAGAAGTTACATTAATAACTCGTACAGCAGTATTCGGTATTTGACTTGACTGAGATTTGCTGATAGCACAAAAGAGGAAACTACATCAGGAAAAACAGAATAAGTTGTAGTATCATTCTACCACAACGTTATAAATGACACTGCCAATGAGCGCAACCACAAATCATATCTACAGTAATTTTGTGGTTTGTTCTGAAAGCACCTTAATGTTACAAGACCTACTTCAGGCTTTTGCGACTTCAGAGCATGTGCCTTGCCCATGTCATCTTTAGGAGGTCCAGTTGACAATAGACAAAACACCTGAGCAGTGAGTTTTAGTCAGGTCTTGGCTGCCAGTTCCCGGACTCCTGGGTGCACTTTAATTTTACTGATCAGAATTTGATGGATTTTTTATTACAATTTATTGGATAGTATCTATAAGTACTCTTCGATAAACTGTGACAAAACAAAACTTTTATGAATAAAGTATTTATGCAACTAAGAGAATTTTAAGCACATCTGCATGATTTGAATATAGGAATACCAGTACTCTTTTAAGTAAGCTTCCAGCACTCAAACCAAAGAGATCATTGGACAAAACATTTCGCCCCCTGAGTTTCAATGTGTTCTATGTGCCAGTAGGCACATACAACACATTGGAACTCAAGGGGCGATTTGGTAGCATGGAACATCAACTTTGGCATTTTGATTTCTCAACGAAGATGAACATTTCTCTGATTTCCACCTGTTCTTTCCAAAAACGTCAAAAGAGAAACTCGTATATTTTTGACCACGTTTATACAGAATACAGATGACTTTGAACTGACTATTTACACAAAACAAATTTAGTTGGATGACCTTGAAAAGAAAATTATTTATTTTTAGTTTTCTGTTCTATTACTTTGCACTCTTAATTTTAATTTTTCTTTTCTTTTTCTGCAATTTTCCGTAATAAAAGATTCTCATTTCCTATAAATCAGAAAATTGTGTATTCACTTTTTCATTACTTCTGTGGCTTAGCTGCCATTTCCTTTTGTTGTCTCTGGAGTTTCCGTCCATCAGACATTTGGAATAAAGGATCTGTCGATTTAGCAAAAAAGTCAATTATTCTAAATGACATAGCAGAAACACCCAGCGGTGCGGGAGACGCAAAGGAAATGAGATCTGCGTGCGGCACGACACACGAGCGGGCTTGGGAAAATATACACAATGCTGTAATTAATACATCGTTTAATTCCTCATCAACCACACTATCCTTTCCCGTGGCTTCAGAATGACTGGTTTCTACCTTGCATTTTGATCAAACCCGTCGAATGATTAGTATGAATTTAGCAAAAGAGTAGCGACACAGCTGGAAGCCTGGACGCAATGGTCTTAATCATTACAGTTACCTATATATTAATCAGACTGCGTTAATTATTTCGAACTGGGGATAATACTATAAAACTTTTAGAATTGTATTTTCTGGAATTGTATTTTCTAACTGTGACTTTAAATAGGTTGAAATGAACCATTAGCATTTTCAAAGATGTGGCAATTTGCCAGTTGGCAAATTGCCATATCTTTTAAAATGCCAATGATTCATTTTAGTCAGTTATATTAATTTTCCCCACTTCCATTTCGATGGTGAGATTCAACAAAGGGGTCTAGAAAATACAATTGTGAAGGTTTTATAGTATTGGCTCCTGAACGCAAATAATTTTGTACTAAGGAAAATATTACCATCGGCATTGCGATGATGTAGTTAAGGAAAACATACGTGGTATATAGTCTAGCAAGGTTAGGTGAGAGGGAGATCCGTCATTCCCCGAAGGTGACGGAAGTTGTAACCATGGCCACCTCCATTCTCTTCCATGGAGAGTTTTAGCGTGACTTTATTTGTTTCATTATGTACAGTAATTTCTCCTCCAAACGACCCCCCCCCCCTCACGCCCAAGGAAAAGCAATCTCTCCCAACCTTTTGAACTTCGTAGTCTGTCTGCGGTATACCAGGTTTGGGCAGAATCTTGGATGTCCGACACGAAATGGCGGGAGATGGACGTTTCTGAGAGGAAATTTCAGAATCGTCTATTTCCCGCCACCTAATGTCGAACGCCCAAGGTTCGGTACTTATCATTTTTTCTTCCTCTCTCAAATAATAGTAATAATTAAATAAAAAAAGAAAAAGAATAATAATAATAATAATAATAATAATAATAATAATAATAATAATAATAATAATAATAATAATAATAAAAAGAAGAAAAACATAAATAAAGAAAATAAATAAATGAAAACAGAAACACAAGTACCGATAACAATAGGCGAAAGGTTAATCTTGAAAACTGTCACAGCCAATAACGCAACAGTCCACATTTCTTTTCATTTGGACTTTAGTTCACTGCAATTATATGAATCAAAAGTTCGAAGTTCATTATGTGATTTTGAGGACAGGTTGTTGTTTTAATTGATTGAATGTTTATGGTTAATTAAAGAGGAAAGTCAGCAATCAGTGACAGTTTGTGTTGGTGTACGGTCGAGGCGATAATTACGTTTGTGTACCAACACGAATGTGACGTGGTCGTGTTGAAGTTGGGCAAATAATTCAGCGAGAAACAATACGTGGATTAGTATTTTAATCTGTTTAATTTTGACAGGGGTACAATATGCTGTCAACAAACCCGGTATGCAGAATTGTGTCTTTTGAAGTGTCAACTACACATTGAGAGCCCAGCGATAAACAAACAGCAAGGTGAAGCGAAACAAATCGACAATGGTGTTTTTGAACACAATAATGCTCTAATTACCCGAATCTTTGAAACTGTTTAAAAAGCCTTTCCACACAAGACTAGCAGACGATAATTGCAAACAATTCCCGGATAACTTAAAATTTCCATTTGTTTGCCTCAAAAGCATAGCTTAGGAGCACACACTGGAACGAGCTGGTTTTGGGGACGCCAATGGAAAGAAGTAATAAAATTAGAATGGGGATTTTTTGTGAATTTTTTTGCACTCTTCCGTAAATTGCATGATGGGAAATCCACACAGACTAAGTAATTTCGTTTCAGAGAAAATCTGGCGCACACCCACAGAAAATGGGGTCTTTAACCTTTTACCCCAACGTAACAACCGAAACCGGTCGACGTTATTCACAAAAATCACAATTCAATTTTCATTATTTTTACTTTATCTGTCTCAAAAACATAGCTTATGACCCCTCATTGGAACGAGCTCATTGAGCTCGTTCCAATGAGGGGTCATAAGCTATGTTTTTGAGACAAAAAAGAAAAAAAAATAGTTATTCAATAATTTTATTTGCAAGTGTCGTCTGCTTTCGTGTTATTCAAAAGGTTAAGTTACGGTATCAGCACTTTAAAATTGACTCCAAATATGTTTTTTCAGTTCTCAACCAGTTAAAAAAATATCTTGAACGAGTCGTATCTGAAAAGCATTGCACATGGGAGTGGCTACTAACTTCCGGTGAGAATCCGACATCGCGGAATGATATACATCAGAGCTGATGCATTCAGAAAACTCGATATCAACTCGATATCGATCAAAGAAAAAAAGACACCGATAAGAAAATGATAAAAAATAGATATAAGATAACAATAAAAATTTAATCAAACTGACAAACATTTGACGAATCCACCCGGCAATTTTAAGTTTGTTTCCGATTTCGGATAAATTCCTGCTGTTAAAAGGCGGAAACTATCATGGGAAAGTTGACGTCTTTTCGATGTGTCCAAATGAAGCAAAACATTAATATTCAAGAAAATATAATAATGGCTTCTTCAATTATTGTATATCTATCTGTTTCATCTCAATGGGTTATTTGTATTCGGGTTTAAAACGCTCATATCAGCAAGCAAAAAGTCTAGTCGATTCTTCCACTCAACTGGTTCTCTTTTCAAGGGAACTGTGCTATATCAACTTTATAATATGTGTTGATGACAGTTGTGACCGACAAAGAGTGGTATTAAGACCCATATTTCCACCTAAAAACAACATTGTCGAGACTTAATTCAAAGCCGTACTGATTCGACAATAGCAGCAGAAAAACAAACGCTGAAAAGCTAACGAAATGGTTCATCCGTTTGATTTATTTGTCTATTGGTGTTTAACTTCACTTTCAGCATCTGCAGATACATCATGAATGCAACATGGGTATGAAGCCAAGCTTAGCCAATCATTTAAACCTATGCTGCCCGCTGCAGACAACTTCCACCCAAGGCGATGGTTTCTGGGCTTATTCTACCAGTCAAACAGATCTTTTTATCACAGTAAAGTAGCATTGCTTCACTCACGGGGATTCCGGGAAGGGGTGGATCTGTTTGGTTTTTCCCTTGTCCTTAACAGAAATTAGTTGACATGCATACATGGCATTTGCGGGATGTGTTTTACGTGCATTTGTTGTTAAATCTAGTCATGGCTGCTGGTTAGCGCACCCTGTATAAACCGACGTTGGAAAATATGAAACCTGGTGGTATCTTCCATGTCAGTACAATGGCAACGATTGAAAGAGTCCATCTTCATTATTTGGAGGAAGAAAAATATATATTTTTAATAATTATTTAAAGAAATTATGATGTTCCCAAGCCGGAGCATTCAAGAATATGAAAGGGACTGTTTCTGGCTGTAATGGGGACTTTAGGGTTAAGTTTCTTTGACGAATACATCACTGCAAAACAGACTCTATTAATAGGTATTATTGGTTGGTCACAAAGTTTACGTGACATTCAATAACGGAGGAGGGTTGATGTAGAGAAATCCTGTTTGAAACTACCGGGAAAGCCACCAAATTGCATGTTTTAACCGTATACTTTAAAAATTAAACATTTTCCCAGACAGGTCCCACGGACTTCCCTTCTCGACCGGGCAACGCAACGACAGGGGCGGCGGAAGGGGGGGGGTGGGGTGGCTGGGGAGACTTCAGCCCCTTTACTCTTTTTGCCGGGCCATGTTTTTTTGTATGCATATATTTTAACACAACCAATGACTGGTGAGACAAGGGGCGGATCCAGAGCATCCCCCACATTTTCGCCAGCTGTGTTTCTCTCGTACTCGTTCAGTTTCGATGGATTTCGGATAATTGTTTGCAGTAAATGGCAGCAAATGTTGTATACAGTCCGTTAATAAATCGGTTAACTGACGTAGATTGTAATCTTACAGACATACAAGTACCAAATTCACCTCCGGACAAGATAATCCACAGACAGTATAATTGATGTAAACGTCTGGTAAAGCATACAGGTGAGGTCTGTTTGTCAGCTTTGGTCGTTATGCCCAAAGCTGATAAACAGACCTCACCTGTATGCTTTACCGGCGTTTTTTAACGGCTCTCAAAGTGTGAAATCTTTCAAATACATCTGAAAAATCTCAAAATATCCACTCAGATGCATGGAAAGGTGGGTTTTGGTACCCTGGAATTTAAAATTTTTATAACCGAAGACCATCCATTGCCCGATCTCCCCCCCCCCCCTCCCCACACTTCGAAAATCGTTCCGCAGCCCCTGAACAGACATCCTGGTTCGTTCACTAGAGTGTTTCCACCAATATTATTTCCTATCCCGACTACCCACGTGGGGGCGTTGGCACTGTGTACTAAGGCGTACTGCATGTCAATGGTGCACTTGCCTTCAACCAATGCTAACCCTGCTTGTGTGTGGTTTGTACTATTGGGAGGCTGGCAGTTGCTCGCCGCTACTAAGTGGTTTTCTCCAGGTTCTCTGGATTGCCCACCCGTAAAACCGTCAGACACGAGTTGATTCTGTTTATCGAAAGTGTCGTTAAATCTCAATGAAAAATCTCACTTTCGCATAAATGCAAGCATACCGCGTTGAAAGAGTTGAAAAATAAACTAAGTCACAAAAAGAGTGGACGTGTATTTCGATGCCGATAAATACTTCGCGATTGCACGCGCATTATTCATCAATAAAAAGTACAGCAGCACATGTTGTCGTGTATAACCACTTGTGACTGCTATTTCGACTGAATGTGAATAGTCATTGCCCAAGTCATGTCATTCAGCGAAGAATATGTTTTCAACAAAGAAAAACAAGATACAAAACCTCTCGACAGGGTGTCACTGAAGATCACCGTCTTATCGCAATCGTACAGTAGGCTCCAAAAAAACACAAATGAACCAAAAGAAAAAACGTCATACTTGAGCACTTTCTCTGCCATCTGCCAACAGGTTAAGACATTTTTGTCAGAAGCTGCCTCGATAAAATTTACAACAAAAGTTACAGAACCTTTGTTGTCCAAATCAACATCATCAAAGGAACTCCAACAATGTCAGCTGAGAAAAAGCACAAGAAGTTGATTTTGTTATTCTCTGTATATCCACTGAAGCATGCGTCAGATCCCAATGATAATTTGAACATTTAATATCAATTGATAAATTTTAATGTTTGAAAAAATATTTTATAAAATTTTACAACCACTCTTTAATAATAAGCGCACCGGTTCATTGCGTTCAAATTATTTATTCTACAGCCTTTATTCTAGCCCGTTGGGGACCTCATGTATGGTTTTTCAGTGAAATTGCCTTCTGGAGGAACGGCGAGTGTTCGGGTGGACTATTATATACTAGGATAGAGTCTGTATGTGTATATAATTATTATGAAATAAGAGCTAACCCTGCCTTTTTATTCCAAAACGAAAATAAATAAAATTTAATGCGAGAATTTAACACTGTACCTATAAAAAGGCTGAATGTTAACGAAGATGCGCTAGCCACATGCATATTCTGCGATTTATGCAATAAATACACAGAAAGACACACGCGCCTGAATGGGTTAATCGAGTGCCAGCGCGGAAGGATAAAACGAGAAGCCGAAGGCCTCGAGTTTTATCCTTTCGCGATGGCACAAGTGCAATATCGATTAACCCATTCACACACGTGTGTCGTGCTCTGTTTATTACACGCCTTCACGTCTATAAAAAACAAGTATTAGAAGGACACTCAGCAGTTCATTTGACAACTATCAACAAAAACAACACATTTTATCGCTAACCAAATTTGCGAGGGGAATCCGTGATACTATGTCGTCCCCTGAGTTCTATTGTGTTTTATGTGCCTACTGGCACATAGAACGCATTGTAACTCAGGGGACGATTTTCATCTATCACTAGCGATTCAAACAGTAATTGCGTTGCACGATTTGTAGAAAATTCCAGTGAAATTTCGTTTCTATTTAAAAATAGTCCGTCCGTCAACGCTTTCCGTTCCGCACATATGTGCGGAACAGATTGTCATTTTCCGCGTGGTTTAGTGTTGCTGTAGATGATGATTTCGTGTATTGGCGTGGAATCAGTGTAAACTTTGGGGAAAAGATGAAAACTGACAAAATCTTGAAGATTTGTCATTTTTCGTATTTTTCCCTACTGCAGTTTGCACACCTCTCTGGAAAGAGCCCAAGAAACTGGATTCAGTGAACTCTCAACAGCTATAATTTGGATATAAACACAATGGCTATTATTGTAAACAAAAACCCAAACATATTTGTGTTTATTTTATGCTACCCTTTAAGATAGAGAGAATGTTTGAGATGATTTTCAATATTTAATGTCACGACAGATACAAGAGAATATCTCCAGGAAGTGACGCACATTACGCATTGAGTTTGGATCGACATGACTGCACGCTGCTTTCGGCTTTTGGGTGTTTTAGGTTTCGCTCTACAGTTTCGCATTACTGCACAGTAGCCGTAAAATTCTAAACTAAGGGCATATGTTGAAACTAATGCCATGTAAATTGGAGATGTATTTTAGTGTCGGATATATGATCACATTTGGCTATTTGTTGGACAAGAAAATTTGAAGTTTTGGTGACAGTGTTGGCGTCCGATGCATAGGGGTAAATTACCAGAGGAATTATGGGAAATAAGGGCTACGAAAAATTTGCTATTTTTTAAAATGTAATTTTTACACGGAGTTGTTACCAGTCATGTAACTAAAAAATGAGACGAAAACATTTGTTTTTTCACATTTTAGAAACAGGGATGATCTACTCTAGGGTAGGTAAGTGGGGGTAATGGAAAAAGTCTGCTTTTGAGGCTGCTGGGTGGCTAACAATGACTGGTTTCGGCATTTTTTTCATGCAATTTTCCAGGTTGAAGCCTTGCATTTGACAGTATATTATTTCACCCACATTCAGATTGGTTATTTCTACTTGACCAGACAGTGTTTTATGTTTTTAGTGGATTTGGAAAATATAATACAGGTTATCGGTCAGATAACTAAGTTAAAGAATATTCGCATTTGAAGAGAGTGTATGGCGAGTAATCTTTGGAAATGCTTGAAAAAACTGTGGAGCGGAACCTTAGGTGTATTTACGTTAATTACAATTAAAACGCGTTTTAATTACAAATTAAAACACCGCAACGCCTATAACAAACTCAATACCTACTACTGTCGTTGCGGAAGCTTTCTGAAACCCTATGACCCGTTGGAAACACAGCATATTCAAAGACTTCCCCATAGACGTAAAACTGTTACAAGTGAAAACAAAAATTCCTCGTGATACCAAAATATTTCGGCCCAGCGTGAGCACTGTTCATATTCACAGGTTAGAAATACAGTTCTGGAAAATATTATTGTAAAGGTTTTATATGACTGGGCCCTGTATGTCACGTAAGATATAGGAAAACATCCTAAACAAAGGCAACAAACTGAAAAGTGAATTTTGGGCTTCATCTCTGAGATGGCCCGTAGTACATTTGTAGTACTCGTTCATTTAATACTGCAAATTGGTTGTCAACACTGAGTTAAAACCCTACGTCTAAGGTTAAATGTATTTATACCATTATTACCTATTGTACTCAAAATGAAAAGCCTATGACATAAATTTTAGCTTTATACACGAACCGTGGTGAACACGCCAGCAATGGGATTTCAGTAGTCAAAATTTACACCTACAGTGGAACTACATCCAAGTTGACCTTTGGTGACGTCGACCTGAATGCGAACTTGTCTAAATTTATCGCTCGTCGCCTCGCGAAGAGTGAAATGAAAGTGGCAATGATTTATTACGTTTTTAAATGAGTTTACCCCATAAAACACCAAAAATTAACAAACATGCATTGTCTCATGTTAATCAAGCATCCATAACTCGAAATAGTATGTTATTAAAATGAAAAAAGTCCTATTTCTTTTTCTATTTCGTTTCGGTGATAAAACTGACAGCGGAAGTACCGCTCACCGATCCTCGTGTAAACAAAAACAAATTCGCACGTATGTGCGGCTGCTGCTCAGTAAAATCGAGAAAAAATAATAGCGACTCTTAATAATCTGACGATTATGGTATAAATAAAATATACCAAAGTAGCTTTGTGTACCAAATGTTCACCACTCGTGGTGAAGTGGTGTTAACCGCGCGCCGAAGGCTCGCGGTTAACACCACTTCACCACGAGTGGTGAACATTTGGTACACCAAGCTACTATGGGTATATTCTATATATTTCTTGTGAACAATCAGCAAGTTAAATAAAGATTTATAACGTGTACGCTTTTTTAACTACAATTACTGATTCCATCTGAAGTCTACTATTTGAATGTCTGCGCTCCGAGTAGCAGGAACTTTATGAGAATGCCGGGCAAATTACTGTTGATGGCTCCAGAATCAATAACAGGTTGTATACAGTCCACTGATCTATTGGGCTTTCATGGACGTGAAGTAATGAAGTAATTTTAATAACATCAATAAAATGACTCGGCACGCTACATATACTGATTGCATGGATTCGGTAACATTTAGTTTTCATTAGCCTGAAACATGACTAAATCTACGCAATCGTGAAAGAGAGCAAAACCTCAACATTGTCTGTCATGTAGGTAGTCGAGGATGATTTATTCAACGCCGTAAATGCTACAGTCGTTTCTATAGGAAGCGTAATGGCGGTAAATTGCTCGTCATATTGATAAACTGCCGACGTACAACCCTCAAAGTGCAATATCATGTCGGATTTGAATAAATTTTAAATTCCATCCAACGATTTAGTAATAACTCATCGACAATTGGTTTCCTTCGCAATACACGATGTACAAACTGTAGCTTGTTCTAGTATCGGTCGAGCAACAATGCGGCTCTTTTCGTAAAATAACCCACGGAAGTGTACATTGATTTTCCTTCAGTCCGCGTTAAAATAATATTAGGAGCACAAATGATGGAGCTGGGGACGAATGATTGTTTTCACTGTACAAACGCCCTATATATTTTTCAAGAGTGTGTCAATTCGACTGCAAAAATATCACGATTTTTAACCCTAGACACACGAATAAAAGATACTCTTGCAAATACATTTCTGGAATAACGAAAAATGTTCACTCGTCTCCTCTAAAACACAGCGTATGTCCCCAAATTGGAACGAGCTCAACGAGCTCGTTCCAATAAGAGTTCATAAGCTATGCTTTTTGAGACAAAAATTAAAAAAAAAATAATTTAAAGTCGAATTTTTGTGAATACCGCTGGCGTTGGTGTTGTTTTATTATGTTGTTGTTTTTGTTGTTATTGTTGTTGTTTTTGTTGTTGCTGTTGTTGTTGCTGTTGTTGTTGTTGTTGTTTTTATTGTTGTTGTTGTTGTTGCCGCAAAAGAATGTTTGCACCATCTCGTACATTCTCGATGTGATCGAACACAATCTGACAGTACCAGTTGTGGGGTTAATACAGTACTGGCGCACTCTCCTACATGAATATTCCTATTCTGAGATAGGTGCTGTACAGCAGGATAAGATAAATTTTATTGGGACTTAACGACACTTTCGACAGCGAGGGTCACCTCGTGTCGGACCGTTTTACGTGTGGATGAAGCCGGTGTACCTGGAAAGACCCACCTACCAGCGGCGAGCAATTGTCAGACTCCCCAATGTATTAACTCCGTACAAGAAGGGTTAGAAGTGATTGGAGACAGGTGTAGCATCGACGTACAGTGCGCCTTGGTATACAGCGCCACCTTGACCCCACGTGGGCAAATGGGATTAACTGTCCTGACCAATGACACAACGTAGTTACAACTGGTGGGGATCGACTTTTGAACCTTTTGATAAGAAGACCAATGCTGTCACCGCTGAGTCACCACGAGCAAGATCACTATGTAGTTTTAACCCTTTACTCAATGTAACGACCAAAACCGGCCAGCGCTATTCATAAAAATCACCATTCAATTTTCATTATTTTTTCTTTTTTTGTTCTCAAAAAAATGGCTTATGGCCCCTCATTGGAACGAGTTCGTTCCAATAAGGGGTCATACGCTATGTTTTTGAGGTAAAAATGAACAAATTTAGTTATTCAAGACTTTTATTTGCAAGTGTCGTCTGCCTTTCGTGTTAGGTAAAGGTTTAATGTAAACCGATCCAGAAGATATCCGCCACGGAGGTCAATACACAAAATTTGCTCCATTGAGAAAAAGACAGTTGTTAACATGAGTGGCGAAACTTGTTCATATTTATCGTAAAAAATAAGTTTACCCCCCCCCCCCCCTCCTCTCTCTCTCCGCCACACACACCACAAAAACATTAAAATAAAATTAATAAAATAAAATTTAAAAAAAACCCAAGAACAATCATTAGAGTGCACAAAAGGTCAGTTATTTTCAAACTAAATGTCCTGACCATGAAATGTCAAACGTTTAAGAAATATAACAATTCATATCTTGTTTGACAAATCTCTGTGGGCTCTGTTTTAAATAATTTGTAATTGGTTTCATGCCAAAATTGAGTCTTGCAGATCACAGAACAGGTTTGACCTCAATGGTTTTAGAGATAACGCACTAAATTATTATTGGACTTCAACCTTCAACTGAAATATTCAAGAAATAACAACCATGAAAACCTATCCATCCAATATAATTTTATTCAGACGTTATCGGCTTTGAAAATGAAAGTTATTCAGATTTTATTCGTCACTTGGCACTGTGTGTCCACTTTTACACCAAACTGACCATTACCAGACGTCAGTCAGAAATGTTTGTGATTCCCAGGAATTTATGTAGCACGCTGGTATTCGTTAATTAAACAAACTTTGCCAAATTACTGAGCAGTGGGGATAACAGTTGGTGGGTCACTTCTTGTTAACAGGTTAAATTGTTCTGACATTTTAATAGACTGTATGTTGTTGGAAAGTTTAAGTTTCCTGCCAAGGCTGTATGGTATCCAGACACCCACGCTGGAATATTTGTTGTCAGAAAAATATGAAGTCAGAAAAGGTGACGTTCGTGAAACGTCTCTACTCTGTCTTTTTTAACCTCTTTGGGCACTGGTGGTATCTTCCATGTCAGAGCAATGCCTGCGATTGGAAGAATCCATATTCAGTTTTTTGGGGGGAGACCAATCGATATTTTCAACGTGTAGCCTTTGGGCTACACGTTGAAAATATTGATTGATCTACCCCACACCAAGGCTGTACGTTGAAAATATTAATTGGTCTTCCCCACACATTCACTTAGTACCCATCCTACTTTATGGGATTGTGACGGATTGTGTTCCTGGGCTGGAAAAGTGGTCTCTCGGGCTCAAAGGGGGTGATATTTACCTTTGTGTCCGATTTCAGTGTTTTTGATTGCCCAACTACTAATCGTACCAAACGTATCAGACCTATGCCCACTCGAAAGACAAACTATCAATTCTTTCTTCTTGGATTCCATCAATGCTGACTTATATGACGACAAAAAACGGAATGGTTCGAATAAACTGAGGACGTACCGTACGTTCAAAGAAAATTATATATTATAACCTTACCTTGAGAAACGCATAATCCCGAAACATCGACAAGCATTATCTAAATTCAGACTCAGCTGCCATAGCTTAGGGATTGAACGAGGTAGATACCACCATGTACCCGAAAATCATAGGCTATGCTGGCAGTGTAAGTCGGTAGATGACGAAACACACTTTCTACTTCACTGTTGTTTACTGAATATGGAGCGAGAGAATTTGTTAAGGCACTTAGGGATGGGCGAAAGTTTCTATAACAGCAATGATGACAAACAGAAACTCAAGCTCATTCTAAAGTGCGATGATACAAAATCCCTGAATAACGTGGCGCATTTTGTGTACCATGTGCTACAGAAAAAGGGAGCCTGGTAGCCCCAAGTAGACAGCAGTGTCCAATAAAGAACGATGAAGAAGAAATGGGTAACAGTGAATTTCACACACATACATATATTTTGGTGAGTGTCTAGGTGGAGTATGCGCGTGTGCAATGGCAAAATGCATAAAATGTTGTTGAAACCTTGTTTTGTAAAGAAAGATTATGTTATGGTATTATCTACTGTACACTTGAACGTAATGGTGTAATCGTACAATAAAGATTGATTGATTGACTAATAATAGTTTTATTTCATTATATGAAAATAGATAATTTTCCTGTAAATTCAAAGAACTAAAATGCATCCAAAAGAAGTATTTCCGCAGGATACTAGTAAAATGGACATCTAAATTTCGAAACCCTTCCCTCCATGCAAACATGATTTGGGTTTATCTTATAAACAGTACAATCGCACCCTTGTTTCTTTTAAATTGTTAACAGGAGTCTTCGAGGACGGTGTCATTGTGAATGGTTGCCTGTCGGAACAGTGAACGCTGATGTTGAAGTCTTCAGGGTGTGTCACTGTGAATGGTCGCCAGTAGGAAGGAAGTCTGAGCGCTGATGTGGAGATTGTCTCGGACGCCTGAAAAATGGTTTTAAAGTTAGAAATACAGCTGAGCTGTATTATGGTAAAGAGGAATAAAACAAAATCCATTTTAATGGGAAAGTAAACCAGAATCTCTTCGGTTTAACAACTGAGTGAAAAGAAAAGCACACCCCCAACACCAGTTAACCCACCCCACTAGCATACACAACCATCCTGCTCTATACCACCGTTTTCAAACGGAGCAAGGAACCGGCTCCACAACAGAATTCCACTTAATCATTAACAAACCCTTAACAAAAACTCAACGTTAGTGAAACAACGTGAAGAATGATTCTTATCGTGTCCTAGAGAATCTTGGCCGTTATCAAGGCATGCGATCGGGTTAGAGGATATTCATAAATTGGGGGATATCTACGAATTATCTACAGGGTTATTTCGGGGTTTCGTAAACAATTTTTATTCACTGAAGAATGACGGGAAACCGCGTTATCAATTCTATATTACCGGGATGCTGGCCAAAACTTTACAGATGTGGTATTATGGCTATATATATGTGAAATGTATGACAAAAGGTTCTGTGATAAAACAAGGAGAGCGTCTGTACAAGGGCGTGGCCAGGCTAAAAGAAGTTGAGGAAACAAAATATTTTTCGCGGCCAATGGCAGCACTTCACTTTTCCTCGCGCTGGGTTAAGAGTGGGTATTATCTATAGGAGAAGGTCCAGAGTTTACCCAGGAAAAAACATTAACTGTTCATGCAGTTGGAGCATTCTGCATACGGTTTTATTCCTTTGAATCATTATGGTGCCTTCCAAGTAAATTCAGTGACAGCAATTGGAACAGTCCATATTCATTACTTGGGGGCAGACCATTCAATATTTTCATCGTGCAGCCCTCGGGCTGCACGTTGAAAATATTGATTGGTTATCCCACATATTCACTGAGCAGTCATCCTACTTTGAGAAACTGATTAATTTATTGTTGTTTAATGTTACATATTTCTGCACAATGGCTAATCGTGACCAATACATAGAGATAAAGTCAAGTTCAGTCAATCGTTCACACCCATGTTGCCCATCTTAGAGGACTTCACCCCTGGCATTGGTGGCTGGTTCCTATTTCACCAGTAAAACAGAGATTGTTTCACTATAAACAAGCACTGCTTCACTTTACGGGATTCCTACGGGAGAGTTGATGAAATTCATGTCCCTGCTCTAGAAAAGTGGCATTTAGGGTCCAAAGGGGTCGGCTTAATAACAAAGAAAGAGAAAGGTTAACTATAGCTAAATGGCCCAAGAAATATCAGGGCGAGAGAACATGAACCAGTTTCAGGAATTTCGGACATAAATGGTGTATGAGGTTGACATTTTTCAGAAAGGTGAGGGAAAGTCCCCAATCCTACGGTAGCTGCGTAGCTGTGTGTGTGTGTGGGGGGGGGGGGAGGTGGAGGGTGGGGAGGTGGGCACACGTGTAAAAGCGGTAATGCAAACTTGATTCGTGAATTGTGGTTTGCCCAAAGCTACAATTTGTCCAGTCGTTTTGTACATGCACGGGAGTCGATTCTCCCGATTTTAACTCAAAAGTCAACGCACAGAAGCGAAAACATGGAGGTTCGGTGGTATATCAGGGCGACTGTAAATATCAAATATTTGCACTTTATAATGTGCAGTCAAGGGTCTCAAGCACAGTTCAAACAGATAAATGTTTTTTTGAAAAGAGGATCTGCAAAAAGAACAGACTTTATAGTAAAATTTAAGAAAGAAGCGCCGGAAATTGGGCCTCGACCAAGCCTTGGCGAGGCGTCCTGGTCTAACTTACTGGATGACGTTCATAAAGTCAATTTCATCATAAACCAGAGACAAATTCAAAATTGTGTATATCGCTTAATAAAGGATGGCCATATTGACTAAGAAGCAAACAAGGCACCCGATATTTCTCAAATGACGTGGCTGTAGGTCGAAGAGTTCTTTAGATGGGTTATTTAAAAAATATGCGTCAGCTTTGAGGAGAACCTAGAAGGCTCGTTTGGCGGTCATTGTTGTTCAAAGTGAGATTTCAGTCACTGGAGTTGAGTGGAGAATCGGGAAAGGCGAGGGAAGTGTGTGCCAAATCTGCAACATTGAAGTAACGGAGATCCTAGAACATTTCATTTTATAATGCCCAAAATATGTGCCTTGTAGAACAGGACTCCCCGAGAAACAAATGGAAAAATGGGTTAAAAACACGAGGGACAAGTGTATGACCAATAACATGAGGGAAAGAATCAATGATTTAGTTAGGGATATCCAGAAAGCACCAGTGTTGGAATTATGAAACAGTTTGTGACTGAATGTTGGGAGATTAGGGGGAGTGTGGGGGAGGAATACCCCGGCGGGGGACGGATTGATGAAAGCGTCCTCGTCTGAGGACCGCAACAAATCAGCCGAATGCTAAAGAATTATTATGTAAACAATGTGCTGTTTAGCGGTGCGTCCGCTAAAAATAAAGTCCCGTGCCTTCTATATTCTTAATCATTGTTCCAAAATTGTATGGAAACAACAAAGCTACATTTTAGATACGTGGCGAACAGAAAGTAAATAGACGAGGCGACAACAGTTTTAAATTTCCGCGCCAGAATACAACTCTGTAACCAGGTATTACTTCCGCTATAATATTGAACGGCAGTGCATTATCGCTTTTATAAGGTTCATGGACAGAAACACGATACAAATGTTTAACCCTTTACCCAACGTAACGGCTAAAACTGGCCAGCGCTATTCACAAAAATCGCCAATTAATTTTAATTATTTTTTCATTTTTTGTCTCAAAAACACGAGCTCGTTCCAATGAGGTGTCATGACCTATGTTTTTGAGACAAAAATGAAAAAAAATAGTTATTCAAGAATTTTGTTTGCAAGTGTCGTCTGCCTTTCATGTTAGGTAGGTAAAGGGTTAACGGACATACAATGTAATCTTCTACGTTTCTTACGACAAAACATTTTCAGAATCACAGGCGCTTGGTGGTTCAAACTTTGTCTTTAACATGCAAGAAAAGAGGTTGAATCACGCAGACTCGTAGCAATGAATGTTCACATGCCTTAAAATTTGTCTAGGTTCTCGAGAATCGTTTTGATTCTCGCCAACTCCTGCTACGAGAATCATGTTTCAGTTTCTTGAATAATTTAGAATCTGGTAGTACCATTATACCCTCGTGAGTGCAACCAATACATATGCCACAGCAGAAAACAACAAATATTTATATTTTTACTGGGGTTCAACCCTGAAGGGTCTAGACATAATTTTTTTGGAGTGTCTCACATGTACAGAGGGAACACATGCTCTAACATGGAGTAGTTTGGTGGCTTTACTGGTAGAAGTTACAGTACCTTGGCAAAGGTATCTAGCGAAGTCTTAGCTGCCTGCGTAACAGGCATCCAAGACTTCACTAGACACCACTGCTAAGCTAAAGTGTTACCTTGTTATGAGGGAGCAAAAATAAGTAAATTTCCACAGACCTACGAGGATACGTTCAGAATCTATGAAAAGAATCAAATGAATATTTTCCGAGAATTAAAGCTGATTCTCAGTGTTTTCCTTGAGATAATTATTTGCGAGAATCAATTCTGACTCTCGCATGAATTTTAAGCCCTGGTTCAAATGTTGTCATCACCTTTTTAGAAACACATAATTTCTTTTTCGCCAGTTAAAAGCCTAAAAACTATCACAGAGACCATTTTGTTTCAAGCGTAGAAGATAACTGGTGGTTTCAAAATGTTGTTCTAATACTTTATCAAAACAAGAACAGAAAATGTCGCTTTGGAAAAACAGTCTTGAACGAATAAAATTTTCACTTTTTGTGCCTCAGAAACATAGCTGATCGGCCCTCATAGTAATAACATTTTGGCCGGCCGCTGATTTGTCGCGGTTTTCGGATGAGAAGTCCTTGGTTACCCCTGTGCTCCCAACTGCCTCCCTATTCCCACGCTTCATCTCTCCTCCCAACACCCGGAGACGAACTTCTTGATGACATTCCTTGCCCCATTCTTCCCAATCTCTCCGATTAGCATATTAACGCTCTCCTTTGAGTCTCCCGATAACCACATGTCCTTCATTCTCCCATCCCACTTCCCCATTATACTCCCAGTGAATCTTATTCTTTTAGACTGGTATTTTTGGGCATTCTAGAAGAAAGTGTTCCAGGGTCTCCACCACGCCCTCAAAACACACCTTATGAGAATTAATTGGAACGCGCTCTACGAGCGCGTTCCAATTAATTCTCATAAGCTATGATTTGAAACAAAAATAATTGAAAATATAATAAAATTTGAATGCTGAAATTTATGAATAAGCTGTAGTTATGGCCATTATGTTATGTTGAGAGCTAAAAATAGAGACAAATTTAATTTGCCTTCAGATGGTTCAAAGTTTCTGCTGTTATTGGAACATAGGTTTTCAAAACACCTCTAATTGGATTTGTATTTATATACCTCAAACTCGGAAAGTGGCGCGCTTTGTGGACAATCCATCCACCTCCATTGCTTCAATGTGGGCTACTTGAACTAGAACAACTATCACGTATATTTGTTGGTTTGTATTTTTTTTTATTTTCTTTGCACTATTAAAATTAACACTTATTCTCTCTCTCTCTCTCTCTCTCTCTTTCTCTCTTTCTCTCTTTCTCTCTCTCTCTCTCTCTCTCTCTCTCTCTCTCTCTCTCTCTCTCTCTCTCTCTCTCTCTCTATCTCTCTCATCCTCTTAAACCTATATTTCCAACAGATACTAGAACAAACACATAGTGACCCAGCTCGTTCCCAAACTTAGTGATCAATATACACTTGTTATCTGTCATAAATGATCTTATCTGTTTGTAGTATTATTATATATATGGAAACGACTACAATAAGCCTGTGGCTCACTGTCGAATCCAATCCACATACTATTGTACATTACTATCTGATACTATTGGAAATAAATATTGTTTAAACTAAAACACTAAAAATCTCACGAAAAACGCTTCCCAATGAGACAGCAGCAATAAAATTTCAATAATTATGTTGTTGCCAAATCCTTAAAACAACTCGGCTTTAATACTTCTGATGTTCGGCGCAGGGTTTTAATAATAAAAGAAACACTCCGGATTATAACAAACGGAGCGGCAATAATCTCTCGCGGTGTGTTATTGAACAGCATGTCTTAATCTACTAACGGAAATTGGTCTGTAAGCTGTGTGGCACATCAGGTGTCACCTCTGCGCTCACGAGGTTTAGTCATATGAATCCGCTTATCAGACCACCGATTGGAAATAACCATGTCAAATACCGGGCATACACAAACAATTACGACATGTATGTTTGTTTTTATAGAAAATTTGTCCTTCTCTACCCACGCGTTGTTTGTTGAAGGAAAACCTGTAATTTAGAAGAAAGATATGCAGTGCAACACCACCATATGCGAAATACACACGCGAAGAAAAATTCGTTCGTTCGTTCGTTCCGTCCATCCGTCCGCGCAATAATATGGGAGTTACGAGTTTTTTTGTCCGGACAGGCATTATGAGCTTACCGAAATATTATGAGCTTATTTGACCCAACGAATCGCTCTTTACCCAGCGAATCGCCCGCATCCGCCCGCGTAATATGCAAATTCAGCAGTTGAAAAAAATATTATTTTTCAAAAAATTTCAACAAAACCATATCATGTGACCCCTCGTTGGAACGAGCTCGTCGAGCTCGTTCCAACGAGGGGTCACATGATATGGTTTTGTTAAAATTTTTTGAAAAATTTGAAAAAATTAAATTTGAAATAATAAATTTTGATATCGTCTGCGTTGGGTAAAGGGCTAAGCCTTTTTTTGTCATCACAAGTCTAGTATATACTCGCACTGTCACAAGCGTTCTAGCGGTTGACACTGGAGTATGTTTACTGTTACACGCCATTCCAGTAAAGCCTTTTAGAAGAGAAGTCTATAGAAGAGACGTATAAACAAGGAGGGCTGGTTGGAAGTTTACTTGTGTAGTTACAACTTAGTCAGTCATGTTTCGACGGCAGAGTTTATGGATGTGGGAGATGAGGGTGTTTGAAATAACCACTCTTCGGCCCCAGAATCAGCTTCGGTTCCTAGTATACTACATATTGTGAAAAATAAACTTGCACGACATATTATCATGTTCTGCACCACAAGTTGTCGTCTAAGGAGCAACTCGCTCTGCTAACCTTCACCCAACGTAACGGTCAAAACCGGCCAGCGCTATTCACAAAAATCGACAATTAATTTTCATTATTTTTTCATTTTTTGTCTCAAAACATAGGTTATGACCCCTCTTTGGAACGAGCTCATCGAGCTCGTTCCAATGAGGGGTCATAACCTATGTTTTTGAGACAAAAAATGAAAAAAAATAGTTATTCAAGAATTTTGTTTGCAAGTGTCGTCTGCTTTTCATGTTAGGTAAAGGGTTAAGACGACTGTACTGACATTTCGATAGGAATTCAGCTCGTCGAGCTCGTTCCAATGAGGGGTCATAACCTATGTTTTTGAGACAAAAAATGAAAAAAAATAGTTATTCAAGAATTTTGTTTGCAAGTGTCGTCTGCTTTTCACGTTAGGTAAAGGGTTACGAAAACTGTACTGACATTTCGATTGGAATTCAGTCATCTATTAACACGCTATCAATTTTATGTCAGCTACGACGAGAAATTAAACAATGCCTGGAATGGGAAAATCTAATCAAACTCTTCCAATGATATGATGGCGACGATGCATGTCATTTCTTTGAATTTTCCAAGAGACAAGACATGGGATCCCAATAATCTTTAACAATATCTTTTTCTACTTTTAACTATTACATGCAGTACATAAAGAAATTGAATCTATCGCAATTGGGTCATGTCTTACTTACACCGGACGACACTGTTGTCCCATGGACACATATAATAACAAACAAAATTGCATTATCATAATGAAGGCTATGGTTTTCAATTTAATTTCAACACGTCGACAATCCACTGATTTGTCGCGGTTCTTACATGAGAAGGTCTTGGTTGTCCCTATGTTCCAAAATGGCAGTCCCTCCCCGAACCCCCAAACATCTTAACACCCAGAAACGAACTGTTTAATGTTATAAAGCACTTCTTTCTTGTTAGTTACACCGATCAGCAAATTAACCCTCTCCTTTCCATCACACATTATACAGTACGGCCGGCGTGGATTGGCCACTTTACACGGGTGGGTAATATTTCCACTCACGAAATAATATTAGATTCCAACACTACTTATAGGAATACTCATCAAAAATGTAAAACCCGGTGCTTTATAAATAAAAAATTGTTGCTAATGACTTTTATTACCTGGTAAACACATGCGTGGACATTACTGCCCACACGTGGATTACGACCAGTCCACGGCGACTTTACTGTACACACAGTGAATCTCGTTTTGTCAGTTTGAAATTTTGTGCACTCTAAGAGAAAGTGCCCCAAGGTGTCCTTTACTCCCAAAATACACGCTTGGCACTCCTTGGCACCGTCTTTCCCAATTTTTTGCTAAGCTCCAGTGACCCCGGTCTTAATTGGAGCAGCAGTACCCGCCTACACCAAAGAGGCCATCCCGGGACTCCTGAAATACTGGTTTCTCCTTCTGACTCAGGCTTCCCAAAGACCTCTCTGCAGTTTCTCACCGATTTAGCGAATAATAATCAGTTCTTATCAAAAATAAAGCGACGTGAGTAGGTTGACGGAAAATATAACATCAATGACGTTAACGCAGAGGCATAAAAATAATAGAACATTCCCCTAACTGAAAATACTCTACGCCAGAATATTGAAAACACTTACAAAAGCGATGCAAGCGTTCCAAGCGATACGATGAAATAACAGAGATCAAACTTTCAGCTCATTTTGCAATTTCTTCATGGTATGCTTCCTCCATTGTGAGCCTCGCTGTACTGCAAAGACAAATACTAGCTACAATGAGAACAATATAGACAGTGAAATACAAAATCACTGAATATAATTTTGATGCAACGAATCGTTGCGTCAAAATTGAGTTCAGTGATAACATGTTCCACATATGATAGTGAACTAAGTTCAGATAATTATTGTCTTTGTTCTTTAGCAAATCAAAACAAAACCCAAAATATTTTATGTCGAAATTGCAAAATGAGAAGAACAATTTGTCAAAAACTGCATACGGCTGACAATTAGAAGTGATCTCCCCTTTGTTCATTAATCTATCAAAATGTTGGCAAGATGATAACCGCTCACGTTTAACAAGTACGAATTCTGTCATTTATTATTGATCCTGGCTGCTAGTTCAGTGTATAGAAAAGTAGTCGAAAAAATAGATTCGTTATTGAGTTTCTCGGTAACCTAATACAGAAAATACGGTGTAATTTGATTCGATATTGGGCGTGGGCGTGGGCGAAGCTCTCGGCCAATATGGAATCAACTGATATCGTATATATCATACAGATCGTCGCCCATCAATCAACCATACTCAGTTTTTTTGTTTGCATTTAACTTACATCGCTGTCGTGGAACTGATATGACGTATCCAGTCTTTTCTCAGTTTTTGAAGAAAACGAGCAATACTTTGTGTTTGAGTGTCCTCTGTGGTCACTACAGAGACAGGAATTGCAGAACAAAATAAGCAGGTTTAACATGACTTTAGATAGTATTCTTTTCGGTGATTTATCTTTGTCTATTCGGATAATCTTCAGATTTTTCAAGCTTTCCACGACTATATTTTAGATACGGGACGTTTTCAAAGGAATGGGTAAACTGTGATAAATTCCAAACTCTCTCTGTCTCTCTGTCTCTGTCGCTGTCTCTCTCTCTCTCTCTCTTTCTCTCTCTCTCTCCAGAGAGAGAGAGAGAGAGAGAGAGAGAGAGAGAGAGGGTGGGGGGGGGGGGGGGGGCGAGACTGGAGAGAGGGGGTATCAGCCTATTTCAGTGGCCACAACTGTACTGTAGCTGTCATAAATCTAATAGACCAATACGTATTTCAGTGTTCGAAAATGTCTGTTTGTTATGCGAAAAATCACCCCAGATATACTGAAGAATGGATTTTCCTCTTTTTGTTGCCCTCCATTGCACATGCCCTTGCACCCATTTATTATCTTTTGTAATTTGGGAAATGTATTTAGAGAGACGTTGTTATAGGCTATGCCTGTTCGTCAATTTCTATTTCGAGAAATAAAATTATGTTTAAAAAAAAGTATCCAGGCCAAGAGTACCATGTACATTTTTAGTTATACTATTATTCTCCTTCTTTATATTATATACAAACATATTTTTGTATTTCTTTTAATGATTCCCTACTTTTTCTATGCATTACGGTTGTGTAATAAAGTATTCTATTCTATTCTATTGCGTCACCATCAAACTGTGCAATTAATATGATTGGATGAACCACATGTGTCTTTATGCAACTGAGAAACTTGAATTAAAATGATCTGAAAAAGCATACACGATAGACCCATTTGTACACAACACTAAAGTTATAGACACGTGCATATATGTGTCTGTGCATGCAGGGCGGGATTTGGGTGATGGAGGTTACACACATCGTCGAATGAGGACACGCAAGACTTCCGTTTAGATCTTTGGCCTGGAAGAGGACGCTCCATTTTTTAAAAGGGTCCGTGCCCGTATTTTGTTCACACGAAAATACTTCCGGTATATTGTGTGTGTGTGATTACGCAAGCGCGTGTGTTTTTGTGTGTGAAGGATAGTTCATATATATTTTTGTCCTGGATGCTATGGGATGGTTCTGGCTCGCGTCGTTCCGGTACTTTTTTAATTGTCAAGTATGGTGTTTGTCCGCCTCGCTTATGCCTCTTTTCATGATCACTTCTCACGTTAAGATGTCCGGGAACGACACTGCGTTTTCCTATTCGTCGCTGTCCAGCGTGGGAGTTGTTACTGCCGATATTGATGGTTATCAGTATCAGCGGCCGGTGGGTGTCTTCGACCACATACGAGCACTCCATTTATGAATAACTGTGAGGTTAGCTACCCCATGGGAGAATACTATCACCCCACGAGACCTGGATGACATCACATGGTTCCCACTTCCGGGGCAGAGGTAAAAAAAAAGAAACACTACTGAAAAGTTAATGTAAGAGAAAGACGTATATTTCGAACGAATATCTCCGCAAGGGCAATTTTGTCCGCAAGCCGATTCCGTCCGCATGTCGCAAGCAGATTGTGTTCGCAAACGGGTTGACTGTGTCGAGCCGATTGTGAGCGCAATAAATCAAGCCGATTGTACCCGCAGCCGATTACACCCACAAAATGGGATCTGATTGTGTCCGCAGGTCTGCCTGATAGCACAACCAAGGACCTGTACCATAAAACATTTACAATTGTATTTTCTAGAATTGTATTTTCTACTCATTAATATAACCGACTAAAATGAATTATTAGCATTTTTAAAGATGTGGCAATTTGCCAATTGGCAAATTGCCACATCTTTGAAAATGCTAATGGTTCATTTCTACCCATTTAAAGTCGTAACTAGAAAATACAATTCTCGAAAATACAATTGTAAAAGCACTGTAGTACTGGGCCCTGCAGTTCTCTATTTGCAGACATTGCGGACGCAATTGGCTTTGTGAACCAATTCTGTCAAAACAAAAACAGAGATACAGATTCGCACAGTGAGCATATACAGCGGCACTAAAACTGTTAAATGCAATGCCTTGGCTTGCACATGCGAAGAACAGGGTTGATTTACCAGAAGTCCTGCCATTATATTGATTGACAGGCGAAGGGTAATTTTCCACGCTTTATAAATTTCTCCGTAGATGGGAAGTTAATGAGGCGTTGCACACTTTGTCTACGATCGTTTTCAATGTCTTCCATGGTGTATATACACATTCTTGTTGTTCGCTGTATATTCATATACTGAAGGGTCCTCTGGTACACTTTTTATGAAGAAAATTGTTCTTTGATAATGAGGTTATTACAATCTACCCGGGGCGCCTACCCGACGGTGTGATACACAAAGAGTTCGACTCTCTGTCATACACCTTGACAAATTGGTATTTAATCTTGGGGAAACTCTGCAGGTATAACTCATACACGGAGTGGGAATATTATAATCAAGTTATACCCAGTCAATCACGCAAAAAATTGAACTGTTTATCAAGGTAGACATGTCTCCAATAACGAAATCTGACTAAAGTCACATGACCAAAGCGTTTTGAAGAAATTCGATTGGGAAGAGGGTGGGGCAGGTAGTGCAAACTGCCATTTATTTGAGTCAATGATATCCTTTCGTCTAACACCACCTGGCGGAGGAGGTGGGGGCAGCAGCAACCTCACTTTTTTCCACTTGGCATCCTGAATTCTGCAGAACCTTCTTTTTGAGCCGGCGGCGTGATTACCTCAATAGCGTGTCAGAGCACCTAATGTATGCCCATTATGCAATCTGGCCGGTTTCAGGGATTTAGTGGACTGCCGGCACCGGTCCTACCGGCGCCGGACTGGTGCCGGCAGTCCACTAATCCCCTAAAACCATGCATCTCTACTTCAATATCCGTAACCGTACCATTGGTCAACTATCATATACTCCAAATGTATCAACCCTACTCAATGGCTCCGAAGTTCTAAGCAATGAAGACAATAGCTCAGTATTTGATCTAGTCCAAAATTATGTTGTAGCTACAAAGCGCTTTCAGTAAATGAAAGTGTATATATATATTCCAATCTTTGAAATAGTGCAGTGTTTTTGCGCAGGCGTTTCGGCGGCCGCTGTAGTCTTCAGCAGAGTGATTGTAGCCGAATAATCAATTTAAATTGGTAAGGTTTCCCTGATGAGGGCGGCTGTGGTGGTTGGGATTTTGGTGTGTAGAGCTGTGCTGTTTTACGGAATGGAGTTTGAATTTAACAAAAGAATGTGTACGTCTGCCGTGCTTGTTGTTGGCTGATATCGTCATCGGATCAGTTTGCACCCTGGTTGGTTCCCCGCTTTATCTCTTCATACATAATTTTCTTCTTATTCTTCGACATCTCTGACTTCAATGAGCATAGTTTAAACTAGAGGTACTGTGAGCAAACTCACAAAGTGATACCCCTCGCGCCTGAAATGTATAAGTTAGATTATCTCCCCTTGGAAATGTCAGAACGCAATTATATTGCTTCATGCACATCTTCATATGGAGTTCTTCCATTGTGTAAAGTTTCATGAAAAGTCTTCAAACGGTTTAGGAGGAGTTGCGCTTACAAGGATGGACAGACGGTATAAGTTAGATTACCTCCCCTTGGAAATGTTAGAACGGAATTATATTGCTTCATGCATATCTTCATATGGAGTTCTTCCATTGTGTAAAGTTTCATGAAAATTCTTCAAACGGTTTAGGAGGAGTTGCGCTTACAAGGATGGACAGACGGTATAAGTTAGATTATCTCCCCTTGGAAATGTTAGAACGGAATTATATTGCTTCATGCACATCTTCATATGGAGTTCTTCCATTGTGTAAAGTTTCATGAAAATTCTTCAAACGGTTTAGAAGGTGCGCTTACAAGGATGGTCCGGCGGACAGATTATCTCCCCTTGGAAATTTCAGAACGGAATTATATTGCTTCATGCACATCTCCATATGGAGTTCTTCCATTGTGTAAAGTTTCATGAAAATTCTTCAAACGGTTTAGGAGGAGTTGCGCTTAGAAGGATGGACAGACGGACAGACGGACAGACAGGGTGATTCCTATATACCCCCCCCCCCCCCAAACTTTGTTTGCGGGGGGTATAACAATATATATGCAACTTTATGACAATTATTGATCGCGTTATATTGTAATATTGCAAATGTTGTATGTGGAAACGACCTTGTATATATAAAATATACCCACAGTAGCTTGGTGTACCAAATGTTCACCACGAGTGGTGAAGTGGTGTTAACTGCGAGCCTTTGGCGCGCGGTTAACACTACTTCACCACGAGTGGTGAACATTTGGTACACCAAGCTACTTTGGGTATATTTTATTTATACCATGATCGTCAGATTATTAAGAGTTGCTATTATTTTTCCTCGATTTTACTGAGCAGGAGCCGTACATACGTGCGAATTTGCTTTTGTTTACATGAGGATCGGTGGGCGTTACTTCTGCTGTCAATTGTAACACCAAAACGAGATAGAAAATGAAGCAGGGCCTTTTTTTCATTCTAATAACATAATAACATACTGTTTCGAGTTATAGATGCTTTATTTACACGAGACAATGCATGTTTGTTAATTTTGGGTGTTTTATGGGGTAAACACATTTAAAAACTTAATAAATAATTGCCACTTTCATTTCCCTCTTCGCAAGGCGACGTGCGATAAATTTAGACGAGTTCGCATTCAGGTCGACGTCGCTAAAGGTCAGCTTGGATGTAGTTCCACCGTAGTTGTAAATTTTAACTATTGAAATCCCACGGCTGGTGTATAAAGCAAAAATTTATGTCATAGGCTTTTCATATATAGTAGAATAGGTAATCATGGTATAAAAGCTTTTTAGCTTTCTGTCGGATTCACTATCTACTACGTTGTATAATTTATATTATCTTGAAATATTTTGAATACATAGTGGTTAAACTAAAACCATACAGGCTGCTTTTTAGGTCACGTTTTTTACATACTTTCGAAAGAGAAGGTCCCGGAACCCACGCTTACACTTAAGTACCTCTACTTACAAAGTCGCCCTGCCTCCATAGCTGGGCTAGGCACTTAATCCCGATTGCCCACGTGGGGGACGGTGACGCTGTGTACTAAGGCGTACTGCACGTCTATGGTGCGCTTGTCTTCAACCAATGCTAACCCTGCTTGCGTGGAGTTAGTACGTTAGGGAATCTGACAGTTGTCTCGCCGCTACTCGGTAGTTCTCTCCGGCTTCCTCCACCCGTAAAGCTGTTCGACATGGGGTAACCATGGCTGTCGAAAGTGTCGTTAAACCCCAATAAATAAATAAATATTTAAATAATGCATCCACTGCCTAATACGAATAGAAGTCGACATTTGTAACACATCCCTGAATTATCTCGTCATGAAAATCGACTTTCGATAAGGTTATCTCTCCTCAATTACGACACTGTCGAGGAAGGTCAAATTAACCCTTTACCTAACGTAACGGCCAAAACCGGCCAGCGCTTTTCTCAAAAATAGCCAATTAATTTTCAAAATATTTTCATTTTTTGTCTCAAAAACATAGGTTATGACCCCTCGTTGGAACGAGCTCGTCGAGCTCGTTCCAACGAGGGGTCATAACCTATGTTTTTGAGACAAAAAATATAAAAATTTAGTTATTCAAGAATTTTTTTTGCAAGTGTCGTCTGCTTTTCATGTTAGGTAAAGGGTTAAGAAGCATGTAATTGTTGAGAAAAGACTATTGACATCAGTGAAAAATAAAGCGAATTTTCCTTTTGTCACTTTCAATAAACGAAAACAACAGACAGCTCTCGGGGCTGTGTTTCGTTTTCGTTTATGAAAAGTTACAAAAGGAAACTTGTCTTCTTATGGAAAGCCAGTTAGAAGCAAGCAACTAAGTGACCGTCCACTTTGGCGCTGTGTTTGTCGAATGTGTTTTTTACAGTAATTTGCATGTTTTTATTCTTCTCAGGAAAAATTTGGCAAATCTGTCCCCCTAGAGTTTTATATTGATGGGTTTAAACAGAGTCGATACGGTCCTGACCAACAGATGTGTGACATGTAATAGGAATCCTAAACGTCGGAATTACTGTTTCGAATCGAATCCGTACACTTTGAGGTGCACGCCCTGTCGGATGACGTGACGTAAGCGTTTATAAGTCAGTTCTAGAACCAAACTAGAGGTGTTTATCGAAATTCATTTCAGCCAATTACTACCATAGAACAACAAGCGAAACCCTCTGACTTACTGAGCACGATCCTACCCTCAACATGTGTCGCTCTACCGGAATATGATCATGTTTTTCACACTAAGGTCGTCCTGGGTGGTTTAGAATGATAACTTGTTAAGTATATCCTTATCGAATAACACACATAGGATAAAAAAGCCTTAACCCTATACCAGACACAAATATAAGACGAAACTTTAAAAACAAAGTTTTGAAAAGCTAAAGAAAATTATTATTGCCCTGAAACATAGCTTGTTACCCATCACTGGAACGCGCTAGCTTGGCGCGTTCCAATGTTACCCATCAATGGAACGCGCTCGCTTAGGGCGTTCTAATGACGAGTAACCAGCTATGTGTCCAGCCATGCTTTTGAGACAGAAAAATGAAAATAAAAATAGTAGAATTTATACAATTTTTGTGAATTGCAATGGCCGGTTTTTCTGTCAAGTTAGGCAAGGGGTTAATCCGCTTTACCCAATTGCCGGAATTGCCCAAATATGGGACACTAGGACCTAACCTTATGGCGTTCCTCTGAAAGGACTTCATGATTGAGCAAATTTGAAGGCACTGTACAACTGCAAGAAACTGACATTCGTTTTGGTGTGTGAAACTTTTCTTCACGCTGCTATACCAAAAAGCTTCAACTACCAACCGATACTAGGAACCACCAATATACCACCAAGAGCAAACACCCTCCTAGACACCAATATACCACCAGGATCACAACCCCCCCCCCCCCGTGCCACGAAAATACAGCCCCACCCCCCACCCCCACCCCACCACCAAAGTGCATCAACATGAAAAGATCCATTGATAGAACTGAACACACGAAATACTGAAAATCTTTGTTGAACGAACAATGGCTACTGGTGACACTGAGAATATATATATGTGTGTTGTTTTCATGTTTCCCTGCATCGATTTTGAGAACCAATTCCATTATATTTGCGCACATACACGCTATTCTTCGAGATGGTCGACGATAAAACAGCTCGTTGCCTTGTTATTGCATTCTAACAAAAAGCACATTTTTATTACAAATTGTTTCTACCTGAAAAAGCTGCAATTACTTGCTATAGTATCACAAGACAAAACTATCTCGCGAAGATCTTTTAGTTACATTGAATCAATAACTTTTTATAGTAATGCTTTTAAGGTTACCAAGAGCAGAATATATATCGGACCTTGAGTCTATCAATATTTTTTTTTCAAAATGTGATTAGCTACAGTCACGCTATTTTGTCATAGTGACGAATCTGATTGAAGATATAACGATTTTTGTTTGCATTCACTTCAGGGTAATTATAGAAAAAGTAATGCAGTTAAGACAATCCAACACGAAGATGACACGAACAAGCAAAAATGAAGGATGCCCAAGAAGAGGTGTGAGACTGGGGCGTCTGTGATGACTAAAGTCCCGACTGATAAAATATTTCGACTACATCATCAAGGCATGCCTTCGTCGAAGGCATGCCTTGATGATATTTATTTATTTATTTATTTATTTATTTATTTATTTATTTATTTATTTATTTATTTACGGTATTTTAACGACACTTTCGACAGCCAAGGTCACCTCGTGTCGGACAGTTTTAAGGGTCGAGGAAGTCGGAGTACCCGGAGCGAACCACCGAGCAGCGGCAAACAACTGTCAGACTCCCCAACTCCACACTAGCAGGGTTAGCATTGGTTGAAGACAGGTGCACCATCGACGTGCATTACGCCTAAGAACACAGCGCCACCGTGCTCAACGTGAGCAATCGGCATTAGGTGCCTTGCCCAAGGAAACGACGTAGTTACCCCTGGTAGGGATCGAACGGTGGACCAATGAGCCACCACCCTCCCCCTCCCTAGTCAGTCGAGATTATAGTTTTAAAAAAAGCCTAAGAGTTCCAGGATATTTATTTGTTGATTAACACATATAGTAGTCCAAGACGCACGGACTTCCCAACTTCGTGTATAATTAGCACATACCGTACTCCAACAGCCCGAATCGAATACCACAGACCTCCATTTGTTTGACTCACTGTGTAAGTGTGGCACAAGTCCAGGGAGCCAATACTATAAAACTTTGACAATTCTATTTTCTAGAATTGTATTTTCTAGTTATGACTTTAAATGGGTTGAAATGAACCATTAGCATTTTCAAAGATATGGCAATTTTCCAGTTGGCAAATTGCCATATCTTTTAAAATGCTAATGATTTATTTTAGTCAGTTATATTAATACATAGGTATCAAAGGTAGTCTTGTAAGAAAGTACACGATTACTGGTATCACGGAACTAAATATTTTCCCATAGGCGACCATTATAAGGTTCAGGCAAAAAAATATGATCGCATCACTTTAATTTTGGCATTCAAATATCTTTGTCAAGTATAGCCCTTCAGACAACTTTTTCTGACCCCAAAACAGGGGGTCATGCAACAAATAAGAGAGAAAAATTGACAGCAAGGGAAGTACGGGTCACGTGCACATACTTTTCAGGGAATTCCCTACAAAAACACACAAAATGTAAATTGTATTTTTTAGGTCCCAAAATCATCAAATCAACCTCTTTTTATCAGGAATATTCAACAATAATGCAAGATGTCAATAGAATGCTTCAAACATTTATTGAAACAATTTATTTTCCTAAGGCTGTTTATTTTTAGAGATTGCATTACTTCCGAGTGCAACATTTCAAGGCGGGTGTTTCCAATTCAAATATTTAGTTCAGTGATACCCAAAGATATTATGAACCAAAGTGTACAACACATTGCGATGTTGCATGTACGGTTTAACATATTTGTATTTTGTTTGAAATTATCTCTCACAGGAGAATAATCATGACAGTGTTCATTGATTTTTATTACCCGGCAGCATGCAGTGCTGGAATGGAATTCTTCACAATATTCCATATCACCTCCATCTCTCCTGCCGCCATCATTATTAATGGTCAATTCGTTTGAAGTCTGGCGCTGTCTTGTCCCAGTGGAACGTGTGTTTTAGTGTCATTAAGATTTTTATCTCTTGTTCAATTTTTAACACTTTAGACTTGAAATATTGTTTCCTTTAACGACACCGACAGGGCCACACAAGGCAAAAAATCGACCAAATATATCTCGTTCGACCTAGCTCGTGACGATTTCTAGCATCAGAAAGAAATATTGAGCCATGGTATGTTTCGCATAAATAAAACTAAACGCTTCGCTTTTTATATAATCGTTAAGTCGAACTGTGTTCGAGTTGATGGAGATGCTAGCGAGAAGCTGGTGGAAAAACGATAAAATGCGTGAAAAACATACAACGTGAATAGTGCATGGCATTCGGGAGAAATGTTACCCCAGAAACCACACACTAAAAACTAAAGTGTTAAAACTGACACATTCAAGGTGTTAAACCCATTCTAACTCTTAGGATTTGATTTTAACACTCAAAGTGCAATGCTTTAAGCACTTAGACATTACAATCGTCAGACATCTGAAACTTGAAAGGATGGCACTTCCCATGTGTCTAGCATTGGTGGTTCTTCCAGAATCGTCCATAATTTGATTTGCGCTTGATGGGTACATAATTAAAAGGACACAACGCAGATTACGCGGATCAGGCTCGAGAGTTCGAGCCTGATCCGCGCCATCTGCGTTGTTTCCTTTTAAGTGTCGCGACATTACACTTGTCAAGTGGTATTATTGTCAACACCTGCCAAGTTCTGGGATATCTACACTTGAACAAAGTGCTAGTTCAGCACTTAGAAAGTGTTAAAAACAGCACTTCAAGTGCAGTTTTTAACACTTTGGTTTTTAGCGTGTTAGAACCAAGATGCCCAACTTAGGACCACAAGATTAAATTATTTTTAAAAATTGTTTAGCGTTTTCATTCAATTTTGGAACTACTGCAAAATATACTGAAAGAAGGAGATTTTAAGAATTTGGTTGACTGAAAAATTAATTTAGATGTTGGGGTGTTTTGTTCACGCTAAAAACTAAAGTGTTAAAAACTACGCTTGAAGTGGTGTATTTAACACTTATTAAGTGCTGAACTAGCACTTTGTTCAAGTGCAGATATCCCAGAACTTGACAGATGTTACAATAATACCACTTGACAAGTGTAATGTCGCGACACTTAAAAGGAAACAACGCAGATGACGCGGATCAGGCTCGAACACTCGAGCCTGATCCGCGTCATCTGCGTTGTGTCCTTTTAATTATGTACCCACCAAGCGCAAATCAAATTATGGACGATTCTGGAAGAACCACCAATGCTAGACACATGGGAAGTGCCATCCATTCAAGTTTCAGATGTCTGACGATTGTAGTGTCTTAGTGCTTAAAGCATTGCACTTTGAGTGTTAAAATCAAACCCTAAGAGTTAGAATGGGTTTAACACCTTGAAAGTGTCAGTTTTAACACTTTAGTTTTTAGTGTGTGGGGTGTTTTGTTGAAAATTCTCCGAGAACTCTCATAGAAACCGTTCCCCACTGCCTTTTGGAAACGGGTAAACAGAGGACGGCTACTTGTTTTCCAGACAGCAAATGTTAATGTAGAAATTATCTTAACCCCTTGGCCCCGGACGTTATATTTCATGCCAGTTCAGAATAATTAACTGGCAGAGTCTATATTTGATATTTGTAGGAAGACCGATCAATATTTTCAACATGCAGCTTTGGGTCTGCAAGTTGAAAATCTCGATTGATCTACCACAAAGATTTACTGAGCAACTATGTACTTAATGAATCAGGTCGTATCACGATCCCGGACCGGGAAAGCGGCCTTTCGGGCTCAAAGGGTTAATATACGAGAATACGTGTGAGAACGAGGGTGGGGATGCGCTAGAATAGTGTAAGCTCTTCACACCCGCCACTAAGAATATGAGTTAAGAGTGCCTTCAACCCTGACAAAAAATCAAAAACACAACAGGGCAAGTGTTACAGACCACGGGATGCTATGAAGTTATATAATATACCTCCTCATCCAAAATACAATGAAAGTTCAAAACTGCGAAGTGGGAACCTTTGGAAGTCCAGTCTGAAATATGCACATAACACTTCTTTATATTATGAATGCTGATGAACTATGTATTTTGGGGGTTAATCGCCCGTTGGATGCTTCCAGTTCTTGTGAATGGGGAATATATATATATTAGTCCCAAGAAATATAAAACTATAAACTAATCTTAATATTGTCACGTGATAGTGTTCAACTGAAATTAGCCAATTAATTATTTAAAACACAGGGTAATGATAACACTGGCGAAAACAGTAATGATTAACATCTTTTCCCCAGACGTGTTGTTTAGAATAGGTTGATTGAGAAAGCATTTTGGTGCAAACATATTCGGTGTATTGTCTTTTATTATCTCATTCGTTTAACCTTCTTCCATGTGGAGGAGTATTATTCAACCAATCACCGAAATGCTTTACCTTCTACCGGAAGTGGAAGAACATTTACGGGTTGTACGCCCGCGGGGAAGAATGTGGGTGCTAGGTCATTTGCGAACCACTCCCCTCCTTTGGTGATATTTTTTGCTTGTTTTTAATAGAACCTCATTCTTGCAAATGTTCCCCCACAGCAACGAGCCCAGTGAGAACGGTGCAGCTCGCATGGAATACACTCACACAGATAATAATAAAAAGTAGTGGGAGTATTATCAATTCTATCAAAAACAAGGAGAGCCAAAATAGTGTATACAAGACTATTATGATACGCTAATTTTAGTAATCAAATTTGTTGTATTCCGGGGTATTCAGAGCTAATGAGTTTAGACACATTCCAAGACCTGTGTGAATTGTAGCCAAATGACAGTACAGTCGCTGTGGACATATTTCACGCCTGGCCAGTAATGTCCCCACAAGCGTTTACCTGGTAATAAAAATCATCATCTGCAAAATTTTAATTAATGAAGCACCGGGTGCCACCCGGTGCTTCATTAATTACTTTTTTGATGATTATTCCTATAATTAGTGTTTGGAGTCTAATATTATTGCGTCAGTGGAAATATTCCCCTCCTGTGAAAAGTGACCAGTCCGTGGCGGCCGTGCTGTAGGTATGGTCAAGAGTTTGTCTTCAGATTACTGCCACAAGACTTTCGGGTATATTTTAATTCATAGATGCTATTTGTTACGGCACGTCTCACCTCATGTGTATCTGGACAGAAGAACACGTATATTACTAGTTACACAGTTTGTTGGTGGCCTAATATGGTATATATGGTGTCAGTTAATTCCATATTGGACTCGAGCTTCGCTCTCGTCCAATATGAAATTAACTGACACAAAATATACCATATTAGGCCATCAACAAACTGTTTAACGAATATATCTTACCGACTGCAGCATCGATGCACAGAACTAATAACAACAGCGATCAAAATTAAATGAGAGAATTCTCACAATGTGTTCACGTGTCTTTGACTTGTTACAATTTATGGGAGAGTGCCGACTGGCACTCTCCCATAAATTGTAACAAGGCAAATTCATACACACCAAACAATTTCATTTCGAAGGTAACATGACACACATCCACAGAATATGAAGCCTTTTAAGTTGCGTAACCTGAACTTCAGACCAAATATGGGCTTCCAACACTCAATCTTTCAACTTGAAGCGTTTATCGGCTGCCGCCATTTTGAATAATCAATGAACAAAGGGGAGATTACCCATAGCTGTCAGCGTATATTGATGTTGACAGGCAGTATATGGTTTTATATGCAGTCAGCGTGAGACGTCTTTGAACCAATGAAATTCCCAGATACTTGTAGGAGGTAAGATATAAAACTGTATGCTTCATACTCAAGGCCTATCTGGGCTATGAGCCCAGGGAGGCCTAGCGTGTGGTGTAGAAATTATTAGGTTTTTAAAGTCCTACGGACGATATTTCATATGCACGGAATACGGTGTACTTCAATTACAATTACAAATAAGATTCCCAATAGGTTCGCGAGCTCAAACTTGAAGGTACATCAAAAATTAAACTCTACAGTATGGGTGTAATTCACGGTGAATATGACCGTTTGGTGGGGACATTGCTTGAGGTTTTGGGTAATTAGCTATATTCATTCTAATGGCGGAGACCACCTTTCACACACCAATTTCGCGATAAGGCGCTGTTTTAGACCTATACAAGGTCTTCTTATGGAGGATGTTCTGATTGCATACCATTCTATTTCCACCTCACGCTACCGGGCCAATCGCATTTTCGTTCGGTGAATTTTCCTCTGCTATTCGCTGGTGTCTAAACTGCAGAAATACTTAACTTTTAGAACAAGACTGCATTGGAAAGTAAGAATAAATAAATAAATAAATAAATAAATAAATAAATAAATAAATAAATAAATAAATACACTCTAAAATCACTTGGGTTAAAAATCAATCCAAATCGACTGTGTTGATTGAATATGAACCCAATTGGGTTCATATTCACTCAACCCATTTGATTTGGGTTGATTGTTAACCCAACTGATTTTCAAGTGTATACAAGTGTGTGTGAAACCGAGTGGAGAAAGGGTTAATGATAAAGTGTAAATGACTCTATGATGCATTTTCGGTCACTACATGTTATTGTGAAAAAATAAAATCTAAAGTTGAGTTTTCCCTGTGATTCATTTGTCCTAACCTAAACTCTTTCGTCGTTACTCCACCGTTCACTTCCTAGAAAAGGAACTCGGCGGCGGGGATAATGACCGAGTGATCTTTGTTAGAATTACCCCTCATGGGCTTCAAGCCCTCGTTGCTCACACTTGTCAGTTTCATCGGTAGTGCCAAACACCCTTTATATCACTTCTGTATCGTCCCGCCTCACTTATTTGTTTATTTAATCTTATTTGTTTTACAAGGACTGGCGAACAAGTTATGCAACTTATATTAACGCCTCTCCTTGGCGCAATGGCGACGGTGTGTGGGATGACCTTCATAGCGGCAACTTCGTGGCCTAGCTCTTCTCGAATACTACGAAGGGATCTTTAGCCTGCACGGAGTGTGTCTCTCTCCGCGCAGAGGACAGCCATTGTACGTCCCCACCCGATAGGGCGGTACGCTGTGACAGCATCGCCCACACAATTGATGCTGGCAGAGAGTGTTCGGACACCTCGAGAACTTTCCTCGACCGGGGATCGATCTCGGGACCTCTGGCATAAGAGACCAGCGCACCTATCCACCTAGCCACCACTCTCTTCACCTGCCCCACCGTAACACAACTTTGTACATGTTTTCCATTTACTGGTGAAACGTCAAACGGCATAATGCGCCGACTGACTAAGGAGATTTCTGTCTGTCTTGTTATGTTTGTTCTTTTGGTCCATAATTCACTTTTTTATTCGACAGGAACAGAAGATTCACAGAATTCCTCCCGCAGTTCTGATCGTCCTCATTAACAGAAAAATGGAAGCTGAGTCATTTGAGAACGTTAAGTTTCCACTAATTGAATTAGGCTCGAGATTTCGCGGCTCCACTGAAGAGAAAAATTGAGTCCATAGCATTTAGCCTCATTCCCCATCGTATCTGGAATACATGGGATGACTGCTAATGAGGTACCATATGACCTGATTGAATAATTAATTGTAAAGAGAAAAACGAATTAGTCTGTCTTCACCAAGACGGACAAGCTCTAATAAATATTTATTCCAGTTAACCCACCGTAAAACTACCGCATTTGTGAATTGGAAGGATCAGCTTCTCGAAAGTTGGATAAGGGAGAGGAGGCACTGATCTCTGTATAAATGGATTAACCCTTTACCTAACAGGAAAAAAGACGACACTTGCAAAAAAAAATTATTGAATAACTAATTCTTTTCATTTTTTGTCTCCAAAACATAGGTTATGACCCCTCATTGGAACGAGCTCGGCGAGTTCGTTCCAAAGAGGGGCCATAACCTATGTTTTGGAGACAAAAAATGAAAAAAATAATGAAAATTAATTAGCGATTTTTGTGAATAGGGCTGGCCGGTTTTGACCGTTACGGTGGTTAAAGGGTTAACAGAGCGAATTGCTCCAAAGGCGATAACTTGTGGTGCAGAACATGATAATACGTCTTGCAAGTTTATTTTTCACAATATCTGGAATAGCGCTGGCTGTTTTTTTCCGTTATGTTGGGTAAAGGGTTAATACTTACTGTCATAAATATCTGCAAGTGATACATGACAGCATACAAATAACTACAACTGGGTACAATGGCACGGATTTGACAAGAGAAGAATAAGGAAAATGACTAGGTATGGTGAGGAGAAAAGTATTTTTAAAAAAAATAAAAAATATTGGTGTTTAAAGTCACATACTTATGCACAATGGCTAATCATGACCGTGACATTTTTACGGGTGGAGGAAGCTGGAATACCCGGACAGAACCACCGAGCAACGACGAGCAGCTGCCAGCTCCCCAACGTCGTAACTCCGCACTGCTGCACAGGCAGGGTTAGATTGGTTGAAGACATACGTACCATCGACGTGCGGTACGCCTTAGTGCACAACGTCATCGTGCTCCCCCCCCCCCCCCATGTAGACAATCGGGGTTAAGTGCCTTGCTCAAGGACACAACGCGGGAATCCGAATCGATCGCTCAGACGGTCACCCATCCGAGGACTAACCGGGCTCGACGTTGCTTAACTTCGGTGATCTGGCGAGAACCGGTTACCGCAACGCCACCGCGTCCCCGAGAAAAGTAAATATACATGTATATACACACACAGGCGAACACGTGGTCGACACACATGCACACACGCACACTATCACATCACAGGTACACGGCACAAGCTGGGAAATCGAAAAATAATATGATATCTGATAGCATTTTTGGATCGACGCTGTGGTCTGTCGTGCCCCCATAATGGAATATAACTATTAACAAGGTACACAACGCGCTTTTCGAAAACGATAGCACTCATCTTCACCCCTCAAATTTGATTCCCCCAACGTATCCAGCAGTACCCGGTGTCAGTGGAAAGGGGAAAGAATAAGCTTTACAATGGTGTATTACACGACCTTTGTGTGTTCTTGAGTTGTTCATAATAACTGGGAGAAGTCGCAGAAAAGGCCGAAAAACACTTAGTCGGACCACTTGATGTTCAGTGGAAAGTGGGTTACAAGCGACGATATTCTCCGGATGGAGGGCAGATTCAAATATTAACCGCATACCTTTATAAGTTTTTAATCTTGGAGTTGGATCGACATTTATTTACTTCTGGTGATCACATTTACCATTTATACATTTTTTACCCTTCTCTTGAAAACTCATCAAACTGTCGGCGACCATCGAAACGACAAAATACGCACAAAACATCCCCATTCTCCCATTTGCTATTATTCATGCCGAGAAGAAAACAAAGCTCAATTTATTGAAACTATATCTAGAATAATTGCACGTGTATGTTTAACTTTATTGTGGGAAATTCAAAACACAACAAACAGTTAAACAAACACATGTCTCCCTTGTAGCTGTGTGCTTTTAACACTGTACCCAATGTAACGGCCAAAACCGGTCAGCGTTATTCACAAAAATCACCAGTAAATTTTCATTATTTTTTCCTGTTTTTATCCCAGAAACATAGCTTATGACCCCTCTTTGGAACGAGCTCAATGGGGGGGGGGGGGGGGCGGAGGTCGAGGGCCATAAGCTATGTTTTTGACGCAAAAAATGAAAAAAATAGTTATTTAAGAATTCTGTTTGCAAGTGTCGTCTTTCTTTCGTGTTAGGTAAAGGGTTAAGCCATACCACATAAGCTACTTTAAAAACAATTAACAGTGCATAGGTACACACATCACCATAATTCGACCATCATTCCACCCGATTCACCCCAAAGACACCGAGTTTGAGATTCTCACCTTGTCTCCAAGTTTGAGCTCCCGTTCGAGACACAAAGCATGCTGCAACGGTTGAAGGCTGCCCCAGCTGCCACCTGGAGTATACAGGTGCACAAGAGCAAAATTCATCTTGCAGTGGATTTTGAAAGAGAAACCGAATCACCGTCCTTGGTGAAGTGTAGTACCTTTCGTGAGGGAATTTCCTACCGCATTGGTCATTATCCAAGTGATTCGAACATGCTGGGTGTGTATTTAACCCTTTACCCAACGAATCGGCCGCACCCCCCCCCCCCCCACGTAATATGCAAATTCAGCAGTTGAAAAAATATTATTTTTCTCAAAATTCCAATAAAACCATATCAAGTGACCCCTCATTGGAACGAGCTCGACGAGCTCGTTCCAACGAGCGGTCACCTGATATGCTTTTGTTGAAATTTTTTGAAAAATTTCCAAAAATGATATTTAAAATAATAAATTTTGATATCGTCTGCGTTGGGTAAAGGGTTAATCAACTACCGCAATCCGACAGAAGAGGAACAGGATAATGGAAAGAAGAGACCTTCTGTCAGACAAGGCCATACCCATCGATTGACGGAGTTCTTGGAAAGGAGAAAGGGGAAAAGGAAGAGAAGGTGGGGGGGGGGGGGAGCAAGGCAGAGAAGGTGGCAAGTGTGGGAACTGAAAGTTCAATATGGCACTCCTCATGGTTCCATGTCCACCCCCTCCACTCCCCGCATGCAGGAGAAGGAAGACATTGAATTGCCAGATTGATCTCTAGCTCATCTCACTTTTCGCTAGGAGACGAGGTGGACGAGGGAGAGCTGTCCTTGGAGCAGGATGTGGATTCAGACAACGCACCATCTACTCCTCGAACTCTTACTTATCCAGATTTTGCTAACCACAGCTCCAAAACAGGAAGCGATCACCGTAGAGTCCGTGGGAGAACTCCTGTGCGAGAGGTCACTGATGAGGCACTGCAATTACATCTGGAGGGACAGCTGGGGGTTTTCACTGTCATAAGGTTAGATCCCGAAACAATCAAGATGTGGCTGCAGTCCGACAGAAAATCGTAGATATGGAAACACGAAAGGGAGAAGAAGGCCGCTAGTTCTAGACCATATAAAACAAGTCAGTCCACAGGCACTCCTCAAACTACCCATACCACCCCAATAACGAGAGTCTCTCCATCACAACCGCATCATCCAAAAGAGAACATGGAAAGAAACACAGCCCAGGCTGGGTGCTCTGACCTTTTCCTCCCTTGCCGCCACCAGACATGATACAAAATTATACAGTAAAAGGGGGATGAAAGGGAGCTTGCCGCACACCATCCCTGGGCGCCGAAAAATCATTCTTAAAAATCCGCACGCACTATTATCATTCAAATTGCAAGTGCATAATTTGTTTGAGACTCCATGTTCTTTGGCCCTGGTGTTACAACAGCTATACACGGACTGCCTGGCATGTTTTTTATCGCCACATATTGAAGATCATTTGCCTAAGTACAGTGGGTACCATATCCAAAGCGTCAAGTATACAGTAACCAACCAATGTTATACTTGAACGGAACCCCGTACATAAATATAACTTATGACGAACATGCATCTCTGCATGGGTTATCATGTCACATATCAAGTTACTTGTTTATTAGTGTTTCTAGTCACGCTCAGCATCTGTGGCTATATCATGACCGGAACACGAGTGTAAATCCAAGTCTAGTCATCCGTTTATACCTATGCTGCCCATGCCCACTTCTAGGAGTAGTGTGTGTGTGTGTGTGGGAAGACCGATCAATATTTTCAACGTGCAGCCTTAGGGCTGCACCTTGAAAATCTCGATTGGTCTACCACAAAAATTCACTGAGCAACTATGTATTTAACGAATCATGTCGTATCACGATCCTGGACCAATAAAGCAGCTTTTCTGGCTCAAAGGGTTAATATACGACAATATGTGTGAGAACGGGAGTGGGGATGGGATAGAATAGTATGTGTGTGTGTGAGTGTGTTTGTGTGTGTCCGCGCGGTGTGTGTGTGTGTTTATGGAGGGGGGGGGGGGTACCTGACAGTATTGGCAGTACTCAAGATGCGTGCTGTACAGTCGCCGTGGGCTGGTGGTGGTCGTAACCCACGCGTGGGCAGTAATGTCCACGCAGGCGTTCACTACGTAATACAAATTATTATTATTAGAAAAAATGTAATTAATGAAGCACGGTGCTCCATTAATTAAATTTTTGATGATTATTCCTATAATTAGTGTTTGGAATCTAGTATGATTGTGACCGTGGACATAGTGCTCACCCATGGAAAGTGACCAGTCCACGGCGGCCGTACTGTAGATATCACATGCGAATAAACAGTACCTCAAACACAGAATTCAACCAACACCACATTTACATAACACACTCTGGATCCTACCTATATCTGACTTGTTCGACAGAGCTCAAAGAGCGCTGTCGAACAAGACGCAAGTTTTCCGAATAATTAAAAGGGAAATGTTGCTGATGATTTGGGTATTTTAACATTAGTGTGGGGGCATTGAACTACCACCTGTTGGTTCAGCGGTGTCGTGAAGCAACAGCCAACCCCAGTACAGATCCATGGAAGGCAATCAGCCGCCGGCGTGAATACAATTAGGCGGATAAGCTTATTTTTAAGCAAGAACGTCGATCATTTTAGCATTGTTCAACTGCCAGTTATTTGTTCATGTCTCCTCTTAGCCGTGCTGAGATTAATAATACACTGATTACGGATCTTTAGGAAACTGGCCATTGATTCGCTATTCATACGCACAATAGGCACGATAAACAAACAGTGATTTTTAACCAGTTCAAAAGTTCGTCCTTGACAGTTTACGATGTTTAACTGATATCAGAAATCTTTCATTGATGTTTTTAATTGTCTTTTGGGGTCTGAAATATTGAAGACAGAGTAGGCTATTCATCATTTTTGTTTATAGGTGTTTAACGACACTTTCGACAGCCAGGGTCACCTCGTGTCGGACAGTTTTACGGGTGCACAAAGCCGGAGTACAGTACGGTTGCCGTGGACTGGTCACTTTGTACGGGGTGGACAGTATTTCCACGGGCACAATAATATTATATTGCAAACACTAATTATAGGAATAATCATAAAATATTTAATTAATGAAGCGCCGGGTACAACCCGGCGCTTCATTAATTAAAATTTTGCGGATGACGATTTTTATTACCCGGTAAACGCACATCACTACCCACGCGTGGATTATGACCAGCACACGGCGACTGCACTGTACCCGGAGAGAACCACCGTGCAGGGGCGAGCAACTGTCAGATTGCCCAGCGTACTAACTCCACACAAGCAGCATTTGTTGAAGACAACTGACCATCGACATGCTGTACCCCTTAGTACACAGCACCACCGTACAACTACGTGGGCAATCGAGATAAAGTACCTTGCCTAAGGACACAACGCAGCTGCCCATGAAGGGGATCGAACTGCTAATCTTTCGGCAGAAAGTCCAATGCCATACCACTCAGCCCCAGCGCTCCCAGACCATTCATCAACTTACTACTCCAGAAATGTCAATGTCTCGCTCGAATTCACGTTGGCTCTTCTGACCTTAAGAGGACATCGAAAAACTTGGCGCAATACTAACCTAAGTATAAAAATAAAATAGTAGGTGAATTGGACTTAACTGTACAAGACAGATATTAAATTCCTCAGAGTCAACACATATATATATATATATATTTTTTAAATCAAGTCATGGATGCCCCACGACAGCTATAAAGTAATTTGTTAAATGTCAGAACTTCACTTCAAGGTTTATCATTGACAATGTGGTTTACTTCAACTTCTTCAAATGTTCATTAATTGAGTTATAAGTTTAATTTCAGCACCTATGACTATAATATCATCATATCACAAGTATAAAGTAAAGTTTTACCAATCTTTTTTTTTATTTTGATATCCACTTGTTCATCGTATCTCATTATATCAGCAAAGAAGAACTTGTCTATGACAGAATACAGGCACTGTTCCATTTCCCGGAGTCTCAAAGGTGAATCTTCTTCTAAAACGACGTGGAAATGTCCTAGAGGGTTCCACTTACGGGTTTCCATTTTTATCTCAAATGTATTCCCAAAATGAAGTCATGAATACTACATAGCAGCCATGACCTGATTTGATGAGGAACAAATAAAATATTCCAAGGATAAACTATCCGTAGATTACTTTTATTTGCTCCTTATAAAATCAAATTAAATGAATGGTGGAATCAGGGGCGTAGCTAGGCTAAATGAAATGGGGATAAAATACCCCCTTCCACTTCATTTCATCCCGCGATAAGTTAAGACTGTGTATCCCCATAGACGACTGTCCATGGTATCCCCAGGGATAAAAAAATAACATTTCAAGCCAGTTGGCACCCTGAGCACGTAGAAACTTGAAGGTTCAAGCACGTAGAAAGTGAAAGAACGCCCGTAGCAAAATGGCCTGCGGAATATCAGGGTAAGAGCACATGCACCAATATTGAACATTTGAGTCTTCAACCCTTTGAACCTGAGAGGCCGCTTTTCAGGTCTAAAACATATACGTCAAAATTTGATTAACTGGGATGGCTGCTAAGCGAATGTGTGGGGTAGACCAATCAATATTTTTAACGTGCAGCCCCAAGGCTGCACGTTGAAAATATTAATTGGTCTCCTCTCAAATAATTAATATGTACTATCCAACTGCAATTGCTGCCATTGGACTGACATGGGAGATACCACCAGGGTTTAAAGTTAATGTGTAAGGTTAACATTTTGCGGCCAAATGGGGGATGGGGGATGGGGACGAGTCCACCCCATCCCTCATGGCCACGCCGCAGGGCAGAAAAGATTCACCTTGTGTCTCAAGAATACCTCTTCCATAACCTTGAGTATTGATTCCTACCGTGCGGGCACGCTGGCGCTGTGTTCTGAGGCGTACTGCACTTCGATTGTGCACCTGTCTTCAACCATTGCTAACTCAGCTTGTGTGGAGTCAGTACGCTGGGGAGTCTGGCAGTCCCTGTCGTTCCTCTGTGGTTCTCTCCGGGTACTCCGGCTTCCTCCACCGGTAAAATTGTCCGACAGGATGTGACCCTGGTTGTCGAAAGAGTCGTTAAACTCCAAATAAATAAATAAATAAATAAATAAATAAATAAATAAATAAATAAATTAATTAATTAATTAATTAATTAATTAATTAATTAATTAATTAATTAATTGACTCCTACGGAATAGTTAAGTAACTACCATTTGCAGGGAAAGTAATATTCTTACTAAAGGGGACCGGGAATTCAAATTTTGTTGATGAGTAATTATTTTCAAAATTACCAAATAATGTGTCTTTATAATCATTTACAGGTGTTGTACCTGACACGGGACGCTCTTTTCACAACGCAATAACTTCACAACTTCTGTCGCCACGATTTAGAAAATTGGTACCTCAGAAGTTTTTTGTTAAGTAATGTTGCATAAGATCCGATAAGAGAAAAACTGCGATAATGATGACCTCCAACAGGTCCGCCCTCCAGGTGACCATGTTCTAACGACGGGAAGGTAAATTAAATGAGCGACATTTGTTTATCACTGAGTTGAATAACCAATGGAGGTGAGGAAACGCATGTTCGTCGGAAAAGATACAATCTCTGGAGAAGTCATTATACCAATTATTTGGCACTTTGTGTACTTGAGGTTTCACTTGTAGCTATCCAATTCCCGAGTAGTCCAACACATGTCGTTAAATTGAAGAAAAACAGCTAAAAGATCTATTCCATGTGAATGATTGTGATAATTTTAATATAAACAATGTAATTGAATGCTAGTTTTTTTTGGCAGGTGCCAGGTTCAAAAAAACTTTATCCGATGCACAATTTTTCCATGTTGCGTTATGAAGTTATGGTCCTCTCGCATATAGTTAAAGAGCAGCCGTGATAAAATCGGTGTCATCCCAACAAGACGAATCCCAACAAGACGACTTGATAAAATATCCTGACAAGGCGATCCCAACAAGACGAATTTTTTTTTCTCATCAAATATGGGGGAAATTTACTTTAAAAAGAACGTGTACATACATTACAATGTATACAATTTGAAGTATTTTAGGGTTTTATTTTCTGCATGTGTATGAGAGTTTTGTTGAAAAGAAAGATACAAAAAACTAGCAAATAGCCTCTTGTAAAAAAGAGTGGCGCCTCTGTTAACTGTTAGCGTGCTAAGTTTTTTTTTGGTTGTCAAAAGTTTGTTCACATATTATTGCCTTGTTACAATTAATGGGAGAGTGCTTATAGGCACTCTCCCATTAATTATAACAGGGCAAATCCACCCAGACTTAATAAAATCACATCAAAAATTAATCGAAGTACAGCCACATAATATGAATCCTTTAGCTCTGGCACCCACACTTCAGGATAAAGCCCCAAAATGGGCTTTCAGCACTGAACCAGGTAATTAAAATCTCATTGTTCAAAAGTAAGCCGTGTTGCAGTTTATGGTGGAAAACCTCAAAATAAATGGGTTATATAGTCCGTCATTCGGGTGACCATTTTCGACACTGCATCTTGTAGGGATTCGTCTTGTTGGGAATAAACCATAAAATCTATTTTGTTACCATATGTTTATGTTTAAAGTGCAACAGTGCGAGTTTGACATTTTCCCCCATATTGCTCCGGTCCACAACTTATCTTCAGATATTTGGGGTGGGGCCGTTATCCATGTTTCTCGACGGTGGCGTGACTTTGCCCAAGGTTTCTTATGAACACATACCTATACTTTTCGGCTAGTTAGTCTACAATCACCGTAATTTCGTGATTTCGTAATGTCGTGGCAGAGTGTCGTGCCTTTTACCTCGACACTGTCGATTCCCGTGGCTTATTTCTACGAATGGCCCGTCCCAATATCACAATACTAGAAACCGCCTGTAAATGTTATGCCTTTACGGAGGTCTTCGGACATGCGAACTCGTGAGTAACGGTAACACTATACTCTGACCAGCTACTGCCCGACAAGAGTTCTTTTTTTTGGGGGGGGGGGGGCGTAGCATTTACTCCCCCGGCCTGGTTTTCAAACAACAGTTTACGTCCTGCAAACACCGAAATGGGTTTGTTGAACAGACGACATCTACACAAGACCGCGGCCTAAAGAGGCATTATGAATCTGATTCAACAAGACGACTGTTCCTCAGTATAACTCTCCATCCGTCGTCTATTTACATCAATTAGTAAAAGAAAATACACATTGTTTTCCTTTTGAGGATGGAGGCATTTCTAGTGGGTAAGGTAAATTGTAATAGATCAACTATAGTGGGTTGACTGAGGGTTTTATAGGATAACTCCGCGTTCGGTTTTGACCCGGTGTGACAGGAATGATAGTCCGTAGGAACGTTAGTCCCTCTGGACTATTATTCCGCGGAATTATAGTCCTAGGTCTAACATTTCTAGGAATAGTAGTCCGCCGGGCTACTATTCCTAGAAATGTTAGACCTAGGACTATAATTCCGCGGAATAATAGTCCAGAGGGGCTAATTTTCCTACGGACTATCATTCCCGTCACACCGGTTCTGTTTCGCCCCAACCTATCAGCGTTGTCTGGACATATTTTTTTTATCTTTCAACATGCCTTTATTTTTTCTAATTCAAGTAAAAACGGCATCAAGATGAAATCTAACTCTGCGTTGATAGTAGCAGCATTACACGCACGTTCAGACTAAAGAAGGAAGATTTTCGAAGCTGCACTCGCACACAAAAGTGATCAAAGGCTTCAAATTGTAACACATGTTGAGGTTACTATTTTTGGTAACCCTAATTAAGTCAGTAAAGTTAAGCGATGTAATATGCATAACAACGTCAATCTCAGACGGAAATTGTTTTACGCTCAAGTGAAACGGAGAAGCCTTTAATAAAAAAATGTTTTTAAAACACATCGTTGTATTTCCTCGAATGGTCAAAGTGCTGTTTTGAATACGCCCATTAAAATATAGTTCCTTGTACAAAGGACAGGTGGATTATTTTTTAATTGGCTGAGTGCTGGAAGCCCATATTTGGGCTTTATGCTGAAGGTCAGATACACCAACTTAAAGGCGTCATATTCTGCAAATGTGCGTAAGATTATCTTTGAAATTAAATTGTTTCGTCTTTAGGGATTTGCCTTGCTACTATTTAGACACTCTCTCATAAATCTTTACAAGGTAAAGACACGTGAACATATTTTGAAAACCCAAAATAGTTTATCACGTCGCCAGATAAGAACGATATTGTAAGCTGAATGGACCATTCATTACCCCCTGAGAGATTCCGTATTGGTGTATTGAAGTCGAGACCTCGACTCTCGGCCACATATCGACATGCCATTCGGACGCGTCAAAATATGCCCAGAGACGAGGCCTCGACACTTCAAAACACCACCTCAGCATCGCGTATCAATATAACGCACTACATTCGATTTTCAACATGCTATTTCTACATTCAGTTTATGTTCTATGAAAAGACAATATTCTCAGATTCTATGTGACATCTGAATCATACGTCTTCGGAGATAAAAACCCACCGAAAGTGGGTCCTCTCTTGAAATAATATATTTTTGAACTAAAAATAGTTTAAAACTTAGGATTTTTTTTGTGTTTTCTGTTTGAAATCCGAAACTGTAACGCTACTGTAATTTTGACCAATAAGGCGGCATCTTTCTCGGAGTACATGCCCACGTGACAACCTTATTTGACAACTTCAATTTTAATACGGGAATAAATATTTCTGTTTTTGTCAAGCAAGTAAACATAAGAATTAAATTATAATTATTCGAAATCCACGAACCAGTGACACGAACTAATCACGCGTATATTTACCATGAACCGCATCGCGGTTCATGATAAATATGCGCGATTAATTTGTTTGACCACCTTATGGATTTCAAATGATCATAACTTAATTCTTAAATCGATATCACTGATCAAATGATCGCGTTTAAATCAAATTAGAAAGTTGTCCGTTCAAGATAAAAGGTTTGTTGGAATTATAAATACTGATTTCCACCCCCTTGTCTAATGGGATACAGAATACAGTGATACTGGCAGCTTCGTGCCCATTAAGCGTAAGTATTTAACTATTTCACATGTAACTTACGCTGTTCAGCAGAATAAATTCCATCTCTCAGTTGTTTAATCTGAAAAAGGCGAGTTCCCGTTTTTCATTGCAGCCAATTCTTCTAAACTGACAGCAACTTGTGCCAGAATGTCGCAAAACAAGGTGTATGGACACTTTGGGGGTTTATTGCCGAAAGAATGTATCGATTTCAGGCGAACAGGGCTAATCATTATTGCGTTGGGTGAGAAACGAAACGATTATTCAAACAAATATTCATGGATGTCTAAAAATAACCTACACTTTATGTATTACAATGCCTTCATTTGTTGCAACTAAGCATCGGTAGGATTTAGAATATGGGTCACAAGAGATTGAGTGTTTGGGCGGCAAGAGACACACACCTAATTATGAACACATTCAATGGTTATGTGGAAAAAGGTTGAACAGAAAAGTAGAAGAAGGTTCTCATACCACATGTCATTTTTATCCCGGTGTAATACATACACAGAACGACACACGCGTGTGAATGGGCTAATCGATATGGCACGAGTGCCAGCGCGGAAGGATAAAACGAGAGACCTTGTTTATTATACGCCTTCGCGTCTATTAAAAAAACAAACAATTATTAGGACACTCAGCAATTCATTTGACAACTATCAACAAAAAAGAACACATTTTATCGCCAAGCAAATTTGCGAGGGGAACCCTTGTTACTATTTCGTCCGTTGAGTTCCAGTGCGTTCTATGTGCCTACTGGCATATAGAACACATTGGAACTTAGGGGACGATTTTCAGCTATCGCTGGTGATTCAAATTGTAATTGCGGTGCAAGATTTATAGAAAATTCGAGTGAAATTTCGCTTCTATTTAAAAATAGTCCGTCAACGATTTCCGTTTTGCACATATGTGCGAAACAGATTTTCATTTTCCGCATGGTTTAGTTTTGCTGTGGGTGGGGATTTCATGGAACAGGCGTGTAATAAAAATGTGATTCTTCATAAAGTTACACTGAAAAACTGAAACAGAATACCACAAGCAGTTAAAACAAAATACACACTTTAGCTTGACTCAATCAACGAATAGAAAGAAGGATATATTTGATCTCGAGTAGCATGACTTATTTGTAGTTTGATGGTAATTGTTTTGATAAGTCAAATGTGATATGAGTCCTCTGGTAGAATTTTGTGGTCCTTTTGGGTAATTCGTGTTAACATTTCGATTCATTGCAACATTGAGCATTTCATTTCCCATTTTTCATTCCTTTTTGATATTTTGAGATGAAAGGAAATTTGTGCTGAAGAGTCATTTAAAACCTCATCTGTTAAAAGTTAAAATGTGCACAGAGGTTGGCAAGAAGAATTATCCGCGTGTTGGGTGTAATGATTCATGCCTTTTCGCACAATTTATCTCTTAGTAATGACAGTCGAATGTATAAAGTGACTATATTTACATAATGGTACAAGCATACATGTGCTACGTAGACTCCAGTATACTTTATCGAAGCGACTGCAGTTGAATATTTCATGAAGCTGGCAAGTGAATCTGACGGAATTACCAGGGAAATAAAACATCCTCTCCAAAGAATCAATACTAACAAAATATAGGAACTCGTAAAGGTGTCAGCGGTTATTATCTGCCCGTTCATCTTAAAAGAGTGAATCTGATCTATTAGACTTGAATTAACAAATACATTAAATAATACAATTTTGACGATTTCTAAAGAGTAATGGCATTTCCATAGTTGTGATGAGCCACGAATTATGACATTAGCGTAGACAAAAATCTATTTCGAGATATATGATAGGGCCTCATTGAGTGATTTAAATGGGGATGTCTCTTAACAATTTTCACTCACTGGGGAATATTAAAGTTTTGCTATTTGTCCGTTATCGATTCATGCAGTTCTGAAACCGTTTTTACAGGGAAACATTTGGAAGATCACATCTCATTCTACAGTACGTGGAGAGTGGATTGCAACTAAATCACACGCGCAGTGGAGTTATCACCCAAGCTTTTACTTTCAAATTTCGTACTTATCGACAAAAACACAAGCAATGTTTCAGCCAATGGACCTCCGGGTTTAACCCGGAGGTCCATTGGCTGAAACTTTGCTTGTGCTGGTTATGCTTTGCAACAAAGTTGCAATTATTGCTTGGGTGGAATCTCCACTCTGCGGGTGATTTAGTGATAATACACTCTCCACGTACTGTATATGGAGAGTTCTGAGCTTAGAATTGCGCGTCAACCTTGCCCCACTGCCTTCATTTTTACAACAGCAACCTATGATCCCTCTCTGGAATGAGCTCATTCCAGCGAGCGATCGTGGCGTGGATTATTCGGAATTTTTTTTTTTAAAGATTTCAAAGCTGTCGGTATCATTGCTTTCGACAGGTATCCAGCATTAGATCAAAGAATAATCAGGGAAGCTGAAATGACCTTCGATTCCTAATTATTTATTTATTTATTTATTTATTTATTTATTTATTTATTTATTTATTGCTGATTAAGATCTATTTATTTATTGGTGTTTAAGGTCACATATTTATGCACAATGGCTAATCATGACCGTGACAGTTTTACGGGTGGAGGAAGCTGGAGTACCCGGAGAGACACCGAGCAACGGCGAGCAACTGTCAGCTCCCCAACATACTAACTCCACACAAGCAAGCTTAGCATTGTTTGAAGACAAGTGCACCATCGACGTGCAGTACGCCTTAGTACACAACGCCACCGTGCCCCACGCAAGCAATAGAGATGAAGTGTCTTGCCCAAGGACACAACGCGATTGCCGCAGGTGGGATTCGAACCGAAGACCTATCCGCTTGCAGCCTGCACCTCTACCTATTGAGCCACCGCACTACCTGCTGATTAAGATCACTTTCATCATCTATATCATGACTGCAACATAGGTATAGAGTCAAGATCAGCCAATGTGCCGCCGTCCACCCAAGATGTTGGTACCAGGCCTTATTTTACCAGTAAAGCAGATAGTTTAGGTAAAGATTTAGGAAAATCACATTTCAACAAAAAATCTAAAATCAATATTGATAAATATATGTTTATAAAATTGCAGGGAAATGGTCTTTCAAAATTTCAGTGAAAGAAAATCCTTAATAACCATATGTTATGATACGTGTTGGCATTGTTGGCGTAAATATATGAGTGCACCTGGTCATCCGTTGGAGCGCAAACTGCAGACACGTGCACAATCCACTCATCTTCATATCTATTTAGTAGATCAACAAGCTGCCATATTGAATCAGGTAAAATTCATACAATATATTTACGAGTATTTACAGCCGATTTGTGCACACGGCGATACCCACAGTGAAAGTGCATGATCCATCTGCATTCTGGTGTCTGCTAAACCTATTGACGTTATTGAAACACGATTTTTAATTGGATATCAAACTGTTATGTCTGTTGTGATTTCGTTCGAATTTCTGCAAATCATTTGTTGCGCGGAGCTACTGGGTTACATCGATAATACCATTGACGCGATAGGAATGCAGTTGTTTTAAAATAAATATCTCCGTTGACTGAAGACCGCAAAGACTTGTTTTCCTATTTGGTTTCGGCCAGGTTTGTGACGGTAGCGGCACTGCCTTTATGTTCTGAGATGTATGACTGGGCGCAAGAATAGCCACTAAAGCACCAAGGGAGGGAATTCAGTTTGCACCCAGAACAGAAATCTCAGAAGCTCAAGCAAGTTTTCAGAAAATGGACCTTCTGGTTGAACAGAGAGGGCTGTTGGCTGAAACAATGCTTGTAGTCGTTGTGCTTTTTTCATAGAATGTCAGTCGTTGTCTTGGTGGAAATACCACTCAACGAGTCTTCCAGGGACAATCCAGTCTCCGCATATTGTATGCTGAGAATAGACACACGATGTCATAGTCAATGCTCCTAGCTAGCATATAATCTGTTTCAAATCACGCTGTCAGCTTTTTCATTTTTCTGCGTTCATCTGCAAAGGAATCCGATTCGCAAAGTTGGCGCGGATTAACCCTGTCAACAGGTATTCAACCTTGTTTTGTGTAAAGAAAACATTAGCAGTGGAAGAGCAGACGACTCAACGAACAACAAATAATTCGGTCGCCTGGTTCAGTAATAACGTAGCCCTACAGCTCTGCAGAGCTGTAGGATATAACCTACCTATAAATGCACAATAGATCCGCCCATTGCGTTGTCGGCAGTATTGTATGGACGATACCATATATGGAACCAAAGGTTAAAGCCTGTTACTCATCTATTTTATTTATCTTTTTGTTGATGTTAAAGATCATACATTTCTGCACAATGACAAATTATGACCACAACATGGATATAAAGTCAAGTACAGCTAATCGATATATCCCATGTTGCTCATTTTAGAGGACTTCCATCCCAGGCATTGCATATTGGTTACTGGCTCCTATTTTACAAGTGAAACAGAGCTTGTTTACCACAGTAAACAAGCTCTGGGTTCCGACTGGGAAAGTCCATATTTGGGCTTTATTCTGGAGTATAGATATGCATTGTAACCCTTAAGGGCCTGGACAATTATCCTGAATTTACACCTGACCACGTCCTGTACACATCCAGTGGTTAGCAGTGATTTCATGTCAAGTCTTGGCTGCCTGTTAAGGCAGCCAAGACTTGACTAGAAACCACTGCGTGGGAATATACCCATGTTGCCAATTTCAGTGGACTTTAGCCACAGGAATTGGATACCGAGTCCTATTTTACTAGTAAAACATGAAACAGAGCTGGTTTACTACAGTAAACACGCACTTCTTTACTTCCCGAGGTAACCACTAGGATTGTTAATCACCCTCCTCCATTGTTGAGACAATGTGAGCAGAAACGTTGTTTTCGTTGTGAGTATGGAACTTATATTACAAAAGCGTTCACATTTTGGTACCTGTCAACCAGCTACACCTTTTTTCTTATCACACAATAAATGCGTTGCTTTTTTGAGTTTGCTGGGATTCAATTGTTTTCTAGCGACCGGAATCTGCTGGCTAGTTATTGTATATTTTTACACAGCACACCACACGCACAAAAACTATCATATACGTATGATCGGTGTTGAATTAAGACAGCACCAGGAGCGATCTCGCCTGCTCACTTTGCATTCCAGCTTTGTTTGTAAATTTAATATAGACAATGCCTGGATTACAGAGTTCAGTGACAAATTTAATACAGAAAATGTCTGGATTACAGAGTTCAATGACACTTACGGTTTATGTAGCTAAATTCTGGCATCTTCTCAAAAGATATTCTTTCATACATGAGTTGCGATATTTTAATTGCTATATGAAAACATATTATAGTTGCAATAAAACACCAGAACGTATTCCCCGCTATCTTATAAGGTGGAAAATAATATAGTTTTGAAATAAAGTTTTACCAGTGGACTGGAGAGAGTGTAAATCTTTTTTAAAAAAATACAACTAAAAACGCGCAGTGAGGTTTTATTTCGGGCTATTCATATTTCCTCACTCAAATACACAAGATCACCCCGTTGATAACATCACGGGAATTGTGTGCGAACGCGATGGAGTATACGTCGTCTTCCTGAAATTTTGGTTGCTCTCAACCCTCCAGTGTTCAAAATAGTCCAACTCTAGATGTATCGCAAGATTAAAATCAAGTTTGTCCCAATGTTCACATTTTTCGAAATAAACGTCAATTAGCAACAGTTATAACAAAACAAATATAAACGTTATTTGCAGTGCCCATTGTGGAACTGAACAAGATATGATTATTTTAAAATATTCCTATCACATTATTGCTATAACACAACCTACTGACTTCCATCGTTCAAATTATTTTCTCTTATGCCCACGTCAACACGTTTCAATCATTATTGTTCCCATTCCTACATGACTAAAGAAGATTACATTTTAAAGGTGATGTCACGTGTTGCACAATACGCAGACAGTGGATTGCCACAAAACACATACAAAAACGGAGACATACCTCAAATTCTGAGAAAAAATTACAAGATACGTTTCATTCAGCCAATGGACCTCCGGGTCTAACCCGAAGGTCCAATGAGTGGAACGCTGCTTGTGTGTGTATTTCGAGTTTCACAGTGGGCGCGGTGGCACAGTAGGTAGAGGTGCAGGCTGCAAACCGAGATGTCCTCGGTTCGAACTCCGCCTGCGGCAACCGCGTTGTGTACTTTGGCAAGACACTTCACCCCCATTGCCCACGCGGAGACACGGTGGCGCTGTGTACTAAGACGTACTGCACGTCGATGGTGCACCTGTCTTCAACTAATGCTAACCTTGCTTATGTGGAGTTAGTATGTTGGGGGGGGGGGGGGTGACAGTTGCTCGCCGTTGCTCGGTGGTTCTCTCCAGGTACTCCGGCTTCCTCCACCCGTACAACTGTCATGGTCATGATTAGCCACTGTGCAGAAAAATGTGACCTTAAACAATATACATAAATTTCGAGTTTCACTAAATATTTGATTACTGTGCGAGTCGAAAAACCAAGACAAATCGTACGAATTCTAACAGTAATCCTTTTCCCCGCACTCTGTAAATTATTGGGGTAAGCTTACAAGTAATCACATCTACAGATCCTATTTAATCATTTGGGATCGTACATCTGCGGAAGCGGATGTTCTTTTATGTTGGGTATACCGCAGATACCATATACAAATATCGTCAGCTTGGGAACCATTAACCATTCATTATCACTTACGATTGGAAAGCTGGCAGATTTTGTGTTCCCATATGAAGCGACTGATTGATTTATAAACGTTCGCTGAAACTGTTTCTGCTATTTCAAAGACGTGAATAATTTATAATAAATGTGTGTTCAGATACTGAGATAAATTATGGCGAGATTTTGATCTTTGGTTGTGTTGGTGACCCAATTGAATAGATGAAAATCGCCAACGCATCGTAAATAATTCAGAACCGCCCAATGGCCAGGACTTGACGTGTAACAGCCGAGAGCGTTATTAAACCAGGAAATTAGAACAGAATAAGAGATGTGACCCAAGCAATAGATTAAAGGAGCAATGGGGGCCATGTTATTAGCACATAATTAAACGCTTTCACGTGCTTCTTAAATGATGAACTTTGCCCCTAAAAAGACACTAAATGGGACAACAATAGACATGGCATTGTATATATCCTGATGAAAGGAGAAATAATAATGGTAAAAAATAATCATGGTAGGAGGGAGTGTCGAGTCTATGTTATCACAGAACTAAATATTTTCCCATTGGCCACCATTATAACGTTCCTGCGAAAACAATATGATCGCATATCTTTATTTTTGGCATTCAAGTATCTTTGTCAAGTATAGCCCTTCAGACAACTTTTTCTGACCCGAAAACAGGGGGTCATGCAACAAATAAGAGAGAAACAATGACACGAAGGAAGTACCGGTCACGTGCACATATTTTTCAGGGAATTCCTCACAAAAACACACAACAGGTAAATTGTATTTTTTAGGTCCAAAAGTCATCAAATTACCCTCTTCTTTTTTATCAGGAACATTCAACAATAATGCAAGATGTCAATAGAATGTTTCAAATGTTTATTGAAACAATATGTTTTCCCAAGGCTGTTTATTTTTAGAGAATGCATCATTTCCGAGTGCAACATTTCAAGGCGGGTAACTCTAAAATTCAAATATTTTGTTCAGCGATACCCTCCCTATAAACGTTCCGACAGAATAAATTAGTGCCACAAAGCATCGTCCCGAACCACTAATGGCACACGCCGATGTTCATTGCTGACGTAATGCAGATAATTCTGATATCAGAACTCATCAATGCTGTAAAAAAGATTGCAGTTATAATTACGATAACGTACAGGCAACCAACTGATGCTACTACTGCCCAGTATTATAATAATCACTATTACTGCTTAATCCTTTACCCAACGAATCGCCCACATCCGCCCGCGTAAAATACAAATTCAACAGCTGAAAAAAAAATTCAAAAGATTTCAGCGAAACCATATTATGCGACCCCTCTTTGGGACGAGCTCGTCGAGCTCGTCCCAATGAGGGGTCACATGATATGGTTCTGTTGAAATTGTTTGAAAAATTAAAAACAAATGATATTTAAAATAATAAATTTTGATGTCTGCGTTGGGTAAAGGGCTGAAGGTTCATAATATGAAATCTTCGAGCGTTGTGTTCATGTACAGGGGCAACGGTTTATTCAGTTGGAAAACAAATTAAAACTCTTTAATTCCTGCTTTTGCAAAATGGTATGGTCCATTTCGCAAGTCACCGTTATTAGAAGAGCCAATTTGTAATGAAGACTTATTGATATTTTTAACCTGCAGCCATACGGCTACAGGTTAAAGATATTAATTGGTCTACGACAAATCAACAGCCTTCTCATAAAATGAACATAAACTAAATATCAGTTCATCGAATTTGTTCCAAGATCGAACAAAATATAGATTGGCATTACCAAAAGTAGTTTAATACGGTAATTTCCTCGTACTATTTTACAGTAGAAGTGCCGGTAGTTGGTTGCTAGTACTTTTCACTGTAATTTTAACGGTATGCTTTTTACAGTAAACCACATACTAAGAGAACACGCCAATTTCTTTACCGATATAATTTGAAAAAATGGTTGCCTGAACGACCTTATCTTTTTCATTCTAGTGGACTAATGGCAGGTACTTTTAACATGAATGTTCCTACGTGTTAATAAGACCAACCAATAAAAAATCCTAGGGGCGGATTTCCCCAACGCTGGGGCTATGAACGCCGACAGTCAGGGGGGGGGGGGGGGGGTGTAGGGAGTCCCCGAATTATAACAACAAATTGTGTTTTAATTGGGAAGAAGGCGCAATATCGGAAACTCTGAGGGCTTTGAGAGAATAAATTATGGTTGACCGATTCGCCATGACACCCGTTTTTGATACCCTAGTTGATACCCTAGTTTCCCAAGCCATTAATTTAATAAGTACGATATAACTAAAAAAGAGACTATATGTGTGTCGACCGGTGATTGTGTAGAAAGTTTCTGGTACGGACTAAAATAGTTCTCTCGCAATCCCGTACGGACGACCCGCGTTGTATCCTTGGGCAAGGCACTTTATCCCGGTTGCCTACACGGGGGCACGGTGACGCCGTGTACTAAGGCGTACTGCACGTCGATGGTGCACATGTCTTCAATCGTTGTAACCCTGCTTGAGCGGAGCTTGAACAGAGTTAGAATGTTGAGGAGCTGACAGCTGCTCGCCGATTATCGGTGGTTCTCTCCGGGTACTCCGGAATCCTCCACCCGTAAAACTGTCACGGTCACGATTAGCCATTGTGCATAAGTATGTGACCATAAATACCAATACATAAATAATCTGCGAATGTAACAATGATGAGATGCCCATGGGGTTATTCCTATTGTCCATGTCTATCGGGTCCTCGGGAATATTATCTGCGTGGTGTTTGCATAATTTTTATCTCCCCGACGAATTTGGCCGATTTTCCCGACAGGATTGGGGGCTAACCCTATCCGACGGAGGTGAGACTTGCTGTAGCCCCTTTGACTCCTCCTTGGTGCCACCCTTGGGTGATCCTTGGTGGAAGAGCGGCTGTCCTCCTCGTCTATACAGTAAAACTAGAAGTTCTGTCAAGAAATGCGCACAAATAGCGCGTCGATCTGCGTGTTAATCTACGCGTTATGGCCATAGTAAGGCTATCAAAGTCTGTACATATGGCCTGTGCACAAGCAATCTTTCAGCAAATGGCCCTCCGGGTAATCCGGAGGCCCATTGGCAGAAACATTGCCTGTGTTTGCGATGAGTAAACAGGAGAACCTGCCGTGCTTTGGATGCCATCCGATATGCCTAGATAAGCGCACAGTTCGTGACAGGACTTTTAGTTTTAACTGTACATACGGTAGTGGCGGGTATAAAGTGCCAATAGACGAGTAATTTGTGGATAACCTGTTCTAACTTTATAATTTTCGAGCGATCACGTCAGTGATATTTTTGTCCCTTTATCACATCTCCGGGTTATGCGAATTTAAACATTTCCACAACACCGTTCAAAACTGCACTCTGAAATATAATGCTCCAACATTTTTCTCGACATGTGTGGATCTCGTCAACTGCAGTTGCGACGCAATCGGTGACAGAATAACAATGCGTTCATTCATTACCAATTGTTTTACATATATTTCATACTATTATTCATGTTTCACGAGAAAGATCTGCGCCAACGCCTTCACGATTTTCTGAACCATCGAGATATCGTTCTGGACTTAAGACCTGTTATTACATAACTATCGTGACATTATAAGCCCGAGACACAACCCAGATGCCTAATCGGTTTAATATTACAAGTTAATAACCTTCAGCACATTGAAAGGGGGATATAAGTTTATCACTGCCTAAGAACCATTGACGAGTTCTAACAAGATACACGTGTGTGTACAATGCTTAACATCGTTTGTGCTTTTATCTGGAGACCAGTATGCCGTGCAAGTACTGATCTTTGCTGGACAGCGATGAAAACCACGACCTCATTGAAATGAACACAGAATTGGGAGTTTTATATAGCAAATAGCATAGAAGTTACCTTAACACCTGCCGAGAGAACTTCATCCAGCACCAATCGCCAAATCACCAAGCTGATTAGTTTCTTCTAGGTTTCCACGGGTAGTGGCACTGGCTTTTGCTCTTAGATGTATGACGTGGCGTCAGGGTCATCACTAAAACACCAACGGAGCTGAGTTTGCACCCCCAACATAAATCTCAGAAGCTCGGGTAATGTTTTTAGCCAATAGACCTTTGCCCTGAACTTGAAGGCCTATTATTGAAACTATGCTTGGATTCCTTGTGCTTTTTTCACAGAATGCGGGAATTTGGCTTGGGTGGAAATACCACTCAACGAGTCTTCTTGTGACAAACTGTTTCACGCTATGTTCCTCACTCGTCCATGGAATCTATATTGAACCACGCACACCACTCGGCGCACCGAGTGGTGGGCGTGGTTCGATATAGTTTCAGGAAGTTTCGTTAGGCGACTGGTGCCGAAAGAAACTCTTTCTACGTCAGCTACCTCGTTCATTTTACTTACAGTATATCCAGAATCCTTACTTGACTTCATTCTGAAGCACTCGGGAGGTTTGAAGAGAGAGACTTTCTCGCCAATTCCCTGCGAATATGCCATGCGGGTCTCTGACAGCCGCATGCCTCGGTGAGGCTTACCAGTCAGAAACTAATTTCTGGATAAATGCGGTTAAAACATTCTGTTTAGCCTCAATTTTGATAATGTGTGGCATAATCAAGCTACTTTTGAAACCAAGAAATTGCTATTTTCCTTTGAGAAGACTCAAAAAGAAAAATATGTAATTTGGTGGTCGTCGAATTTACGACATTCCTCTAAATTCTCATTCTATAGAACGGTGAAGGATTCTTTTATAATGGAAGAATATCTTTTGGTGGAAAAGGACAGCGAGACCAGACACTTCTTTACGAAACTAAGGATAAGTGCGCATAGATTAGCGTTTGAGACTGGTAGGCATACCAGACCACCTATTCCACCCGAAGAAAGATTTTGCCCGTTCCGCAATAATAAGGTATAGGACGAGTTCCATTTTCTGTTTGAGTGCTCTCTCTACTCTGGAGACAGGGATGCACTCCTACATGAAATTAATTCCATTCTACCCGGCGTTAATGTCATGAGTCACAAGGATCTAGCAAAGGCGTTAATCGGATCTTTTGATACTGACATAACACTTAAATTCATGCAGTATGTCCATAATTCATTCCAAAACGCGTGGGTGTCCAGACAACTGCAAAAAGTTGAAAAATAAAATAAAAAAAAGACTCAAGATATTGCTAGTACCGGGTACATATATTCCCATTTTAAAAGTTTTATTGTATAATTGTATTTTGTCTGTTTGTTTTATTGTTGTACGTATATTCACATTGTTAGCTGTCATATACCCATGTACGGGAATGAAAGACAGTAAAGTATTATTATTATTAATGAAGTAGAGTCAAGCGATTCAGCATACAGTCATTAACCCATTGTGGTATATTCCATGCCAGTTTAATGGCAGCAATTAGAAGAGTCCATATTCATTATTTGGGGTAGGTTAATCAATATTTGCAACGTGCAGCCTCGGGGCTGCACGTTGAAAATATTGATTGGTCTACCCCACACATTTACTGAACAGCCATCCCATTTAATGACGTTATGACGTATCATGTTGCTGGCCTGAAAAACGGCCGCTAGGGTTCAAAGGGTTAATGCGAACAAATTTATAAACTTAAAGGAGCGGAGGATTGAGATGCGATAAAAAGATAATTTAACAAGTTTTCTTCTAGGTTCGAAGCACAGCCATATCGCCATAACCCAGATTGCAGCCCAAACAGGTGATCTCTTCTCTGAGCTTAGACGTGTACGTGTGACTTAATATCACATGCGCTGACAAGATTCCAGTATGTATTCAACGTGACCCGATACAATACATATATTGACAGATGTGCAAGATACATGACACATGGGATCCGAGCTACGTGTAAGAACGTCATGTACGCACGCATCTGATTGGTTGTTACACATCTAATTGGAGTTATGACGTGATTGAAGTGCTTCGAAAGGGACGCGGTGTGATCCTGGCTCTCTGAAGTGTCGTTAAACCCCTCTCAAAATAAGAAATGTTTCGACACAAACCTTTGTGAAGCAAGAAAGTAAATATACCGTTGATGGTCATATCTTTCTTTAAAACTATCAGCGCCATTAACTTAATTCTGGTATAAATACAGAACACAACCCAGGTAGAGTGCGGGAGCAGGAATCAATATTTATTTATTTATTTATTGGTGCTTAAGGTCACATACTTATGCACAATGGCTAATCGTGACCGTGACAGTTTTACGGGTGGAGGAAGCCGGAGTACCCGGACAGAACCACCGAGCATCGACGAGCAACTGTCAGCTCCTCAACATTCTAACTCTGAACCACCGAGCATCGACGAGCAACTGCCAGCTCCTCAACGGGTATTCCGGCTTCTGTTCAAGCTCCACCCAAGCAGGGTTACAGTGGTTGAAGACATGTGCACCGTCGACGTGCTGCACGCCTTAGTACACGGCGTCATCGCGCCCCCTTGAAGACAACTGGGATAAAGTTCCTTGCCCAAGGACACAACGCGGGTCGTCCCGGACGGGGATCGAACTCGGGACCTCTAGCACAGGAGCACAGCAGTCTACCACTGAGACACCGAGCTTCCTCAGGAATCAATGACCGTTATTCGAGTTTTTCCTGTACTTCCTTTAAAAAACTCCAACTCGGGTCGTTGATTCCTGTCCCCCGTACTCCACCCTCTTTGGATTATGTCTTATCAATGGCCCTCCATGCTTGTTCCCCTCTTTCAATACGTTATGCATGCATTTAGCACAAAGAAAACGTTGACTGTCCAGGATCAGGCAAAAACGTTAAGTAACAAATTGGGGAGGATGATCAGTAATAATTTAACCCTTTACCCAACGCAGACGATTTCAAAATTTATTATTTTAAATATCATTTTTTAATTTTTTTCAAATAATTTCAACAAAACTATATCATGTGACCCCTCTTTGGAACGAGCTCGACGAGCTCGTTCCAAAGAGGGGTCACATGATATGGTTTTGTTGAAATGTGTCGAAATTTTTTTTTTCAACTGTTGAATTTGCATATTACGCCGGCGGATGCGGGCGATTCGTTGGGTAAAGGGGTTAATCCTACAGCCCTATAGGGCTACTGGATTAAATTATTACTGAATTTCCTCACGAATACAATATAAAGTCGTCCATTTTCCTATCGGTAGAAGTGCATAAGAGGATACCAATCATGGCTTTAGGGTTGGCAGGGTTAAAACTATTATCATGGGAAAGGTATTGGATACGATAGCGTGCCATTTGACATTAAAACACAATGGTTCACTTCTCAAGAAACACTGACATCTCGTTGAAGTGTCTGCACACCCTGAACGTAGATCTCACCATAACTGCATTCACCATCTAAGTATCACTGACAAAGTTCTACCACATGTTTCAGGCATCCATTAAATTTCACTTATTTCGGGGAGAGTACTTTTTATTTCTTTTGCATATGTTACAACTTACCAGCCATACGTGTTTCTGTTTTGTTAGCCAGTACACTTTTTGTCCATTATGCTGTGAAATTAATTCCGTCATTCACAGGTCAGGTCAAAATTCAGTGGCCCAGTGAAGCAATGGCTGGGGTACAATGATTGGTGCATGTCTGAGCATTCATCTTTCGGATCCAGTTTAAGTCTTGGTAAATTACTAGGGCTGATATCCTTTTGGTATCACTTTTGGGGTTCTACTCGGTTCAGTTCATACTAGAACCTCGCAATATGATGTAGTGTATCTCTTGTTTGGCGATGGCATTGTTGCAAGACAAAAAACGAATATGAATGACAATATTTAAAGACAAAGGTATTATTTACATTGACTGCCTAATGTTAGTTTTGTCGCGTTCCGGGGATATATCCATAATGTGATGAAATAGTAGTTTTGGGGGTTTTCATTTCTTTTGTTGTTGTTAGTGGGGAGAAAGAAAGTGTGAAGCACGAATCCAGTATTAGGTGTAACAAAGTACACCAGCACTTTAGCTGTGAGAGGTGAATTAGGGATATACCCCATTGATATTTTTATCATTAAACAGATTGTTAGTTATTGGCTTCACCTACACGATATGCCATGAGAGTCTCTGACAACCACATGCCTCAATGAGGCTTACCAGTCAGAAACTAATTCCTGGTTACATGCGTTTAAACACATTCTATTTAGCCTCAATTTTGATCATGTGTGGCATAATCAAGCCACTTTGACAGAAGGAAATTGCTATTGTCCTTGGAGAAGGCTCTGGAAGAAATATATGTAACTTGGTGGTTGTTGAATTTACGAAATTCCTCTAAATTCGCATTTTATAGAACGGTGAAAGGCTCCTTTACACTGGAAGAATATCTTTGGACGGAAAAGGACAGCACGACCAGCCACTCCTTTATGAAACTAAGGATAAGCGCGCATTGATTAGCGTTTGAGATTGGTAGGCATACAAAACCACCTATTCCAGACGAAGAAACATTTTGCCCGTTTTGCTCTTTTTAGGTAGAAGACGAGTTCCATTTTCTGTTTGAGTGCTCTCTTTACTCTGGCGACAGGAAAGTAGTCCTACAGAAAATTAACTCAATTCTGGCGTTGATGTCATGAGTCACAAAGATCTAGCAAAGACGTTACTCGGATCTTTTGATTCTGATATATCACCTAAAGTCATGCGGTATGTCGATCATTCGTTCAAAAAACACGCGGATGCCCAGACAACTGCACAAAGTTAAAAAAGTCTCAAGATATTACCAGTATCAGGTACATATATTCCCATTTTAAAAGTTTTATTGTATGGTTGTATTTTTGTCTGTTTTTATTGTTGTGCATGTATTCACATTGTAAGTTGTCATATAGCAATGTACGGGAATGAAAGACAATAAAGTATTTTTATTATTATTATTATTATTATTATTATTATTATTATTATTATTATTATAGCATTTTGTGCGCGCCACCAATCCTTCTCTGTGTTAACGCCACTGGCATTTCTTCTACTTTACGTTGAATTATTTGCCTGAACAAAAATGAATGTTAAGGGGAAAGAAATTTAGGTTATTATGTGCATGAAAACGGAGAGGTGAAATATGAATAAATTCACCCTTTTCCAGATTTTAAATTTTGTGTAGAATAATTCTGTTATGACGTTTTTGGTGTTTTTCCACATCTCCAAATTTCAGACAACAGTAATGTTTTGAATAAAATAGAACAAAACGCAGCTGTTCGTTTTTGCGAACAAAAACCCAACACGATAAGAAACCCAGCACCGCACACTCGCCTCCACCATTCAACTAAAACCACTAATGTGGACGAAAGTTTTGAAACCACTGCCTCCACTCTCACTCACACCACGGTCCGCAAATCGCAGCCAAAAATTCATTGACAAGAGAGAAGAATCGGATAAAAATATTTTGCTTGTTTCATCAATGTTAAATGCAAGAGATAACAATTCGTCGCCTGAGTGCTAGAATGTCCTATGTCCCCTATGGGACATAGGGCATTCTAGCACTCAGGCGACGAATTGACTCGTGGGCATTCTATGTTCGTTTCTAAATCTCTTCTGGTAGCAACTGGAATTCTTATGGAAGGAAGAAGCGTTTCATATCCTTGGACAAACTCGCCATATGGTGATTGATAATTATTGCTTGAGATGTCACTTATGAAACTGGCCACTTAGGTACTGGAAACATGACTCTCCAATAATTCTTTTTTAATTTCTGGACAAACATACATCTTAATATTAATTCACTGTGTAGCACTCCCGACAGACGCGACAAAAATCTGACTCTTTACGTTAATAAACTTTGACGTTATCAGACCGCTTCATTGGAGCTGTCAGCATAATATCTCGAAGCTATCTCTTGTTTACATAATTTTGTTATCTTAATGCAGGAAGCTCGCCACTTTGGAATTGTAATTTAACAGCCAAGGGTTACGTCATCATCGATAGTGATAATTAACTCTGATGTGAACAATTGTAATTTGTTGCTCTATTTTGAAACCTTCTTTAACGGGTCTATTAATGACCCATATGTGGGTCTATAAAGTACGCTTCGACATTTGGGGTTGAAAGCACACTCCCCCGATTCGCCATGGCCAGTGGAAGTTCCAGTGAGTGAAAGCAATATTTTAATCCCTAATCGATCTAGGGAGTATATATATTTGGGGAAAGTAATTGTTTATTTTATATTAAAAAGATGTCATTTTAACAGACAACCGAAACTACCAATGAATCTTTGCATTTTATCGAATACAGTGTGACAAAATACCGAATAATATTAGTGCTTGGGACATTTTGCGAACGAAAGCATAGGATTCAGACAATTCCATAACTTTATTAGTACAGTAGAATCCTCTTAATTGAATATCCATTTTGCCAGTGAAAATTATTCAATTAACAGGAGTATACAATTAACAGGGATTTGGCCAGTTTCCTGTATTCCGGAGGTAAACTTAGCATTTATTCTATTATATCTTGTTTGACAGAGCTCATAGAGCTCTGTCAAACAAGATATAATAGAATAAATGCCTGTATTGGATGTAGTGAGGCCAAAAAGGTTGATAAATAAGAGGAATTTGGTGCGTGTCACAGTGATTTTTTCGACATATTTTAAAAATTTATATACAATTAACAGGAGTTTACTCTACAACTCATATGCAATTAACAAATCAAATTTGTACTGAACGTATGGTAAATGGTTTTGTGTTTGAAAATTATATTCAATTAACAGGGATATACAATTAAGAGATATCCAGTTAAGTGGGCTCCACTGTATTAGAGAAATGCATAATCCCGAAACATCGACAAGCATTATCTAAACTCAGACTCAGCTGTCATAGCTTTGGGATTGAACGAGGTAGATACCACCATGTACCCGAAAATCAAAGGCTATGCTGGCAATGTAAGTCGGTAGATGACGAAACACACTTTCTACTTTACTGTCGTTTACTTAATAACGAGCGAGAGAATTTATTAAAGCACTTAGGGATGGGCGAAAGTTTCCATAACAGCAATGATGACACAGAGAAACTCAAGCTCATTCTAAAGTGCGATGATACAAAATCCCTGAATAATGTGGCGCATTTTGTGTACCATAGGTTACAGAAAAAAGGGCGTCTGGCAGCCCCAAGTCGACAGCAACGCCCAATAAATAACGATGATGAAGAACTGGGTAACAGGGAATTTCACACAAATATATATATTTGGATGAGTGTGTGGGTTTGTGTGTCTGGGTGGAGCATGCACGTGTGCATACACTCAATGGCAATATGCATAAAATATTGTTGAAACCTTGTTTTGTAAACAAAGATTATGCTATGGTATTATCTACTGTACACTTGGCCATAATGGTGTAATCGAACAATAAAGATTGATTGATTGATTGATTAATTATTACCGGAATTTGGTTTGCATTGAGGTAATAGGAAGATTTTGGTCATGGTCGAGTAAACAGATGTATTGGAACCAACACATTGGTGTCAGCGGTTCGGGCGTTTTTTACCCTGGTTTGGTTAATACGGTAACTGGGTCTGGACGTTTTTGCGCAATGTGCCAAAACGTCCACACCCAGATGCCGAAATTTCTTAAGTCAGGTAACATTAACCCTTTACCCAACGTAACGGCCAAAACCGGCCAGCGCTATTCTCAAAAATCGCCAATTAATTTTCATTATTTTTTTCTTTTTTTTTGTCTCAAAAACATAGGTTATGATCCCTCTTTGGAACGAGCTCGTCGAGCTCGTTCCAATGAGGGGTCATAACCTGTGTTTTTGAGACAAAGAATAAAAAAAATGGTTATTCAAGAATTTGTTTTGCAAGTGTCGTCTGCTTTTCATGTCTGGTAAAGGGTTAAAAATAAGAGAACATAAACAGAACTGTAAGTTCTAAAATTGTATTCCTTCTTCAATGCACCATTCATGTGTTGCCTTGTTCATTTCACGATGTGGGTTCTAGGCTGTGGGCAGGGTCTTATTGGAACATATACGTTATTGTGGTGAATTTACAGTGACATGGTCAGAGGTTTGCGGCCCGGCGAGTATGTTCAACCGCGACGCTCCGCGTCCCGGTTGAACATAAACTCCGAGCTGAGGAGCTCAGACCATGTTACCGTCATTTCATCACAAATGACTTATAATGTTTCTCACAAATTACTGGCGAGTGATTTATGACGATAAATTGCGCAAAAAAAGTTTTTCATGATATTATTCAATAAAAGTGGGCGAATCTATTTGTTTTGGGGGGCTGAATATTTTTTCATTGTTATTGACCCCTCTCCCATAAATTATTTGCTTCTTTCGAACGTCTCCTAATCGTATCCAGAAATTACTCACATTGGGTTTAAGTGGTTAAACACAGTCTCGGTAAGTTGGTGTGTAGGGCTCATAAACCATTAACGTAACTTCTATTTAACTTCTGAAACAAGAGTTTGCGGAAGTGCAAAATCATCATAAAGTAATTTGGCCGGCTACACTTTCATGATATTTTGTGTTATGTTTTTTACTGGAAGATGCATAGAACTTGTTCACCGCGTTGTATCTTGCTAATCGACCTGGAACGATTCATTGGCATGAGAAACTTTTTAAATACAGTTTATACTAACTATGTTTTATACCTTACACATAAGGCTTTTAACCCTTTGAAACGCGAGTGGCCGCTTTTCCGGCCAGGGACATGATACGTCATAACTTCATTAAATAGGATGACTGCTCAGTAAATGTATGGGGTAGACCAATCAATATTTTCAACGTGCAGCCCAGAGGCTGCACGTTGGAAATATTGCTTGGTCTACCCCAAATAATGAATCTGAAATCTTCTAATCGGTGCTATTAACCTGGCATGGGAGATACCACTAGAGTTCAACGGGTTAAAATGTCGATTTGAGAACTGTTATGCCATAGAACTGTCTGTCCACTAACAGCAGATTTGGTCTTTCATTTACAATGTACCTCATCGTAATCAAAACCGGAAAAAAAGACTCTGGGTTTGTGATAGGATTCCGGATTTATTTCGCGCGTGAAGACTAAGAACGGGCGGAATGAAAATTTGAGTTTTCTCGTACCCACGAAGGCATGATATAATTCCGATATTTATAAAAAGAAGTGTGTTTTTCTTTAAATATGCATTCCACGTAGATTCCCTTTATTTTCTTGTTTGTATGTCTTTTATTGGGGTTCAACGACTCTTTTAACAGCCTGGGTCACCTCGTGTGGGGCAGTTGTACGGGCAGAGGAAGCCAGAGTACTCAGAGAGAACTACCGAGCAGCGGCGAGGAACTGTAAAAATCTCCAAATTAGTAAATATGCAGAATCGCTAGCGGTTGAAGGCAAGTGCACCATTAACGTGCAGTACGCCTTAACACCCAAGACTCTTAACGCCTTGGTAATCGGCATTAAGAGTCTTGTCCTTGGGTATAACGCAATTACTGCTGGTCATACTGTCGACATTTCGGGTTGAAGGTGAATGCTTTAACCACTGAGCCACAGCGCTCCCAGCCGTTACATTAGGCAAGGTCTAAATTTGAATTTTGAGAGGAAAAACACGAGCACGCGAACGGAAACGTTACGTGGCGTACCACAAGCTACAAAGGAATATAATTCGATATCCGATGAGTCAGCTGATATCTAGAAATATGTTGTAGCGTTTTGGCATTATCAGGTGAGGTATTATATAATAAAACACCCTACTGAGCAAGTGTGTGTGTGTGTGTGCGTGTGTGTGTGGGGGGGGGGGGGGGTTGTCTCTGTGTGTGTGTGTGTGTGTGTGTGTGTGTGTGTGTGTGTGTGTGTGTGTGTGTGTGTGTGTGTGTGTGTGTGTGTGTGTGTGTGTGTGTGTGTGTGTGTGAGAGAGAGAGAGAGAGAAAGAGAGAGAGAAAGAGAGAGAGAGAGAGAGAGAGAGAGAGAAAGAGAGAGAGAGAGAGAGAGCTCATTCAAACAAGGTGTAACCGATCGGTTATTTTTCTAATAATTTCTAATACTTTTGAATCTAAACATGGCTGTGTATGCTTTAGAAAATTCGCATTTGGAGTCGAATATAGGACAGAGAGGTAGGGGCGGCGGAACCTCGGTGGAAGTGGAAGAACACAACTTTCCAAGACTACCGTGGACCGGCCTAGTGGGAAAAATGTAATATCAACAAATGTACGATTACCCGCTTGTTTCACGTTCAGAGGACCATGCCAGTGTGTGGTCACTGTCCGTATTAGCCTTCGTGTTGGAAGATGGTTGAAGTAGAAGAGACGGGCCGAAGCGACCAAAGGTGTGATTCTTTGGCAAAATGCAACTCAGTGTGCTTAGATTTGCATATAATATGCAACAGAAATGCTTGGATATTAACACGTTTGCATGTAACGAGTAACGTGTCTGTGGAAGAAATCCCCCCCCCCCCCCCCCCCCCCCCAGGTTCCGCAGCCTTTGCACGGAAGTACACATAAACCTCTGTTGGAAAATACACGTCATCATTTTGAGAACTTATTCCCAGGAATATTGTTTTCTAGTGCCACGCTTGGAAAATACAACATTATGACAGCTAATCTTTTGATGTTAAAAATCAATAGTACAGCTCTAATGGTGGTTAATATAGGCGAATGAAAACAAAACCGGTGATTAAATAAATTATTTTAATGGCCGCGGCTCTGTTAGTTGACACGAGAGCGGATTCCCAGTAAATCAGCGATTCCGGAATTTGAGAAAATAAGTGGAAAGTTTTTTTCGAGATAATTACTGTGCTCTGTTATTTTTTACAGCGCGTTATAAAGAACATCATTTGCATTTTGAGAGTGATTTGCGTTTCAAAACATGTGACAAGTGTTCAAATGGAACATTAAGTGGAATCACGACATTACACGGATCACAGACAGTACTAATTAGAGTGCTGGTTTCCGTCATACGTAATCAACGCATAGTTAATTCTTGGTAATTAACTTGTAGTACTGACTCAACGAGCAATCTTGATGACAACAAAATTATATAAGACATGAAGCAGGCAGGCAAGTGCCGTAAAACTCATTTGAGCTTAGAGTTCGTTGGTTTGATATTGATTGGTCTGAAATGTTGTGCCTCACACACAGGCACACAGAAAGCACTTCCAATAGCCGTCGCCATATTGATATTATTAGTTACACAGTTTGTTGGTGGCCTAGTATGGTGTCAGTTAATTTCATATTGGACGAGAGCGAAGCTCGAGTCCAATATGGAATTAACTGACACCATATATACCATATTAGGCCACCAACAAACTGTGTAACGAATATATCTTACCGACTGCTGCATCGATGCACAGAACTAATAACAACAGCGATCAAAATTAAATGAGAGAATTCTCACAATGTGCTCACGTGTCTTTGCCTTGTTACAATTTATGGGAGAGTGCAGGCACTCTCCCATAAATTGTAACAAGGAAATTCATACATACCAAACAGTTTCATTTCAAAGGTAACATGACACACGTCCACAGAATATGAAGCCTTTTAAGTTGCCTAAACTGCAATTCAGACCAATATGGGCTTCCAACACTCAATCTTTCAACTTGAAGCGTTTATCGGCTGCCGCCATTTTGAATAATCAATGAACATAGGGGAGATTGCCCATAGCTGTCAGCGTATATTGATGTTGACAGGCAGTATATGGTTTTATATGCAGTCTGCATGTGACGTCTTTGAACCAATGAAATTCCCAGATACTTGTAGGAGGTAAGATATTGATTGGTCTGAAATGTTGTGCCTCACACACAGGCACACAGAAAGCACTTTCAATAGCCGTCGCCATTGGCTACGTAAATCGGTAATGCGGCGGTAAATGCTCTTGGAATCTGCGAATCACACATTTTTTAGAATCGAATCTCGAATTGAATCGTGTCTCTGATATTGATATCGAATCGAATCTCGAATCGAATCTTAATAGACAAGTTATTGCATATTTCACCAAACGGAATTGACGATACACTGTGATGACCCTTACAAGACTGAGTGAACACCTTAAACACCAATAAACAAATATTCTCTGTAGCACCGTCGCTGAAACAGCTAGGCCCATTATCCATAGTTTTAGTTTTTGAAGGCTTAATTTGTTACTATTCACGTTCTTAAGAACGTGAATAGTAACAAGTTAAGCCTTCAAAAACTAAAACTATGGAAAATGTTCCGGACAAAATTCACTACTTACCTAACAATTAACCTTCATCAGTTACTCAGTTAAATATGAATTGAGCCTACATGAATGAAAATTTATCCACGTTTTGTTGGAAATGTAACAAACTGAAGTTAGTAAAAAAATGGAATCTTGAGACTGATTCGTGATCGATCTCGAAGTAGACGTATGGTATCGATATCGAATCGAATCTCGAATATTCGTAAGACCCTAAAATCTCGCGTGAAGTGCTGCCACGCGGTTGCGTAACGAAGGGGGATTTAGGATGGTGTGACGCACCTCATCTCCAATATTTGCGTCTGGATTAGATATTCTCGATTTCCTCTTGCTGGTAATCATGTACTTTCTTGCTACATTATTTATTTATTTATTTTTTATTAATTAATTAATTAATTAATTATTTTTATTTATTTATTTATTGGGGTTAACGACACGTCCAGGATCACCTCGCGTAGGACAGTTTCACGGGTGGAGGAGGTCGGAGAACCCAGCCGCGAGTACTGTCAGATTTCCCAATGTACTAACTCCGCATCAGCAGGGCTAGTGTTGGTTGGAGACAAGTACACCATGCACGTGCCGTAGGCCTTAGTACACAACGCTACGCGACCCCACGTGGACATTTCTAGACTCTGGCCTATGGATTTTTCTTCTTGTCCTTTGGGCTTCATTACACTTCTGAAGCTCTGACACTTTCAGTCCGATAATTATTTTTAGTGGCGCAGATTTATGTGTCGGTTACTCTGCAATGGAGGCACGAATTTCATTGAAAACTGACAAAGCAAACTTCAAACTTTTTGCCATTTGTCCGAATAGGCTACTATATCAGTCGAATCAAATGACCGATTCTGTGTGTGTTCTTGTATCAAATCTAGTGTCGCAAGAGTGGTCTTGGGGTAAGACACTTGCACACGCGGGACACGGTGAGGCTGTGTACTGAGGCGTACTTTATACGCTGACAGCTATGGGTAATCTCCCCTTTGTTCATTGATTATTCAAAATGGCGGCAGCCGATAAACGCTTCAAGTTGAAAGATTGAGTGTTGGAAGCCCATATTTGGTCTGAAATGAAGGTTAGGCAACTTAAAAGACTTTATATTCCGTGGATGTGTGTCATATTACCTTCGAAATGAAACTGTTTGGCATGTATGAAATTACCTTGTTACAATTTATGGGAGAGTGCCTGTAGGCACTCTCCCATAAATTTTAACAAGGCAAAGACACGTGAACACATTGTGAGAATTCTCTCATTTAATTTTGATCGCTGTTAGTTCTGTGTATCGATGCAGCAGTCGGTAAGATATATTCGTTACACAGTTTGCGTTCAGCCAATGCCAGCCACGTACCAATCATTGAGACACTACGTTCCCAAGCTGCAGTGAGCGACTGCACATTTAAAGAATGCATCTAACAACCCCGAACCCCGTGTGGCTGAGATACTAAAGAAAGCAGCCGGTACAAGTGCATGGGCAGATGGATATGGTTCAGAACATGAAAAAACACATTTTCTCCTCTTTTTCAGAAAAAGGCTTGGCAATCTTCCTCGATAGAGTTTAATTGAAGCATAATTGGTGAAGAGAGAATGTCAAATAAGAAAGCTCAGTGGCGGGTTATCAGTATTAAGCTCATTACACAAGCATGAAATATTAATATGTTATTGCACATTTTTCCAGTTTAGATTGCGTAAAAAGGACCTCTGTGGCTGCCGTTTTTTTCTCAGTTAATGAGATTAGCCTGCACAAAGAGGAACATCTCTTTCTCATCTTGCATTCATATGCTGGTCGCGCAAGCCGTTTGAAGTTAATCAACGCATTCTATTAAAGTTCATTAACGACAGTGACTCAATATCTGCTGTGATGGTAAGCTTAATCAGGGAAAGAGGACTCAGTGTCATCAACTTCTTCGTAAAGCATTACCTAAAGGCATTCGTCAAATCTTTATAAACAGCACGGCACAATGAATTTCTCCTGAGAGTGTCTTTTTTCGAATTTCAAAAAATCCATTTATTTTTTTTCCAGATGCTCATATCCCAGTTCATCCCATTTCTGTAAATAAGTGGGGAGGATTTTTTCTAGTATTTCTCATTCCACGCCGTGTAATTGTTCGTCCGTGCTAATTGTGCCTCCAGGCTATACTCGAGAAAATTGGAAAGCTTCTGGGGTCTGAAGCACTGAATTACTCTCTGTTTCTTTCCTATTCCTGCTCTGCACTGAAGACTTCTGCCTTCACAAACAAAGAGATTATATTTTAATAAGAGGAAATGGAGACGCGTACAAGGTCTTTTAGGACATTCCATGGACATTAACCCCCTGCACAGTGATGTCAAAATATCTAAATTTCAGACAGAAAAAATTCCCATAATGCAACTAGAAATGTAACCAATTCAATCTCGTTTGACAGAGCTCATTAAGCTCTGTCAAACGAGATTGAATTGGTTAAATTTCTAGATGCATTATGGGAAAAAACAGCTTCCTGAAATTTTGGTATTTTGGCATCAGAGTGAAGGGGGTTAACAGTCTCCCCTTCAGTGCTAAACCAGACAGGCCAGGCAATGGGTTCAATATCCAAGTTACAACATAATGTAATATATTGACAACAGTTCACTGCACAGATTCGAAAACGATTTTTATCCTTGAGTGGGGCGCACGGAGGATTATTTCACGAGACACGAGGCGTTAGTCGAGTGACATAATGCGCGCGGCCCACGAGAGGATACAATTGTACTCGAATCCGAGCAGTTAACGTTTGTATTTATTTTATTTTCTCCTTATTTTTCCCCCAAAACAACCCTTTATAATTGACTCAACTCAACCGATTTGTGAACAATAATAAAAATATAGGCTGTCGTCGCTGAGAGTGGAATACGATGCTGGGAGTGGAATACCAAATTCGGCGAGGCGGGGGTGGGGGGGGGGTGGGTTGGTGCTAATATGATTTGTATTAGAGGAAAAAAGAATGAAAATAAAATAAAAAAACAACTTTATGACAGATCATCCATCAAAAGGGACAACATGCCCCCAAAATACACAGCACTTCTAGAAATCGGTATGGAAACACTGTTCCGTTTCTCAAGCAGTAATGTATTCATTTATTGGTGTTTAAGATCACATATTTCTGCACAATGGCAAATCGTGACTGCAACATGGATATAAAGTCAAGTCTAGCCAATCGTTTATACCCATGTTGCCCATTTTAGAGGACTTCCATCCCACGCATTGGTGACTGGGTCCTATTTTATCAGTAAAACAGAGCTTGTTTACCACAATAAACACGGACTGACTCACATCTCGAAATTTCCACGGGATATAAGCAATAATTTGAGATGATGAAGAGGTGTTTTTCTTTCAAGTGTCACTTGACACTATTTTGAAATAAATTTTGTATTTTGTATTCCATCCACATATTGTTTGAAAAATGGACACACAATTGGCCAGCTACGAATATACACTTGAAAACAAGCACTCAAAATAAAACAAATGGTACCTTTCAAAATCCGAATTAACAAACCAACTCTGCAACTGAAATTACACATTTTATTTTAGAGACTTATAGTGCCAGCCAAAATTAGTTATATGATAATCACAGAAGAACACGTCTGGTATATTTTCCTTATTTGGTGACTCCTACCCCCGACATCATTTCTTGAGAGACGCTCTAGAAGAGCCTCCCCAAAAATGATGTCAAAGGCTGGAGTCATCAGTAAAAGAAAATGAGATCAACATTTTTAATGACTATCTTACAACTAATTTCAACTGGTACTGTACACTACAGTCGCCGTGGACTGGTCGTAATCCACGCGTGAGCAGTGTTGTCCACGCATGTCGTCCCCAGAGTTCCAGTGTGTTCTATGTACCTACTGGCAGCCTACTGGCACATAGAACACATTGGAACTGAGGGGACGATGTGTTTACCAGGTAATAAAAATCATCAGCACCAAACTTTTGGACCCGGTGCTTAATTAATTTTATGATGATTATTCCTATAATTATTGTTTGGAATCTAATATTATTGCGTCCTTGCAAATATTGCCCACTGGTGGAAAGTGATCACTCCACGCCGGCTGTACTGTGTGCGATTTAGATGATTTTTAAAAAAAATTCCTACAATTTGAAAACCATTTTTGCCAGCTCTCACTTCGATGAAGGTTACAATGGTATTTTTGCTAATAAATGAGGCACCCATAATGTATAACTGCTGTCTGAACATTCAGTAATACTTACAAAACGTCAGTCCCGAGTTCGATCCCCGTCCGGGACGACCCGCGTTGTGTTCTTGGGCAAGGCACTTTATCCTGGTTGCCTACATGGCATATTGCACGTTAATGGTGTAGTGTCTTCAACCGCTGTGTACCCTGCTTGGGCGGAGCTTGAACAGCGTTAGATTGTTGAGAAGCTGACAGTTGCTCGTCGCTGCTCGGTGGTTCTCTCCTGCTACTCCGGCTTCCTCCACCCTAAAACTGTCACGGTCACGATTAGCCATTGTGCATGAGTATGTGACCTTAAACAGCAATAAATAAATAATTACAAAACGTCACAGTTTTGTGAAACATGGTCATTCCTTTTGCTAGTGTTCTCACGAAGTGATTGACCCGTGGCCGAATATTTAACATGCTCGATACCCACAAAACATCAAGAGACAAACATTGAATTTGGTACTTTGGATTAATTCACAACTGTGGTATCAAATGTCGAGTTGCTTTGTTTCAAAGATTCAAGAAAAGTGCTAGCTGATTCTATAATTAAAGCCGTCAGACACGTCTAGTCACATGCTTAGGCAATGCTCACAGGAATTAAGAAACCAAATTAAAGAAGAGTGTTCTCATGATTGGAGGTTTCACACAGAGAAAAGAGGTGGCTCGTAACAATCACTTGTCAAAATTAATAAGTTTTAGGCGACAATCAGGGGACAGATGGAAATAATACTACAACGAGAATGACGAAGTTTGCTAAGAACCGACCTTTCCTATCCTACAGTCACAGAAAGACAACTTTGATATTAACATCAAAACCTGTCTGCTTGTATTCCTCCGAGCGTCTCGATTTAGTACTTCTGTTTCACCCTTAACCACGGGGTTGGTTGCCAACGTCTAAGAATTTAGACTGACGTATTACCTGATATGTAAATGAGAACATAATCTTTTTATTACTTTCCAAAGTGTGATTTACTGGGATTTCCGGGTTTGATTATAAACGATAACTTCACAAGTGAATTATGCAATTAACAATTGTGTCATGTATCCGTGCGCGCTAACGAAGACGCTTTGTCGTGGTTGTAATGGGGACTTCATTGGGGTTTTTTGTTGTTTTTTTAAACTCTTTACCTAACATGAAAAGCAGACGACACTTGCAAAAACAATTCTTGAATAACTATTATTTCTATTTTTGTCTCAAAAACATAGGTTATGACCCCTCATTGGAACGAGCTCCACGAGCTCGTTCCAATCAGGGGTCATTACCTACGTTTTCGAGGCGAAAAATGAAAAAATAATGAAAATTAATTGACGAGTTTTGAGAATAGCGCTGGCCGTTTTTGGCCGTTACGTTAGGTAAAGGGTTAAAGAATATAATTATCGTTAATAATGAAAAGTAATAAACAGAGTAATCGCTTGACTGGACTGGTTACTTGAAATAATTCATTCGAGGCGAGGGACTATATTGTAAAACACTCGTGCGCATTCGCGCACTCGTGTTTGTACAAAGTCCCTCACCTCTCATGAATTATTTCAAGTAACCAGTCCAGTCAAACGATTACTCTCTATATCTTATAATGTGGTCATGTCACTTTTAGGGCATAAATGCTGAAATGAATATATACTGATCATTCAATGAGCAAGTTTCGTACGTTCCAATTAACTGTCGGATATTACAGATGAGCAATTATTTATTTATTTATTTATGTATTTATTAGGGTTTAACGACTCTTTACAGCCAGGTCATATCATGTCGGTGACTGTTTTACGGGTGGAGGAAGCCGGAGTACCCGGAGAGAACCACCGAGCAACGACGAGCAGCTGTCAGCTCTCCAACATCGTAACTCTGAACTCACCGCGGCACAGGCAGGGTTAGATTGGTTGAAGACATGCGTACCATCGACGTGCAGTACGCTTTAGTACACAGTGTCATTGAGCCACCATGTAGGCAATCGGGGTTAGGTGCCTTGCCCAAGGACACAACGCGGGAGCGCGAATCAGACGCTGAAATGGTCACCCATCCAACTACTAACCGCGCTCGACGTTGCTTAACTTCGGTGATCTGACGAGAACCGGTTACCGCGACGCCACCGCGACGCCACCGCGACGCCACCGCGCCCTCACAGTTGGGCAGTACCCGCGCATCTCGGTCTAAATCCCGCTAGTTAACCATTGTAACCCTGATGCCATAGATGGCATCGCCTCATAAATACTGTCTACTGAGAAATGGGCGATTTTATTTTGCATGGGTAGAGGTTCAGTAAAACTGTAATTCCACAGCTCCATGGAGCTGTGGGATTAAATTCTTACAGATCCTGGCCACTGATTTACTGTTAAGTGTGTCGTCTGTTCGTTCACTGCCCATTCTCACGCAAAGATGTATGCGCACCGTGTTTGCCTGTTTTTATTGCAGTTTATCGAAACTTTCTATAGCCAGGGTCACACCGAATCGGACAGTTCTAGAGTAGGGGACGCCTTAGTCCCCAGGAAGAACCACCAAGCAGAGGCGAGCAACTTTAAGGCTCCCCAACTTACTTCTGCACAAGCAGATTTAGCAACGGCTGAAGGAAAATGCACCATCGACGTATAGCACGTTTTTAGTACACAGCGCCACCGTGCACCCGAGTCGGCAATTGGAATGAAGTGTCTTACCCAAGAACACAATGCAGTTACCGCTGGTCGGGATTGAACCGTCGAACTTTGTCCAATGCTCTTAGCACTGAGCCACTGCGATTCCTAGCGAAACGTTTTAAAACCCGGAACTTATAAAGAGTGTTCAAGGAAGACAGAGACATTTAGAACGACAAAGGGACTAGAAATTCGAAATTACGGTAAGACCAGTAAACACAATGGCAAAACACTATTGTGTCGCCCAAGTGTCTTTTCATTAAGTTCGACTTCAAAGAGTCTACAACACATTTTTGTTCATTAATCATCTTAACAAGTCGATGTGTAGTTGTCTCCTTCTCTATAAATAATTCACTTACATCAAAGAAAGCTTTTATGGGAGACACACTCCAAAAGAATACATGACTAGATTTAATCACTTCATTTTTAGACCATCAATACGATCCATTTTAGATGATAGCATTTTTAATGAAAATTGGCAGACCGGTGGTCAGCTATCACGGGAATAAATTTAGTTGATTTAATGCAGTCAGCACACGCGTTAAATCCTCTGCCATTACGAGGATGCACTGGACATAATGTTTGCAGGAAGTCCAGCGTCCCCGAGGAAATCTGAATTGCCAATCTGACGCTAATGATGATGGAGTCAATGCAGGGAGCTGACCCCTGAAGACTTGGGGCTGAACTACGAGCAATTTGGTAAACGTTTTGAAACATCATCAAGCATCAGTGTCAATGGCCTTTGCGTGACCCGGCGTTATTATTAATATTAATGGCATCAAAGTAAAGCCAGGCTAAGCTAAACGACTTGAACCCTTAAATTATAATATTTTGTATATTCTGGGTCAGTTCATTTAGATCCGTGATGTGATTTGGAGGTGTTAATATTAAATTTGGGAGCAAGCAAATTAATAGTTTTAACCTTCGGCCAAATGGCCAAATGACGTAATCTTGTCGAACAATTCACTAAGCTGCTTGCTGTTCATTATTTATTTTGATCCTTTCTTTTCTTGACAGATAATTTTTTTTTTCAATTTTTGGTTAAAAAACTAGCTTATGGCCCCTCGTTAGAATGAGATATTCGAGCCCGTTCCAACGAGGACTCATAAAAAATATCTTTGAGCCAAAAATTGGAAAAAATAAAACTTTAATGACAGTTTTTGTGTATAGCTCTGGGTGGATACAGCCGTTCCGTTAGGTAACTTGAAGGTTGAAAACTGATACCTATCCTAGTGCTAAACCGTAAACCCGATTTCTTGGTGCTGACGTGATAGTGTTTGTTTAATCTCTCGCAGCCCTTCGGCTACCAAATAGACCATTTATATCCAGCTCTCTTCAGAAAAAACTATCATTAAAATTTTGCTAGTTTCCTGCATTTTTGTCAAACGTAGCTTTTTGACCACACAATGGAGCGAACTCTACGGGTTCATTTCTAAAGTGGCGCCATAACCTGCGTTTTTTTTTTAAAAAAGTTTCCATTCATATTATTTATTATTTATTGGTGTTTAAGGTCACATATTTCTGCACAATGGCTAACCATGACCGTGACAGTTTTACGGGAGGAGGAAGCCGGAGTACCCGGAGAGAACCACCGAGCAACGGCGAGCAACTGTCAGCTCCCCAACATACCAACTTCACGCAAGCAGGGTTAGCATTGGTTAAAGACAGGTGCACCATCGACGTGCAGTACGCCTTAGTACACAGCGTCACCGTGCCCCCACGTGGGTAATGGGTGTGAAGTGTCTTTCCCAAGGACACAACGCGGTTGCCGCAGGTGGGATTCGAACCGAGGACCCCTCGGCTTACAGCCTTCACCTCTACCAACTGAGCCACCGCACCCCCTTCCATTCAATTATCGTAGAAAACATAGTACTATTGCAACATGTGTTGGGGAAAGGGCAAGGGAGATTATTTATTTATTTATTTATTTATTTATTTTATTTTAACTACACTTTCAACATCATATCGTGACGGATAGAAAGATGCTGACAAACTTTCTGAATTACTAAGCATTCACAAGTGGAGCCCGAGCTCGAAGCACATCAACCAACAAATTATCGATGCCTTACTCAGCCTGACTCGGATCCAGTGTTCACGCCTGTCCGGAGTTTTTGGTACCCAATGAATTTTTTGTCTGGCGCCAAATGACAATTTTAGTGCCAAATGTAATCCGATTGTAAATGAGACGAAATGGACCATGTATCATCCCTGCTCCATCTGCAGTGCTAAAGCATTGTAGATGGCGCCTTGTTGCACTCAGAGTACGATGATTTAATTTTGCATTACCTGACTCTTTTACGTATTGTAGCTGCAAAAAAAAAACACAACTGCTCGGAGCGTCACTTCAAGACAATATAATTGTGTATGTAAGCAACATCTATCAAAGCACGAGGGAATGAAAAGACGCACATTTTGATGTTAACCGTGACACATTGAGAAATTAAATGTGATTCGGATGCTGGTTTGTTCGTTCTGTGTCTAGAATTTCCCTTTAATACCATCACGAGAACGATCATAAAACGAAGTTCTGGCTCCAGTTTCAACAATACAGGCCACATTTCTGTCAATTAGTATGCCGTTTACTATAAATGTAAATTTTATTACTTTCTCTGGAGTAATGGTCGGCGTATAGAGTTATTACCGACAGTAATCACCGTTAGACTAAATTGAGGCTTAAAGTCGCTAATGGAAGATCAGTTGGATGGAATAATACAGGTCAACAAGGTCTGCACCTTGAGATCAGAGCGTATTTTTCGCTTAGAACTTAAAGAATCCAAAAGAATGTAATAAGCTAGAGAATATCCGTTGTAATCACTCTAAGGATTTATAGCAGGTAGTCTACGTATGGATCTAAAAATGTAATTTGGAATGGAATTTTACTCCATGCATCTTTTACCCTTTACCTAACACGAAAAGCAGACGACATTTGCAATTAAAATTCTTGAAGCACTAAATTTTGGGATTTTTTGCGTCAATAACATAGCTTATAACCTATCATCAGCTATGTTTATGTTACAAAAAATGAAAAAGTAATAAAAATTGAATGGTGAATTTTGTGAATAGCCCTGGTCGGTTTTAACCGTTACGTTGGGTAAAGGGTTAACTAGTTTTATTCGGTATGCGAATTGTTATCGAAGGAAGAGTCGGACTGTACATTAACTGCAGAGGCGATTCACAAAGATCACCACAAGTTGTTAGTCTGAAATTGGTAATCTGTCCAGGTAGATTAAATAATGCTCGCAGGTAGCTTAAAGTGGTGAATCTAGCATTAACTGCTAGGTATCGGGTCGCTCATGTGACGCAGTGCCACTTTCGCCTGAGCGGTTTTGCCCGACTGGATTCGCCACCAAGTCTTTCGCTCCAACTCTCGGGGAAATTAAAACAGTGCATATGGATACGGAATGCTCGGTATCAAGTGGACTGTACCAAAATCAGAAGACACCAGTGTTGCTTTGTTTCGCCCCGTGTCAATTCGACCCTGTCCTATGTGTTGATCAGCAAATAAAGAGTGAACAGTGTGTGTATTTTATCCAGCTAGCCTTTTTAAAACTTTATTAGACCTACCATAATTCTCTTCCGTGCTGCATCCGGAAAATGGACAAAATCTAGTGCAACGATTTTATTTTCCACTTTTAGATATAGATTGAAATATGCTCTAAACAATGTCAAACTATGTAATATAGAGATCAGTTTTATATTTGACTTTATACTTGGTGGTACGTGTTGGTATTCACTATTTTATACTGCCCGCGAACGTTTTTTAATCTGTCTGAGCAGCACTAATCTGCCCGGGCAGATTAAATTTTTTTTCACCACGTCCTAAATACACTTCAGTACCATACAGCTTATTTGGCGGAATATATATGGGATGAACTCGTGCGGACTTCATATAAATCAAACGGTGCGGCTATTACAATGTATGGGTAAGCAAGGCTCATACACATCGATGGCTTAATTTCAGCCTGTCACCTTCATGTCAACGTTAATCTTCAGTTAATTATAATGTTTGAACTTCATAAATATAATATGCTGTGCATTATCCGTGAGTTACAACCAACCTCTGGAGTCCCCTGACATATGAAACTATACCACCATCAGAGTACTGGACTTGTACATGAAATCTTAACCCTTTGACACTTTTGTACGTCTTACGACGAACGAAATCAAACAGCGCGTTGATACTTTTGTACGTCTTATGACGTACGAAATCAAACAGCGCGTTGATACTTTTGTACGTCTTATGACGTACGAAATCAAACAGCGCGTTGATACTTTTGTACGTCTTATGACGTACGAAATCAAACAGCGCCTTGATACTTTGTGGTCATTTGTTTTATTATTTTTCGATCATTTAAAGTTTTAACCTCAATTCCTATTTTCTCCCGAATTGTGCTCAGTGACAACCGTTGAGCCAAATGTTATCGCAGCTTAAAATACTAATATAATCCTGCTGTCAAGACCTCTTAACTGGTTGAGTGCAAGAAGCCACTATCAGGGCTTTCAAAAATGAGGATACCAGAGCAAAAGAGAACACTTCCGTTGCTTATATTTCATATTCAGTGAAACACAAATAATATTATGTGTACATAAATTTTGTTTTATTACAAATTATTGGAGAGTGCCTGTGGGCACTCTCCAATAATTTGTAATAAAACAAGTTTTGAATTATAAATTTAGACCACCCAAAATAACCTAGCCCTCAACCAGATAATCACTAATGTGAAAAATAAATATCTTGTTATTTGTACTTTCCGACGTCTGACGTCGCATTTTGAAAAATGTTGAAGAAACTGAATTCCCAGTGACGTTTGAACGTCAGGATAATTTAAGTCTTAAATGGTTAAGGCTGTAATTTTTGGTAATAATAACGACTTCAGGATCGAAGTAAATCTATGAAAGCAAGAGAGTCTTATCCATTCGAGAGTTCCTTTACTCAACATGACCGCACTTGCAAAACGGAAGGAAAAAAGTTCTTGAATTACTACAATATCCAATGTTTGATCCAGAAACATGACTGATTACCTGTCATTGCAACGATCAAAAATAGGTCTTTCTTTTGAGGGGATCATAAGCTGTGTTTCGGAATCAATAAATTCGAATGCGTTTTTTTCACGAAGAGCACTGGTTAATTCGGGTTTATTACGTTAGATTATGGGGTTGAAGAAAAAATGAAAATAAATTGGACAACAGTTTTGAGTAACAGCATACCACATGTATACCTACGAAAGAGGGAATGGTCGCCACTCTGTTTAGGAAAAAGAAATGGTGCAAATATTTTATGAAGATTTGTTTTATGACATCAAATGCGTAAATATGAATACATCAGTCAGATACACTGACCTACAATAATTGTGTTATTCACGTGTGTATCTATGCTCGTAACGTTTCAGATTCGCTAAAAACACTTTAATGTCATTTGCATTTCATTTGAAATATTTCAAAGTTTGTTTCCAATCAGATCATTTTTTTACTTTTAACTCCTAAAAGTCGGGGAATCAGAATGAATTTACTGAACATGACTACCGCGAAAAAATTACAGTAAAGCAGGTGCTTCTAGTCAAGTGTCGTCTGCCTATTCAGGCAGACGACACTTGACTAGAAGCACCTGCTCAGTGTTTAATTCTCCCCCAGCTCAAAGATAGCCGAACTGTCAGAGCCAGATTACCTGCCGTATTACATCACAGACAAGAATACTCGACCCCCGGCTTCGAAGAGTTAAAGCCGAAATGTGGCTTTCGAAATCCCATCGGTTTCAGGCATTAACCTGCCAACATTAGTGTGGTTTGCGCTTGCATGAAAAAAAAACGAGCGCGAAGCACGAGATTGATGGCGAGTTGCCGTGAACTTGCGAAATTGCGAGGTATATTTGCCTTCAATTATTTCCGAATTGCAAAGCCCACATTCATACCAAACTGATAAGACACACAAAATACATTGTTTGGACGAATCGGGATAGCAGCAAAATTTCGCAGATTTATAAAAAAGACATTTTTGTTGTGTTAGGTCACTCAGTTATATGTCCAAGTACACCCAACCAGCCAGTCAGAAAATCAGACAGGCAGACAGACAAGTAAACATTCAGTAAGAACATAACTGGACTGCTGCTGAGAACATTATCCTGCGGAAAGATACTGCCCTATTTTACAGCTACATTGAATACTTGGACGAAATACTATTTCCATTGTTCCAGTATTTTTTTTTCCTAAGAATGACGCGCCGATTTTGAAATGATCCCTGAAAGACGTAAATCAGATTTTTTGAAGATGATTCGGTGATACAAATTTGTTTTCTATCGATTTAATTTGACTGTCCACAATTTAATTTAGATCTCCGACAAGAATGTTCTTCCCACTACTGAAATCATGATGACATTCAAATCTGATCCACCAGAGACTGAAATTCTGTCGAGGAAGCAGAGGGGAAAAAATTCAATTTGATTTCCAGTTATTCCCTGGTGGTCAGTACTATCTGGTTTTTATGAAGTGATATGAAGACATAAATTTCATGCTTCATTATCACTTAGTTTTTCATTCCATTTGCATAATTAAATTGACGATAGAATACGGCGGCGTGTTGAGCAGTTTTAATTAGATCGAATCGCCCAATGTGTCAGCTCAAAATACGCGTTTCCAATAGCAAAGTGTCGGACAAATTGAATTTTTTTTGTGACTAAGTGTGTATATCGCTTCCATAAAACACCAATTAGAAATAATATCAAACGTTTTTGTTTCTTTTGTGGCCAGTAATCTACATTGTAAAAGCACAGTACTGGGAGCGCGGTGGCTCGGTAGGTAGAGGTGCAGGCTGCAAGCAGAGAGGTCGTCGGTTCGAACCCCACCTGCGACAACCGCGTTGTGTCCTTGGGCAAGACACTTCACCCCCATTGCCCACGTGGGGGCACGGTGGCGTTGTGTACTAGGACGTACTCTGCAGGTCGATTGCGCACTTGTCTTCAACCAATGCTAACCCTGCTTGTGTGGAGTTAGTATGTTGGGGAGGTGACAGTTGCTCGTCGTTGTTTGGTGGTTCTCTCCGGGTACTCCGGCTTCCTCCACCCGTAAAACTGTCATGGTCATGATTAGTCATTGTGCGGAAGTATGTGACCTTAAACACCAATAAATAAATAAAGGCACAATACTACACAGCGACATCTTCATTTATGATTGTGCTCTGTTATGACGCCATCAAAGGGACTACGAGGAGGAATGCGCAGGACTCGTCCCACCCAGGACTACATGCGTTTTTTGAAAAATGCCAACCCGTGCCCCACATGCCGAATCTAGTTTATACACTCTTAATCTGATATTTCTGGGTCTTTTTTGTAAAAGTTAAACCTTCATTTTCTGGGTACTTAACCCGTTCAACACTGGTGCCCAGTCAATACTATCAACGGCAAAATGGACGAAACTATCCTAGTTTATCGGGTGGTTCAGCAATAATTTAATCCAACAGCTCGACATGGATTCAATTATTATCGAGCCTCGCTTCAGATTTTATGTTCTTTACATCATCTGCTCGTCCACTACCATTTTTTTTCTTCATGCAAAAAATTAAACACTCACGCGATGAAAGGGTTAATCTATCGCAGAGCACTCAGGGAGCGCCAATTGATATGAAAAGTGGATTTTTGTCTCACGAAGACGCACGACCTTTACCACGTAGTTGATTATTTGTGAGATGCGATTGTCTTTCCCAGAATTCCAATTATTAAGCTCGGCTGATAGGATTTCGTACTCAAACTCATCTAATATGACGGCAATCTCGTCCGATATGTACTAAGTCAGAGTCGTTATCTTTGATGCGTAGTTACTAGGAGCAACCAAATTGTTTACATCGAATCGTTACGTGTTGAAGGCAATCGAGTAAATCTGGTGTTATCTAACGGAGTGGTTTGACGCGCAGTTTTTGAAAATGACGAGGAATTAATAACGACAATGAGTGAGAATTGTACGGACGAAGAACAGAAAGAAAAGAGTTGTACAGGAAATTCAAAGGAAAGTTAACTCTTTACCTAACTTGAAAAGCAGACGACACTCTCCAAAAAAATTCTTGAATAACTGTTTTTTTTCATTTTGTGTCTCAAAAACATAGGTTATGACCCCTCATTGGAACGAGCTCGACGAGCTCGTTCCAATGAGGGGTCATAACCTATGTTTTTGAGACAAAAAAATGAAAAAAAAATGAAAATTAATTGGCGATTTTTGAGAATAGCGCTGGCCGGTTTTGGCCGTTACGTTGGGTAAAGGGTTAAGATCCAGAGTCGTAAGCCGAGATTCGTCGAAGTGGGAAAAGAGATATTTATTTATTTATTAGGGTTTAACGACACATTAACAGCCAATGTCATATCATGTCGGTGACAGTTTTACAGGTGGAGGAAGCCGCAGTACCCGGAGATATCCACCGAGCAACGACGAGCAGCTGCCAGCTCCTCAGCATCGTAACTCCGCACTGCAGCACAGGCAGGCTTAGATTGGTTGAAGACATGCGCACCATCGACGTGCAGTACGCCTAAGTACACGGCGTCATCGTGCCCCCATGTGGACAATCGGGGTCTGCCTATGGACACAACGCGGGAGTCCGATTCGATCGCTCAGACGGTCAACCATCCGAGGACTAACCGGGCTCGACGTTGCTTAACTTCGGTGATCTGACGAGAACCGGTTACCGCAACGCCAGGGAAAAGAGATAGCTCAGCTCTCCGAAAGTCGCTGTTTTGGTTCAACCCTTTGAACCCAAGTAACGGTTTTTCCGGCCAGCAACATGATACGTCATAAAGGCCTTGACTCGGTGATGTTTCAAAAGCATAGACCGACACATTGGTTCAAATTAGGGCGTGCCAAAGCTTCGAGAATCTTTTCGAAATCCCTTCACTGATCTAATTAGGTTTGAACTCCATTGGGTTATACGGGTTGAAAACGGATATCTGCAAATTTATAAAGGCAGCGTAAAGGGTAAAATGTATTTACTACAGTTTTTGTGTTCTGCGCTATTGCGTACTGTCACCTGTCCACATGAAGCCAACTTGTTGGCTTCATATGGACAAGTGACTGTACACAGTCTCCAAGTACAGATATATTAGCTAAATACTACCTGTATCTGGGGAGGTAATTTGCGATAAACTATTCCATCAAAGCTATCACTGGAAATGCGACTCGCTACGAGGTTCAATTCGATGTGGACTCTTCTCTGATTCGAATCGAACCAAAAGTCACGATTCGCCGGGCTCTAGTCTTTTTTTTTTTAAACTGCGATAGTATTCGAAATTGCTGACAAAATCTTTGGAATGCGGCCGCTACTCTCTCTCTCTCTCTCTCTCTCTCTCGGTAGCCGTAACCCTGCACGCTAAAAACTAAAGTGTTGAAAACTACGCTTGAAGTGCTGTATTTAACACTTACTAAGTGTTGAACTAGCACTTTGTTCAAGTGTCGAGATCCCAGAACTTGATAGGTGTTACAATAATACCACTTGACAAGTGTAATGTCGCGACACTTAAAAGGAAACAACGCAGATGACGCTAATCAGGCTCGAACTCTCGAGCCTGATCCGCGTCATCTGAGTTGTGTCCTTTTAATTATGTACCCACTAAGCGCAAATCAAATTATGAACGATTCTGGAAGAACCACCAGTGCCAGACACATGGGAAGTGCCATCCATTCAAGTTTCAGAAGTCTGACGATTGTAATGTCTAAGTGCTTAACGCATTGCACTTTGAGTGTTAAAATCAAACCCTAAGAGTTAGAAAGGGTTTAACACATTGAAAGTGTCATTTTTAACACTTTAGTTTTTAGTGTGTGTTTTTCAAAGGATAACATAAGCTTTTCATCTTCCAAATAAGCAGGTACGAGTATTGTCAATGTTTTGTTTGGGTTTCAGGAATACTGTATACACGAAAGAGTATTACCACCGCTTTATGGTCTGGTCTTGGATATCTATACAGGCAGATAAGAATTGACTGAAGTCACCTTTAAAGCTGGATGTCTTTTTCATGAGATACGTGTCATTTGCTTCGGGCTCGGTGTGGAGTGCTTTTGACCAAAGATACCTAATTTATAGTGCAGTTAGAATGCAAGTACGCTATCTTGAGACCTGACTCAGGGGCATGTTTTGTCTGACAGGGCTCCTTGAGCCCTGATGGACAGGACATGCACTTGATTGAATCCCGCCAAAAATATTAAGATTTGTCAAATCCACCCCTTTCTAGTATCTTAACATATTTCATCGTCCTGATCTGAATATTTCGCTTTGGAACCTCACTCAAGTTCATGTTTTGCCTGACAGAGCTCCTTGAGCCATGATAGTCGGGACATGCAGTTGACTGAGTCTCGCCTGGAATATCAAGATTTGTCGTATCTCTTCCATTCTGGTATCTTATCACTTCTCATCATTCTCATCTGAATATTTCATTATTGAATGGTTCACTGAATCACTGAATGGCTTGAAACTCTGCTGTCTTGACCGTTTTTTTCTATTTTTTTTCTCTCTATTTTTATGGGGAATAGCAGGAAGAAAGCCAATAGGGCTATGCTGTTTTCCGCAGTACACATATTAGTTTAATGTTATTTTTGTACAATAATTATACTGCAAATAAAGATTTCAATTTCAATTTCAATAACATAAGCTTTTCATCTTCCAAATAAGCAGGTACGAGTACTGTCAATGTTTTGTTTGGGTTTCAGGAATACTGTATACACGAAAGAGTATTACCACCGCTTTATAGTCTGGTCTTGGATATCTATACAGGCAGATAAGAATTGACTGAAGTCACCTTTAAAGCTAGATGTCTTTTTCATGAGATGTCCACGGGGCAAAATTGTTATGGCCCCCTAAGGTAAAGAACGATTGAACACCATCTTGTAATATATGTATAGTACGCATGTTTTAGTATCTGCATATTTTGCCCCAGGTTTCGCTACAAAGACAAAAGCCCATCTTTTACCTCTTGACTCAGATTACATCAGTCACCACTGAGTTTCCAAAGCCTTCCAGCCCTTAATATAAGTCACATCATCACAACACTGTGCAGTTTTCCAAACGTTTTAAGAAGCGTTCAGCATGTAAGTTATTTTTAAAACGCGTCCCGCCGTCCAATATTATTGCTGTTGTGCTGTCTGTCTGTTGACCATGTTGGATGCTACTCATAAAGTCACACACACGTATAGATGTGAACTTCAAGTATGTTTGCATGCGTTTGAACCAAATGACTTCGCTTTGAGGTTAAAATCCATAAGTCCGAACCACGAGAGACCAATATAAAAATCGAACACTTCATTAACTTGTATCAACACATATGGAAAATAAACGCGATGTTTTTCTTTAATTTAGACGAAAATAAGCCACGGTTTATCTATCTATGTAATCTGCCATTTCTCTAAATCGAACAAAGTCGATCGCGGAAGATATAATTACATAGGAAAAACATTGACAATGGAGAAAATCACAGAACTTCTGTGTGACTAGAACAATAATCATCATCGTTAAATAGCTTCTGCCTAGTTCTGGGTGTCAACCTTGTGGGAGGCGTGTTATTATCACAGCGCTTATTACCACAGAACAGAATCTACTAATGCGCACATATATTGTCTATTGGTACTAATGTTTTTTCAGGGATATAATTGAAAGAATATCTGATATTGTTGATGTTTCTTATAACGCTATCTACTTTGACCAAATGCTTTTTTCGTCGACGCGTCGTTGGGTGGAGAGAGAGAGAGAGAGAGAGAGAGAGAGAGAGAGAGAGAGAGAGAGAAATGAAAACTGCCACTGTTTTCAACAGCAATCTTTTGCCACAGTGCAGTGATATCGAATTAAAAGAAATTTAACCAATGATACCTAGTTTGACAGAACTCGTTGAGTTCTGTCAAACTAGGTATGATTGGTTCAATATTTTGGCCATTCATAAACAATACATAATTAATGAAGATATTGATAGTCTTATTATGCTGCCAGATTGCTGAGAGTTAAGCAAGAAGTCATCACCTTTCCTCGTATATCTGATGCAGGCAGGACGCAAGGACACAACGCACATGTTCCCAGGCAATATACCCCACTCCCAGTTAAGATATATTAAGCCTGTAGTCATAAGACCAGTGCATTTTAATTCTTCTAACCGCATTCCAATGGAATAACACGCAATCTTCTTTCCATCGCTCGTATGGACATCTGATGGACGCTAGACGCGACAAGGAAGCGGAGTTAGACACCAAAATGACGTGCCAAATCGAAGACAGAGAAACACGGTTGTGGTGGAAATGGCAGTGGAAGTGTTGGGTGGTGGATTTGTGTGTGGATTGGGTTGTTAGTCAATCAGTACATGTTTATACGAGTGGTGATTTTCACAGAACGTGTTGACTTGTATCATAAGATAAGATAAGATTGCACTATCTCGCATAAATAGGCATGGCATATACAGGGATGTGGCTAGAGGGTTTCAGCTGGGGGGGGGGGGGGGGGGGGTGCCACCGGTGTAAATTCCAGCTGTGAGTGGTTTCGATAGGTGGTTGCACTGCAGTGCTGGGTGATATCTTTTAAAGGCCATGTCAATTTTAGAGTAGAAAATTTGAAACTCAAGTTTCCAGTTGGAAATAAAAGATAAAAATTTCTCACCATTAGTTGGAATTTTAATATTTTTCATGAACAATGTTAATTTATTGAATTTCCAACTATTTGATTTTTGACCTCAGAATTTCCAACTATTGAAAAAAATATTCCCAGCTGGGGGGGGGGGGGGGTGAGACCCCCCCCCCCCCCCCCCCCCCCCTGTCGCCACATCCCTGGGCATATACAGTGCAATCGTCGTGGATTCGTCAGTGATGTCCACTTATGCGTTTACCAGGTAATAAAAATCATCATCATCAGCAAAATTTTAATTAATGAAGCACCGGGTTGTACCCAGTGCTTCATTAATTAAATGTTTAGTTATTACTCCAATACTTAGTGTTTGGAATCTAATATTATTGCGTACGTGGAAAGTGACCAGCCCAGTACTGTACAAGGAATACAACAAATAAATAGGCATAAGGCTGAACATGTGATACAGACTCCCGATTAATCATATATTAAGAAAGCAAGTGGATGGTCCATATGGCGGCTAAATTGGGATTTTCTCAACACCTCCCCAATAGATGATGTCAACCTTCCCCAGCAGGTTTAATAGACAGCTTTACACTCTCTCAAGAGAACCAAGAGAGAGCTACTAGCGGAGGCAGATGCCTAGTTTACAAATCTCGTTGGTGCTCGACTCTTACCGGGGTCTGTCTGCACGAAAATATGAGAATGAGTGCCACCATTATACGCTCTAGAAAACCAAATATTTATTTATTTATTTATTTATTTATTTATTTGTACTTAAGTCCACGTTCACCATCTATGGCTTCATCATGACCGCAACATTAGTATCAAATTTAGTTTAGCCAATTTAACCTATGCTGCCTGGTAAAGAGGACTTCCACTCAAGACGTTGATAACCGGATCCTATTTTACAAGAAACACAGAACGTCTTTACCGCCGTGAACAAGCCCAGCTACACCTCCCGGGGTTATATACACGGGAATTCTAGTACACAATTAGTAACTCCTCAACCTCATTCATAAAAAAAGATTTTACCGAGCCAACCAACTGATACAGAAACAATATTTCAATAAAGTTAGTTACAAATTCACTTCCTGCTTTGCTACATTTACATTCCAATCAACACACTATGTCGTCGCACATTTCAAGCCGTTTTCAACATACAGCTACAACTATTGGGCAATAATGTCTTTCCTATACGAGTGTACAGTCCATAGATGATTTTGCGAAGATACTCATATCAGGACGGGCCGGTAGTCGCTATCTATTTGGAAAGCGCAAGACATGTATGTTTACAAGCATTGCACTTTTCGATTATAAAAATGTAACAAGCCGAGAGAGAAGTTCGGGTTAGAGTGCCTCAACACACCTTCTCTAGAACACAAAGCAACTGTTTTACCAAGACTAAGAGAGCAGGACCAGTCAAGGCCGGATCTCTCAGTCTCGTGCTAAAGCTATCGCTTTGTGTGTCGGAGAACGTGGGTTCGAAACCCCACCAACACACACACACCGCACTTCTCTCTCGATCTCTTACATTGGTGTCGTGCCTGGGTTCAGAGGTTGACGGCATTATTGGTGCTGTTATTGTGCATTTAGAATGTTTCGATAGCTGTGATGTGGAATCTGGAGTACGATTCACGGATGGCGAATCGATCGGAAAAGAATGTGAGAAACGTGTGGCGGTGGAGGTATAAAAGGCCAATCACCAACCAGAATTGTTGGTCAAGATTTCTTAGCCTCGCGATAAATTGGTCGCTCTGTGTGCTAAAGGCTGTGGTTTCGGGGCGCGTTTCCCACTCTTCTCTCTTAGTATTTTGTAAACAGAACCTCCCAAATTGTCTCATTCACATATTTTCTTGACCAGAAATGGACTAGATTTTCAATTTGTCATCAAATATTGCCATGGCTGTTTGCAGCAGCTATGGGTTCACTTTGTAACATGGTTAAAACAAGAGGTTACTGGAGAATCATCAACGATAAAGGTTAATTCTTTGTTTATTCTATCCTTCCGCAAAGGACTGGGTGTTCCAATTAGATGGTGGGCGAAACTTTAACGGATAAATACTATTCTACACATTCCTGTGCGTTTGACATTTGAGCTATGTGCCAAAGAAACAGTAAACTTTTTATCGATGCAATTAAATCTGAAGCAGAACACAAACAGGGAACACAGAAAAGATGAATGTGTTATAAAACCTGCCATTGACATCAATGAGCTTGAAAACAGGAGCCATTTTGTTCATATGGTCTTGAATTATCAGAACCCCAGGAGCATCTGTTGACAAAGAGAATTGGTGTGCGGGTGGAAAAATGTGGCCATCGACATTTTGCTTTGGGAACTTAATACGTTTAATCGTAAGAATGTGGGAGTGACTTGGTTTAAGTTTATTCTACCACTGGCTTAAACAGACAGAGACAGTCGTTTTGGCAATTTGACTTTTTGGCAAGAAAATAAACCAGCACCCGTTTCAGGTGTTACAGCACTGTTTATTTACGCACATGGACGATAGTCGTAGCGTACGTACGTTGTGCGTAACTGGTCGTTGGAAAAGCATTTATTCGATTCTGTGTTAGTTTGTTTAAGTGGAGGATATGTGTCTGTATGTTTTGGGGGTGCATGTGCGTTGTCTCTATCAAGAGAGGAAAAAATCACCATTTTTGCAAAAGCAAACTTTGCAGAAAAGAAGCTATTGTGGTAAGCAGACCTCTGTCAATTCTGGCAACTGATCAATGGCTAAGCAGTACGTTGCTTATTTTTCATATAATATTATTATGATACAAAAGATAAAATACATGAATAAAAAAAAAATAAAATTAATGCATCTTGTAAAAGGTATGCCGAGGTTCGATTTTGATACATAAGTATGTCCAACGTTGTGACGTAGTTTACCCTTGGTTTTTTGAGACGTAATTTTGATCGCGTGGTCGTGAGGTCAAATTTTGCCTGTCATTTACATTGTCTCTATACAGAACAGGTCAATTTCTCCTGTGCGAGGATGGTGAAATTGTGTGCATTGCCGTTTGACACGCTGAAGGTTCACAGGTCTACATCCATTTTGAATTTAAATAAATCTTCCCCAGTCCAAACTAGGATACCACCGGTTATTATCTCCAGCTCTTCCTTCTCTCGAGTTGGGAGTAACGACGAACGGACCCGAGTTGGGACCAAAGGTTTGGGGCGGTTAGGAAGTCAAAAAGACTGACGGGTGCTCACCCTTGTTCAGCTATACTCAATGGTACACTCACTGTAAACTGTCAAATACGATACAGATATTACTGTTAGAAGGGCCGTAAAAGCTCAAATTAATAAAAGCAAGAGCGCTGCTGAGAGAAGAACTGGCTTTGCCAGTCCAGCCTGGGTAAGCCTCTCTGTTGAATGTCTTGGTGTTTTAATATATACCAAGCCATGACAAACACAACAGCTAAATTAGTTGTTTTACCGAGTTTTACTGAGTTAATTAAAACGTAACATGCATGGTGTTGATAATGTGGCGATAACGTTTTTCCACGGCGAGAGTTAATTAATTTTCACCCTCAGTCATATGACGACCAATGATAAATTCAGAAGCACGAAAGACGGAAATATGTTTTCAGGAAGAATAACAAGATAACACCAAGTAACACCGGGTATGCCATCTAAACGTTAAACACGCTGACAGAATATACTTATGGGCGTTGCCTGCGTTTCCGGTCGGATCTGAAATGTCTACACAGAACTCTTTTCAGGTTACACCAGAATACGATTTGCTATACCTGAGCTTCAACCTTTTGAACCCGCGAGTCCACTTTGCGGTCCAGGAACATGATACGTCACAAGTGCCTTCCAAAGAGTGGATGCTAAGTCAATATGTGGGATAAACCAATCAATATTTTCAACGTGCAGCCTCAAGGCTGCACTTCGAAAATATGAATTGGTCTACCCCAAATAATAAATATGGACTCTTCCAATTGCTGCCATTGAACTGACACAGAAGATACCACCAGGCTTCAAAGGGTTAAGCCGGAAGACATGTAAATGACGCTCTCCCAACTGAATGAAGGTAAAACACGCACTTTAGTGTAGAAACGATGGCATATTTATTTAAATTACCACGAAGGGAAATGTTTGTGGATCAGTGTGAATGAACTCTCGAAACGTGCTAAATAATCATTCAGTAAATGGAATCAAATGAAATGACGTTATTTGAGTGCAGGAAGGCGCCATCTGCAATGCTTTAGCATTACAGATGATGAGGATGCATTGCGGCACTTACAGGACGACTTCTCGCTTCTCTAAATACATTTCGAATATATGATAGTAATGTTGAAATGCTGACACGACACATTCCACCCCTTATTCTTACCTCCACCAAAAGACTCGTCATTTCACGCAGATATGACCTTATCAAAATGCCATATCGACTTACGCTCCTGTAAATTAATTTTTATTCGGCGTTTGGAGCGAAAGCCGAATTATGAAGCTCAGACGTGTCCATTTGTAACAGTAATTGTGATCCAGTCGCATTTCCAGACAGATAGCGCGTGTGACATGTCTAGTTAAAAGGAAAATTATAAAAGTTACCACGAACCAGGAAGCTCTAAAGTACTCTATCCAGGCCCTGTCAAAAAAAGAATTATTATTTGGCGTAGTATTAAAGAAAACATAATATATTTGACCAGTCAGGAGAGAGGTTTCATTGCCGTAAGCACATTACAATACATACTCCTCTGGTCTGTAGTCTGGTAATTGCAAGCTTTTGTTCCGCAAAGGGGAAGTCTATTTCCTGTGCACGTGTTGGGAGACCATGGAACACGTCTGTCCATTACCTTATACTGTTTTGGCATAACGCAAGAGAATGTGTAGGTCAGATTCAATTCACATCTCGTGCTGAAACCACACAAATCACTGGAAACAATAATTGGTTTTTGGTCAGATAGAGTATCAAATGTTTATCGAATTTTCCTTTCACTGTCCACCCAAATAGATTGAGCTGACGTTTATTCGAACCAAATGTTCTGCTAACCGAACATTACTGCCTTTTGTCAGAATAAATATATGACTTAAGATCTGATCTCTTGGTCTTGCTTTTGAGTAAACAGAAAACCGGGCGATGTAGTGCATGGCGGAAACATACGCTGACCACTTCCGTGTAACAGTAACTGCAGTCACGTTACCTCATTAGGATGGATAGATAGTTTATTGCAAAAACACCAAAAAATAAGGCAGATTGCATGTTGCACAACTAACAGTATAGAACAATATGTTAAGTCTTGGAGATACTGAATTAATAATTGGTTATTTATATGTTCTATGGAGGGTTTGTACAATGTGTCACTTCATTAAATAGCCATAGCATTTCTGCTGCTCTTGAAGAATTGAAGGATCATATTACAGATGATATTACATTATGGTGGGATTTCATTTTTCATGAGAAAGGTGAATTTCTCCGAACTGTCCATGTTGACGAAATGGGGGTATTCTCTACTTATTTTGACTAATGAATCAGTTCGGAGCCCTTCATATCGTCGGCTGTGTGCTAGAATGTTTTATGTCCCTTAGGGGACATAGAACATTCTAGCACTCAGGCGACGATATTCCTTACACTCCACGACAAAGAGATATTCAGTTTCAATTTCGCCAACATTACATAAACGACATAGCCTTTCTTTTACAGGCAAGGGTGGTTGGCTGTGCCTCCCTTTTTCATTCATCAGACAGTGGTTGCTTATGCTCAGCCGAGTGAACATGTCCTTCGCTTCAACAGATGCTGTGTACAGCAAATAATTTTCCAAGGAGAACGCCGGTCGCACTCGACCCAGTTTTGAATGAACACCTCCTTATGGTTTAACGGTACTACATATTTCCCACACGCCACCATTTTAAATTAAGTATAGCCCATCAGACACCCTTTTCGATGCTAAAAAGTAGGAATCATGCAGAAAACAAGAGAGAGAAAAATAACACAGGAATGAAAGTAGCGGTCAGGTGCACACGTTTATCGGTAAATTCACAACAGAAACACACCAATAGTCAATTGTATTTTAGGCCCCGATTTTCACCAAATCACCCTGTCTTTTCTACGAAATATTAACCAGTGAAGCAGGATTTGAGCCGAATACTTCAAATATTTTTCAAAACAATATATTTTTTCAAAGCTACTTTGGTTTGGAGATTACATGACTGTTCGTTCAAGGCGGGTAACTATCATTTAATTACAAAGAATAGAGTACGTTAGTTCCTTAAATCTTTCGGTAGGATGGTGTAGCCAGATCAGGATGTATTCAAGGGAGTGTATTCAAAGGGGAGAATAAGGAAGACGTCGTCCCAACCCTCTATCGTAACCCAATATCACACAATGGCGCCGTGTAAAGCAAAGAGTAATAAAGATAGACATCAAACTTGTTTGGGCTAGTTTTGAATGTTCGAGTGTGTTTTGATTATATGTATTTGGATTGTTTGTATAATTTTTGGTTACTCGTACGTGATATAGGCACAAGACCGACGGAATAATACTCAACGGAAAAAACATCGAAGCATACATAACAGTTATGCCAGTAAATGGTGCGTATAAGGTGGGACAGAACAATCATTAACAAATAAAATGTGCCTACTATTTGTGTTTCCCTGAATCTTCTCTCGCAATTAAGGTTTGCCTGAATCCCCACCCCGCCACCCCTCCTCCACGTTTCATTATCAGTCTAAAAAATTACCCAACACTCTTTGAAAAGTCTGGGTACGCCCCTGCACAAATTACACCTTGAATACATACATTTATCGACCAGGAGAGAAAACGGTACAAAAAGAAGGGCAGGACCAGTTTAGACTTAACTTCGAGGACCAAAAGCAAGTGTGAGGAATAGGTCGTAACAACGACTTTTAGATAGTAACCAACCTCCTACTTCCTGCAGTAAGGTGAGAGGTGGCGTTGGGATGGGCAGGGCTGGGGGCAAGGGTAGAATGGTGCTAGTTTGGACTTGTGATACAAGAATACTTTTTCTGATATTTATAAAAAAAATGGTGTCGAAAGATAAGTTTTTGTGCCTTCAAAAAACCAACGAAGCGGGGCAAACTAGGCTTTCGCCAAGTTTAAAGTGTGGAGGCTCAATCGCATCCCCCTTACTTATCCCCTCCACTTTGCCATGCCGGGCATCTCATGTCATTTTTTTGCATAATGGAATTCAGATAAAAGGCCATTGCTGACTATTTTGATCAATATCCCACTCAAAAGATAAAGAGAGTGTGGTACAAGCCAGAAAATAAGCAGTCTGTCATCTTTAAAATGAAGGCCCCAGAGGGTGAATTTGGTGGTGCTATCCTGCACAGCAGAGTTGCACCACTAAATTTACCCTCTGTGAACCTCAATCTGAATCAACGTCTCAAACCTAAGCAGAAAGAGGTACCCAGGGGATAAATTGGCCAACTGTTTGGGGTAGCATCGGCAAATTCACCCTCTAGGGACCTCATTGCTTATTTTCAGGCTTGGTGTGGTAGTTGGACAAACAGGGTAAATATATAGTTAGTTGGGTATTCTGAAATGTCAATGCCCATAATCCTCATTTACAGCACGTACAGGGTGATTTGGTACAGTCATCCGGTGACTGGATATTTATCGTTGGCCTTACTTGCTTGTTCGGTTAAAACTTGAACAAAGGAATTTGTATTCCCTGGATCACCGTGTAAACGACCCAGTGGTCTATTAACTGCAAATTTCGTTTACTGGTTCCCAAGTGTCTACAGTTCTAGCAGGTAGGGTTATAGACTGCAGACCACACACAAAACAAAAAAACAAATACGAGTACCTGTCATACTGGATTGCTTAGCATTGCTCGTTTGTGTCTGATTTTTCATGGTCCCGATATATCCACCAGCAAAAGGATATCAACTCTACTGCGTTAAAATGACATTACGTGATTTTTTTACTTGTCTTTTTTAACTTTTATCGTTCGTTTGTCGATTCTTCTTCAAACACGCCATTTTAATTATATCAATTTTTGTAAAACTATTTTTGGAATAACTAGAAGTAATGACTTTGTTGCATTCTAATCGAATAATGTGAAACTCAGCATGGACTAGGTAGCCTACAGCCAATATTCAATATCAAAAGAAATCTCGTCAAAAGTTGATTAATTAAGAGCGGGCGGCCAACATTACTTTTACCAGGAAGCATATTTCAATATAATATTGAGTGGGAAAGCAAGAAAATAATACGCGGGCTTAATGAGACAGAAAACCACGAAGAATATAATCGCTACCTGATCATTAAAGTGATTATCAGCCCGCCCTTGCATGTTCCATGGAAGGGCAAAATATAGTCATTCGGATATAATTCCTCTCATGGTTATTGAATGAATTGAAAACGATCGTTTTTTGCTGCATAAATGACATACTTTCGACTGATTAATAATATTTGAAGGACTAACCACTATAAATCTAAGCGACACGCCTGATACTAATTACATTATAGACGTAGAGTTGAAGGAGTCAGCAAGGGCAGCAACATCTTCTCCATGGAATGTGGTATTATTTTTTGATAGTTACAGTGCCGTCGCCGTGAACTGGTCGTAATCCACGCGTGGGAAATAATGTCCACGCATGCGTCTACCCGGTAATAAAAATCCTTAGCAAAATTCTAATTAATGAAGCACCAGGTTGTACCCGGTGCTTCATTACTTAATGTTTTGAAGATTATTCCTGTTATTAATGTTTGGCACATGTTCCTAGGAAACATAACCTACCCCCAGTTAAGATAATACCACAGCAATTTTATTCTTCTAACTGCATTCCAATGGAATAAAACGCAGTCTTCTTTCTGTCGCTCGTACAGTACGTGGAGAGTGTATTGTCACTAAATCACCCGCAGAGTGGAGATTCCACCCGAGCAATAATTGCAAATTTGTTGCAAAACATAATCAACAAAAGCAAAGTTTCAGCAAATGGACCTCCGGGTTAAACCCGGAGGTCCTTTGGCTGAAACATTGCTTGTGTTTTTTGTCGATATGTACACAATTTGAAAGTTATAGCTTGGGTGATAACTCCACTCCGTGGGTGATTTAGTTACAATCCACTCTCCACGTACTGTATGGATATCTGATGGGAGCGAGTCGCGACAAGAAAGCGCAGTTGGACACCAAAATGATGTACCATTTCGAAGACAGTGAAACACGGTTGTGGTGGAAGTGGTAGTGGAAGTGTTGGTGGTGGATTTGTGTGTGGATTGGGTTGTTAGTCAATCAGTACATGTTTATACAAGAGGTGATTCTCACAGAACGGGTTGACTTGTATCATAACGTCGCCTGAGTGCTAGAATGTCCTATGTCCCATAGGGGACATAGGACATTCTAGCACTCAGGCGATGATAAGATAAGATAAGATAAGATAAGATTGCACCACCTCGCATAAATAGGCATGGCATATGCAGTACAGTCGTCGAGGATTCGTCAGTGATGTCCACGTATGCGTTTACCACGTAATAAAAATCATCATCAGCAAAATCTTAATTAATCATCATCAGCAAAATCTTAATTAATGAAGCATCCGGCTGTACGCCATTCTTCATTAATTAAATTTTTGATGTTTATTCCAATACTTAGCGTTTGGAATCAAATATTGCGACCGTGGAAAGTGACCGGCGTCTGTACTGTATACCACCTCGAGAAATGTCACAACAAGTTTCAGGAAACATTTTGTGTTATTCAGCACAATCCAGGTAATAAGCCCTTTTCGAAATTGCCACCATGGCTTTTAATCTATATAAGGACAGAGGTCGCGGGGTATAAACAAAGGGATTTTCATGCTCGTCGTGTTGAGTTCTGTGTCAGCCAAGACAGCTAGTTTTGTGAAACATCATGTTTAAATTTGTAGAACTGATGTCATCATTCGAATCAACTGAAGGGGCAACCCTAGACGACTTTAAACGATGGGATATCGTAGGTTTAAAGACCTTTTTACGGAGAGGAGGACTTGTTTTGAGTGGCGACAAGGAAACACTCGTTGAACGGATCTTCGGGAATCTCCGAAAGTTGTCGTAACAGTGTTCACGGCCATAGAGTCATGGCACAGCGTGCATTCAAACACCATTTAAGTCGATAGAAACTCAATTCGAAATAATGAAAGTTTTCATACAATATTGCCAATATCTTAAACAAATGATAACCTTGGTTAACTGTTTTTTGAATTCGCGCTAATGAAGATAATGGGGTCCGAAGCTCTTCGCCCGCTCTCTTCTCCTATTGCTTACAACGTGTTTTGTTTTTACACTTCGCGACCTGTGACCTTGCATAGATTAAAAGCCAAAATGGCAGTTTCGAAAAAGGCTTATTCTTGGCCCAAAAAGTAAACTTATACAGCTTACTCATACACCGATGAAAAGATCGCTACTGACATTTTCGTTGATGGATCAAATTGCAATCTCATTTTTAAAATGTGTCCTACATTGATTAGTTGCTGCCAATATTTTTAATGGAAGAGCAGTTGAACTTTAACGAATTTCAATAAATGATTAAGTAAACTTTCATTTTTTTTTAATTATCAAAAATCAACTGAAATACACTTTGTTACCAGTGGTAGATACGTTGTGAAAAGAACTTGTCTACAAAGAGCTTGATCAAATAAAAAAACACCACAAGAACTTCGACGTTTTGGTCATGCAGTCGGGGTAGGGATTTACAGAATGTAAACTGCGTCAGTTCTTCAAGCTATCAGTGGGGGTCGGGAAAACAGTAGGATATGTAAATTACTTGACCCCGTTCGTGGACGTAGAGAATGAAACACAACATGAACGAAAAACAAACACAAAAAGGCGTGCGAACCATGTCCATATCACTTTTGCCGCAAAATTGTTCCTGCATACATAATGCTCTTTCTGTTAAAAAATTCGAAATGCATAGCTACCAACGAAGAGATACACAGGGTATTAAATGTAAGTCTTTTAATAAGGCACAGTTCGGCCGCCATGGACTGGCCACTTTCCATGAGTGGTCAATATTACCACGGACGCAACAATATTAGATTCCAAACACCAATTGTGGGAATAATCATCAAAAAGTTAATTAATGAATCACCGGGTACAACCCGGTACTTCATTAATCCTTTGAGACTTTAATTATCCTGACGTCCAAACGTCACTGGGAATTCAGCTTCTTCAACGTTTTTCAAAATGCGACGTCAAACATCGGAAAGTACAAATAACAAGATATTTTTCACATTAGTGATTATCTGGTTGAGGGTTGGATTATTTTTGGTTGTCTAAATTTGTTTTCAAAACTTGTTTTATTACAAATTATTGGAGAGTGCCCGCAGGCACTCTCCAATAATTTGTAATAAAACAAATTTATATAAACAAAATATTTGTGTTTGACTAAATATGAAATATAAACAAGGAAGGTGTTGGCTTTTGCTCTGGTATCCTCATTTTGTGAAAGCCCTGATAGTGGATCTTGCACTCAACCAGTTAAGATGTCTTGACAGGAGGATTATATTAGTATTTTAAGCTGCGATAACATTTGGCTCAACGGTTGTCACTGAGCACTATTCGGGAGAAAATTGAGGTTAAAACTTGAAAAATCTAAAAATAATAATAAAACAAATTACCACAAAGTATCAACGCGCTGTTTGATTTCGAACGTCATAAGACGTTCAAAAGTATCAAAGGGTTAAATAAAAATGTTCTGATGATGATTTTTATTACTAGGTAAGGGCATGCGTGGACATTACTGCCCACGCGTGGATTACGACCAGCCCACGGTGACTGTACTGTATGCATAAACGTTTTCGTGCAAGAACATTCGGGGGTTGGCTAGCAAAGAACATAATAGTCTATATATCATATGACTCAGTATTGCAAAGGCTTGGTGCACCCTCAAGGTTTAGGAATACCCTTTCGGTCTATTTTAGAGCAGCTGCTTATGATAACTGCACATTAAAGGGCCAGTTGTTCCATCCTTATTTTAGAGTCTTTCTGCTCATGATAACTGCGCGTTGAAGGGCCATTTGTTCCATTCTTATTTTAGAGTCTTATGATATAAAATTTCACAAACGGGCGCATGCGCAAGTTCAACCTATCGCCATATCTGTGTTGTTGTTTCATCTCCTATTTCTGTACACAGGAATAATTTCGGCGTCATGGTATTGTGCTTCACACAGGTACGCATTACCTAGAATGATTCAACAACTCGTTCCAAAAAGAGAGTCATATGCTAAGTATTGGAAGCAAAAATTGCGAAAATTGAATAAAATTTAATTACGAGTTTTGCGAATAGCTCTGGCCAGATATTAAAGTTACGTTAGGTCAGAGGTTAACGTACTAAATCCACCCAGCTCAATACACAAAAATCATCATTCGATCTTTTTTTAATTTTTTTTCTCCCGAACAATAGTTCACAATACCTCATTGGCACGAGCACATGGAACATTTTACAAACATAGCCAGGGGGTTGTCAGCTGTGATTTTGGAGTAAGAATAAATTTTTTTTATTTATTGAGGGAAAATCAGAGATATGTCATTTCTTGCTCATGTAGAGTAAGGATTATATTGTTTAGTCCATCCTATGACGTTTCAAAAGGAACCATCGCTCTTCCCTATTATGCCTTTAGGTTGGGGTTGGGGTTTCCAAGATTTGAATTTCGTCCCTCGAGTACAACGCGGTGCCATTTGCAATGCTAAAGCATTGCAGATGGCGCCTTGTTGCGCTCAAGGATGATTTCTTCTGTGTTCTTTGAAAGGGTTCTTCAGTGCGATTTACGATTTAGGGTATAGAGAAAAATGATTTAATGCAGTAAGTAGACCCTTAATGTCATTCTCAAGTCAAACGTCATCGACTTAATGGCAGTCGGCGTCGAGGAACGCATAGCAGTAAATGTCTTAGTTAAAACAAATTTCAAAGGCGAAGCAATTTCTGCTGACGTTTAGTACTTCCACACAATTCAATTATGGAGATTCAAAAAAAATATCTTCTTCTTTGCCTCCAACCGAAAAAGAAATAATAATCTTGATTTTTATATCCTGCACTCTGTTAACGGTATTCATACTCGACAGCGATACATATTTCATAGACACTTCCACTTGCATTGCCGGAGGGTAACAAATTTCTTATCAAACGGACAAGCTTCCCTTACTAAATCTTAATATCATAGCTGGCGTTGACATTAAACGTTTATTATCAGATTTTAAGAGCGAGATTTTCCTAGATATTGATGCCAGGAAACAGTTCATCATTTGTGTCAATGTATAGCTTCGTGCAAGGAAGTACATAAAATGATATAATTGCAGTACCATTATAAATCTCTACAAAAACAAGTACTAACCCCAACGTTTTCAGGATCTGCACAGTTTGCGCAAGTGTTATTGAAGGAAATAAGAAATGTGGGCCGAAGTCCTGTCCATATCGTTTGAACAAACGCTTCCTATACACCACACACCCTTTCCCTTTTAACAGAGGTTCTATGATAAGTATCCAGACATGGTTTAATCAAGGGGCTGTATTTTTTCCAATTCCCAATGCAGAACAGAAGTGAAATTTCCATTTGAACTGACCATGTATTCCATGACCTCCATCCTTCCAGTCACCCAATCCAGCATTGAATTTCAAGTCCGGAATATATTACATGGATATATGTAGATACTAATCTGCCATGAAATATGTTCACGCTGGGCTGTTTTAACTGTTTCTCAGTTTCAGGAACCTCAACAAAAATGTGGTGCCCCGACAATTTTTCAGGCACCACTGACCTTTTGGCTTCCCTGGTATCATTCCGGGATAACACGTTATCGGCTTTCGATCGACCTGTGGACTTGGGGTGATAACGATCCTGTGGTTTATATCAAGGCTGATGTTTATTTATTTATTTATTTATTTATTTATTTATTTATTTATTGGTGTTTACAGTCACATATTTCTGCACATTGGCTAATGACCACAACATGGATATCACGTAAAGTGCAGCCAATCGTTTATATTCAAGTTGACCAATTTAGTGGACTTCCACCCCAGGTAACGGTCACCGGGTCCTACTTTGTCCGCAAAACAGAGTCTGTTTAAATTTACAGCTTTCAAATATAATGAAGCTCAACGAGAAGCGTGAACAGTTACGTTGTCAAGGCGAACGTGCATGCGTTGGCGGCAGTGCTCAGTAAAAACAAGAATCACACACGATGACTGCCCGAGTAAGATGTGTGACCCGACCTCAAACGGGTGTCAGCCGACATCGAGGGTATATTAGCCGAGGATACATTATGTATCGAGGAAGACAGAACAATAACACTCAGAAAAATCTTGGTATCCAATTAATAAATAGAGATTATTTCCATTATGTGGATGTACAAAATAAGTATCCGAGTCGAGCTCCGGGTTCTAAGGGCAGATCACGACGAGTCGAAGACGAGTCGCGATCTACCCTTAGAACCAGGAGCGAGACTCGGATACATATTTTGTACATCCACACAATGGTAATAATAATTTTATCTTACAATATATTGGGGATAAGTCAAGAATGTAGACGAATATATAACGAACTATTTATTCGTACGGATGAACAAAAAGAAAAAAAATGGAACTCACGCGAAAGGAACGTGCTTGAATCCGACCCCCTGATACAAATACCTGTATCAGGGGGTCGGATACACGACAGTTGCGGAGTTAATGCAGAAAAAATACATGTTGATTGTAAGATAAATATATATGATATGGTTTAGAGTGTATCTTTCGAAGGGTTCACAACATCAGACCTGAGATTGATTTTCTTGGAAATGGAAACAAACTCTAATACTCTGTCGGAAATAGAAGCCAATTACCTTTCACCTTGTAGAATCTCTACAGGCCAGAACAAAGTAAAGCCGAGGAAAAACCCTCTCAGGGTAATTACAGAATAGTTCAGTAATACACATACCCTCGGCCATAATTCTCCTGTCAGTAAACATTGAATAGAAAAGGGAAAGGAAACGGAAGTGACATTATCGGTGATGGGAAGACATACAAGTACTGACATTATCAGATCTCGAATAAGAACTACCAGAATACATTTGTTTTATGTCGTGTACTTGTGCGATTTCAGCTTTTATTTTATCGATCCGAAACAATCACTGTCAAAGACTTGCCTCTGTCCAGTCTCAGCATTATCCTCATCTGTCTATCTGCCTTTCGTATTAATGTATAATAGAATCTCATTGATTGTAATTACGCCGATGTTTGTATTAACCACCCGTCAACTGGAGATTCTTACCCAACACGACTGGACTCTTGATGTTATAGGTGCCTTTATTGTACGTCCGCTGTTGACTGGTCACTTTCCACGCGTGGGCAATATCTCCACGGACGGAATAATATTAGATTCCAAATATTAACCATCAAAAATTTAATTCATGAAGCACCGGGTACAACCTGGTGCTTCATTAATTAAAATTTTGCTGACGATGATTTTATTATCTGGTAAACGCATGCGTGGGCATCACTGCCCACGTGTAGATTATGACCAGTCAACGGCGACTGTACTGTAAACTCCATATAAAAAAACAAACATGACATATTAAAATCACATTCCCTTTTCCGGAAGTGCGACATCAGACATATATTTGGAAAACGAATGGAATTCTGTGTGAAGACACGGATTATTACTCTCGTCGAGTGTTGTGGGGGAGGGGTTGGATTGGATGGGGTGGGGAAATCTTACTCTCGGGAAAAGATATTTGATCCAGACACTCGGCAGCCTCGTGACTGGGTCACATTTATATATCATGACCCCAGTATAGGTGTGAAGTCAAGTTTAGTCAACATATACATATACAAACAACATATACACAGTAAAAAAAAGTGTTGCACCTCCATATTAAAACTCTGATTACGTTGGTATATCCAAAACACCCGTCGAGACTGTTGATGATAACCATTCAGTTGGGATTTGGTGATAAAGTCATTATGTTTTTGTTGAAGAAATGATCTCCAAAACGCAGTAACTAGCACGTGAATCCCACACCCCATGATTTTTGCAATCTGCAGTATCTTTATGTGATAAATCTTGCCTATATACACCGTGTTATTGGCCGTTTATCCGTTGTAATGGAGAATGCCGGGAGCAAGAATACCAGAAGCAGTCAGATGGCAGATTATTGGCCTTCCTGCAGCAGGTCTTTTCTTTAAGGAAATCGGCAGAAGAACCGGATATCATTACTCTGCAATAAGGCGCCTGGTGAGAAAATGTGCCCAAACTAATGACGTAAAGGATCGTAGACCTTCAGGCAGACCTCATGCAACCACACACGGGGAAGACAGAGCATTGCTACGATTGGTAAGGCGTCATCCCTTTCCTTCAAGGGCAGCCCTAAAACGCCAATGGCTCCCCCATTGTCAGATCAGTAGTCAGACAGTGAGAAAGCGACTTAAAGCCGCTGGATTGAAGTCCAGTAGAATCATCAAGCGTCCCCAACTCACAGACAACCACAAGCTGCTACGTCTAGCCTGGTGTAGACAAAGATGAAGATGGAACTTAAGGTCTCAGAGAAGAGTTCACTGGTCAGATGAGAGCAGGTTTCTTTTGCATGTTATGGATGGAAGAGTCAGCGTTTGGAGGCGTCCAGGTACAGCTTATACACCTTGGAACATCACGCCGACTGTACTCTATGGAGGTGTGTCGGTTATGGTATTAGGATGCTTCTCCTTTGACTGGAAGCTGGATCTAGTGACCATACAAGGCAATTTAACAAGCGATCGATACATTCAGGAAGTGCTTGATCCAGTTGGTGTGCCTCATTTTGACAATCATCCACTTGCAACCAGGCCAATATTCATGGACGATTACGCTCGCCCGCATCGTTCACGAGCTATGACCCGGGTTATGCAGAACAATGCACTGACGCACCTCCCATGGCCAGCAATGAGTCCAGATCTCAACACCATTGAACACGTATGGGACATTCTGGGCCGACGAATACAAAGCAGGGATCCTCCTCCACACAACTTGCAGGAACTGGAAGCAGCATTGCACGAAGAGTGGCAGCGGCTACTCATGGGGCGATTTCGACGTCTGGTGATGAGTATGAGACGTAGACTGGAAGTTGTCACCCATGCACTGGGCGAAAGTACACTATATTGACTATTTATGTCCGTTCACTCCCTGTATGTTACCTTTCAACCTACCGGAAGCTTTTTAACGACATAAAATTTTCATCTGTTGCCATACCTACAATTATCTCATTTTTCTTGAATTTTAACGCATTACTTAACCCTCTGCGCACTGATGTCAAAATAACAAAGTTTTCTGCAGCAAATCTTTCCCACAATGCAACTGTAAATTTAATAAATTATATCTTGTTTGACAGAGCTCATTGAGCTCTGTCAAACAAGATATATTTTATTAAATTTTTCATTCTATATGGACAATATGCAGTCAATGATGGAAATTTTGAAACACTATCAGAGTGATAGGAGTTAAGCACCAAATGTTTACACACCATGAGGTCATGGGATACAACCTTTCAGTTCATTTTATAGGCAAAAGACTCTTTTGTTGGTGTATGTACCTTCCAGTTTTTAAATTTCATTCCCTTATCTTTTCAATCAGATCAAAAAGATGATATCCTGAAAAAAGCCAGGGGGTGCAACACTTTTTTACTATGTATATATGTGATTGTTTTAAATAATTTCCCACATCATACCATTTTCCCACAACAGGCCTAATGGGGAACTATACTCCACCCCTGCACAAAACCCCTAAATTTCCATTCGTCTCCGGGGAAAGGGGGGTGGGGGATGCAACCCGCAAATGTCCATTTGGCCAAATATTGTATTTGTGAATATAGTGTAAAGGTATTAAGAGCTCTGATAATTAAAGGCGTAATGGGGCTATTATTTATGCCAGTCACAAGATGACATTACGACATTGCATTGTTCCTTGGAAGTCCCAAGTCGTGAAGGGCGTTAAGTAATTATTATGATTGTTTGCCTCTGCTTGCGATGTTCACACAGGACCACCCCCTGTGGCTTCAATGCCGCACCACATTGCTATAAAGTGCAGATAAATTACACTAGAGTCACAACAAATTTGGCGCGATTGCTCGCACGTTATATGAGCATTAAAACATTTCTATAAACGATATTTTAAAAGTTTATCCTCTGGAGATACTATTTCGTGTGATGCGCCAGATGGACGAAATATTTCCCCTGCATCAATAAAAAAGGAGAGGGTGACGACATTTGAATAATTTATTCATCAATTACACAATATCTGTCAAGTACTCGCATGTCGAGTTTCACTGCAATTTTTTAAGATGATTTAACTTTGTATTCCTCTTGAGTTGCAGTGACGCAACCAGGCCACTTGGAAACAATGGGGAGCTCGAAAAGCATCCTGCGACATTGCTGTCTCAGCGAGTTCGTTTACAAATTTTGACAGTAATTGTGTTAAATGCAAGTCGAACTTTTCTATCACATTCTACCAATGGGAGGATAAAATCAATAAATTCGAAGCAGTGGATTTATTGTACTGACTCAAGTATCTTTGAAAGGATTGAATTAATTCGAAATTCAATAAAACAATCATTTGGTGATAAAGACATGTGATATTGGAGGTGACATGGTTGTTCTACAACAAGAGCTATTAGACTGTTGTGTAAATGTCAACAGCCCTCATCATCATCTCTCCTTCCCCTCTCCCTCTCTCTGGTTTTGTCTTTGTTGGTTAGCTATTGAGACTCAATAGGCCTACATAAATTGAGCGAAGAATTGTTTCGTTCGCTTGTTTGTTTTTCTATATGTTTACTTTGGTATGTTTACTTTGGTTAAACGAGATTTTCAAGAACCAGGGTCACATTGCGTCGCACAATTTTACAGGCGGAGGTAGCTGGAGTACCCAGAGAGAACCACCGAGCATCGGAGAGCATCTATCAAACTCTCCACTTAACCCTTTACCTAACATGAAAAGCAGACGACACTTGCAAAAAAAATTCTTGAATAACTAATTTTGTTCATTTTTTGTCTCAAAAACATAGATTATGACCCCTCATTGGAACGAGCTCGTCGAGCTCGTTCCAACGAGGGGTCATAACCTATGTTTTTGAGACAAAAAATGAAACTATTTTGAAAATTAATTGGCGATTTTTGAAAATAGCGCTGGCCTGTTTTGGGCGTTACGTTGGGTAAAGGGTTAACTAACCCAGAACAAGCAGGGTTGGCAGCTGTTGACCTCAAGTTCACCTACGATGTGCAATATGTCTTAGTATACAGCGCCAACGTGCCCCACCCCCACCCAAGTGGGAAATCGTGGTTAACTATCTTACCCAAGGATATAGCTCAGATGACGTGAGTCAAATCGGACCGCCGCCTTTTCCGTTTGTTGTCCAATGCTTCAGTCATTGAGCCACCGCGCCCCTTCGCTTGTCGTTCTCCTAAAATAATGATATGGGACCGATTTTTTATTCGCCTAAATTATTTGATATTAGACAAATATCCTTATATGACTGTGGCGATGAACGACTGCGATTTAACACACTTTTGGAAAGGGAATCTCTGAGCCATTTCAAGCAGTGTATTGCATCACAACAGATCAATGGGAAGGGTGAAAGAAAGCCACAAACTTAAAAATAGTACCAGCCTTATCATCACTAACAGTAATATATAGAGGATATGGAATGAGTGTTTTTCTCATATAATATTTATGAAACGAGTCTAAGAATTTTCCGTTTTGGCGAGCCTGTGGCGAGCCCAAACGGAAAATTCGGACGAGTTTCATAAATATTATATGAGAAAACACTCATTTCATATTCTATTCATCATATGACACACACACGCACAAATTAGCCACTCAGTATGACTTTTTAACCCATCACCTAACTTGAGTTGCAGACGGCCCTTGGAAAAAAACGTATAACTAAAAATTTTCATTTTTTGCTTCCAAAACATAGGTTATGACCCCTCATTGGAACGAGCTCGTCGAGCTCGTTCCAATGAGGGGTCATAACCTATGTTTTGGAAGCAAAAAGTGAAAATATAAAAAAAAATGAATGACGTTTTTCTTGTAGGTAAAATATTAATACAATATAACCCACCCTAAATAGGACAGATAACGTAAATTCTCCCTACTGAAATTATGCAAATGTGACCCAGTTGTATTTTGTTTAGCCAATCAAATTGTCCAGTTTTGAAATTGACCAATAAAAGCTCCAAACTCTAATTATGCAAATTATGAAAATGTGGTACAGTTGTATTTTGTTCAGCCAATCAAATTGTCTAATTTTGAGATTGACCAATGAAATTGACGGAAGGCTTTATTTATCACTGATTAAGATGAAAACAAAATATCAAATGTTTTAAAGTGAAGAAAACAGACGAGTCATATGATAAATATATATATCGCTATCACTCTGCCTTCATCTTGCTTACGGAATCTGAAAAAAGGTTACCTAAAAATGTGTTGCCTGAAAAGAAAAATGGTAAGCTGTTTTTCGGGTCCACTTGATTGCCAATTTTTACAGGCTTGTTTCAATGGCACTTTTAAGAGCCATAGCTCTGCCACGCAGGACACTTTATATGTGGACCAAATCGCAGCAAGTGACTGTCAGACCTTATATCTAAGTAACAAATCACAATGAGAGTGTTACTATAGACTCCGTTCGCACTGCCTTATGCTTCCAACAAGATCAAGTGGAGTTCAATATTTCACCCAAGAGAACGACGTAATTCGCACTACTCATGGCGCTAATCGTTCAGACCTTCGATGATCTAACCGGGGGTTTCCGCCCACTCCCATCTCCGGCGCAGAAAACAGAGCTTTAAGTTTGAGAAAAAATGACTTATTTTTTAACTTACCCATTGAAATTCGAATTTCTGTCAATGGATGTTGAATTTGTAGTTTGTGTCACTATTGTGAAAGAGAAAGTCCCCATTTTTATTTGATGCTCAGGTTTGTATAAATTCGAAATTAAGGCAATCCTTTTAGGGGAATTATTTTTACTGATTTTTCGCTAGAGAATACCGAAGTAATAGCGCTATGCTTACCTCCATTTGTGCAAAGGTTAAAATTAACATAGAATATCGAAGCTTAGTCCACGAATTTCCTCCATTGAACCAATACTATTCTGCAATGTAATGCGATCTTAGAAAGGGCTAATTCTGTAACAAAATGTCTCGTGCCGTGCAGTAAATCGTCACACAACGGAGGGGAGCGTATAATCTGCTAAGTACAATTTTTTTCTATTGTTGCCTCCAAAACATAGCTTATGACCCTCGACGAGCATGCCTCCCTTCCATAACGATAACACTTGGCGCTAACATTGTGTATCAATTACATAAAATAGGCGCAGTCCTTTTTTCTTTTCTTCGTGGACTCAAATGAGGAGGGAGGGGGGGGGGGGGGCAACCCCAACCCACCCTAACCCCAGATTTGACATTTGCCACAGTGATAAATAAGATGGTTCGTCTCTCGATTGACAATAAAATAACGAAATACCGGAAACCAATAGTTTGTGGTTCCTGTTCAATATCACAGGCCATCGGTTACATCAGAGATGCGGAAATCTGTGTAGTTGTCATCTCGTATCTAATGAGATTTAGGTCTCTGATATTTGTCTTCCGTGTAGCATTTAATAGAAAGTAAATTGCAATCCAGCTATAAGCCTACAAAAAATCGCTAACCCCAATAACACAAGCTGTGTCAATCTCCTGCAAATTTAACAAGTTTAATTTTGTAAAATTAAGCAGAATACTTGGGGATTCTGTCGAAGCTGGTTCTTAAATAATCAATCATCAAGCCCAGTATCTGGAGATTATAATGTGTTGTAACGTGTTGATTCCTGCTTCTGTTGTTGTCATTGTTGTTGTTGTTATTGTTGATTGTGGTCTTCGTAGGAGTGATCGTGGTGGTGGCACGCCGCAATTATTGTTTGCAGTTCGCTCACTGAGTTCCATGTATTCTATGTGCCAACTGGCACATAGAACACATTGGAACTCAGAGGACGAGTTGTTGAAACTGTTATTTCTTTGTTATGGTATTCGTGAGCCTAATCGTGTTGGTACTCTTTCCGTTTTTTGTTGCTTTAGCTGTTATTTCTGTATTTGTTGTCGCTGTTGCCACCTTTTTCAATAAACAACCCCAAGGCTTACCGAACAATTCATTTACGGAAGACCCAAGTGGCAGAATTAGACCAATTCTGAGTTAGTTCCTACGACCCATCTCGCATATTTAAGAGATTGGCAAATAGTGAACGAAGCGAGTAATTCAGTGTGTAGAAGGAAAATGCTACAGTTTTAGAACCCTTGTGACCTCAATAGTTGTTTTCGTACCGTCTTTTATATCACATGGCTGATAATTTTCGTCATTTGAGGATATTTACAGGAAAGTTAGCCCCCTTAATATTCTAAAGTTGTCAGTAAATTTAATACAGAAGCTGTCGTTTTACAATGTTTTCCCAATAAGTATGTGCGTTTCACTATTATTCTCTGTTGAAACCCATTTAAAAATAAGAAAATGACGTTTTCATCATATATTCATGTTCTGTAACTTTTTTTCTGTTCATTATATCAACAGTGTACGCATCGTGACATTTAAAATGGGCACTGTTCTTTTCATTAATATGAATATGTAGGGGTGAGATTTGCTCATTTTTCCCGGGAAGAATAAAAACTTGGGAATTTCTGTAAAAAACACATTCGCTAAACAGAGAGCCAAAGTGGACAGTTACTTAGTTGCTTCTAATTAGCTTGCCATAAAAGATAAGTTCCCTTTTGTAATCTTTAATAAACGAAAACAACAGACAGCTCTGAGAGCTGTCTGTTGTTTTCGTTTATTACACTCTAAAATCAGTTGGGTTGAAAATCAACCCAAATGAACTGGGTTGAGTGAATATGAACCCAATTGGGTTCATATTCACTCAACCCAGTTCATTTGGGTTGATTTTCAACCCAACTGAGTTTAGAGTGTAAAAGTAACAGAAGAAAACTCCGCCTTCTTTTCCACCGATGTCATAGGTATTTTCTCAACAATTACATGCTTCTTAATTGGACCTTCCTCGGCAGTAAAAAAATTAGAAGCACTGTCACAGTGCCGAAGCAGCGACGATTCGTGCAACGCCAATGATGTTTTAAAACTCGTTGGTGACAAAAAAACTCGTTGGTGACAAAAAAATTCGTTGGTGACAAATCCATAAATGTGACAGAAATTATCCGAATGACACACACTATTGAGAGGGTATAGACATCATGAAGATACACTTGCATACCAAGTATGGTGTCATTCCATCAATTATTTTAGGGGTTATGGTGTTTTTTAAACTCGTTGGTGACCGACCGACCGACCGACAGACCGACATTGCCACATTTTGAGCTGCTCGTCGCAGCTAAAAATAAGGGGAGATATTTCTATGGAAAGACGATTTTTATGACGAGATAAGTCAGGGATGGCCTCCAGAGGGATGCAAAGACACACAGACACACAGCGAGGTGGTTTTTGAAGTCATCTGGAAAGTTGTAGCTGCCTCTAATGTTGTCATGTTCTGGTTTTTATTCATTATACTTTGATAATACATTTTTGAATTTATCAGTATGCCACAAACTCGGTTCGGCACGAGCGGAGTAATTTTATCTGTCGTGTTTCGCAATTTTATAATTTTATTGAGTTCGGCAATCTCCGTTTGGCATTAGAAGAGTTATTTTATCTTATTTGGCTAAAGCTGTCGGCTCGGATGCAATTTTAATTAATTGGTGATCAAAGTTGCAATACTTAATAGGATGTGAAATAGAATCGTGGATATAAAATTCCTAAATTAACAACCAACACCAAAAGTCGATGTTTTCTCATTAACGAGCGTAATTTTGTTGGCAATCTTACGCATTTTTCAAATATTGGAGACGATTGTCCGCTAATCATTCCACAGCTCAAGAACCTTAACAGCTAACTTTTCTGTGGTAACGACGAAACACGTTTGTCGACAATATCCACGAAACTCAATTCTGGTGTTGTGCTTCTTCGGGGGTTCAAATGCACCTTGCATATTAACCCCCTAGTCCCTGGTGATATATCCCATGCCGGTTCAGAGCCATCAGCTAGTAGAGTCTATATTCGTTACTTTGTGGAAGACGAATCAGCCTTGGGAGCTGCACGTTAAAAATCTCGATTGGGCAATACGTATTCACTGAGCAACAATCCACTTTAAGAATTAAGGTCGTATCACGACCCAGGGCCGAAAAACGAGCCTTGTGAGTTCAAAGGATTTAGAGAGTTGTAGCTCACGCTTGTTGCTTTGAGGTGAGCGGTTGTCTTTGCCCTCCGTGGCCCACCTCATTTGAAAATAAGGGGAGCAGCAAATGCTCACAATGAAAAATCTTGAAAAAACAAAGGATTCTATCAGAGGAGCTCGTAGAATAATCTAATGGAATCATGCAGGGCCTCCTTTAACCCACAAGGATCTGTGAAATTTACAGAATGTTTGCTACACTTTGTGAGTCTGGCATTTTAGCTGTGATTTCTAGACAAGTCTTGGCTGCCTTCAGAGGCAGCCAAGACTTGACTAGAAACCACTGCCAGGGTAATTTAAACAATGCCCATTGTACTTGTTCTCGATTGAAAGGTAAAGTACCTGGTCTGAGACCATAGGGTTTGTCAAATTCGAATAAAGACAAGACAGTTTGTTGGTTTATTGTTTACTTATAGAGGTTTAACGACATTTTCAACAGCCAGAGTCACGTCGTATCGTATAGTTATGTGGGTGGAGGAGTACCCAGAGAGAACAACCGAGCAGCAGTCAGCAACTTTCAGTGTCTCTGCACATGTGGAGTTAGCAACCGTTGAAGATAAGTGCACCATCGACGTGCAGTACGTCGTGGTACACGGCATCTACATGGGCAATGTGGATCAAGCGTCTTGTCCAAGGTCACAACGCAGTTACCACTGGTCAGGACCGACCTTTCGCTTTAAAGTATAATGCTCTAACTATAGGCACAGCCCTACCTCTTTGACGGTTAACACATCTCAATGGGTGGTGGTTTTAACCCTTTATCTAACATGTAAAGCAGATGACACATGCAAAAAAAATTCTTGAATAACTAATTTCTTTCATTTTTTGTCTAAAAAACATAGGTTATGAACACTCATTGGAACGAGCTCGTTCCAAAGAGGATCATAACCTATGTTTTTGAGACAAAAAAAATGAAAAAAGAATGAAAATTAGTTGGCGATTTTTGTGAATAGCGCTGAACGGTTTTGGCCGTTATGTTGGGTAAAGGGTTAAAAATAAAAGCATATGACCCACTTGTTTCTGTCATAATGATTGATATACTCTGGGGGTAGCGCGTCCTCCTGACCCATTTCGTGGGAGGGCGTTAGTTGGTTGTCATACGTACATGATCTATGGTCTTTCATGCCAGGAGGCCTTGCTTCAACTAGAGTGCTCTGAGAGCAGTTGGGTTAAAAATTAGCCCAAAGAAACTGGACTAAATGAATATGAACCCAACTTTACTTTTAACCCAATTGGTTTTAGAGTGTACTTGGGAAAGATTCTAAAGCGCCCAAACATCATCTGACAACAGCAAATGTAGGCATGGTACTGTATTAGCGTTGAACCTTCGTCCTGCCAACACTGTTCAGAAACTTTCGCCATTCAAATTGTATTCCTTGTTTTGTTTAGGCAAGAAATAAAAAAGTTATTCCATGGTTATTAAATATGTTTTTTTTTGCAGTAGTCACCCTCTATTTGTGTTAGGTAAAGGGTTAAACAAGTGGTCACTATTTGGATGATTGTTGTGGATCGTGTTTGATACCCGGTTGGAAATGAATCCAAAGAGCCAAAACATTCTCTGACGCAAACATAGGTCTCGTTTACTATTAACGGTCCACATCCGGGTTCATAGGATATCCTTAACCATGATAATTCGGGACAATATTGCGTTCAGTGATGGTGTGGATTTAGTAAACAATGATCATTAATGACGATGTGGCCAAGCAAATCTACTGTTGGTGTCGATTCAAATTGCGTACGGCCATGTGCACTTCATCTCGGGTCAAGGTCACACAGGGTTGAGTGTCTAACCGAGACCTGTTTGTGAGCTGATATTTTGCATGTGAGAAATGAGAAATTTTGTAAACGTTATCAAACGAAAGTTGTTAATGTAATATGTTCTTAGTTGAAATCTTATACTTTCTTAGTTTGTTCCAATTTAGATCCGGTTTTAACCTTTGGAACAGCATTTCGGGGAAATTTATCCCCTATGCCTTTGCCAGTGGGGAGCGAGACCGCGACCACAAGGCAACATTCACTCGATTTATTTATTTATTAGTTGGATTTTACGACACTTTCGACAGCCAGGCTGACTACCCCTTATTCCGGGGAGAAAATTTCCATCATCACCATCTCGCTCATATTTAGAGCTATTCAATGTTAGAGTAAAAATAACTTTTTCCATGATACACTGTCCAGCTTTAGACAGCGGCGTCGCCAAGATGACCGATGGGAGGGAGTAAATCCAATTTGTCCCGACTGTCATGAATCAAGACCTGACTGGAGAAATATTCCAACTACCCCATAAAGACATGCCTTCTTCGAATATTTTTCAATGGAGATTATAGTTAAAACCGGAGGAAGAGAGTGGTGGCCGAGTGGATAAGTGCGCTTGTCTCTCATGCCAGAGGTCCCGGAATCGATCCCCGGTCGGGGAAAGTTCTCGAGGTATCCGAACACTCTCTATCAGCATCAAGTGTGGGGCTGATGCTGTACACAGCGTACCGTACTATCGGGTGGGGACGCAAAATGGTTGTCCTCTGTGCGGAGAGAGACCCACTCTGTGCAGGCAAACGATCCCTTCGTAGTATTCGCGAAGAGCGAGGCCACAATGTTACCACTATGAAGGTCATCCCACACACCTGCGCCACTGGGCCAAGGAGAGGCGTTAATATAAGTTGCATAACTTTTTCGCTAATCATTGTAAAACAAATAAGATTAAATAAAAAAAATTTAAAAAAACGTATGAAAAACGTCTGTGGATAAATACATTTGGTAGTCATTTTGAATGTGCACATCAACTTCTTGTTTAAAAAATTGGTAGTGCTGAGACCCCAACATCTCAAATCGGCCACACACCTTCATTTGCATGTGACCAGCTGTGTGCGACGCAGTCCCTAAGAAAGTACACGTTTGCCAGCATGGGCGAATCGATATTGAAGACGCCAATATTATTTATTTATTTATTTATTGCTGTTTAACCCTTTACCCAACGCAGACGATATCAAAATTTATTATTTTAAATATCATTTTTTCAAAAAATTTCAACAAAACCATATCATGTGACCCCTCGTTGGAACGAGCTCGTCACGATTTGGTTTTGTTGAAATTTTTAAAATAATATTTTTTCAAATGCTGAATTTGCATATTACGCGGGTGGATGCGGCCGATTGGGTAAGCGTTAAGGTCACATACTTATGCACAATGGCTAATCGTGACCGTGGCAGTTTTACGGGTGGAGGAAGCCGGAGTACCCGCAGAGAACCACAGAGCATCGACGAGCAACTGTCAGCTCCTCAACATTCTAACTCTGTTCAAGCTCTGCTCAAGCAGGCTTACAGCGGTTGAAGACATGTGCACCATCGACGTACAGTACGCCTTAGTACACGGCGTCATCGTGCCCACATGTAGGCAACCGGGATAATGTGCCTTGCCCAAGGACACAACGCAGGTCGTCCCTGACGGAGATCGAACTCGGGATGAAGACTCCAATCCAAATGAAAATATACTGACTGAACTATGATAGGTGGAGGAAGTTGTACCCTCCTTATATCCTCGTCCCCTGACGTTGATCTCGGTTTTGCATCAATGATGATACTGTAAACACTGACTCACCGCAGATGATTACTGGGAAAAATTTACATTACGTACAATACGAGATTACACTTTGACTTCAGTAATTTATTTTTTCCCATCATATTCCTAGACCCAATGGCCTTTCATCAAAATATTTGATACGGCATCAATTTAATCAGATAAAAGTCTAATAAGTTTACTTGAGAAACGTGAAAAAAAATCTGATGTATGACTGATTAAAAGAGTCGACGGCTCATTTCGCACCAATTCGCAGCCTCGTTTACACCTCATTTGCATTTCGCTTCTGAATATGTTCGCCCAATTTACTTCTCTTACTAAGGCCATACACTGAACGAGCTGGATAATTGAATTAAAATATGCATTTCTGATGGATTGCAGTCAGTATATTTCGGTTCTTTTAGATAAACCGTTGACCTTTTCTCCATATAACTTGTTCGTTATTTAACTACCTGATTGGTGTATCTGTTTTATGTGTTACTGAAATTGCAATTATGGGTGCTTCAGTTGTCCATTATCTTTGTAATCATATTATAAACGCACCAATTATGGGTTTGGATGCTCCCGGTGGTGCATTACCCCATATTCTCCATCCTGTTCGTTTTTTGTGATTGCTAACCTCATATTGAGGGATTGCTTTATGGGAATTCTGAACTGCAACGTTTTTGTCCTTACACTCTAAAATCAGTTGGGTTAAAAATTAACCCAAATCAACTGTGTTGAGTGAATATGAACCCAATTGGGTTCATATTCACTCAACCCAGTGCATGTGGGTTTATTATTAACCCAACTGATTATAGAGTGTTTTCTCCCACATCTCGAACTTGACTGTGGGGCCGAAACATTTTGGACCAGAGAACTTGGTATATCTGTGTCCCCCGCGGAAGGGAACCGCCATTTTCAGTCCAGATGACAGAATGGTTCGGCTGAATGCTTCTCATCACAATTCTCTGAAACAACGCCTTTCATACTGGGGGAATAGTTGGAGATACGGCACCAGTCAGGTCACATAGGACCTGGGAGAGTAGTGGCTCAGTTATTCGAGGATTGGACTTTACGCCCAGAAGTCGACAGTTCGTACCAGACCAGCAGTAAATACGTTGTATCCTTTGGCAATACACTTATTCCTGATTGCCCATGTGGGGGCACGGTGGGGCTGTGTGCTTTGTCGAACTGCACGTGGACGGTGCACTTGCCTTCAACCGCTTCTAACTGTATATGTGCAGAGTAGAATGTCAGGGAGTCCGACAGTTGCTCACGCTGTTCGGTGTTTCTCTGCGGATACTCTGGCTTCCTCCTTCCGTGAAACTGTCCAACGGGATGTGACCCTTGGGGCTGCTGAAAGTGTCGTTAAACCCAGTAAATAAACAAACAACAATAGAAGACCCGCTATTATATTACCGTGATGCAGCCCCAGTACAACAATCCTGCATCAGTGTAATGGGTGGAATAGATGATCTGGGACAGAAAATGTATTTCGGTATTTACCTCTCTTCTTGCTCGTTATCACTTTGTAATGCAACATACTGCAGTGACGCAAATTATGGCATTTGCAATACGTTTTGCCTCAGCGAACTTCATGGCACTACAGTATGCTGATGTATCTTATCTATGCGCGCAAGCGCGTGTGATGGTGGGAGAATGCGTGGAGACTGAATGTATGTAGTACGTGGAATGTGTGTAGGTTTTGAGCTGATTCAAGGAGGTCCAACATGAGGGCGCGAGTTGGTGAAAGTTTATGTCACGGGTACCAACATGACAAGCAGCAGGCATACCACGACGTATAAAACATGGGATTGGATGAAAGTGTGTCTACCATACACCGTTGGTGAGCGTATACTGAGAGATCTCCCGTGTGAACATTGCGGGACTCCCGCGAGTTTATACGGGTGTAAGTCGCCCTTCTCCATTCCGACCCAACAGCTTCGGGCCTGCGTCGATGTATGTGTTTGTGCATGTGTATGGAGGGATGTATGTATCTTCACGAGAGTCTTCACGTGTGTGGGTGAAAGATAGATACATCAACCAGAACAAAGACAAATAGAAATAGGCAGAGAATCAAAGAACAAAAACATTGATTATATTGCAAATGACACAGAGGGGACTCGAGTCCAAGCTGAGAGAGTTTCCTTCGGCACCAACCGCCAAGCGAAACGATACTAAACCACGCACACCATTAGGCCAGCAGGATCGAGTGGTGTGTATGGTTTAGAAAAGTTTAGCTCTGCTGGCGACCAAGTGAAGTGTGTGGTTTAATAAACTTTTGCTCTGAGAGTGGCCGAGTGATGTGCGTGCTTTCATCTAGTTTCGCTAGGTGGTTATCGCTAAACGAAACTCTCTCCGCGAGGGTTCGAATACCGCTGTTCCATCTGAATAGGCGTTCTTCCTTGATTCTGCGGCACTCGGGAAATTTGTAAATGAGAAGTTCTCGCTAATTTCCAGCGGAGGATAGATAGAGCAAGTAGAACTGAGTGATGCAATCTTTAGTATTCAATGCAATAGGCTGTAATGCTCATTATTATACGCCTGTTCTGCGAAATCCCCATCTACAGCAACACTAAACCATGCCGAAAATGAAAATGTGTTCCGCACACATGTGCGGAACGGAAATCGTTGACGGACTATTTTTATAAAGAAGCGAAATTTCATTGGAATTTTCTACAAATCGTTCACCGCAAATACAATTTGAATCGCTAACGACAGCTAAAAATCGTTCCCTGAGTCCCAATGTGTTCTATGTGCGAGAAGGCGCGTAGAACACATTTTAACAAACAGGACGATATAATAACTCGGGTTCCCCTCGCAAATTTGGTTGGCGATAAAATGTGTTCTTTTTGTTGATAGTTGTCAAATGAATTGCTGAGTGACCTTCTAATAATTGTTTTATAGACGTGAAGGCGTGTAATAAACACAGAACGACACGTGTGTGTGGATGGGGTAATCGATATGGCACTCGTGCCATATCGATTAACCCATTCACACGCGCATGTCGTTCTGTGTATATGTCCGTAGAAGGGTTGAGAACAGTTCTGACGTTTGTGCTTGAGATGTAATGTAAACTGTAAGTGGGATGGGCTGATTAGCTGAGATATCTTTTTACACGGACAACAGTTTCACACCGCCATTAAACCACACTTGACGCAATCAACGTGAGGAAAAATTCTCATTCGATGTTATTAGGTTCTGAGTCGTAGCAATCATCAGGTACTTCAACGATATCTACAGCAAACTTACCAACGATATTACAACTGATTGAAGAAGTTAGTGCTTCCAGATGCTGATAAATTGAAGCTTTAACAACACGTAATGTGGGAGGCGATAAGATGGAATAAGCTGAATATTAGCCTAATTTTCTTGCCGCCGATGAAATAATTTCTTCGTGGCCACGTTACGAGTGAAAACCAGTTCTATTAAAGTCAATACGGTATTCTTATTACCTTCGTCACACAGTTAACACCATTTACAAAGAGGTAAAAATGTGCGCAATCGTGGTTTAGTTTCATTGATTGAATGTTAGAAAACTTGTCAACTGTTGCGGGAACATTTCATTTTCAAACAAACGGAAGTGCGTGTAATTTCTTTATCCCAAAAGAGATTTCTGATTTCAAAGAAATTTCAAAATACTTTACTGTTAACGTGTCTCAAAATCTCATCAAAATTGCATGTATTGATTGAGAATTAAAAATGTTTAAATACAGGTATTGATATTTGTTTTGTTTTAATGTGGTTTAACGACACCTTCAACAGTCACGGTCACATCCTGTCTGACAGTTTTATGGGTGAAGTTAAGCAAAATAACCGAAGAGATCCATCCATTAGCGGCTAGTCACTGACAGACTCTCCAGCTTACTACCTCTCTACAAGCAGAGGTAACAGTGGTTGGAGGGAAGTACACAATCGACGCGCAGTACGCCCTAGTACAGAGCGTCACCGTACCCCCGGTTGTCAATCAGGACTAACTATCTTGAACAAGGACAGAACGCAGCTACAGCTGGTCAGGATTGAACCGTCGCCATTTCGGTTTAACCCTTTACCCAACGTACCGGCCAGAACCGGCCAGCGCTATTCACAACATTCACAAATTCAATTTTTAGTACTTTTTCATTTTTTGTCACAAAAACATAGCTTATGGCCCCTCATTGGAACGAGCTCACCGAGCTCGTTCAAATGAGAGGTCATAAGCTATGTTTTTGACGCAAAACATAAAAAACAGTAGTGCTTCATGAATTTAATTTGCAAGTGTCGTCTGCTTTTCGTGTTAGGTAAAGCGTTAAAGTGCAACACTGGAACCACTGAGGCACCGTACTCACATTAGCATTGATATTACAGCTATTTACAAAACTTGAAATTATGGGCATACGAACCGGGGTGGTGGTCACAGAAATAATTGAAAGGGAAAGGGGAGAATGAGAGAGAGACAGAGAGAGAGACAGAGAGAGAGACAGAGAGAGAGAGAGAATTCAACTGTTATTATCTTTACCAACATATTTTTTTACACCATAATAGTATCATCATGCAGAGAATACGGGTGGCGGTCCCTCACACCTCAAATGCAGTCATATTAAACTTGTATTTCTCTTTTGGGTTGCCGTTATTGCAGTTTTATTCAGAATTATAAGGAAGAAGCTGCACATATTATGTACACTTGAGTTGTCACTGAAGATCCCCTCGTATGATTAATCTCTTCTAGACCTTTAAAGACAAGAAAAGTGCACATTTTTGACTCCATGTTCAACAATATTTAACAAATTTCCCCACAGGCCCGAAACAGAGTGTCGGGCCGGTGGGGCGTTTGTTAAATATGGACCCCAAAATTTGTCTCTTCTCAATATAGAGGTATGTTAATCATAAATATAGCGTTGTATTGTATTCCTACCATACCACCAAGTCACATGGACCACCAGTATATATATTAGTGTGCAGTGCCGTTTGTTAAATATGGACCCAAACATTTGTCTCTTCCTCAATATAGAGGTATGTTAATCATAAAGACAGCGCTGTATTGTATTCCTACCATACCACCAAGTCACATGGACCACCAGTATATATATTAGTGTGCAGTGCCCTTTCAAGATCGATCTTGGGAGCACGGTGGCTCAGTGCTGACGACATTGGACTTCAAACGGAAATGACGACACCAGGGGTAACTACGTTGTATCCTTTGTGAAGTCACATAACCCTTTACCTAACGCAGGCGACATCAAAATTTATTATTTTAAATACCATTTTTTCAAATTTTTCAAAAATTTTCAACAAAACCATGTCATGTGACCCCTCGTTTCAACGAGGGGTCACATGACATGGTTTTGTTGAAATTTTTTGAAAAGTAATATATTTTTTCAACTGCTGAATTTGCATATTACGCGGGCGGATGCGAACGATTTTTGGGGTAAAGGGTTAATCCCAATTGCCCACGAGGGGTCACGGTGGCGCTGTGTACTAAGGCGTACTGCACGGCGATGATGCACTTGTCTTCAACCAATGTTAAGCCTGCTTGGGCGGAGTTAGTACGTCGGAGAGCCTAACACTTGCTCACAGCTGTTCGGTGGTTCTCACCGGGTACTCCGGCGTCTCTCACCCGTAAAACTGTCCGACCAGGCTTTCTAAAAGTGTCGTTAAAATGAAGAGAAGATGATGCACCTTCCTCCACATGTTCGACATTTTTACTTCACCCTGCGCTTAAATGCTAAATCTGGGGATCTTTCCAGCCTCCTCCCCAGAGACCTTTTACAGCCTATTCATTCTATCTACCATTTTAGCGTAGAATCATGTATTTGCAGTTGGAGAAAAATACGAATACCAAAAGATGGAGGGCAAGAGGTTAATGCAAAGTGGAGACGAGGCAGATGAAGAATGTTAAACACGGATGATACCCACCCTGATTCTTTAACACTAAAGCTCAGCATGTAGCTGTGTTACAAACCACCAATTTGAAATGCTTCAAAGAGTCCGAGTCGATTATATCTATTGGCTGACCACTTCCTGGCCATGGGGATGTCCTTTGTGAATCACCATACGGCGGTGAGAACTACGTCACACACGCTGTATCATTATGTTATTAGACGCGTCCACACGTTCTGGCATCAAGCTGTGATAAAGAGAACGGTTGGCGGTGGTGTGTCTTTGAAACTACCAGTAGGTGATGAATATCAGGTGTGTAGTATTCAGCAATGTGTGACAATGATTTGAAATATGTAATGTCACACCTGATCCTGTTATTAAAGTTTGCCTTATCTTTGATGTTATTTTCTCGCGTGACGACGTACTGGCGACTGCGGTGACGAAAAGTAAACACTTATGCCTGAACATGCTCGAGACAGTCTTCGCTGACTGGTGACAGGAATTAGCTCTCTAATCCCATTGTGAATACAGGAGTGACTAATATCATAAGTCTTAGCGTTAAGTCTGTGATTAATCGGTGAGGTGGACCACTTGCTGGGTAGGTATTCAAAATGAGCTCGTCCTGACCAAACAATGGTCATTTCTTAAAGATTTTTAATGAGGGCAAGCCGTGTGCATTGCCTTCTACCCTATATGGTTACAAAAATGAAAGGTATTTGGGTTGTTTTGCGTGTTGCTGCTCTTCGTGAAAAAAGGAGGGACATTATTCGTTGTCCCTCTGGGTTTACCCCGTTAAACCAATTAATATTGTCATGGCAGCAGGTTGACAATATTCATTGACCTCCCTGCTTATGAAACAATTTTATTTATTTATTTATTTATTTATTGGCGTTTGGGGTCATATTTTTCTGCACAATGGCTAATCGTGACAGTAACACACTTTCAACAGCCAGGCTCACCTCCAAACAGTTTTGCGGGTGGAGGAAGCCGGAGTGGCCGGCGGAGATAGCCACCGAGCAACGGCGAGCAACTGTTACGTACTCACTCTACAGACGCGGGTTAGCATTGGTTGAAGACAAGTGTACCATCGACGCGCAGTACGCATTATTACACAGTCTCACTGTGCCCCCACGTAGGCAATCAGGGATCGAACCGGGAACCTTTCGGTTTGAAGACGAATGCTGCAACCATTGAGCACCTTTTTGGTGACAAAAGGGACAGTGTTTGGGTTGTTTGACGTGTCGTTGTTCTTCGTGAAAAGGGAGGGTGCGTTGTTCGCCATCTCGCTGGTTTTATCTTGATATTAATATTGTCAACCCGCAGCCTTATGGCTGTAGGCTGATAATATTCATTGATCTACCCTGCTTATGAAATATGGACAGAATTTATTTATTTATTTATTTATTTATTTATTTATTGGTATTTAGGATCACATATTAACCCAATGCTTATTTTAATTGTTTGTGTGTTTTGGGTACGCCATACCATTTTATTCTTGGTCGTGCAAATAAACTTTATCTAATCTTATCTCATTTCTGCACAATGGGTAATCGTTACCCCAGCATGAAGATAAAGTCGAATTTAGTCAGTCATTTATACCCATTTTGCCCATTTTAGAAGACTTCCGCCCCAAGCATTGGCGAACGTGTCCTATTTTACCAGTAAAACAGAACTTATTTACCACAGTAAACAAGGACTACATGTATTCACTTCCCGGTGTTTCCACGAGGAAACATATGGACATAGCTAATGCATGTCATTGAACTAACAAGTGGGATATGAAAATCCTGTAATATCCAAAAAGGAGAGGTTAATTAATTGTGACCGCGCCTACAGGTGTGTGGGTGTGTTTTAGTGAGAGTGTCTGTGAGTGTGCAAGTTTGTACATAAATATATACAGATATGTTTGACAGAGTATTCGGTCTGTGTTCCCAACTTTTTTGTGAGTACCTTGGGTCCTTGGCAATAATGTTTGGGTTCCCGCAAAATGATCTTTGTTTTCACCGAATCCACACGAAGAAAACAATGCGTTAGAGTTTGTCTTCCCGATTTTGTGGGGACTTGTTTTGTCACCCAGAACAAAATAAAAATCAACAAGTCCCCACAAAAGAGGTTAATCCTTTACCTAACACGAAAAGCTGACGACACTTACAAAAGAATTCTTGAATAACTAATTATTTTCTTCTTTTTTTTGTCTCAAAAACATAAGTTATGACCCATCATTGGAACGAGCTCGACGAGTTCGTTCCAATGAGGGGCCATAACCTATGTTTTTGAGACAAAAAATGAAAAAATAATGAAAATTAATTGGCGATTTTTGAAAATAGCGCTGGCCGATTCTGGCCGTTACGTTGGGTAAAGGGTTAAACAACATTGAAGGTGTGGTGGTGAGTATGTATGGTTAAGTATGAGTGGGTGGGTGGGTGGGTAGAACTCTCTGTTTTCAAAACGGAGAAACATGTGTGCGTACCTGCCAGTTCTCCGGGAGAATTCTGGCGGGTCCGTCCCATCCACCCTTCGCATTAAATCTATTATGCATTTGCCACTTGTTCAATGTAGTGTAGTGGGTAATTCATAGAAATAATGTACTGAGGAATGTAAGCAGTGGTTACAGGAATTAACAGCAAAAGAATACGCCCGAAAAAAACAATACCGGCGAGATGGAAATGAAAAATTAGATTTTTTATATTTCTTTCAAGAACGATGATTTAATAATTGCTTCCCGGATGGCTATTGTCAAACATATACCAATGCCATCCCTGACATTTATCGTCATGGCACTCGACTTTCTAAAAGGTTATCTCCCCTGAAATTATTACTCGCGCGAGGACGATCCAAATAAGAGGCAAGAAATTGTTACAAAAACTCTATGTCTTGTGGCAACAGTAAAAAATAAAGCCAACTTTTCTTTTGTTACTTTTACTAAACGAAAACAACAGTTAGCCCTCAGAGCTGTTTGTCGTTTTCATTTATCAAAAACAACAAAAGGAAACATGACTTTTTATGGCAAGCTAATTTGAAACAACTAGTTCACAGATAATCCGCCATTAAGAATATCTATCAGTATCACGCTCCCAACACTAAGTAAGAGTAGAAAATAAAGCCAAGTTTCCTTTTGTACCTTTTAATAAAAGAAAACAACAGACAGCTCTCACAGCTGTCTGTTGTTTTCATTTATTAAAGGTAACAAAAAGAAACTTGGCTTTTATGGCCTAGCCAATTAGATGCAACTAGTCCACTGCTAATGCGTCATTAAGAATGTCTCCCAGTATCACACCTATCAACACAAAAGTCCACTTTTACACTTTGTTTAGCGAATGTGTTTCTGTAGTAATTGCAAGTTTTTATTCTTCCCAGGAAAGAAATTAGCAGATCACACCTTATGGACTTTTATATTAATGGAAGGATAGTGTCTGTATTATATGTCACGGTGAGCATACTGTTGAAATAATGAATAGAAAATAAACGAAACAGAACATCATAAAGTTAATGAAAGTGCCGTTTTCTAATCTTAAATGGGTTTCAACAGAGATTGGCTGATTGATTGATTGATTGATTGATTTTGATTGATTGATTGATTGATTTTGATTGATTGATTGATTGATTGATTGATTGATTGATTGATTGATTGATTGATTGATTGATTGATTGATTGATTGATTGATTGATTGATTGATTAGAGAATAAAAGTCACACGATCAAATTGATTGGGTGTGGGTGGGGGTGGGGATTGTAAAAAGCCAGTTTATGTATTTTTATTCTACTCTACAGGAAGATGCCTGCAGTTTTTTAACCCTTTGCCTAACGAATCGCCCGCATCCGCCTGCGTAATATGCAAATTGAGCAGTTGAAAAAATTGAATTTTTAAAAATATTTCAACAAAACCATATCATGTGACCCCTCATTGGAACGAGCTCATTGAGCTCGTTCCGTTCCAATGAGGGGTCACATGATATGGTTTTGTTGAAATTGTTTGAAAAATTTAAAAAAATGATATTTAAAATAATAAATTTTGATATCGTCTGCGTTGGATAAAGGGTTAAATAATGCGCACATCGATGACACAATCGCGTACACTTCGAAATTTCAATCTTTATATGAAATTCGCATACCCTTTTTGTTAAATTTATTGAAAGCGTTAGAAAATTAAGGGCAACTGACGTTCCCCAATGACGAAACATTTCGGCCATGCTTCCCGGGGCGCTGAAATTCGGCTCACCAGACTATACCGGCAAGATAAATCTGACTGTATTCCCCCAAGTATCAATCTTGACAAGACAGGCGGAAATAATAAGAAATAGATTTTATGCATTTATTAATGTCAAACAAAAATAAGACATGATCAAAACGCCATAGATTATCTGCTCGTTGATACGTGAATCATGTAAGTGTCTAGAAATATTGGGAAACGGGTCGACCTATACGTCAACTGATTTCCACACCAGAGGCTTCCCGTGTAACAACAAGTCGAAGTTTGACATCGGGCTTCGCATTCATATCGATTGAGTGGTGAGATGGTTGAAAATCGAATAAAACACACCATAAACGAACGCGGCCAAGGAATTATTTTTTTCTGCGTTTGCCTTGCCTTCATCCCAACACGTCACATTTAGTGTGCATTCATTCGTGAGAAACTTTGAGCAACTTCAGTGGAAGGCAATTTAGAAATTACGGGAGAGATTTGACGAACTGAAAAAAGATTTGCTGCAAAGTACCAAATGCATTACGGATTTGTAACTCTGATGCAAATCCTTTTTTACAGCTCGTCAAATCGCCATTTACGAATGTCACCTGGAGATTTCCGTGACATGCAACAATGTAGAATTTAATAGTTCTGCCTCTCTGCCGTAATCCATTGGGGCGGAAGCAAATTCAATGTTAGCCCGCAAAACTGCAAATTAATTGCAAGAAATTTTAGTCCGGTACAGCTGTCCAGTATTATAATATTTTACAGTAACCTGTCGAGTACTGGAATATTTCGTTCATCAATATATGTTTTGTTACAACTTAGTGGAGAGTGTCATGCTTACTCTCCAAACTTTCTATCAAACGGATCCATATTTATTTAAATATTGGGTTTTAACGACACTTTCGACAGCCTGGGTCACCTCGTGTCGGACCGTTTTACGGGTGGAGGAGTACTTGGAGAGAACGACCGATCAACGGCGAGCAACTGCCAGACTTCCCTAACTCCACACAAGCAGGGTTAGAATTGGCTGAAGACAATTGCACCATCGACGTGTAGTACGCATTAGTACACAAAGCCACCGTTCTCCCACGTGGGCAATCGAGATGAAGTGCCTTGCCTAAGGACCTAAGGGCACAACGTAGTTACCACTGGCAGGGATCGAACCGTGGACCTTTCGGTTTGAAGTCCAATACCGTAACCATTGAGCCAACACACTCCCTAACCAATCCAAATAAACAAAATGTTGTTTGCCTTCACTCTATTTATTTATTTATTTATTTATTTATTGGTGTTTAAGGTCACATATTTCTGCACAATGGCTAATCATGACCACGACAGTTTTACGGGTGGAGGAAGCCGGAGTACCCGGAGAGAACCACCGAGCAACGGCGAGCAACTGTCAGCTCCCCAACATACTAACTCCACACAAGCAGGGTTAGCATTGGTGGAAGACAGGTGCACCATCGACGTGCAGTACGCCTTAGTACACAGCGTCACCGTGCCCCCACATGGGCAATGGGGGCGAAGTGTCTTGCCCAAGGACACAACGCGATTGCAGCAGGTGGGATTCGAACCGAGGACCTCTCGGCTTGCAGCCTGCACCTCTACCAACTGAGCCACCGCGCCCCCACCTTCACTCTCATATCAACTGTGTTAAAAATCAACCAAAATGAACTGGTTTGAGTGAATATGAACCCAACCGGGTTCATATTCACTCAACCCATTGGATTTGGGTTAATTTTTAACCCTTCACCCAACGTAACGGAAAAAACAGTCAGCGCGATTCTCAAAAATCGCCAATTAATTTTCATTATTTTTTCATTTTTTGTCTCAAAAACATAGGTTATGACCCCTCGTTGGAACGAGCTCATCGAGCTCGTTCCAACGAGGGGTCATAACTTATGTTTTTGAGACAAAAAATGAAAAAAATTAGTTATTCAAGAATTTGTTTTTGCAAGTGTTGTCTGCTTTTCGTGTTAGGTAAAGGGTTAACTCAACTGATTGTAGAGTGTTTGATTGAATATGGACAACATAGGATGGGTATAAAACCTTTGTTGAGGTTGTCTGTTTATTGAGATTTATCGATATTTCAGCAGCCATGGACATGTTGAGTCGGACAGTTTGTTACGGGTGGAGGAAGCTAAAGTACTCGGATAGAATTCCCGAACGGCGGCGAGCAACTGTCTCACTCTCCATTGACAGTGCTCTCCCAACAATGTCATGTACGCACGCCTCAAATCGAGGCTTCACTTTATTCCGCAAAACGACCCGGAGACCTTTTTATTCCACCCTCTTCTCTCCAGTTACGATTACCATGCTCTACGACCCTCTGTCTCTCTCTCTCTCTCTCTATATATATATATATATATATATATCTTTCATTGGTTCGTCCCCCTTCTTGGTTTGAGTGAGTAAGGCTCATGAACCGAAATAAAGGTCACTTTTGCGCTATCAGCGATAGTAGGTGAGATATGAACCCTATTTATTTATTTATTTATTTATTTATTTATTTATTTATTTATTTATTTATTTATTTATTTATTTATTTATTGAGTTTAAGTTCACAACCAGTAACTGAGGGCGAGCGCGGTGGCTCAGTGTTTATGGCATTGAACTTCAAACCGAAAGGTACACGGGCCGATCCCCGCCACGGGTAACTGTGTTGTGTCCTTGGGCAAGGCATTAGTCTCATTTGTCCCCATGAGGGCACGGTTGCGCTGTTTACTAAGGGGTATAGTACGTCGATTGTGCACTTGCCTTCAACCAATGCTAACCCTGCATGTGTGAAATTAGTTTGGGTGTTTGACAGTTGCTCGTCGTTGCTCGGTGGTTCTCGCCGGGTACTCCGGCATCCTCCCTCCGTAAAACTGTCCGACACGATGTGACCCTGGCTGTCGAAAGTGCCGTTAAACCCCAATAAATAAATATATATACAGCATCCAAGCTATATTATAACCGCAACATACGTTATCAGTCAAGCTTAATAATCATTTATATTTATACGCTGCCCACTTTAGAGAACTTTCAGGCCCAGGCGCTGGTTACCATGTCCTATTTTACCAGTAAAGCAGAACTCATTTACTACGGTAAACAAGCACTGCTCCACTTTCTGGGGTTCCCACGAGCAGAGATATGAACCCTGGTGTCCACACTTTATGATGTTCTCACTGGGCCAACTGGAGGACATATTAACACTGACGCCCTGAGTGGCACATATCGTGCCCTGAAAAGAACAAGATGTCATCTGCAATGCTAGAAAATTACAGATGGCACCTTGTTCCACCCAAGGGATGATATTATCACTCCTGTCGACAGAGGATGGAGAGTCTATTTTGTATTTGTGGAGAAATTCAGTAATAATTTAATCCTACAGCCCAGAGGGCTGTAGGATTAAATTACTACTCACTCCACCCTTCTTCTCACTGTGATATTTTTTTTTCTTTTTTTTTTTTATTTCACTGTGATACTTACTTTGTTGCCTACTCGTGGAATCCCAACATTTTCTTTATGTCGTGATTTATGTATAATTGTTGAAGGAGTTAACATAACATTTTCTTTAGTTTGTTCACTCGAAAAGAAAATAATACACAATCTTGTTTTGTATTAAAAGCACGAAACAGTACAAATACAGAAACACGTCAAACATTTCAGTCACTCTTAAGCTATATTACAGAAAGTATGCACCTATTTCATTTGGTGAAAAAAACACATGATGCGCGCAGCTGGGAACCTCTTCAAAAATTGTTCTCTGACAAATTATCGAGAAGGCAAAAGCTAACAAGAACGCCGGTTATTCAAAATAGGTGCCAATACCTGTAAACAATTCTAGCATGAAATGTGTGAAGTAATGATTTGTTTAAATGTGTTTTTTTATTCCAGAACCCATTCACAGGCATGATCCTTTTCCTACATCTGGAATAGGGTATGCATAATGAGATATTACGTGACGCAAGCTCTTTCAGTGCCATGGAAACATACCTCGATTTGAGGCGTGCGTGCGTACATGACATAGTTGGGAGAGCACTGCCAGTGGAGAGTGAGACAACCTCAACAAAGGTTTTATACCCATCCTATGTTCTCCATATTCAACCAAGCACTCTACAATCAATTGAGTTAACCCTTTACCTAACACGAAAAGCAGACAACACTTGCAAAACAAATTCTTGAATAACTATCTTTTTTCATTTTTTGTCTCAAAAACATAGGCTATGACCCCTCATTGGAACGACGAGGGGTCATAACCTATGTTTTTGAGACAAAAAATGAAAAAATAATGAAAATTAATTGGCGATTTTTGAGAATCGCGCTGGCCGGTTTTTTCGTTACGTTAGGTAAAGGGTTATAAATTAACCCAAATCAAATGGGTATCAGTGATTTGGGTTAATCACCCAAAGTATCAGTGTATTTTATCAGCATGTCGGACAGTTCGTTTTTAATATTAAAGGGCAAGAAACTGACCATCTGAATCCAGACTCTTTCAAGTCTGGTCGGGGCTCTCTGATGGTGTCATCGCATAGAATACTGCCTCCATTAAAATGGGCAATTTGGATTTGCATCTCAAGGGAAGTTGGATAATAATTTAATCCTTCAGCCCTACCGTGCTGCAGGATTAAATGTTCACTGAACCTTTCCAGAGATTTGTTACTCACGTCGTCACGTTCCTGCCGACTGCCTAATATTCCTTGACACAAACAGAGGCGGCGGAGCCAGGGAGGCACAGGGGGCACCTGTCCCTCCGCTTTTTTCCACAGATATGTTTCGTAGTTACACGACGAGTTAAAATGGGCGCATGCAAACGTGTCAATATACAGGCATTCCTGTAACATTATTTGCAAATCCAAACAATATTTAGCCAAAGAATCACACTTTCGGTCGCTCAGGTCCGTTTCTTCTACTTCAACTATCTTCCAGTCCGAAGGCTGGCCTTCGGTTTGGAAGATGGTTGAGGTAGAACAAACGGACAGAACAGTGACCACACAGCGGCATATTCATCTAAAGGAGAGACTATGGTGTGTCATGGTACATTTACCGATATGCGATTGTAACCTTTTTCACAATGGGTCGAACCATGGTCGGTAGCATTGTGAATTTGTGCCCCTCCATCTTTATAAAGCTTCCGCCGCCCCTGGACACAAACATTTATACCCACAGGTTTGAAAGAGGTAAGTGAAACCCTTTCGAATCTTCGTGACTTCCCTTTTATTTCACATGGGCAAAGAACATGAAATAACTCACAATTCCTTAACAAATAGTTTATTTAATTCTTTCATCCATAAGTTGTATGGACATTTTACTATTGGGTAAGCGGAAATAACCGAAGCGAACCACCGAGTAGGAAAAGTAATTGTCACACTATGCAACTTACAATTTCAATTGGACTGGAGTTGGATATTCGCATAATTCAAAGCATGTCTGACATTAGTATTTCATACGCCGGGGGACATCGTAGAACCAAGGTCCTACAAGAATGGGGTGAGTAACACCTGCTTTATTCATTGACCACAAAGGGATCGACGCAAATCACTCCGGGTGGTTTCGAGTACATGGCCTCTTTACTAATCAGAACTTCGACGTACTAACCACACCAACAACGCGCCTGCAGATATCACGATGAAAGGTCAATAGCTTTCTGGGTCGAGAAAGTAACAGAATGATGCTGAGAATTGCTTCTTCCTAACAAATCGATGTAATCAACCTGCTATGGAATATAACCATCAGAACATTTTTGTCCTTTTTTTCACCGAACTATACCTCATTATGCCTCATTGCGGCCAATACATTCTCCCAAACTCACCGCGATAGTCGAAGCCGATATTCCCAAAGTAACCGGAATAGGCTTTACAGACAGTTTAGTTTGTTTTTATATGCTTTCGTGTCCAAATTCATAAGGAGTGATTTAATCCTTAAGGGTCTGGGGATCCTTATACATATATTACACATTGTCAGTCTTCATCATGCGGCTTTGCAGTTGTTTCTTGGCAAGTCTTGGCTGCCTTTTAGGCAGCCAAGCCTTGCCTAGAAACAACTGCCAAGATACTCATAATTTAACTTTTAGTTTACTCAGAAACTGCAAGTTGGTGCACCTGTTCTGTCGCAGTAAACGTTGATCAACGTATTAGGACCCCTAGGGGTTAATAGGTCACAAATATACCAACGAGAAGCCAAAAATGGAATCTCAGACATTGAATATTACAACATTTTTTTTAATGGGATTGGACAGGAATTGGATTAGCAAGTAAGTCTACGATGTTCCCAAAATTAGACCATTCTGAATGCCTGCTCCATTGAAAGGAGCTGTTCCAGTCCAGTCCAATGATGAGGTCATTAGCTATGATTTGGAGGACAATTTTGAATGATACGAAAGAGTTTGAGGGGGCCTATTGCTGCAGTCGGCCGATGCAGTTGTATTTTGCACTAGAAGAGTAAACACTATGTAGACGGATCCAGCTGGTGGTGAAAGATATTAAGCGCCACTGTCTGGAGTTTTTTTAAACAGAATTTACTCGATAAGATTATCAGCCTTATGTTTCACACATTGTGGACTTGAAAGTGGAAGAGGCCTTCGTTCTAAAAAGTCGAAAATCTGTTGCCAACTGAAGTTGGCGATGAAAAGATCGTGAACGCGAATGTATGTTTTTTCTCAGCCGTCAATTACTACCGTCAGTTGATTAAGATCTTGCCATTCTGTGAATATCTTTTACAGAAAAAGCGCATTTTTCCAATTTCAATAGCAGTTGTCTACTCAGAAGTTATATAACAGTTGAAACAGAATTTTGGCGTCGGGTTTTCTCTCAAAAACTGATCAACCCAAGGTTTAACCGTCTTCTAAGCAAGATGAAAAGGAAAAGAAATGAAAAGCAAAAGATCCATATATAAATAAAAAAAAATGCATAACGAAACCTCAAAAATGTCGATGAACCGAGCACAAACGCGCGAAAAAGCCCTCACTCTACAAATCCATGTATAATACATTTCTATACTCTTTCTGGATACATGTCACCCTCAACACATTCATTCCCCACCCCGGAAATGAAGAGGGTTGGAGGGAAGGTAATGTCCCACTCCTTTGCACTGTGAGTCCCGGCTTCTAGGCCTCAGCATAGAGTTCTCAAAATAAAGCGTTGTGACATCAACAGGAGGCAAGAGTAGACTTTGAGCATCTGTTGTTGCCAAGATAACTTAATCGTCCTAAACCCTGGACAAACTCTGATTAATCTTTCAATTATGTTTTTTCTCTTACACGGAGGTCAAACATATTTGACCATAATTTTTGAACACGTTGTAAAAACTTATTCAAAAGTAATTTTACTTTCTTAACCTTTTGAGGTCAAGAGACCAAGCTTCCGGCCAGGAACTTGATACGTCATAATTTCATTAAGTAGGATCGCTGCCAAGTGAATGTGTAAGGGTTGACCAATCAATATTTTTCAACGTGCAGCCCTAAGGCTGCACGTTGAAAATATTAATAGGTCTACCCCAAATAATGAATATGGACTCTTCCAATTGCTTCCATTAAACTGACATGGAAGATACCACCACGATTCAAAGCGGTAATCTCCCTATCATTGCAAGAAGCCGCTCTTTAAAGTGAGAGGATATAAGCTACATTCTTGAAAATTTATCTAGAAAGTTATTGGGGTGTTTCTACATTATAAATAAATTAGATCAGTTATATTATTGGTAAGGGTTGAGTTTCTGTACATTATAGGTAACGTGCTGAAATATGAGACTGTTGGCTCAATGAAAGGTGGACATTGAGGTCATCACGAGTTATATTTGTATTCGGTAAAACCAAACAAATAAACGGCTAGATGACCATGCGCCATGTGAATGGTGGTGTAAAGTTATCAATAAAGCAAATTTAGCATGAATAGCAGTGAGTTGTTTTTAACAGCGGGCGTCCATTCATGGACACGGGGGCTGAGGGCAGAAATATGAAACTAAATCATCGCCTCCAAGCAAAACAAAAAATATTACTCGGGACAAAGTGTGTAAACATCTGAAACTAAACCATCGCCTCCATGAAGGCACAGATAAAAAAATGTTATTTGAGACGAAATGTGTCAACAAAGACAGTAGGATGATTTTGACGAGGGTCAGTATTTCGTTGAGTTTGGTAATATCAACCCTTTACCTAACGTAACGGCCCAAAGCGGCCAGCGCTATTCTCAAAAATCGCCAATTAATTTTCATTATTTTTTTCATTTTTTGTCTCAAAACATAGGTTATGACCCCTCGTTGGAACGAGCTCGACGAGAGCTAACTGTTGTTTTCGTTTAGTAAAAGTAACAAAAGAAAAGTTGGCTTTATTTTCTACTGTTGCCACAAGACATAGAATTTTTGTAACAATTGCTTGCCTCTTATTTGGATCGTCCTCGCGCGAGTAATAATTTCAGGGGAGATAACATTTTAGAAAGTCGAGTGCCATGACGATAAATGTCAGGGATGGCATTGGTATATGTTTGACAATAGCCACCCGGGAAGCAATTATTAAATCATCGTTCTTGAAAGAAATATTGTTTTTATCGGGGCGTATTCTTTTGCTGTTAATTCCTGTAACAACTGCTTACATTCCCCCGCCATTATTTCTATGAATTACCCACTACACTACATTGCACAAGTGGCAAATGCATAATAGATTTAATGCGAAGGGTGGATGGGACGGACCCGCCAGAATCCTCCTGGGGAACTGGCAGGTACGCACACGTTTCTCCGTTTTGAAACAAACAGAGAGTTCTAAAACCCACCCACCCACACTCACTCATACTTACCCATACATACTCACCACCACACCCTCAATGTTGTTTAACCCTTTACCCAACGTAACGACCAAAACCGGTCAGCGCTATTCTAAAAAACCGCCAATTACTTTTCATTATTTTTTCATTTTTTTGTCTCAAAAACATACGTTATGGCCCCTCATTGGAACGAGCTCGTGGAGCTCGTTCCAATGAGGGGTCATAACCTATGTTTTTGAGACAAAAATGAAAAAAATTAGTTATTCAAGAATTTTTTTGGGCAGGTGTCGTCTGCTTTTCAGGTTAGGTAAAGGGTTAAATACATTGTGTGACGTTTCCCCCCGTCTATTTCCTTTCGTTTTGTAGTAAAGACTACATCGACTGCCGATTCACCGACTATTTCGTTGCTTTTTGTAATACTGATTACATTTTGTGACGTTTCACCTTCTATGTCGTTGCGTTTGGTACATTAATTAAATTGTGGGACGTGTCCCCGTCCATTTCTTGCCTTTTGTAATATTGGTTATATTGTGCAACGTTTCTCAGTCTATTTACTTTCGTTTTGTAATAATGATTACACCGTGTACTGATTCCCCGACTATTTCGTTGCGTTTTGTAATACTGATTACATTTTGCTACGTTTCACCTTCTATTTCGTGGCGTTTGGTAATATTAATTACGTTGTGGGACGTTTGCCCGTCTATTTCTTGCCTTTTGTTATATTGATTAAATTGTGCAACGTTTCCTCATCTATTCCGTCTATTTCGTTGCTTTTTTGTAATATTGATTATATTGTGTGACGTTTCCCCTCGATTTCGTTGCGTTTTATAATACTGCTTACCTTATGTGGCGTTTCTTCCTCTATTTCGTTGCATTTAGTAATATTAATTACATCGTGCCACGTTTTCCCCGTCTATTCGTTACGTCTTGCATTGCGAATATACCTATACTATCAATCGAATTTTCTCGAAACACTGCGTGGAGTGTATGCATTTGCATCACTTTATCACCTTAAACATCAATTCCAAGAAATTTACCTTCTGGCAATATGCTATATTTAAACAGTTCTCGACGTTAGGGAAATCTTTTAGATTGGATAACAATCAATATTTTTAACAAATATTCGTTTTTATTGACTGAACATGCTCGGTCTGTGATATGGGCGTTGTTGGACGGATGTGCATGTTATTAACACCTTGACCTCGTAAGACCTATTTTTCAGTCCAAGGCATAATTTCGTAACTTTTTTGTCTTATTATAAGACGGGGCATTGATGATAAAATAATAACCGCAGCCTGCAGCCGGACGGCTGCAGACTGCAGTTATTATTGTATCCTCCCTGTATATTGATATTGGACTGGCCCACCTCACTGTAAGTGTTCTCAAAAGCGATACCATTCCAGGAAATGGGGGTCAAAAGAGCTAATAAATATTAAATGTACGTGACTAGCTACAGGTTACCGGGACACTGCAGAGTATATATATATAAGTTCTAATAGGGAATTTTACTTTGCTTTGCTGCTCCCTATTACTGCTATGGAATGGCTTTGTTGTGAACGTTCAGTAGTTGTATTACTTACATCGACGCCGTCTAAAAATTGTGCGGGGACTAAAGACTGTCACCCCCCCCCCCCCCCCCCCGCCTCAGGCTCTGTAGTTAAAAGTTATCAATTTTGTTAAGCCATTTCACTGTTATAGTTGTAGATTTGATGTTAATGCTACTTCGTCGTGATGTCTGAAGGCCTCTGATCAACATTCTTTGTAATTTGGACTCACAATAAAACCGTTCCCTGGCAGTAACAGATGAAAACAATGCAAAATGCTCTGTTGGAACTCGCAACTACACTTTAGTTTTCCAATTACCAGCCGTTATCAGCGGCGTAGCCACATGTGGACTGGTGAGAATAGCCACCCACCCCCTCCAAAATACTTTTCCTGAGAAATGTGAACTTTATATACATTCATGCTAAAATACTGAATACTGGTTCATGAACTCTCACCCTGATATGTCTTGTGTCATTTTCCTCTGGTTATTCCCCACTTCCTGCGTATTTGGGCCCTCCAAAAGTACCCTGGGTGCTGTAAATAACACGAGAAGTTAATGCTTCTTCCTCGGGGACAATCCTGGATCTTCATCTTTGAGAAATACTCAAACACAATCTGAACCCTTCAAACCCTGGTGGTATCTTCCATGTCAGTTCAATGGCAGCAATTGGAAGAGTTTTTATTCATCATTTGGAGAGGGCGGGGGGGGGGGGGGGGGGGGCGGGTAGACCAGTTTATGTTTCTAACATGCAGCCTTGGGACTGCACGTTAAAATTAGGAATTGGTCTACCCACATAATTTTTACACTTAGCAGCCATCCTACTTAATTAAAATTATGACGTATCATGTTCCAGAACCGTAAAAGCGGTCTTTTGTGTTTAACCCCCTGCACACTGATGTCGAAATCTCTAAATTTCAGTCTGCTAATATTTCCTATGATGCAACTAGGAATTTAACCAGTTCGATCTTGTTTGACAGAGACTCATGAAGCTCTGTCAAACAAGATTGAATTGGTTAATTTCCTAGTTGCTTTGTGGGAAATAAGTGCATGTTGAAGTTTTAATATTTTGACACCAGAGTGCAGAGGGTTGAAGGGTTAACCAAGCACGAAAAATATGTTGTCGCCACCACTCCCCACACCACATTGGTCACTCGTTTGGCAGCCACTCACGCATTGATGTTCGCTTTGCTTTGTGTCGCCTCACACTAAATGAAATTGCCCCGTTGAATTAACGTGAGAGTGAAAAGTGAAAAGTACAGTAGGAATAATAGTACACAGCTGTTTTATTTATTTATTTATTTATTTATTTATTTATTGGTGTTTAAGGTCACATACTTATGCACAATGGCTATCGTGACCGTGACAGTTTTACGGGTGGAGGAAGCCGGAGTACCCAGAGAGAACCACCGAGCAACGACGAGCAACTGCCAGCTCCCCAACACCGTAACTCCGCACTGCAGCACAGGCAGGGTTAGATTGGTTGAAGACATGCACACCATCGCCTTAGTACACGGCGTCATCGTGCCTCCATGCGGACAATCGAGGTTAAGTGACTTGTCCAAGGACACAACTCGGAGTCCGAATCGATCGCTCAGACGGTCACCCATCCGAGGACTAACCGGGATCGACGTTGCTTAACTTCGGTGATCTGACGAGAACCGGTTACCGCAACGCCACCGCACCCCCCTCCCCTACCCCCCCCCCCCCACACACACACACACATCTGTTTTAAACAATTCACAAACAAGTTAATTCAAGCTGACCATCCACCCCACTCCCCTCCCACACACACAAATATCTATACAAAAATTCGAACTTAACTTTCAGCCCATCCATTTTCAAAAAACGTCCCGCAATCCCTGTTTTGTGGATAGAAGAGGATTGTTATGGGGACCACACGATGGTCACAGAGGAGGATGTTCAGCTGAGGTAACGTTGAAGTAACCCACGTGTCTTTGATCAAATCCAATAATCACATTTATACAATAAATCTGTTACAATTTCTCCTGCGATATCAAATCCAATTAAACGCAAAGGCTTTACAAGATTGTCTAAATTCTTCGATTTGCAATGTTACGACATGTGCTAAACAAATCATTTCCTTATGTTCGCTAGACTGTGACATAAGAAGTTATTTTGTGTAAAGAACCTCTCTGTTTCCGCCAAAAACAAACAAAAACATCCAACTATCGGCATCACTCCAACATTACAACATTTGCATCTTTTAAAAAAAATATTTGATGCTCTAAACGTTTCGAATTATTTGACTTGTGGACAAAAAAATACACATGTAAATAAAATCACATCTCATTTTCATCTAAAATTACTACTAATGTCTTCAGTAGGAGGTCGTTTAACCCTTTAACCAAAGTAACGGATAAAATCGGCCAGAGCTATTCACAAAAAATCGCCAATTAATTTTCATTATTTTTTCATTTTTTGTCCCAAAAGCATAGGTTATGACCCCTCTTTGGAACGAGCTCGTCGAGCTCGTTCCAATGAGTGGTCATAACCTATGTTTTTGAGACAAAAAATGAAAAAAATTAGTTATTCAAGAATTTGTTTTGTAAGTATCGTCTGCTTTTCATGTTTGGTAAAGGGTTAAACTGCCGCGAAAGGAATGCTGTTTCTTAGGGTTTAAGGTCACATAATAAAGACTCTCATTCAGCATCTATGGCTATATAATCAGAACAAATATCACAGGAACATTAGTGAGAATGAATAGAGACTCGTATTCGGGTTTCCACTTCCAGTAACTGGGAGCGCGGTGGCTCAGTGGTAGACTGTTGGACTTTTAAGTTAGAGGTCCCGAGTTCGATCCCCGTCCAGGACGACTCGCGTTGTGTCCTTGGGCAAGGCACTTTATCCCGGTTGCCTACATGGGGGCACGATGACACCGTGTACTAAGGCGCACTGTACGTCGGTGGTGCACATGTCTTCAACCGCTGTAACCCTGCTTGAGCAGAGCTTGAACAGAGTGAGAATGTTCAGGAGCTGACAGTTGCTCGTCGATGCTCGGTGGTTCTCTCCGGGTAGGCCGGCTTCCTCCACCCGTAAAACTGCCACGGTCATGATTAGCCATTGTGCATAAGTATGTGACCTTAAACACCAATAAATAAATAATAAGTACTTCCAGTAACTTGATCTTCAGTTTCTGTAGATAGAATGTCCGATTATATCCCGTTCAATTCAAATTGTTAGATAATTTTTTTTATATATATATATCATTACAATCTAGGCCATCAAACATATTGATCCGGAATAGCCACACACAAACCCTGCCCACCCACAAAACAACTTTTTTTGTCTAAAATACTAGATTACAGTGATGATCCTAGTAGGAAGTTTGAGCAAGAATTATTCAGTTTACTTTGAATTTACATTTTCAAGCCTCAAAACTCACAAACTCTTCCCCTTTTTCAGAAATGGTTTTAAAGATAAAAATTATCCCATGGTGCTTAGTTTTAAGAGAACTTCATTTTTAGTACTTTAAAATACCAAGTTTACCTTAGGCCTTTTCGGGAAATGCGGGAGAACTGGGCCAGAGTGAGGATTGGCATCCCGTGCACGGAAGAGCACGGAAGAGCACGGAAGGCGGTACTGCGTTCCTTGAGGCCACCTAAAAACATTTCCGGTGAAGGGCCGCCTCTACCAGAAATTCATTTTTTTTTTGAAGGCACCAAATTAATACGCATCACTTTCCCGGAGCGAAAAAAGCGGCCTTTATTTAGGGTTTAAAGAGTTATTTATTTATTTATTAAGGTTTAATGACACATTAACAACCAAAGTCATATCGTATCGATGACAGTTTTACGGGTGCAGGAAGCCGGAGTACCCGGAGAGAAACCACGGAGCAACGACGAGCAGCTGCCAGCACCCCAATATCGTAACTCCGCATTGCAGCACAGGCATGGCTAGATTGGTTGAATACATGCGCACCATCGACGTGCAGTACATCTTAATACACGGCGTCATCGTGTCCCCATGTGGACAACCGGGGTTAAGTGCCTTGCCTAAGGACACAACGCGGGAGTCCGAATCGATCACTCAGACGTTCACCCATCCAAGGACTAACCGGGTGCGACGTTGCTTAACGTCGGCGATCTAACAAGAACCGGTTACCGCAACGCCACTGCGCCCCCGCTCAAAGAGTTAACAGACATTCAAAACAAAGCTACCACATACAAGTTTATCAACACAGAGTCACACTTGGCAAATTCTATTTTGACCATGCAACATGAGCTTAATCAATTCCAAAAATATTAAGAAGGCATGGCCAAATGTGAGGCCTATTTTAAGTTTTAGAGCCAAGCCAAATGGCCCACCCACAGAGAGGATTTAGCTATCAGTTAACTGGGGCCCTGAGAATCACATATTTTCGATTCGAATCTCGAATCGAGTCTATTATTTGAAATCGAATCGAATCTCGAATCGAACCGAATATAGGAGTCTTGAAATTTCGACTGATAAAATATTCCAACTACATCATCAAGGCATGCCTTCGTCGAAGGCATGCCTTGATAATGTAGTTGAAATATTACCCTGCAAGGAATTTCGTTCAAAAACAGAAACGGGTGTAAGAACTCTGTACTAGGCACTGCATGGGGCTAGCCTTTAGCAAACGTGAGTTCATCGTCGATAATGCTTGGGAACATTAAAATTTGATTTCAGCAGTGGTAGTGACTAGTGAAACTGGAATTAGCATGGATGGTGGCATGGATACAGATGCTGTTTATGTTAATATAGCGGAAATTACACTCAGTCTTAATTTTTATCACTATTTACGTACAATTTCTATCGCAGCTATACGTTTTGTGGGACAACGAAGATGACTGATTCCAAGCGAAATTCCAGTGAAAAGATTCGAAGGAAAACGAATCGGGCAGCCGATTTCCAATCGAACCGAATACCAACTTAGCTTCAAAATCGAATCGAATCCCGTAGCTTAGCAGGGCCACACAGTTAAAATATCCTCTCCTTTTTATCACTGGGAATTATTATTGTTGTTTGTTATGGTAAGAAGTCTATCTCTGTACTTTCTCACGGAAAGTATTTGCGATGATGCGTTACAATACAAAAAAAGTTTTGCAACGACGACCTCATCTGACCTCCATCAAAAAAATAAAACTTTCACCAAACTCTTTATCGTGTTCACCACATCGTTTTTTATTGACATAACTTTGTTTTACACGTTACCATATGACCCGGGAATAGCAATGGAGACATGTTATTTCCTCAACTCTTCATCTTAATCTGTCGATCTTTCTACCGACCGTGATTCCACTTAGCTGTTACCTCTTGGTTTGTTTACAAGGAGTAATAACTCTAAGGATTATCGTTGCATCGGGAGACGTTTTAACCCTTTTCGTTACAAAAAATAAAGACGGAAGTATTAATTCCTTACTTAGATACATCAACAGACCCATCATTCGTGCTCTCTAAAATCAGCTGGGTTAAAAATCTATCCAAATTTATTTATTTATTTATTGGAGTTTAACGACACTTTCGACTGCGAGGGACACTTCGTGGCGGACAGGTTTACGGGTGGAGGAAGCAGGAGTAACCGGAGTGAACCACAGAGCAACTGCCAGATCCCACAACTTACTAACTCCGCATGTACAGGGTTAGCATTGGTTGAAGACAAGAGCACCATCGACGTGCAGTACGCCTTAGCACACAGCGGCACTTGGGCCCCGCATGGGCAATTGGGATCATGTGCCTTGCCCAACGACACAACGCAGTAATCCCTGGCGGGGCTCGAACCGTGGACCGTTCGGTTTGAAGTCCGAGCCGTAAGCACTGAGCTCCGCGTCCCCACCTTTACAGTGGAAAGCGATCAGTAAATCTCGACGGGATCGCGATCGAAATCGAAATTTCCAGTCCGTTTTGTTGATAAAAGCAGGGTTGCATTCCAATAATCATGAACAAAAAACGTTGTTATTATTACCTATACCAGCTTTTAAAACTTATTTCTATATGTATAATAAAAAGGAAAGAGTGCGGGAGCAGTGAAAGGGAAGACATCGGCGGTAAACTTCGGGAGCAGGCAAAGGGGGAAATGTCACCCGGCACTAGGGGGGATGCAGGCACGCAATACCCCCTTTCATCTCAAAGTCTTCCCATCACTCCTCCCGGAGGTTTCCCCCTTTTGATTGCTCCCGCTGTTGAAGACTGGCGTCTTCCCTTCACCGCCCCTGGAGGTTTAATAGTTCAATTGAATTGAACCATATTTTAAAATTAGCGCCTATGCCAATAATCACGCTTGGAAAACTATTTCTAGAAGCGCGATTCACCGCACGCTTACGTTTTCCAGATCCGAAGACCTGCAGAGTGAGGGTGCCAATAGAGAGTCGTGTTCCATCAATACAAGCGCGTGTTTCCAGACTTCCGTTTAGTAGATAGCCCAGACATACTAGTGATGCAATTAGTTAATAACAGTAATTAGCTTTTGAACAACATCCTTTTCGATTACAGAATCATTTAGAAAGATAAGTTTTAATCATATTCCACAAGTGAAGCATATAAAATACTGAATTGAAAATGCCTGTTCGTGTCAATCGGAGATGGAACAAATTTTCTTTCATTATGTAACGTACATCGAATATACGAGATAACATTCCACGAATTAACCTTTAACATGCCTCCAATGGACCGTTATGAAACACTAGTAATTTGGTTATCTAAGCTCATTTGCTGCCGTTCTTGTGTTTGGAAAAGCATTAAACTCGATTATGGTCAAAACAGTTTTCTATTCAAACTTTTTTCTCACGGCACTAAATTGAGAATTGCTCAGAGAAATAGCGCCCCTGATTACTCCAGTTTTAAGAACTGAACTAATCTATTCGCAAGAGAATATGTCCATCCCCATATCCAGACATACGGTACAGGGGTAGGGTGGTTGGGGGTAGTTTTAATACACCCGCGACGTTTGAATATTACCAGACAATTATTTACATTTTTGAGACAATATTGGAGAGGTACCAGCAAACTTCCAGCTGACGGACCTCGTTATAAGGAGTGCGTTTCTTTGTACAAGCAATCGGTCGGTACCCAGATGGCATGGACAGAAATTCGAGGCTTTGAGGCTGAGTTGGAGAGGATGAGATTCGTGCATAATTAAAAACAGACTAGCGGGTATTTAGTATATTTACTGATAAATGATTATAAAATGTGTGGTGACACGAATGACATGAGATGCTTTCCGGGAAGAGTATATTTATCGGTGTCGCCCCTCCCTTTACCTCGACACACGCACACACTTCAATTTTCGACAGTTTCTGAAGCTCCAATCAAGAACTGGGAATCAAAGAGATGGCTTTATATCTCTGGATCTATTTTCAAATTTTCTCTCATCGGGCCGAACCAGCCCAGTTAGTCTTGGTTGTTTATGCCCCTCCGAAATGAGCACAGAATATTTATGAATCTCATATGTTCAGTCAGGGCTAGTGATTTAGTCTAATTTGGAGACATCGAGGACTTCCTATGTCCGTTGCTGATTTGGGGCTTCACGGGGCTCTGTTTCTGCCTAAGAAAGCTAAACCTTAATTCCAACGTTGATCTTTTCCCCTGCAACAAGACAGGTACCCTAACATTCAGTCTCTGGATAAATCATGCAGTTACATTATAACGTTTGTAGTTGTTTCTAGAAAAGTATTGGCTGCCTGTATAGGCAGCCAATACTTTTCAAGAAACAACTGCACAGTCACAGCATCTAGACGGTTAGTAGGTAGCAATAATGTATTATAAAATTCCTCTGCCCTTTAAGGGTTAATTAACTTCTTATGAAACCGGACAAAAAAAAAAACATAAAAAATAAGCCAAACTGTCTGTATTCCCTTTATTTTTGGAAGATTCTAATAATTTAGAAAGATTGGTTTCCGCTGAGGATTTGGGGGAATTTGAAATTAAATGCCTACTTTAGTCGTGATAAATCTACACAGAGCCAGTCAAGGAAAAGGTGGATCATATCCGCTATATTTCAAATCCCGGTTTTCCACTCTGTGGTTCCTAAAGGGTTCATCGGAATGAATTACTGTATGTTTCAAATACACTCCACAATAAATGTTAAAACTGCAATTTAATAAACACAAAAAACTCATTTCATTTCATATTTATTCTGCACAATGCCTGGGAAAACCTTTAATAACTTCCATTCATACGCAATGGAATACCTCGAGTACTGATCTTTGCACATGGGGTCACCCATTCTTTATAAGTGTTTTTCATATTAGTTTAAATACAATTGCAAGTCCCGCTGTTCTTTTGCATAAACTAAAATTTGATTAAGTTTCAAAGTTATTTGAGTAAAGTTTGTTTTGTAAAGTAATACAATACGAAACACAAAGATCGGGAGACGTTCGAGGCTATACACTGTAAAAAGCGAAAAGCTGCACGGAAAGACGTCTGTACTATACTCCAGACACATCAACCTTTTCAATGCCGGAAAGAATTTTTGTATTATCTCACTTATATTTTATGTATTATCTCATATGTAAGCTTTCTAAAAATCGCGTAAGGCAAGTCTGGAAATAAACAGTCTGTCATTTGCAGAATGAGGACCCAAGAGGGGGAATATGATGATGCTATCTGATACAGCGGGTCATTTTATCCTCTGGGCACTTCTTTCAGTTCAGGCTCTAGACCTTGATTCAGAGTGAGGTTCGCAGAGGGTAAATTTAGTGATGCTACCCTGCTGTGCGGGGTAGCATCACCAAATTCACCCTCTGGGGACCTCATCCTGCAGATGACAGTCTGCTTATTTCCAGGCTTGGTAAGGTATCCTTGGGAATGAACTTCAGGATCCTAAGATCTAATCATTAGTTCATACAGTGCTGACGGAGAACATTTTCAGGAACAACGGACCTTCAGCAGACCGATCCCCAGGTACGTCGGGAAGATGACTGATTGTGGGGGGGGGGGGGAGGGGGGTAGATCTGATTTTCCTCCGACCTCGATGGCTCAGGTCCAGACTGATAAGATATTCCATCTACATCATCAAGGCATGCCTTCATGGAAGGCATTCCTTGATGATCTATTTGAAATGTTAGCGAGTCTGGTTTAGCGATTCTGATTATAGTTCAAAACGACTCTCTAACGGTCTAGTTAAAAATTCAAACTACGTACATTTGAACTATAAACCAGACTGTTAGCGAGTCCGGTTTATAGTTCAAATGTACGCAGTACTCGTGACAAGCAATATCACGGCGGAAATATCCCAATCTAAATGTCAATAGCAAAGGGGTTCGATACGATAACTAAAAGTTTTGAAGTACAAATCTTGACAATGTGCTTCCAAACTTTTTCATTTAGGAAGCATGGCCCGAGCTCCAAGCTGTCATGCCGGGCCTCCAACACCTGGAATCAGGTACCGCAGACCTCCGTCAATTTGAATGATCGACTCTGTGTGTGACCTCCAAGTCTGACTACCAAGTCTACACTTGTAAGGAAGCACATGATTATCAGCAAGACAGAATAGATTTCTATGATTCCAATACTGCCGAAAATGTCCCAACTGGCAAAATTACAGGGCGGGGAGAACCTTCTCTAACCACACCATTAGTTACGACCCTGTCGAATCAGTCATATAAGTATTAAAAGAGGGAATGACATATTTTTTTTCTCAAGTGAAAGTGCATAGCCACTTCGATTATTGACTTGCGTCCCAGAGATTTGGGATACATTGGGAATAGGTGAGTGCTGTTGGCAAAACTAAGACACAATGAGGTACACTTTACATGTCCTTTATACCATGATTACCTATTCTACTATATATAAAAAGCCTATGACATAAATTTTAGCTTTACACACCAACCGTGATGAACACGCCAGAAATGGGATTTCAATAGTTAAAATTTACAGTTGACCTTTGATAACCTCGACTTGAATGCAAACTTGTCTAAATTTATAACTCGCCGCTTCGCGAAGAATGAAATGAAACCTACAATTATTTAGTACGCTTTTAAATGAGTTTACCTCATAAGATACCAAAAATTATCAAACATGCGTTGCCTCATGTTAATAAAGCACCCATAACTCAAGTAGTGTGTTATGATATTATTAAAATGAAAAAGACCCCGTGATTTGCGTGTTTCTTTTCCCATTTCGTTTCGGCGATAAAACTGACAGCGGAAGTGCCACCCACCGGTGCTCATGTAAACAAAAGCAGATTCACACGTCTGAATATTGCATTATTTAACATTTAAACTCTTATTAATCTGACAATCATGGTATAAATAAAATATACCCAAAGTAGCTTGGTGCACCAAATGTTCACCACTCGTGGTGAAGTGGTGTTAACCGCGCGCCAAAGGCTCGCGGTTAACACTACTTCGCCACACGTGGTGAACATTTGATACACCAAGCTACTATGGGTATATTCTATATTGATACACCAATCGCGATGTGAACGTTGCGTATGATGCGATAAAGTAGTAATTATCGATTGTTCTTTTTTTATTAGGGTTTAATGACACATTAACAGCCAGGGTCATATCATGTCGGTGACAGTTTTACGGGTGGAGGAAACCGGAGTACCCGGAGAGAACCACCGAGCAACGACGAGCAGCTGTCAGCTCCCCAACACCGTAACTCTGAACTCTGCACCGCGGCACAGGCAGGGTTAGATTGGTTGAAGACATGCGCACCATCGACGCGCAGTACGTCTTAGTACACAGCGTCATGGTGCCCCCATGTAGGCATGCGGGGTGAAGTGCCTCGCCCAAGGACACAACGCGGGAGCGCGAATCAGTCGCTGAAATGGTCACCCATCCAACTACTAACCGCGCTCGGCGTTGCTTAACTTCGGTGATCTGACGAGAACCGGTTACCGCGACGCCACCGCGCCCCACTATCGATTGTTCTAATGAGTTTAGTAACAGCATAGAGAGACAGTCAGCAATTTGAGTCTTGAGGTAAAATAACACAAAACTGCTCTAAGACCAAAGTCCAAATGAAACATAAAGTCGGCGATGATAATTTTGACGCAACGACTGCGCTCTCAACGTTACCAACGCGCGCTTCGAGTCAACAGCATAGTTCGGTCTGGCATCTGATTAAAGGATAAATATTTTTAATTGATGTATTGGTCGAGTTTAACGGCACCTTTATAGGTAGGATGAGGGTGAGGTATTCATTATTATTCACCCAAGATAATTTTGTACGCGTGTCTTCTTGTGTGGCTAAAAGCAGACAGCACACTGTTTCGATGTTTGGCATTGATGTCTGCAACCTCTCCCAGTAAATGGGTTAAGTCTGGTGTCGACGTGAGTTTGCAAATTATGTAAATATATTGAAAGAATCGACGCATTTAAATAGCGCCCTATAGTCACGTTCCTGTACAAACAACGATGACAGAAAAGCCAACAATTCATGTCATAATTTCTATATGAGAACAAGCAATGTGCAGTCGAGAAAAATATTTCTCTTTTCAAATCTTATGAAAAGCAAACAAGGTGAGAACGACCAGGATTTTCCGAAGGCAAACATTTACAGTTCAGATAAGATTTCCAGTTAGAAACAGGAGTTGAGGGACCCTATCTCTATGATTGGTTCGATATTAGATTGCCATATTAACATGTATACGATCAATTTAAGTTTTTGTATTTCAGAAATAGCGTAAATTATTCATTTCTCGATTTTCTCCAAACCGATAGATGCTTAAAATGACCTTCTGGTGACGCTTCCGGCGATTTACAAATTTAATACAAAAGGTCCCCTGAGTTCCAATGTGTTCTATGTGCCTACTGGCACATAGAACACATTGGAACTCAGGGGTCGAAAAGTCAGAAAGAAGGTTCTTGGTATCGGGTAATTCCTCACTGAGACTAAACCCCTCGTTGAACGTTTTTATCAGCTTTCACTGTCTTCCAAAATTATAATGAAATCGTGGAACTTCAAAATTTAATCTTTTTTATCTGATGTATATTTATTTGGACGTGTTTGCAACAAAAAATGGTTAAAATACATCATCTATTTATTATATTTGTTTTGTGAACAACTAGTTTACTCTTTTCTACAGAAAATAACTCTTACATTAGGTGGAAAGTATTAATGTTTTCAAAAGATGCTTAAATATAACATACAAACAAAAAAAAATGAAAAATAAAAATTGATTTGAAAAATTAAATGCCCGAGAATCAAAGATATTTTTTTTTTGTTGGCGAAAACCTGTTATTATTATTTTATTGTCTCCAGTAACAAACATAGTTACATGACAATATTCGATACACATACAATACACAGCCACAAATACACACACAGGTACGCTAATAATCAAACGATCACGTTTAAATTCCAACTTACAAACACCCATACTAAACAACTACGGAAGAGCACACGAAAATCACATATCTTAAAAGATCAAAGCTGAAGCTACGAATTCATTTGATGAACAACCGGAAGGATTGCTGAAAAACGAAACATGAAGTGAAAATGATTTGGCCACTCTCTGCTAACTTGAAGATTTTAGGTGAAACCAGTTCATCATTTCTGTCTAAAGTTCAGAAGATAGCACAGTGCATGAAAAGGTGAAACCGATTCGTTCTGTGTGCATCCAGTGGCGGACCCGACGTTGACCCCCACCCTCCACCTCTAATTTTTTTCGAATTTTTTTCTACTTGTCTTCATGTGGGACAATCGATCATTTCGCCATTTGTTTTCAATGAACTGCGTAATAACATTATAATTTTTCTTGTTTATAAATAAATAAATAAATAAATAAATAAAAAATAAATAAATAAATAAATAAATAAATAAATAAATAAATAATCTTGACATTTGATGTAACAAAAGTTTAGTCCTAAATACCGTGCAAGGCCAAAACCTTAAGCGAGAAGACATTGGGGAGATATATCAAGGCACCATGTATTGTCCCAAGATACTCTAGGCTGTGTCTGGTATCCCAGGGTATTTTTGGACAATACAAACGTGCACCATGCCACTCCCTTATAATGGACTCGAAGAGCAATTTGATTTACGGAGTCTTTATCTGTCGTGGACCCTTCGACAATTCAAACTGGACTCACACGCTCCTAGTTCCTTTAATCATAATTGCTATCAACTGTACGTATATCCGTAGGGGCACTTCTTGGGGATGGTGTTTGGTTCCAACCCCACGCCTTTCGATTGTTATTGGAGAAGGATCCAGAGGAGCGAGGCTATCGGCAGTTCGCATTTGTGATTGTTTTGCTAAACTTTGCGCTACGTAATATTCGACCAAATCATATTTTTAAGTTATATCTCCAACTGCAGGGAAAATGTCATGCGAACGAAAATGTACAGTTAGACTTCTACTAGTGTTGCATGGCAATAGTTTTTGTCCATCTGCTTCACTTTGCCTGGGGTATAGTTGAATGGGTCCAACCAGGATGAAGTCCGAGATTCCATCTGGGTTAATTTTAAGTGCTCATATCAACTCAACCCTCTGACCCTTTTAATCTTAAGTATCCAGAAAATAATTTCCTATATAAATAACCTTAATTAAAATGACGTGTAAACTCGGGACAAGGACATATACTCAAAAATCAGTCGGGTTAAAAATTAACCCAAATCAACAGGTTTGAGTGAATATGAACCCAAATGGGTTCATATTCACTCAAACCTGTTGATTTGGATTAATTTTTAACCCCTTGATTTTAGAGTGTACAAGCCAACCCCAGAGTATTCGGGCATGAGTGGGACATAAAGATGACATTTTGGTTAACAGTGGTGGAGGGCAAGGCGTACTCAATCCCCACTATCTCCTCGCCCCTGAGAGAGGGGTATACGCCAGATGTGTCATCCGCCATTTTCCACTACCTCACATTTTATATTCACCCGTAGAGACCGATAATTACTGTGTATTAAAACAGTAGCAACCGACAGTGAAAACGTTACAAGAACCCAGCTTTTACAGCAATATCTCACATGCATAATCAACAAAGAAATCCCCGTGTGCGATGTTAAAACACGATTGCTGCATATAACAACTGTACATGAATTTATCTCCAGGATCGACCGTAATCCCACAATTTATTTTTTCACACAAATTTAATTCAAATGATAGACATTAATTATTCCGTAAATCTTGTAGAAGATTCTCTAAAAAAGTCTCTGTAGGCCAAACCATAGTTAACGTCTTTTGCGAAGTGTATGCATACTTTATTGTTTGTTATCGAATTCCTCTACAATCATGTTCAGTGATGATTTGATGCAGAATGCAAGCATCCCTTGTGAAATGAAGTCAAATCTCAAACGTCTCCATGTCGATCTGGCGTGTAGTTTGGTATTAACCATTAGCCTGACAATCACCCATGGCTTAACTCGACATGAAAATAATCGACTTTCATTAAAGTTATCTCCCTTGAAATTATTAGATGAGCGAGTTTCATTTTGTTACTTCCAAAAACGAAAACAACAGACAACTCTCGGAGCCGTCTGTTGTTTTCGTTTAATAAAAGTAACACAAGGCAACTTGACTTTTTGTGGAAAGCTAATTAGAAGCAATTAGTTCATAGATAATCCGTCATTAAGAATATCTATCAGTATCCCACCTACCAACACTAAATGTCAACTTTGATTCCATTTGCAGTGACGTGGGTAGAGGTTTCCGATTGGGGGAGGGGTAGGGCTGTGAATTTCCAACTATGGGAAGGGACCGGGAGGGGGGAAACCCCCTCCCGATCCCTCCCCGTAGTTGGAAATTCACTACCGAGGAAGATTTTGAAAATGAGGCCATGAAAGGGGGCATAAAATTGATTCTAGTAACTGAAATGCCAACACATTTATGATAGAATTATCAGGTTATTATTATTTAGTATTCTTCTGGGAACTGAATATGTTCTAAACAAATGCTCAAGCCGAGAACTTTGAACAATTCACACTGTCCTAACATTAAATCAGATCTTATGCAGGAATGATCAATTTTCGATGTTTCATCATTTTGTAACTGTGAATAATGGAATAAACTCAGGAAAACGATTTTACATGATGTGATTTTCTGAAAGTGCAATTCGAGTGTTTTTTTTTATTACGATAAGTAAACGAACCATAGAATTCTCGTACCGATTAACATCATGCATATTTATGAAGCTCAAAATTGCAGTTAGTAGTTTTAAATAGTAACAGTTAGAATGTTTGCCGATTTGAACCCGAGTTGGGTTTTGGGAAGTAAAGGATACATCAGCATCAACAAAGAAGCTCTAAAATCCAGATAGATGGAATTTCCAACTTCTCATGACTTGCCCTCCGAATTTCCAACTGTTGGTAATTTTGGTCAGGATTGGGGGTTTCCGTCTCCAGTTCTTTGTTTAGCGAATGTGTTTTTACGGCAATATGCAAGTTTTTATTCTTCCCAGGTCACAAATTATCAAATCTCACCACCTTGACTTTTATATTAATGGAAATGACAGTGTATGTACAGTACGTGGAGAGTGTATTATCACTAAATCACCCGCAGAGTGAAGATTCCACCCAAGCAATAATTGTACATTTGTTGCAAAGCATAACAAGCACGAGCAAAGTTTCAGCCAATGGACCTCCGGGTTAAACCCGGAGGTCCATTGGCTGAAACATTGCTTTTGTTTTTGGACGATATATACAAAATTTGAAAGTTATAGTTTGGGTGATAACTCCACTCCGTGGGTGATTTAGTTACAATCCACTCTCCACGTATTGTATTATGTCATAAGGTGCACACGGTTGATATAATGAACAGATAAAAAGTCCCAAAACATCACAAGATGGTGAAAACGCCGTTTTCTTTTTTTTTCGTGGGCTTCAACACAGAATATCAGTCAAACATTTAAACGAATTGTGGAAAAAAAATTATAGGAAGCTAACTTCTGTATTTTTCTGCTGCTCTACAAGACAGATTCCAGCATATCGCCCCTTCAGTGCAACAAGGCGCCATCTACAACGCAAAATCATAGCAGATGATGCATTGTTGGACCAAAGGGGTGATATGGTGTTTCGAGCTGAACAAACAAAAAATCCATTTTGCACAGCATACACCACGGTGTGTGCCATGCAGAGAAGACTTTTTCTGGCGGACTTTCATCAAAATTCCATTAACTGACATGCATGCCAGTAAGCTCATAAAGAGTAATATGTTCCGGAACTGGTATTGCCCACACCACTCCTCTCACTGGATGAACGCTTAGCAGAGCTATTCATTTTGGGTACAGGCCGTGTAAAGACGTAGAGATCGGTATTATTCACACCTTTCTCCAGTTCTTAGAAGAGGAAGCGTGTGATTGGTTTCTGGTGTTTGTGTGGTTGTGTTTTTTTTTAAAACTGCTGTGGAGTGCAGTTGGCAATGTTGTGCCATTCGCAGAACCGGAACTACTTCCCTTCCATTCAAGCTTACAAGCTGACACAATTTTCTACCTTGCTTTACAAAATTGAAATTGAGGCGACGTGAAAAAAGTTTACCACTTGCCATTACTTTTTCGCGCAACCTATTTTTCCGACTTAACCCTTTTACAGAGTTCTAAAGAAAGAGAAAGACAAAGTGATAATGAATTTGTATACCAGTGTTTTTCTTTTTTGGGTTTAACGTCACTTTTAACAGCCTGGGTCATGGCGTGTCGCACAGTTTTACGGGTGGAGGAAACCGACATACCTGGAGAAAACCACCGAGTAGCGGCGAGCAACTCTCAGACTCTCCAACTTTTTAACTCTACACAAGTAGAGTTAGGGGCGATTGGAGGAAAGTGTACCATCGTACGCTTTCAGTACACAGCGCCACAGTGCCCTCATATGGGCAATCGTGATTAAGTGCATTGCCTATGGACACAACGCAGTTACCGCTGGTCAGGATCGAACCGTCGACCTTTCAGTTTAAAGTCCAGTGCTCTAACCACCAAGCCACCGTGCTCCCTATACCAATGTTTGTGATAAGACTGACACTATTTTCTACAACACAACGCTTCAATTCGCGATTTTTTTCATCCATCTCAGTGATATGCTGTGATGTTATACGCTGTTGGAAAGGGCTCTTTGAGCCCTTTCCAACAGTGTGTTACATCACGGCTGTTCATCGTCACTACCAAAGGGCATTGGTTCTCAGAGAGTTAGAAAATGGATGCAATAAAAGCTATTCGAGTAAAGATAGCTGTCGAAGATCAAGTGATGTAGGCAAGGAAAAAATCGGTCCCCTATTTCTTTTCAGCGACAGACGAACGGAAGATCGTTCTCCCAATTTGTAAGGCCTGTTTGGGCAATGTGGTTTAAAATCCACATATCTTCACCAGTTATGAAAGAATCTTTCTTTGACTGTCGCTGTATGTGTCTCTGGACAGAATCGGAAATCATTTCCACCAATATATAATAAAGCCAACTTCGCATAATACAGAAAAAAATGCAAATTTTTTCTGCGTCATAACACAAACCATTGGTATTTATTCAATAAATTGACTTTCTATGTCGTTCGAGACTTCATTTCTTTTTAAGAAAGATTATTTTCTACTTTTCCACCACAAAAGACACCTGGGCCATCCATCATTCTTGACAGATTTTAATAGATTTTTGTTTATTCTCAATATCCTATTTAAGTGTTGTTTAATGAGGCGTCAGCGGGAACCGATAATAGATGCCTTCTTTTCCCTTGGAGTTTCTGCTATCCAGTTGCGAGGACACACAGAAATTAAAGACTGTCGGAATGTTAGTAAAACAATAAGAGAGTTTCGTTAGTTTTTCGTTCTATTGAAATCAGGGTTCGGCTGTCAGCATGAGGAAGGAAGGCTGTTTACAAAAATGGAAAATGAAAACATGCCACCATCGATTGGGGGTTGTATTCAAATATTTTTACAACGTAAATATTGGTTTCGGAAAGATTACTTTTCTCAGATTATGTTGCACTCCCACTGTCCCGGTTTTAATGAAGGCAGACGTAAATAGAAACCACAACCAGTGGCGGCGGAAACGGGGATGCAAAGACATGCCCGAATCAGAAGCTAATATTACTGAGTTTCTTGATAATACTACTTGTAGTATTAAATACTTTTCGAAATAAGAAACATTTAAAAAAATGATAGTTAAAAAAATAAATTTTGGTATCGTCTACGTTGGGTTAAAGGGTTAAGTGTCTTGCCCAAGGATACAACGCAGTAACCGCTGGTCAGGGTCGAACCGTCGAACTTTCGGTTTGAAGTTCAAACGGAGCTACCGTGCTCTCTTGTTCGCACTAGGTAGTGCTGTCATCAACTGGCTGGGTCCTGGAAGCCCATATTTGGGCTTTACTCTGATAGGCAGTGCTCTCATCAGCTGGCTAGGTGTTGGAAGCCCATATTTGGGCTTTATTCTGAAGTGCTGGCACCACAGCTTAACGACTTCGTATTCAGAGATTGTGATTCATATTATCTTTGAAGTAATATTATTTATTCAGTAGGGATTTGGCCAGGGCCCTATTATTCATAAGGCTGACTAGTCTGAAGCCTAGGGTCCCGCAGGGACAGGGGGCCCGCATTTTTTTTTTTTTTTTTGCTGAGGCACTGTTACCAGCGCATCAGGACACAAATGGTTAATTTATTTATTTATTTATTGGTGTTTAAGGTCACATATTTATGCACAATGGCTAATCATGACCGTGACAGTTTTACGGGTGGAGGAAGCCGGAGTACCCGGAGAGAACCACCAAGCAACGGCGAGCAACTGTCAGCTCCCCAACATACAAAGTCCACACAAGCAGGGTTAGCATTGGTTGAAGACAAGTGCACCATCGATGTGCAGTACGTCTTAGTACACAACGCCACCGTGCCCCCACACGGGCAATGGAGATGAAGTGTCTTGCCCAATGACACAACGCGGTTGCCGCAGGTGAGATTCGAACCGAGGACCCCTCGGCTTGCAGCTTACCCCTCTACCTACTGAGCCACCGACCTCCCTCCAATTGTTAAAGTCACATTGTTCTCTGTGTCGTAGCGATACATGTACATATGTATTTATCCATATATATACTCTCATAAGTATTCTATATATATATTTATATATATAAATTAATTCAAGCAGTTGCATCTTTACGGATCAAGCTGGGACCGTAGACCACTATATATATATTTATATACAGTACATTATTCTAATGCTTATTTAAATAATATGGCAAGATGTGAGTAGAATTCTTCGGGAGACTCGCAAAATGAATATAGGGGTAGGTAGTTCGGCATAGTGCCTACCGTACCAATATCAGGCTGTCAGCTGTAGTGGGATGAAAGATTGAAGTGCCGGAGGGGGCCATGCCCCGAAGTACCTAAAAGCCTAGGGGCCCTGACATGGGTTAATACGGCAATGGATTTGCCTCGTTACAATTTATGGGAGATAGAGCTGTAGGTTAAGCGAAACCGAACCGAGGTTTTTTGGGGGTTTTTACAACCGAAACCGTAATCTAAGGTTTTTCGTTTTTTATTAAATACTCTCTTGCTGCAGAAATTTACAGAATGTAGCCATCCCAGAGTAGTGAGAGTACCCAGACACTGCCAATGGCAGTGTCTGGGTACTCTCACTACTCTGGGAAGGCTACATTCTGTGAATTTCCGACATTTCAGTTTAGTTGTGTTTGCAGCTTTCCTCAAGTTGCGTGTAGGTGTCAGACCTCGAAAAATGGCCAAGCACAATAAAAGTTCTGTATATTTAGGTAATTATTATATTGGCCTTCCTGATTCTTCATGTATTATAGCTTATTTCGGGCATTCATTGAGTTTCTCTCAATTTCACTGCCATTCAGTTATGACTCCGGACATAAGAATGAGTTTTATTGAATTTTATTTGGCCTCATGAACAAACCGAAAAACCGAACCGAACCGAGGTTTTACTCCACCTGAAAAACCAAAACCGAAACCGAACAAGAAATTTAAAAACCTACAGCTCTAATGGGAGAGTACCCAAAGGCACTCTCCCATAAATTGTAACAATGCAAAGATATGTGAAAAAATTTTGATGGTCAAAAATAATTAGCACCCTACCAATTAACAGCATTAAACACGTCGGACCACATTTTCTAACTCCTCAATCCTCCCGTAATTTTCATTTTTTTTTTTTTTTTTTGCACTCTCACATCTGAAGACATAATCTCCCGAGACGTACCGTCTCTTGGCACAAAGTGATCGAACACAAGGGGTCGCGAGGTGTGATTTGGCAGAAAAAGTGGAAGAGAAAACATATAGTGTTGGATTCGACTGCTCTTTCATATTTAGATGTAAAGCAACGACTTCCGTGGTGCGACTCAGAGTCTGGAGTTTTTGCCGTTGGGAACACTTTCTAAGTCCACACCATGTTTGAATAAAATTCTCTTTCGTGACTATCATCCATTTACACTTGATCGTCAGAAGTCGTTCGAGCAATCCGCAGTGAAAAAATGCAGATTTGCAATTGCATCAAATAATTCTATGGCAAACACGACACTGTATGCAACAAGATTTAACACATTTCAATTTCCCCGAGTTGCAGATAACGGTTAGTATTTCCTTGCCAAGATCTGGATAAGAACCTCAGACACAGAGGAACCAAGAATTCGCTACTTTACATGCAACAATTTCATTCCTCTTGTTTATTTGAGTGTTAGAAATCCAAACCCATTTTCGAATTCAAGAAATGTTTCGTGGCAAATTTTTCCGTGTAATGAAGTTAAATATATCACCCTATTTTAACCCTTTGAAAGGGAACGGCAGCTTTTCCGGCCAGGAACATGACATGTCATTAAACTGGATGGCTGTTCAGTAAATGTGTGGGGGTAGACCAATCAATATTTTCAACGTGCAGCCCCAAGGCTGCACGCTGAAAATATTGATTGGTCTACCCTAATAATGAATATGGACTCTTCTAATTGGTGCCATTGAACTGGCGTGGAAGATACCACTAGAGTTCAAAGAGTTAAGGTTTTGAGTTTTGCCCCGACCAAACCCGGTTAGCGCAACCTGACAAATTCGCTATATAAACTTACTTATTTTTTAGATCTTTGCATCAAAAGCATAGCTTATGACCCCTAAATGGAAGCTAAAAGTTTGTAGTTATTCAAAATTATTTGCAAATTTGGTGTGGTATTCGTGATGGTAATGAATAAACCTACGTTCCCAGAATCATGTCTAAGGGCGTTCAGGTTTTGACTTTTCATTTCGACCATCACATACATTGTCTCCACGGAAAAGCTTAACAGTAAATGAGATCAAAGGTGGTATAATCGATGGGGTGTGGGGGGGGGGGGGGCATAGGAGGTACGTGTCCTCCACGATTTTTTTTTTTTGCGATGATATCATCCATCACTCATATCGTCGTGAAAATCAACTTTCAATAAAGTTATCTCCCTTGAAATTATTTGGCGAGCGCGGAAGGTCCAATTCAGAAATTAAATAAATATTGGTATATTATGCGCATAATCATTTGTGCTAAAATTGGCTTTTGCATTAAGTACCAATTGTTATATTATTAATAATATGGTAAATCCGAGTTGAAAACAAAACTTTAGATTAAGAACCCATTCAAATGTCACCGCGTTCTTTCTCAATTGAGTTGCGTATCTTCGTTGCTTTGCAGAGCGAAACTGAGCTACCATTTCGAAAGTTCAAAAATCGAAATGCATTCATATAAATAAAGTATGGTCAATACCTGTACCATAGGAGTTTGCATACAGTACGTGGAGAGTGTATTATCACTAAATCACCCTCAGAGTGGAGATTCCACCCAAGCAATAATTGCAAATTTGTTGCAAAGCATAACAAGCACAGGCAAAGTTTCAGCCAATGGACCTCCGGGTTAAACCCGGAGGTCCATTGGCTGAAACATTGCTTATATTTTTGTCGATATGTACAAAAATTGAAAGTTATAGATTGGGTGCTAACTCCACTCCGCGGGTGATTTAGTTACAAACCACTCTCCACATACTGTAGTTGAGTTATATATAAGGACACGAGTGACATTTGAAGCAACTGATGCTAACCGCCATCGCTGGCTCCCTATTTCACTCCACACGGGTTTATTGTTTTGGAAAAAATGTGAAGTGCGCCCACCCTCACGTGACCCAACACGGGAATGCTGATAAAGTCTATTGGTTGAAAATATTTCTTCAGTAACTTTAGCGGATTTTTTTTCACATTGTTCGATCGTTTCGTTCATCAAAAGATATGGCGACCGATTTTTCGTTCGCTTTCATTACTACACCTTAGACAAGTAGCAGCAAAGGTAACTCGAACTGCCTTAGTAACGTTTTGGTAATTCTCGTAGAAGAAAAATTCAATCACCGAAAGGTTTAAAGGGGTGGGGAAGTAGGGGTATCCTTGACGCCTGCGCAATATTATTTGTAATCCGGCACAACGTTTTTATCCTTCTTGTTATTCACTGAAGCCTTTGGGAATTGAGTTAATAAGAAGAAAAAATAAACAATCAATGTAATGATTTCTGATCTCCAGTACAGTCGCCGTGAACTGGTCGTAATCCACGCGTGGGCAGTGACCTCTACCCATGCGTTTACCATGTAATACAAATCATCATCAGCAAAATTTTAGTTAATGAAGCACCGGGTTATACCCGGTGCTTCATTAATTAAATTTTTGATGATTATTCCTATAATTAGTATTTGGAATCTAATATTATGGCGTCCATGGAAATATTGCCCACCCCGGGAAAGTGACCAATACACGGCGACCGAACTGTATGACACAGGTACCAATAGCCTAAACCTGCAGCTGTGGGGTTGTGGTGTGTCAGGTCTATATATATGTACGGGTGGGTGTAGGTGTGTGATGAGGTCTGTATACACCCAGGTGTCTTCCGTCAGAGGAACAGAATTACAGAAAACAATTGCAGTGAACTCATTAAATCATTAAATCTTGGTTCGGTTCCAAGTTATGAAAATACCACACTGAAACTCCACTCCACAGACGTCACGCCAATATTAAAAGGTTCTAGAATAGCACATGACTTATGATGTGGTAATTGTTCATTAGAGGTAAACTAATTTCCCGTCAGTCTTAATAATATATATCAACAGTAACTGGACCATGTGTTAAATAACCCAAGAAAAGTAGATAAGAGGTCCGTCCAATCATAGAAATAAAGAATGACCACTGAATATATATATTTAACAATTGTAGCGCCAATATAAATTACTCTGGAACCTAAACTCTCACCTCATAATTCCAGAGTTTGTTTTTCCGGGTTTTTTCTTTTGTGGAGGGGAGGGAGGGGGTGGGTGGTTGGGTGGGGTTGATCTTATATAGACAAGCCAACACACTAATCATGAATAGATGACACTTCCGAAGCAATTCTTCAATGACAAAAATATTCCAGGGTTTTTTGCCTCAAAATGTCACGAGCTGTGTTTTGGGGGTAAAAACTTTAAAATAACAGAGTAGAACTGGGCAGTTTTTCGGTTCGGTTCCGGTTTTGTGGATAAGGGAAAAGAGAACCGTAAGACCCAGTAAGGTTTTACTCTCTTTCTACATAAACTGATCAAACTATCGACCTGGGGGGGGGGGGGGGGCTGGACAGTGGCCTCTATGGCCTTGCGTCAATAGTCTATCCGGCAAAGGCTCGAGTATGTCGTGTTCTATTTTGTTTTATTATATACTTTATAAATAACTACATTTCTATTAGCTGGCTCTTATACACGTGACTCGTAATCAAAAATTCATGTACACCGATTTTCCAGTGAATAGCAACTTTCTAAATACACCATTTGGAAATCCCCTCTCTAGTTCTATTTTAATCGACGTAGCCCCCAAAACATTGTTTATTTGTATGTTATTCTGCAGATGATAACTATTTTATTGTTAAATAAAAGTATTTCTGGTTGATAAAATTGAACTTTTAATTGACAAATAGACGATTGTTTTTTCCTTTTTTGAGAATGGTGTATATAATAAAACAGTTATGGACCTTTGTGGTGGTAAATATGATGTGATATGAACCTAAAAAACGTATATTGACCTCGGCTAACGCCTCGGTCAATATACGTTTTTTAGATTCATATCACATCATATTCACCACCACAGAGTCCATAATTGTATAATAATTTATCTCATATTGACTGTTCTACCGGGCGAGTCTGTGAAGGTGAAAATGTGACAATGACAACACAACAACGATTAGACGATTTAGAACCTCAAAGAATGACCAAAGGGAAGTTATGCTGAACCCAATGGAGAGATTCACAGACAGGGCTTTTTGTGGTGCGTATAGAAAGACTATTGCGGGTTTTCTTCCAAGTTAGGGAGTCTGCAGCGTTGTACACAATATGCCCTTAACCCGTAGAAAAACTTAACAGAAAACGGTTTTTTTTAAATGAGTATAACTTGCAAGCACTAAACCATTTTACCATATTTCAGAACAAAATTGTACCTGTTAATTATCTATAGGTTATAGCGTAAACTCATATTAATTGAATAAAAAATCGCGTGATCGATTAATATATATTGGTGTTTAAGGTCACTTTCAGCATCTTTGGCTATCCCACGACCACATCATAGGGATGGAGTCAAGCTTGGCCAATTGTTTATACCTATGCTGCCCACTTTAGAGGACTTCCATCCCAGGCGTTGGTTCGGTGTCCGATTTTACCAGCAAAGCAGCAGAACTTGTTTACCACAGTAAACAAGCACTGCTCCACTTCTCGAGGATCCCACGGGGATCGTGATCTGTTAAAGATTTACCCAGACAACCACTGAATTTTTCATATCGATATGTCTATTTGGCATCAGTACATACAATGCGGGCGCTCAATCTATTATATCTTGTTTGACAGAGCTCCCGGAGCTCTGTCAAACACGATATTATAGAATAAGCGCTCAGTTTATCACTAGAAAGCAGAAAAAATGACTCCTGTTAATTGAATATTTTTCATTGGCAAAGTGGCAATTCAATTAACAGGATTGCATTACATTGGTACTACAACCACCGGTTTTAACACGTTCTGTCACACTCGTGACCTGAGAATTTCTGACATGCATGAAGTTTTTATAAATAAAATTTCCCACTTTTTCCGCAATTGGCTGAACCGTAATCAACCCGTGCGGTTTGTACATTAATGTCACAACCTTACCCCCGCAACACTTGACTGGACTCTCGTTATCTCAGCCAACACTTACTAAACAGAGCGAAGGTGAAAAGGGAAATATTCATATTCTGGGCAAAGGTCATGTTCAAGTCTCACTCATATCTTTTGGAGATCCCTTCGATTTCATTTCCCTGCTAGGCTTGCCTCTCCCACCCCATGACTTATTCTTTACCCAAACACCGTTTGGAGGTGTATTAGTATTTGGGAGATCGGATACAAAGAGTTCAATTATTCTCACTGTAATAATAATAATAATAATAATAATAATAATAATAATAATAATAATAATAATAATAATGATCTTTATTGTCTTCCATCCCAAAACATTGGCATATGACAAAGATACAAAAAATATATATATAAATATATATATGACACACATACAGCACAGGGTAACACACATGAGATTAAACACAAACATTTAGCTTCATCACACTTATATACAAAAGTTGAGTAAGTTTTCATTTAGGTTTTTTTACCCAAACCTTATGACATATATACAAAAAGACGGCTTGTTGCAGTGATGATTTACGTACATGTAACACGATCCGCAGGTGACAGGCTTTTTTTAAGATTTCATTCTTCCACCAAACATTCAGTGGCCCATCATTGGGGCGAGCTCAGCGAGTGCGATCCAATGAGGGGCCCCATGCTGTGTGTTGTGAGAAGGAGGAAATAAAAAATTAAGACAAAATATTATGCTGTGAAATGTCGTTTGAGTGGACGCGCCCGACTATGGAACCTTTGTGTGTTGCGTGCGCTTTTGATAGGCGTCGAATTATTCTCACTTGATACAACACCTTGATAATACGCCGGCCAGATAATTTAATGTCGGTGATTCGATAAAGCTGTTAATTAAATAAGTCATTTAATGGGAGTTCATGACTGTAACTCAAGAAGTGAAAAGAGAACCATTTGTTATTCTAAACACCAATTTCAATGTTACACATCTAAAGTAGAATGGCCAGACGTAGTCGTAAATTACAACACAATTGAAATTTAGTGGAATGTTAAGATAAGTGTTCCATATAATTCGAAAATAAATTTAAATTGCTTCATTCTGACCAGTCGTTAATTCTGCCCGCTTGGCAAGAGATCAATAGCGGCTGTTGCGAATATATCGAGTCATAAAAGAGTTTAATATACTCAGGGTAGAAGAATGGACATTGGAAGGTAATGTTTAGAATATAACATTACACGATGATAACTTGCCAATCTTCTACAATGAAAACACTTACGAAGACCTCCCAGTCTCAGGAATATTGAATTTCTGTTGCGTGTGCCATTGTGCATTACCTGGTTACCATTAACAGAGGTTTTTGAATCTTTTCGTACTTGCCCTAATTTCTGTAGGACTATTTACAGCCCAATTCTCCACGTCAAGGGGGGATTCCTCCACATATTTTAACTTGGACAATTTTTTCAAAACAGAATTTCTGAAAGTCGTAACTTGCTCAGCTCAAGTTGTCAACGGTCCATAATTTTCAGCACGAGATCACAATGTACCAAGTGAGGACAAAAATTGCATAGGACTCTAAAGATTTACGACAGTATCGGTGATGGGAGAAGGGGAGCGGTTGCTTCTCTGACCCCTTACATCGACGTACATGGGAAAATTCTGGTGTTCTTTGTGGAGGCGTTGTCAGGCGAGTAGCCAATGTTTTTGGGTGTGGGAGGCCCCGTCCTAACTAGGACGTTCTGGCTGTTACCCCCTCCTCCCACTTCCCTTCAAAGGAAGTGGGAGGAAGAGGTAACAACCAGAGGATCCTAGTTAAGAATAGGGGAGGCCTCCCCTCCCCCACAAAGGCCTTCCAAATATCATGTTTAATCCCCCCCCCCCTCTCCCCAAACTGGCTAGGGCACTCCGTATTATAGAATTATGGCTACGCGCCTGGGTAAAAGCTGTTGAAAACCGCAACGGCTTTTACCACAATCTTGCCGACTGTCGTGACTGATTTCACGATTGAAATGAAGGAATCGCAGTGCTTTACTCCACCCCGGAACCATTTTAGCACACCACTGATAGTTGCACTTCTACCCCTCCCCTAAACCGTCTTGACGCACCACTGATTGCGGAAGTCCGCACTGAAAGAGTTAAGTAACGCAATACAGGTTTATTTGCTACTCAGACAATATATCTCGGGGAAAATTGTGTACACAAGGTGATTATATGATGAATAGTCTTGGCAGAGGCTTCCCAAAAAACAATGCCTCGTAGCGCACCTGCATTTGGAATGTCTACGTTTACAATACAATAATTTATTCCATTACATAGCGGATGTCAGTGAATTTAATAAATCATTATTTCTTAGTGAAAACATACTTAATCCACGTCTATACACATGGCATACCTAAAACATATGGGAAAATTGCATGATAGAGCGTTCCAAGTTCTGCTGGAGATAAAAATGCAGATGATAGAATATGACTGAGACGAACACAACACAATTCTAGGTCTGCTTATAACTCCATGAAAGCAACAAAAGGGGAATGGGGAAATTGGAGAGTGATATCAGTGCATCATTGGTATAAACGATCTGATAAACTTGGCTTTATACTTGTACTGCGCTCGTATTGTGCTCATGGTATAGCCACATAGACTGGAAGTGACCTTAAACGCCTTTGAATAAAACACGATAGTAGTGATACTAAATACTAGAATAAGAGCGCTTATGTCTTGTGGAGGGAAACCTTTTTTTCAGAGCAGATATGTATTACCCTTCAATTTCTGCTTCTGGAAAATGACACCGTCGATGCCGAAAGATGGGTTATCTTCAATAGATGGGTTATCTTATAGAGATGACTACTTTTGGGGAACTTGTTCGTAAGTCAGGCCGATTAATATACTCAACCTGCAGCCGTAGGCTGCAGGTTGAATATGTTAATTGGTCTACTATTCACGACTACAAAACAGCCTTCTGATGCAATGAAATTCAACAAATTATCAGTTTCTCAGTTCAGATCAGATGACAAAAAGACAGTAACTGCAATAATAATAATAATAATAATAATAATAATAATAATAATAATTCTTTTTTCATCGTAATATTTTTTTACAGTTGCAATACAGACAGATTTATTTATCTTTGACTGACTGATCGATTTTATTTATTTATTTATTTATTTATTTATTTATTTATTTATTTATTTATTTATTTTTACGACACTTCCAACAGCCAGGGTCGCATCGTGTCTGGCAGTTTTATGGGTGGTGGAAACCTGAGTATTCGAAGAGAACCATAGAGCAGTGACGAGTGACTATCGGACTCTCCAACTTACTAAGCCGACAACAGCAGAGTGAGCATCCGCCGAAGTCACGCTTACCATCAGCGAGCATCTTAGCACATAGCACCACCATGCTTCCACTTGGACAATTGGAATGTCTTATCCAACAATACGAATTACGCTGTTCGGAGTCGAACAGATGACCTTTCGATGAGCCACCGAATATCGACAGACTGTTGCCAGTCTTTTCACTGTATTTTAATGGTTTTCTTTTGCTGCAAACAACATATTTTGACTTGTCCTGTAACGTATCTCATGCTATAAATCTGCTGACGAATGTGTATTTTAAGACTTTTTTTCAGAGTGATAATTGACAATTTACATTTGATGTTTATCAGTGATAATGATACATTATACCCTTAAGGAATTCAACAGAGGATTATTTATGAGGCTTTCTCCTGACCCCTGCATGCCAGTATTCGCGACGGATAGGAGGAATGCGATATCTCAAATATATATTTATTTATTTATTTATTTGAATGCCGCTGATTTGGAAGAATAATCTGACCATTTGACGGAACCACAATTTCCATTTTGCAAAAATACCCTAACGTTTCATACATCAGCGAAAAATGTCAAGGCTATAAAGGTCAATAAAACTTTATATAGCATCGTAACAACTCTTCGCCAAGCTTTCGGCACTAGGCCTTCATCAGGACGCTACAGATAACACAGCTGTGTTATCTGTAGCGTCCTGATGAAGGCCTAGTTCCGAAAGTTTAGCGAAGCCGTTGTTTCATATATCCACTGAATGAAAAACCTCGTTATAAGTACAGGACAACCGAGTAGTCATGCACATAGGGCCCTGCGAATCTCAAATGTCGGGTCGAATCGAATCTCGAATCGAATCAGACACCAGATCCCGAATCGAATCTCGAATTGAATCTCATCGCTTTTGAAGTTGTGGATAATGAACTTTCTTAAAACCGTAAATATTGTCTGTCTTCACGCCAGTATAAGACTTTTTCGAAACTGCCGTTTTGGTTTTTAATCTATGCAAGGTCACAGGTCGCGAGGTGTAAACATTTCAAGAAAACACGTTGTAAGCAATGAGAGAATAGAGCGAGTGACCCATTACGTTGATAAGTGCGAATTTTAAAAAAAAACATTTAGCCACGGTTACCGTTTGTTTAAGACTATGGCAATATTGTATGAGAACTTTTATTATTTCGAATTGAGTTCCTATCGACTTAAATGGTGTTTGAATGCCCGCTGTGTCATGACTCTGTGGTCGTGGGCACTGTTTCGACAACTTTCGGGGATTCTCCCAAGCCGAGAAACTCCGTTCAACGAGTGTTTCCTTGTTGCCACTCAAAACAAGTCCTCGCCTCCGTAAAAAAGTCTTGAAGCCTGCGATATCCCATCGTTTAAAGTCGTCTGGGGTTGCCCCTTCAGTTAATTCGAATGATGACATCGGTTCTACGAATTTAAACTTGATATGTCACAAAACAAGTTGTTTTGGCTGACACAAAACTTAACGCGAGGAAAATGGAAATCGCTTTGTTTACACTCTGCGACCTCTGACCTTGCATAGATTAAAAGCCAAGTTGGCAGTTTCGAAAAAGGCTTATTGTGTGAAACAGCAACTCGTGCAAATGAAACAAAAATGCGGAACATTCCAGAACGGAATCAATGAATTTCAGAAGCGGAACGTACTTGAACTCTTTTTCTATCATCAGGTCTCCTGTACAGGACAACCCTCCACCCCTACCCTCCCTCATGTACAGGAGACCTGGTGGTAGAAGAAGTGTTCAAGGAGACATTTTGTAGGATTTTGAGAACACATCGACGATTCGAAAATTTTCGAATCGGCGCGATTAAAATCGAATCGAATCGAATCAATGTGGACTATTTCGAATCGAATTTCGAAGTTTCGCGGGACTTTACATGCACACAAACAAATTTCATGTATTATTAATATTTTAAAGAATTACTTCCGTTAGACGAAAGTAATGCATTAAAGAAATAATAAACGAACGTTTCGGATCTGTTTCGTTTATTGTGGTTGACAAAAAAAGAAAACTGAGTTAGGTTTCAAGGCCGTGACGATGGTCAACGACCCTGAAATACTATCGGGCAACTTTAATTCTCGCCCCATTATGTCGGAACCTTTTTGAGATCCTAGCCTGGGTCTGAAAACCAGTCCTGGCGAGAATGAATCCCTGCTGCACTTTCCAAGGTTTTTGTGAAAAACAAAACAATTACAAAGGAGAATTAATCTACGTAGAATAACATTGCTTCCTAGTTAGGTGTCTGGGATTAACTATTTTGGTATAGTAAACACAAGTTAGGCTCCACAAAATAAGTCTTCTTTTTCTCAGACCATTTTTTTGTAAAATTGCATGCGGGCGGGCGGGCGGGCGGGCGGGCGGGCGTCTGGCGTATGGTTTTAATTATTTGTTTTATGTTTCAGACCGCATAATCTACAGAATAGCATGGATGGTAGTGTATTTTGTCCCTTGAATGCAAGGAAGCTTTGCAATGATAAAGCATTGCAAAGCCTTGTTGCACTCACGGGACAAATTTATCAATTTTATTAACTTGTGTAAAATATCAGACATAAACCATTTAATTTGTATTTTTTCAAGTTTGCATTGCTTATGAAAAAGCGCATGCGGTAGCCAAAAGGACCATGCAAGAGGGCCCGAGAAACAGATTTTTAACTTTTTTTAGGCCTTACCTGGAAGCCATTGTGATGAAAAAAAGAAGAAATCGGAGGTAAAGGTCATTAACCCTTTGAACTCTAGTGGTATCTTCCATGCCAGTTCAATGGCAGCAATTAGAAGAGTCCATATTCATTATTTAGGGTAGACCAATCAGTATTTTCAACGTGCAGCCGAGGCTGCACGTTGAAAATACTGATTGGTCTACCCCACAATATTTTCTGAACAGCCATCCTATATAATGACGTTATGGCGTATCATGTTCCTGGCCGAAAAAAAGGGCCGCTGGGGTTTAAATGGTTAAACGGAGTGCAGATAGCACTTGAATGCTTCTTGACGACGCAAGATAAAAGGCCTAAAAGGGTTATAAATTTATAAAATATGCTGTCGAAAATATCATTTCGTTTGTGTAAATAAAAGACATAACTTTGATGTCGAACAACTGTAAGTGTCTGGTAGTTATTAAATTATTATTATCAAACAGACATCTAACTCGCCTGACATGTATACAATGGCTCTAACCCAAGTGCAGTTCACGGGAATTCGGACATTAAACAAAAAGTGCTTGGCGGGGGTCGACAAAATCTGAAAAGTTTTTTTGATACTCAGCTGAAATTGGTGTGAATTTTCGGTGTGCTTTTTTCATGCATTCGTTTTGACGCATTGATTGCCCATTCTTTAGATATTCAATTAGGCTAAAAATGGACAGGAGGCGGAATACAGATATTATTAGTGGTATCAATGAGTTAAACTGGCAAGAATGTGAGCTAAGAATCTTGTTGCTATTCAATGGGGCACGAGGGACAAAATTTTTGTTACGGCAGTATATTGTCGATCAGATTATATGTGGCTACTTTATTTATTTATTTATTTATTTATTTATTTATTTATTTATTTATTTATTTATTTATTTATTTATTTATTCATTTATTTATTAGTGTTTAAGGTTACATACTTATGCACAATGGCTAATCGTGACCGTGACAGGTTTACTGGCGGAGGAAGGCCGGAGTACCCGGAGAGAACCATCGAGCATCGACGAGCAACTGTCAGTTTATTAGTGTTTAAGGTCACATACTTATGCACAATGGCTAATCGTGACCGTGACAGGTTTACTGGCGGAGGAAGGCCGGAGTACCCGGAGAGAACCATCGAGCATCGACGAGCAACTGTCAGCTCCTCAACATTCTAAGTCCGTTCAAGCTCCACTCAAGCAGGGTAACTGCGGTTGAAGACGTGTGCACCATCGACGTGCAGTACGCCTTAGTACACGGCGCCATCGTGCCCCCCATGTAGGCAACCGTGATAAAGTGCCTTGCCCAAGGACACAACGGGGATCGAACTCGGGATCTCTAGCATAGAAGTCCAACCGTCCACTACTGAGCCATCGCGCTCCCGTGGCTACTGTAAGTCATCATTGGGTCTCTCATTGCATTCATCATACAAGCTCGATATTCAATGGTCTCTACCCCATTCACCAAAGCCACCAGGGGTAGCCCACCTCTCTTACATTCAAAATTCATATAAAATGGAAGTCTAAATTCGTAATATCTTCGCTGTACTAGATAGCTGACAAGACAACTATATTTAGCTTAAGTGCAGGGTCAAAGCAACGACGCCCGGCATGAAGGGGCAGATTGGCGAAAGTTTCTCACAGCAGCACCTGCATGACATACCACAAAGTACAAAACAATGGAGAGTGTGTTTTCTATTGGTGAGCGTCCTGATATATCCCCCACCCCACTCCCCGTGCAAATCCTGCGGAATTGGGTAATAAATAGTGCTATCTTCGGGCGCTCATAGCTTTCCGCCGAAAAATAAAATTTGGGGCGATATCAGAATGAGCAACAAATATCTGCCATAAAACGGATTAGTCGCCGATAATTCATGCCAAAATGGCAATATTTTTCCTTTTGTTTTGCAAAATCCAACCAAGATAACGCCTCAAAACTTTCATCGACGAGCCGAAATTGTTGCGAGAAAAATATACGCGGTGGTCATCGCTCCTCCCATGTTCCTAAGCCGCTGGTGCTATCTGTAGCTATCATGGGCCTATGTTTGTCTTAACTTTGTAGTGCACTTCGGAATTGTCTTCTGTCGTCCAGCTTCAATACCCGACGAGATAAGTACCTGGCAATCATAAAATTATTTCATTTTCTCTTTGTTGCTAATTCCCGGGCTTGACATCATTTCTTGAGAAGCTCTCCGGGAGAGCTTCCCAAGAAATGATATCACGCCTTGGAATGGTCAATACGGGAACATCGAATGCAAATTTACTCTTACAACCTAATTGAGTTGGTCACGTGGGACACGGTGGTGCTGTGTACTAAGGTGTGATGCACGTCGATGGTGCACCCGTCATCGATCAATACTAACCCTGCTTGTGTGGAGTTAGTACGTAGGGGGCCTGACAGCTGCTCGCCGCTGCTCGGTGGTTCTCGCCGGGTTCTCCGACTTCCACCACCCGTAAAACTGTCCGACACGAGGTGACTCTGGCTGTTAAAAGTGTTGTCTTTAAATAAATAAATAAATAAATAAATAAATAAATAAATAAATAAATAAATAAATAAAAATAAATAAATAAATAAATTTCAGTTGGTATTTTTTCAGCGGGCGAGTTTATAGGGAGAGAGTAGCCACCTGATCTCCGACCAGTTTCGAAACTGCTTTAACTCCCTTCACTCTGATGTCAAAATATCTAAATTTCAAGTAGAAATTTTTCTCATAATGCAACTGGGAATTTAACCAATTCATTCTTTTTTGACAGAGCTCAAAGAGCCTTGTCAAGCAAGATTGAATTGGTTAACTTTCTAGTTGCATTATGGGAAAAATTTGCTCTCTGAACTTTAGATATTTTGACCTCAGTGTGCATGGGGTTAATGAGCTATCCAGTTAGTTAGTGAGAAAAAATTCTATTATCTCTAAATTTCTTCAAAACATCTTGGTGGACGATTGCCCCCACATTCACTGTGTCAATCGGTTTGAGTCGTAGGGTTTCCATTATAAAATATATCTCTCTTTTCTTTTGTCGCATATGCAGGCACTGCTTCATGACATGCTTTACCTGCAGTAGCGGTCAATTGGATTTGGGGCGGTGGTCGGCCGCATCTTTTAGCATCATTTGGGTGGTAAATCTGTCAAAATATGTCATTAAAGCCATGGAACCCAGATGTCTATATGAAACAAGCCACCAAAAATACTTAGAAACACATGGGACAGGGGCAACACCTAAAGGTTGGCCCCGGGCTCTCACTGTTTCTCTGTGAAGATTCAAAGACTTATCATTTGTAATTGCCAGTAAGTTTGGCGGTTTTCTGTATATATATGGATACAAGATAAAATGTCAAAAGCTAAAAATTGTGAGAGGTGTGTATATTTTGTGCATGAGGTCTATTCTTCTCTATCGGAGTGGCAACCGATGTTCAGGTTAGAGCCTTTGACAAGCTTTTTCAGCCACCCCATTCCACCCCGCTTAAACCGACACACATTTTGGTAGATACTTTATTGCACTACCAATATACAGTACGTGGAGAGTGTATTATCACTAAATCACTCGCAGAGTGGAGATTCCACCCAAGCGATAATTGCAAATTTGTTGCAAAGCATAACAAGCACAGGCAAAGTTTCAGCCAATGGACCTCCGGGTTAAACCCGGAGGTCCATTGGCTGAAACATTGCTTATGTTTTTTGTCGATATGTACAAAATTTGAAAGTTATAGCTGGGGTGATAACTCCACTCCGCGGGTGATTTTTTACAATCCACTCTCCACGTACTGAACATGATATGGTAGAATGTGGTGTTTAATATTTTAAAAAGTTTCACAGTCGTGTGAATTTATGTGTGCGTTCACACCATTGCGAAAGCGAGGCTGGTGAGTATCTGGACCCTCACAGTACGTGGTTTATCTTGGGGCCGTGACAAAAGTATAAGTTCACGGATACAGCAGTATTCCATAGAATCAAGGATAAAGATTCTTTCATTTATCAAAATTCAACCCAATACTCGACAATAAAACAAACACTTTTGTTAATGAGGTCGTGCGCGGGGTCAGACAGCGTAGTGTTTACATAACATACACGGCAGAACAAGCTATTTTTCAAAATATTTATGTTACGAATTTGTTTATTATTGTGCGTCCATTTATCTTCATCCGATCTTCTGAGTCTAGTCCGCCTTTAAAGCTTCCGAACAGTGAGTAACAGGTGGAAATCAGCATGTCAATTTTTGTTACTTTGATGGAGGACACAGCTGCTGTCAAAATATGTGACAGAAGGCCTGAACCAAATATAAGTTGTTTTTTAAGACACTTTACTAGAAAATAGCAACATTCGTTTTGTTAAAAAAAACTGATTTTTAATTGTAAGGTGCATTAATAAATTGCGAAATAGTTGAAAACTCATAACTTAACCCTTCAGCTCACTCGAAAAGTTAAACACACTTTCCGCCAAATTTCTTGAACTATAAAAAAAAAATGTATTTTTTTCTCAAAAACACAGCTTATGACCCCTCAATGGAACGAACTAACTAAACTCATTCCCCCCGCAGTGAAAAATTCAATTTTTACGACAAATATTCAGAAACTAATAAAATTTCAACGATGATTTTTGGAGAATTATGCTGGCCGGGTATATTCGATACGTTGGTGTGTGTGTGGGTGGGGTGGGGTGAGATTGTAGGGGGTGGGGTGTTCAAAACATAACGTATAACGCGTAGCAAGGACGAGTCCACTTACACCACGAGCTCATCCCAAGGAGAGATGAACACTATAGAAAATGAAGAGAAAAATATTCTATATCTAAAAGTCATGCCTTGAGTGCAATAAGGCGCCGTGTGCAATGCTAAAGCATTGCACACGGCGCCTTGTCGCATTCATGGACGATATGTGTGTGGAAACAGTGTCATGACCTTGTACCTTAACAACCGTCAAACGTATCTATCAGTTTTGCATACATTTGGCGTTTTTAAGGTTTTAGGTAAGGGGTTAATATTTATCCCTCCCGGGGGAACCACTGAACGACAGTACAAAGATACAAAACATCAGCGACCGACAGGCTTCAACAGGCTCGATCCGTGTGAAACAGAAGATCAGATGCTCTGCTGAAACAAATGTCAACTCCCAATGGTTTACTTCAAAGCGATATGTGAACGCCACCTAGAGATTTATATCCGTTTGCTTTCATCAATTATAAAACACATAAAAGAGAAGTTTACTATTGAGAGTTTTGAAAGATTTATGAATTTTAAGTGATTTCCAAAAGAATTTTTGAACACACTTGGGACAAGATTCCTCTCTATGTTATTCGGTACACTCAAAGATTTATTGTCCCTAACAACAATTATGATCCTTTTCATTCATCGGGTTTGCGAGATGATGTTGGTTTATTTGTTGCTCTGTGAGGTTTTCATGGCATCTGTCTGCAAGTAGAGTAAACACTACATCGGCCAGTTTTGCGGCAGAAAGAACTACCTAACAATGGGGCGCGGTGACTCAGTAGGTAGAGGTGCAAGCCGAGGGGTCCTAGGTTCGAATCCCACCTGGGGCAACCGCGTTGTGTGCTTGGGCAAGATACGTCGATGGTGCACTTGTCTTCAACCAATGCTAACCCAGCTTGTGTGAATTTAGTATGTTGGGGAGCTGACAGCCGCTCGCCGTTGCTCGGTGGTTCTCTCCGGTTACTCCGGCTTCCTCCACCCGTAATGTCGTGGTCATAATTAGCCATTGTGCAGAAATATGTGACCTTAAACACCAATAAATAGATAAAAAAATAACTACCTAACAACACAAATCTTGAACTCGGTACCATAAAAAGCCTTACAATCTGTAGAGAGTTATAGGTCAGTATCGAGTGAAAGTGTAGGCCCATGGATGTTTCCCTTTCAGTATAAAAAGGGAAACAATCCGTCAAGTGCATTGCTAATAATGCAAAAAACGACTGATTTAGTTGTCTTTCAGATACAACCAAACAGCCTCTCTGCTTTTAGAACGCCAAAGTTATCTGGTGGAGCAATCCCATGCCCCTCTTGCTCATACCTACAAATCCCACTCACAGAAAGACACAAATACGGCTTCCCACATAGCCCACCAGACGAGCCATTCGGGCGATATTATCAAATGTGCCCGCCCATGCATACAAACCCAACACAAAGATGGACACAAACACGGCTTCCTACTTAGCCCACCAGACAACCCATTCGGGTGACACTTATCAAATCGGTATCTGGTCAGTTCCTTGTACAATGTCTAAACCGATACATCATTTGATCAACTGTTTTATCTACGTTTGCCCACTCCCAGAAAGAAATTAGTCAAGGCTAAACTAAAAATGAAAAGCCGTATTTCGGAACAGAACAGTCCCATTTTATAAAAAAATGCTACAGCTGGGCTTATCTGGGATCGGCAGAAAGGACCAGTGAAATTTAACTCTTCACCCAACGTAACAGCCAGCGCTATTCATAAAAATTCAATTTTCATTATTTTTCATTTTTTGCCTCAAAAACATAGTCTATGACCCCTCATTGGAACGTTCAATGAGGGGTCATAAGCTATGTTTTTGAGGCAAAAAATGAAAAAAAAAATAGTTATTGAATAATTTTTTTGCCAATGTCGTCTGCTTTTCATTTTAGACAAAGGCTTAATTTGAAAACTCCACAGATCTTTAGAACAAGAGTAGTCTGAATGTATTTTAGAACCGGAAAACATACTGCGCACACTCTAAATCGGTTGGGTTAAAAATCAACCCAAATCGACTGGGTTGAGTGAATATGAACCCAATTTGGGTTGATTTTTAACCCAACCGATTTTAGAGTGCATATTACTTTTTCAGGCAGTATTGTGATACACTGTTGGAAAGGCATCTGCAAGCCCTTTCCAGCAGTGTATCGCATCACACCATATCATTATCTAAGGTGGAGATAAAAACAGGAGCGTTCCGGACCGATCCATTACTCGTGGCACCGAAACGAGTAAATTACTTCCCCTCCTTACTCTAATTGTTCATCGTGTCGTCTGCTTGTCTAATAATTTCAACTTTTCGCAAGAATCGTTGTTTCTTGATTCAAAAGAGCATAAAAGGGGCGATCCCTTATAACACTCTGAATGTTTTTCATTATAGAGAATTGGGTTTGTTTCTGATTCCCATAGCATTGGAAGGAGCAATTTAACAATTTTAACCGGATAATAGTGATATTATTTAATTCCTCCAATGACATTACATTAACAATAAATAATACAAACAAGGAAAGAATGATCAACTGGAAAAAAAACAACAACCCCCTCCGCCCCCCCCCCCCCCCCCCCCCCCCCCCCAAAAAAAACAAAACAAAACAAAACAAACAAACAATGAATAGCGTATTAAAAGAAAAGTGGGTCAGAGTAGTGATGCGGGTCGGTCCGGTACCGGTACAGGGATGGACTGCGGTGCTGACTGCATCCCCACCCCCATGCTGTGCCCCCCCCCTCCTCCCGCGAGATAGACACGGGGGCCCTTTCGCAATGGTGATTACCTTTAAAACGGGAGCAAATTTAGTGTTGTTACCGTGCACAGCATACAGGATTTCACGTAGTACATACGCCATAAATTAAATGAAGGAAAAGCCTATAGGATCGATTCTAAAAGTACGACTCTGTAGATTGTTTCATTACATGTTTTAAGTTTCACCCCCACCATCCAACGATACACACATGCACGCCCAACATGTGTGACTTGAGAGGCACCATGTATGTATATTGTTCATTTCTCACCCCTATCAGTTACAATGATGTAGCGTTCACTTAACCCTTTACCGAACCTGAAAAGCAGACGACACTTGAAAAAATAATTCTTGAATAACTAATTTTTTTCATTTTTTGTCTCAAAAACATAGATTATGACCCCTCGTTGGAACGAGCTCGACGAGCTCGTTCCAACGAGGGGTCATAACCTATGTTTTTGAGACAAAAAATGAAAAAAATAATGAAAATTAATTGGCGATTTTTGAGAATAGCGCTGGCCGGTTTTGGCCGTTACGTTAGGTAAAGGGTTAAAAGAATAATACATGGACTACAAAGAGTACGTCGTGTGGAAGTGAGAGTTTGAAATTATGTGTATTTGGTACACAGTCTCTCTCTCTCTCTCTCTCTCTCTCTCTCTCTCTCTCTCTATCTCTTTCCCTCTTTCTTCCAGCGTTGGGACGTCCTTCAAGACGCCCGCCCCCCTTCTAGCCGCCCCCCCCCCCCCGCAATGCGGGCGCATCCCCTACGCCACTGACTGTGTCAGTGCACGAACAGGCATTGTAATGTGTCAGATCATCACAGGTTCCGTCGCAGGTAGAGTTGTACGGCAGATTGAAAGGAAGAGATTCACAGAAGTGTATGTGCAGTAAATGACCGCGTCCGTCTGCACCCAGCTTCCTATCTAAAAATACGTGGTGTTTTATGCTGACGATAAATTTCTTTAAATAATTTTACTTATTTATTTCTCCATTTATCTTTCTTTGAAAGGCATTTCGCGACAGGAATCTGACTGTATGAAATGAACGCCTATGGTGGCAGGTCATTCGCATTTACGCAATGAACGTCTGCTTGTGAATGCACCAGACTGAGAGAAACATTCACTGCTGAATTTTGGAAAGGACTCTCGGCACTGCATATCGACAGGTTGGAAGTATCAGTGACGTTTACACAGAATTTGAAGTTCCAAGTAAAGAGAAAGATGGCACCTTATGACGATTAGTGAACTGTATTTGGTTTGAACTCGAACACTAAGATATGGTAATTCGAACCGGGTAAAAAACGAAGACAAAATTATGTCAGATGAATACAAAATGGACATCAAAATTTGACAAGGTTATGCAAATACGACAATTTTTGATTTACATTAATTTCTCAAACAAACCCGACCTCTATTTTTCATCCCGATTCATTTTTAAATTAAAGGAGGCAATTTGACATTTTTACATAAATATAATTTGTTCAAACGATACTAGTTTTAATGGGAGATTTATAATGACTGCAGACTACTCATCCGTCTGCATAAATTAGATGCTATCAATCTACAATGATATCCAGACACACTCCACAGACAACTTCAAATAAATATTAACAAATAAAAGTAAATAATTATGAAATTAATCAAGGAGAATAGAAGACGGCCGTAAACTCATTTGTATCTAATGGTTTCTTGATTTGTTTGTAGAAGATACTTTCCTGATTTATCTAAATATATTTCGCAATACTCTGTCGAGAGGAATTACCTGTCTGACATTAACAGTGTTACGTTACTGCTGATAAATCGTTCCTTGAAAGCATAAATGTGCCAACTGAAATGCCTGCGCATTCAGGGATGTGGCTAGAGAGTTTCAGCTGGGATGGGGGGGGGGGGGGGGGGGGGGGTGACACCGGTGTAAATTCTCCAACTGTGAGTGGTTTCGATAGGTGGTTGCACTGCAGCGCTGGGTGATATCTTTTAACCCTTTACCCAACGAATCGCCCGCATCCGCCAGCGTAATATGCAAACAACAGCTGCTGAAAAAATATTATTTTTCGAACAATTTCAACAAAACCATACCATGTGACCCCTCTTTGGAACGAGCTCGTTCCAAAGAGGGGGGTCACATGATATGGTTTTGTTGAAATTTTTTTTAAAAAAAATTAAAAAATGATATTTAAAATAATGAATTTTGAAATCGTCTGCGTTGGGTAAAGGGTTATGAACCCTTCTGAAAATTTTCACTAGTCCTGAAACGGAAAAAAAGCATCATTTACAATGTGTCTTTACCGGATTGATGTTAGAGTGAAATTTTAGAGTAGGAAATTTGAAACTCAAGTTTCCAGTTGGAAAATAAAAGATCAAAATTTCTCATCATTAAGTTGGAATTTTAATATTTTTCATGAACAATGTTAATTTATTGAATTTCCAACTATTTGATTTTTGACCTCGGAATTTCCAACTATTGAAAAAAAATACTCCTAGCTGGGGTGTGAGACACCCCCTCCCCCCCCCACCCCCACCCCCACCCCTGTCGCCACATCCCTGTGCGCATTACAGTTGACACATTTTTGTTTTCAAGGAGCGATGTTTAATATACTAAGGTACGCACGCGTTTCTAGTGCGCCGGGAAGCTTCGCAGTTCGATTCAGTTTCGAATCTTAAGTCGATATTCGGTTCGATTCGAAATCGGTTGCCCGATTCGTTTCCTCTCGAATCTTTTTCACAGGAAAACAGCGTGGTATAGGTCATCTTCATCTCACAAAACGCATAGTTCGGATAGAAATCGTACATAAATCATGCGGCAAATGAAAGACAGTGTAACGTCTGTTACATAAACATAACTAACACCTTCACTCATGCCACCAACCATATTAATTTCAATAGCACTACTCCCTACCATTGCTATAGACACATTTAAGGTTTCCAAGCAATTTCGATGATGAATTATAATCCTTACAGGGTAATATTCCAACTACATCACCAAGGCATACCTTCGTCGAAGGCATGCATTGATTATGTAGTAGAAGTATGTTATCAGTCGGGACTTGAGCCAAACCGGGTTGGTAGCAACCTAACCCTCATCCGTCATCTTCAAGACGTCACTGATTCGATTCGATTTCGAACAATAGAAGTGATTCCATTCGAGATTCGAATCAAATCAAAAATGCGTGATTCGCATGGGCGGTTTATTACGTTAGATTATGGGGTTGAAGAAAAAATGAAAATAAATTGGACAACAGTTTTTGAGTAACAGCATACCACATGTATCGTTTCCCAAATATACCATGACCTAAAATGGAAAGGGATATGGAAACCCCAAGCCAGTTAAATCGACACTGTTTTCTAGATGCACTACTTTCAAACTGGTGGATGCCATTCGAGGCTTGTTTCAAGGAAACAGAGTTCATCCAGGGTAGTGGTGGCGCCAGGGTGTGTAGACCCCCCGTCGGAGAGGTCCAGCCCCCCCCCCCCCCCCCCCCCCCGCCGGAGATTTTTAGTCAGTCCGTGTCGGAGAGTCTTGTAAACCCGACTTCACGAGAAATTTCCGACAATCGAATGTAAATATCTTGTCTTGTCAGTCTCGAACGGGTTCAGAACGGCAGCACTGGAACTTTGATAGAGAATAGTGATTCTCACGAAATTCCTTAATGTCGTTCGTCAAACTGGCTTTATGGATGAAATATTTCCCGACCTTATTATAATATGTTTACTTTAACCCTTTACCTACGGTAACGGCCAAAACCGGCCAGCGGTATTCTCAAAAATCGCCAATTGATTTTCATTATTTTTTTCATTTTTTGTCTCAAAAACATAGGTTATGACCCCTCGTTGGAACGAGCTCGTCGAGATCGTTCCAACGAGGGGTCATAACCTATGTTTTTGAGACAAAAAATGAAAAAAATTAGTTATTCAAGAATTATTTTTGCAAGTGTCGTCTGCTTTTCAGGTTAGGTAAAGGGTTAAATAATCAACAAACATACTCAATTTGCTTCTATTTTGGTTCTCCAATTTACCAATTTTCACTCATTTTCCTTCGTTTGGGAGGTCAAATGTTATAGCCCCCCTGTCGGAGAGGTCAGCCTGATCCAGGGAACATGTAAACATCATCAACATGTTTATTTATGTTTATCTAGTTTTTCTTTTTTTTATAAAATATTGTTTTACATGCATAATAATGTTTTTAGTGTGCCTGCTACTGATGTTGACGAACACACAGATCAGCTCCTAAATTTCGCAAAATTCAGGATTTTGAATTCACGTGCGACAACTTTTTGGCCATCTCTTCTACTTAAAGTTTCATGCAGGAGCGAAACAGGAAAACACTGGAGTGAACAAAATTTAACTAAGAAAAATTATTCGCTTGCAGATACATTCCATGGTGCTGTTGGCCTCTTCTGGTGATAGTAACTGTTTGTCTATCTGACTAAAATATCAAGCGCGGAATGGGGAACAGCAACGCCAAAAGGTTACCCAGAAACCAGTTGACAGTTGCGGCGCTTTGGAAGTTTATTGCAAGACTGCATAGACACGTTTTCAGATCGCCCAAAACAACCGGAATCACTCACACATTAACACCACCAAACACAGATAACCCTTATCTGACGAAGCAATTTATGTCAACCAGAATTGTCGAAGGAGCTATATAGTCTATCGGAAAGTTCTTGGACTTATACTGCTGTGTGGTATTTGCAGTATTGTAAACATAACGACTCCATTAGTTTACATAATTTCATTTTTTGTTTCCAAGGGAGAACATCGCAGGGACCCTCCTCCGCCTACCCAACCAGACGGGATGTTCTGTCCTAGGAAACATTATGTATGACAGTCAACGTGACAATCAACATCGGCTTGTACATTGTACATTGACATATAAAACGACAACATGAACATAGATAACTGTATCTGTGCAGCCAAGTTATGGGACTCAGTTACGCAGTAGCATCAAAATGTAATCCAGCGCACGCTCTGAAATTCCGCTAACATCCTGACTCTGTTGTCTTATTACAGCTGAAACGGCTAAGGGATTTTCTTGATCGTTTAATCACGTGGATTAACCTTGGTTAACCGATTAATCACTTGTCCAAATAGATATCTGAATAATTGCCATACCGTTGATGATTTACAGCATGAACCTTTTACCCAACGTGACAAACAAAACCGACTAGGCCTATATACAAACATTTCCATTCAAATTTATTATGTTTTCAATTTTTGTCTCAAAACATAGCTTATGACCCCTCATTGGAACGAGCTCTTTGAGCTCGTTCCAATGAGGAGTCATAAGCTATGTTTTTGAGACAAAAATTGAAAATTTTTAGTAATTCATTAATTTATTTTGCAAGTATCATCTGCTACCCGCAATAGGTAAAAGGTTACGAATGACCATTTCCAGCTGCTGATACAGTATGATGATCATGTAAACAAGTATGTCAGCAAGTAACTTGCATGCTTTACTCTGTCTGATATAATTGACGCGAGTCTGAGTGACAATGTTTACCTGCTTTGGAGCAAGTTTGTTCCTTTGTTAACCCGTGATACAGTAGTTCAAAAGAAACGGTTAATTGATCAATAACTTTTTGGATCGATCAAGATGTTGATCATTGATTAATCGGTAAACCGTTTCAGTTCTATGTCTTATCGAGGTAAGCAAGTAACTTGAAAAACCCAACATAATAATAGACTACACTCTAAAATCAGTAGGGTTAAAAATCGACCCAAATCAACTGCTCGAGTGAATATGAACCCAATTGGGTTCCTATTCACTTAACCCAGCTAATTCGGGCCAAATTTTAACCCAATTCAGAGAGTGGTGGCCGAGTGGATAAGTGCGCTGGTCTCTCATGCCAGAGGTCCCGGGTTCGATCCCCGGTCGGGGAAAGTTCTCGAGGTGTCCGAACACTCTCTGTCAGCACCAGTTGTGGGGTTGATGCTGTCCCATGGGTGGAGACGTAAAATGGCTGTCCTCTGTGCTGAGAGAGACACACTCCGTGCAGGCTAAAGATCCCTTCGTAGTATTCGAGAACAGCTAGGCCACGAAGTTGCCGCTATGAAGGTCATCCCACACACCTACGCCATTGGGCCAAGGAGAGGCGTTAACATAAGTTACATAACTTGTTCGCTAATCCTTGTAAAACAAATAAGATTAAATAAAAAAAACAACAACAAAAAACTCATTTTACAGTGTGGGTGTTCAAGTGGTGTCGCTTGAATTCATCTGGTCCACTGAGTATACCCGAGTCCGGGCGTTTTGTTGATTGAACAAAGGATGGAGTGGAAGATAGTCACCAACCTCGCTGTCGGTATTTAATGAATTTGAACAACCTGTCCCGTGCTATTACACCAAGTCGCTACGCAGCTCGGTGTCACTCGACGCACGAGGTAGGTTTGTCAAATTCGTGAAATGCCTCCAGTTCGATTAGTAAATATGACATACCAGTCGCAAGTAATTTATATCAGTTCTACAGCACAAGAGTTCTGGAAATCAGGTGGAGATAGCCTATTTATCGATAGTACCTAGACACTGACAGAATAAATACCTGGTGGAATTTGGGATCACTTAATCCTTGTGTATTTTATAGGAAAGGTGATCGAAAATACAAAATGAAATCAGCACTGTAAACACATCTTACTGGCTTTTCATTCTTCATTACTCCTAAATCATGTCAAAAATTCTCCGATATTGAAATGATACCATTATTCATATCAAATTAAACGACAGTGTACTATAGCGCCGTGGGGGGTTGGGAGTAATCCCCAGTAGTTTGTATTACACCTGCTACTCACTCCAGTGGTCACTATTGACAAAGACATGACAACGGACAAACTGACCAGTGACCATTGTCCTTTCACTCGCAGTCGTGATATTAGAGGTTATGACGAATATCAAGTGACAGTGAGAAAATGGACGGACCATTTAACATGATATTAACATTTGCATTGTCCGCCATTCATCACATTTGACAGGATCGCGTGCAGGTAAACACCCGGTGACCACTCGTTGCTGGGAAGCTTTTGACGAGAGGTTCATTAGGTGTTTAGGTATTGGTCTCGAGTACCTGTCTCAGTGTAAACATACATTGTCGCATAGATTTGTCTTCAATAACACTCGAACTCCATGACTCATGATGGCTAATAACTGGCCGCCCTAGAGTCACACTGACTTACTTCAGAAAATGAAATCATTTCTTTCGATCCACGAGATCTGTTAGTTAGTTCTACGTTATTAGTTTTCCAAGGACCTGTTACCAAATTTTACAACTTCGTCCCTAGAATGTAACAAGGTGTCGTATCAGTGCTTTAGCATTTCAGGCGGCGCCTTGTGGCACTCAAGGTACGAATTACCCTTGGCCATATACTGCGTAGATTTTATGGGATAATTACCGTAACGGCTGGAAAACGGGTGCGGCTCTTTAGTCTGCACGAAGCGTGTCTCTCTCCATAATGAGATCACCCACTTCAAGCCATTAACCGATTGGATGGTCCGTTGTGGCGACACCAACCCACTGATGATGTTGATAAAACGTGTTCGAAACCTCCGAAATCTTAACCAACCGAGTAAGGATCCCGGGGCCATTGATTGGAGGGACATCTAGGAAAGATGGTATTTCCTCCAGTTGTCTTTGTTATAATTTATGGCAAGGTGAAAGTTTAGACATCACGTTGAGTCCTGACGGCAAGCTAAAAATAAATTACGCTGCTTATAACCTCTTCACCCTTAGCATCACATGCAGCGTTGAAGGTCCTTTACACTGTTATGTCCCTTTCTGAATAGTCCATGCTTAATTTGAAAATATATTCAATAGCTTATATGTGGTAGTGCGGAGAGTGGTGTCAAACATTTGAAGTTCTATCGGCTTTGCTGTTTACGCGAGGGTACGCGAGTGTTCTTTAGAGCTAAAAAAATTAATTGTCCATCCCAGGCTTATCTCGTTAAGAAAATCAATAAATTTATCCGGCTTGAAATTATTCGATGAGCGAGTTGCCCTTTGTTACTTTTAATAAACGAAAACAATAGACAGCTCTTGGAGCTGTCTGTTGTTTTTGTGTATTAAAGGTTACAAAAGGGAACTTGTTTTTTTTTATCGCAAGACAATTAGAGGCAACTAATTCTTAGATATATGGGTTATATACACATGGTGTTTGTAAAAGATGTAGATATGTGTATATAACCCTTTTATCTACACCCCCACCTCCCCCACTCCCGTAATAAAACAAGTTTTGATTAACAAATGCAGACCACTAAAAATAATCTAGCCTTCAACCAGATAATCACTAATGTGAAAAATATCTGGTTATTTGTACTTTCCGACGTTTGACGTCACATTTTGAAAAATGTTGAAGAAACTGAATTCCCAGTGACGTTTGAACGTCAGGATAATTAAAGCCTCGAAGGGTGAAATAATCTCATTTGAAAAAGTGTAAGTTACTAATTTTTACTCTTTTCCGTCAAATTTTATTTTTACAATTCAGTAAGTTTAATTAATGGCCTTCTTTTTTATTCAATACATTCCGATAAATACGCCCCGTTTTATTTGTTTCGATCCGCGGCAGCGATAATTAGTTATTCAAAGTGTTGAATGAAATAGTACGTCATGCAAATGAGATGGGCGTGAACGTTGTATTCTTGCGATATCACGTGACTTTTATTCTTACTGCAGTAACGATAAAAGATTTTTTATTGACGGCGAGTTTTCGATAACGATAAAAGATAAAACGTTACTGTTTTTACGTATAAAGTAGATAAAATCCGTTATTAGGAATATCAATAAGTATCTCACTTACCAACACGAAGCGTTCACTTTGGATCTTTGTCTATCGAATGTGTTTCTACAGTAATTTGCAAGTTTTTATTCTTCCTGGGAACCAAATAGTAAATCTCACCTCCTGGCCTTTTATATTAATGGAAAAGACAATGTATTTTATGTCACGATGGCGCACACTGTTCATATAACGAAGAAATAAAAAGTCACAGAACATCAAAATATGGTGAAAACGCCGTTTCTTAATTGTTCATGGGTTTCAACAGAGAATAATTACATTGTTAATGTAGTTATACGTTTTGGGTCCAAATACTCAATTCCCATTGGTCAGCAGGATGAAAACGTCATGGCGAAATGTAATTCATTTTCCAATGAATACATTTGGTCGAACTTTGACCCGCATTTACGGTAGAGCGCAGTTGACAGAATGTAATTCGGGCGGTGTTTGGGCTGGTTTATATAACTTTTAGCGCCTCTCGCTGTTTCTTTGGTGACATTTCCCAACTGTGGCATAAAGCCCGTTACTAAAATACTCGTTTCCATTTCTAAAGTTGTGAGAATTAAAAATCAGAGTTGTGTGCTTTGTCTTTTGTGTGAGGGTGGTTTTTCGCCTCGTTCGTTCGTACATGCTTTATTTCGTCTTTCTGCTTTGTTGTTTGGTAAAAAGATGTTTCAACAGTTACGGAATGTAATTATAAGAATTGAATGCAATTTTTATAATCTTTATTGGCGTATGAACGTGTGGGAATGGGTACAAATTATGTATGAATCCCTCTTCGGGATTCATACATAATTTGTACCCATTCCCACACGTTCATACTCCAATAAAGATTATAAAAAATGCATTCAGTTCTTAAATAAATGTAAAACATTCAAACGGGTTGCGGGAAAAATGTAAACAAGCCAACATCTGTATTTTTAAACTGCTCTACAGGAAAATGTCAGAAATTTGTGAAATGATGCGCACATCGATGATACAAATTCGCAAACATTTCGAAATTTTAATATAAAATTCCCATACACTTAGTGTTAAATTTACTGACAGATTAACGAAATTAAAGGGAACTACCATTCCCGTAAATCTCTTCTAGTGCCGAAAATTCTTAGCCGTGATTGGTTATTTTGAGTGAAAGGGGTGCGACCTTTTTGCATCGTTACGGAAGCCCCCTTTTTAATACAGGACGCGAGGCCACACAGATTCCACAAAAAATTGACGATGCGTTGCGTCGCTATTTTATATCGGACATTTATGGTCTCGCAGACTATCATCAAAAAAGCTATATATTCTACTAAATATATCAAATATTTACACAGTATATAACCAGTCTGAGAAATAAGAAAAGAATATTGCGATGAACACGATTTAAACGACTTTAATTTTTATAAAGTTCAACGCTTTTTACGAAAGTGCGGCTCAAATTGCGTTACACATAATGGAGATCATTTCATCCAAGGCAAGACATTTGATTGAAGACAAACACGAACCAAAATTGCGAAGTACACTCCACTTTTGAGAAGACAACGGCGAAGAGTCTTGAAAACGAAAGCCCGGAAATCTCTTTTTGCTCAATAATCATTTCACCGACGTTCGAATAAAAGACTTTCAGTTCAATACAAGTAGTTGACGCACTATTCTTCTTCAGTTCCCTTTTGGCAGTCTCGAATGTAAATACTTGAAATTAAATTAGATGAGAAGGACCCGTTCATTCATTCTTAACAAATCGCTCCAGAGGATAATTTTGACTTTATTATTTGAAAGTGGAAAGCGAGTTTTGCCAACATTGCAGTGCAAACATTGTGTTCAAATTATGACGAAGCTTCTGTTACATAATGGTCCACAGAACGTTGATCTTTTGAAGACGAAGCAACGTTCACCCTTTCAAATCGATGAGCATGCAGTGATTCTTTAACCCCCTTCACTCTGATGTCAAAATACCAAAATTTCAGGAAGCTGTTTTTTCCCATAATGCATCTAGAAATTTAACCAATTCAATCTCGTTTGACAGAGCTCAATGAGCTCTGTCAAACGGGATTGAATTGGTTAAATTTCTAGTTGCATTATGGGAAATTTTTTCTGCCTGAAATTTAGATATTTTGACATCAGTGTGCAGAGAGTTAAGGTATCACAGCAGTAAATATTTTCCCATAGGCGACCATTATAACGTTTAAGCGAGAAAATTATGATCGCATCACTTTAATTTTGGAATTCAAATATCTTTGTCAAGTATAGCCCTTCAGACAACTTTTTCTGACCCGAAAACAGGGGGTCATGCGTTAGAGAGAAAGTCCGACCGGGAGGGATGTACCGTTCACGTCCACATATTTTTCAGGGAATTCCCAACAAAACTACACCAAAAGTCAATTGTATTTTTTAGGTCCAAAATTCATCAAATCAACCCTCTTTATTCATCTGGAATATTCAACAATAATGCAAGATGTCATCATAATGTTTCAAATGTTTATTGAAACAATCTATTTTCCCAAGGCTGCTTTTTTTAGAGACTGCATCATTTCCGAGTGCAACATTTCAAGGTGGGTAACTCTAATTCAAATATTTACTGTAGCGATACCTTAATGAAAATTTACAGACCCTCATATGGACCCGTTCAAGGAGGGGTGCAAAAAGTTTTTTGAGTAAAAGAGCATTAGGAGTCGAGGATGCACTGGACAAGAAATGGGTATAAAAAATCTGTAAAAATTTAATCCTACTGCTCACCATCCCCGCCCTCAAGGGAGGGGGGGGGGGCTGTAGGATTAAATTATAACAGAATCTCCCTAAAATTTCAAAACGGATTTTCCTGTCTGCAAAAGTATAATGGACAATTTAATTGGGAAACAGGGTTAACCAATTTATGTGATATCTGTCTTGCCAACGATGTCTTCACACACGAAGATGGCTCTAGGAGTACCACTCTTCTTTACGGTTGGCATGCGACTATTTCATGCCAACATAATAAACACGGACTGATCCTGATATGGTGATTTTTTTCTTTTAAATATCCAGTTGTGCGACACCAAAATATTGTGGGACCTGCATAGCACCCTTAACTTTGGCGTTATTTGGTCGTTTCTGACCTCAGAGAGTAATTATTTTACCTTGCTTAAAGGGTGTGATTCTGAAAAATACAGTAGCAGAGGTATGTCTTAAATATACTTTAAAAAACCCCACATCGCGGTCTTATAACCTTTGTTAACACAATAAAAGTTGTTTTAAAAGGCACCGCAGTCAGAGTGTTTAATGATACCCGAAAATGCCCCATATCCGGATTAATCCGTGTTTATATAGTTTAAACACCAATGATCTTATCAGTGTAGTACTCCGTCAACCCTAGAAATCATGGGTCTATGAATTGTGTAGTAATGTTCATTAGTCGGCAGACCGCGTAAATGACTATCTTTCAGCCAATTTATTAAGTTATTGGGAATAAATGACCCTCCTAGCAACTATGACTATATCATGACCACTGCATGGGAATAAATTCAAGTTTAGTCAAAGATCAGTCATCACGTTGTACGACTTAATAGAGGATTAACAGAGAAGTGTTTGTTACCGACTCCTATCAACCCTTTAAGTAATATGAAAAAAAGACACTTGCAAAAAAAAAATTCTTGAATAACTAATTTTTTTCATTTTTTTTTGTCTCAAAAACATAGGTTATTACCCCTCATTGGAACGAGCTCCACGAGCTCGTTCCAATGAGGGGTCATAACCTATGTTTTTTAGGCAAAAAATGAAAAAAATAATAAAATTAATTGACGATTTTTGAGAATAGCGCTGGCCGGTTTTGGCCGTTACGTTGGTTAAAAGGTTTGGGCTATTTTGAAAGTAAAGTTGAACTTGATAACCTAAGTAAACAAGCACTGCTTTACTTCCTGGAGTTCCCACGGCGAAAATCACCTGATAAGAGTATGCAATAGATGCGAGGTGCCCTATTGGTGCACATTCGTATAATGAATAGTGTATGCCTCAGTAGATCAAACTGAATCAGCTCACAAAAAGAAAACTTCACAGGGGTCCACAGCATATTTTTAGATAGTCCGCCTGACTTTAATTTTAAAATGATTCTAATGTTTTTTTTCTGTCAAACTGATAATGTTTCTAAGAGCAAATATCGATATTTCACCTGAATGTATTTTACTAAAAGCGTCGAATAACGCTCTTTGGGAAGAGACACGTATGCGAATGGATTTATAATTGAATCAGCTGACAGACAGATACCCGGAGGCTGGACAAATGGACACCAATAAATCCATCCACGCATAATTAGACGACCGTCAAAAAAACTCAACAAATTATGTGCTGACATATTTCCGACATCTTCGACCAGATGTCATTTTAGTAATAGCGTGGTTCCCATCAATTCATTTGCAAGTTTCACAGCAAACTTGGACTCGAGTAAACACAGCTCTAAACAGTCTGTTGATTTTATTTGATTATCAGCAAACAAGACGAAAATCTCAGAGTGCACTAACGATCACTAAAGTTTCTCAACAAAGAACATATCTCAATGTTCTGTTTTTCACGATGATCCGCTGGCAGAAAGTTGAAAGGTGTGGTTGTTTGTTCGGGTATTAAGAACTTAGTATAGAAGAAAAAAGGTCATCTTCTTATAAATGAAGGTTTAGATGTATCAAGGTTGGAATGCACTTACGGCTCTTTTCCAGTTGCACCCTTTGAAACATCAAAATATACACAGCAGAACTATTTCGTCCCTTGAGTGCAACAAGGAACTATCTATCTGCAATACTTTATCATTGCAGGTGGTGCCTGTTGCACTTAAGGGACGAAATTTTGAATCTTTCTTCGGATACACAATGCAAAGGAGGATGCCACAAAAAACTAATTAAAGTTTTCCACCAAACCATATGGCTTATGATCCTGGGTCAGGCGGCCAGCCGAGACATGGTTTATCTTGTGGGGCATTGCCGACCACTTTTCCGTATTATTATCTGCTGTTGACTTGGAGGTGTTTTAGTAGCAATTAGCCTCAAAATATGGCAAAATCAGGTTTTAACCAAAATAGGCACTCCAACTGGAGCTCGATAAATGTAATGTATATGTATTCAATAGCAGGTGGTAGTCAGTTGTTAATTTGTTCTGAACAACACTATATATACGAGTGTGTGAGGGTTTATTTGGTTGTATGCGGGTGTGTGTGTGTGGGTGTGTGTGGAGGGGGGGGTGCGTGTGTGTGTGTATTGAGTGTTCTTGTGTGTTTGTGCATCTTGAAACTACATAAACCTGATTTGCATATCATTTGTATGATTGTTATTCTTGTATTTTATTGTTTTCGAATGTCATACTCATTCTTTGTAGTGTGGTTGTGCAATAAATTCTATTCTATTCTATTCTATTCTATGAGTCCTCATTGGCATGACTTGCCAAGCTCCTTCAAATACAGTACAGACGCCCTGGACTGGTCATAATCCACGCGTGGGCAGTGATGTCCACGCATGCGTTTACAAGGAAATAAAAATCATAAGCAGCAAATTTTTAATTAGTGAAGCACCGGGTTGTGCCCGGTGCTTCACAAATTAAATTATTGATGATTATTCCAATACTTAGTGTTTGGAATCTAATATTATTGTCCATCCGTGGAAAGTGAGGAGTCCGCGGCGGCTGCACTGTAAGTATTTATTTGTTTATTTATTGGAGTTTAAGGTCACATACTTATGCACAATGGCTAATCGTTACCGTGACAGTTTTACGGGTGGATGAAGCCGGAGCACCCGGAGAGAACTACCGGGCATCGACGAGCAACTGTCAGCTCCTCAACATTCTAACTCTGTTCAAGTTCCGCTTAAGCAGGGTTACAGCGGTTAAAGACATGTGCACCATCGACGTGCAGTACGCATTAGTGCACGACGTCATCGTGCCCCCGTGAAGACAACTGGGATAAAGTGCATTGCCCATGGACACAACGCGGGTCGTGCCGGACGGGGATCGAACTCGGGACCTCTAGCATAGAAGTCTACCACTGAGCCGCCGCGCCCGGCTGTACCGTAAGAGATCATACCTCTAGATTTGGAGAAAAGTAAGGACAAGTGGCTTATTCTGTTGAAAACGAGAAATACTGACATTAATCGGAGCAGAAAATTCGACATGCTCGTCGGACTGAGGGTCACATCATAAGATTGTGTGTGGGATATTTTATGAAAAAACAATCTATAGATTTTACGTCGGTGGTCTAATCTTAAAAACAACAAGACGCAATGTAGAATCACTCAGCAACAGTTAAATGTGCAGTATCAAAACGATATTTAATCCGAAAAAGATTTCAACAAAGATTGACAAATGGTTTTCTAAAACTTTGATGACAAAACAGTTCTCCATCATACTTTTTCTCAAGGCACAGAACTATTTCCTGCAATTTTATCTCCCATTTTCCCACTCTCATGTCACGACCATCTTTAATTATCACCTCATTGGCGTGAACATTCCTTCGGCATTTCGTTGTTAAAGCAAATATATTCTTCAGCATGCAATCACCGCAAGATGATTGTATTTTGAGATGGTCATTTAATAGAATGATTGAGCGAGGAGTACTGAAATCCCCTGGTAATCCGTATGCAAAACCAATCTATAGAACAAACACGCTGTATCGATGAATGTAAACGGTCATCAAAGGTGAAGGAGAACCACTCAAAAAGAGAGACACCTTCCCGCAAGCAGAGCTGGTTTACCAGGCATAAATGACCGTGCATTGGTGTCCCAAAGGTAGAGAACTCCGGGTCTCATATTGGTTGAATGTAATATTTTGAAATAATTCAGTATAATTTAAAACAAAGCTGACCTATAGATGTATTTTTAACCCTTTACCTAACATGAAAAGCAGACGACACTTGCAAAAAAAATTCTTGAATAACTAATTTTTTTCATTTTTTGTCTCAAAAACATAGGTTATGACCCCTCGTTGGAACGAGCTCGACGAGCTCGTTCCAACGAGGGGTCATAACCTATGTTTTTGAGACAAAAAATGAAAATATTTTGAAAATTAATTGGCGATTTTTGAGAATAGCGCTGGCCGGTTTTGGCCGTTACGTTGGGTAAAGGGTTAAATGAATAATCTCATTGTTCTGTACATTTTTTGTTCATTGCCATAGCTAATGAACCACTGTAAGGTTTCATAAGCTATGGCTTAGACAAAAATGAAGTACCTAATATCTGAATGGACGTCTGTGGGAATGACAATGATTTGCGACTCGTTCTAAAGAGAGTTAATGGGGAAAATCTAAAACTTGCTGATGCCCGAGAGCCTCAAGGTATATTGTTAATCCAACACGGGTCTCAAAGTTTCCGTTGACAAAAATATCTTTTAAGCGTGTCGAGAACTGCAAGAGGTTCTTCGCGGGCGACGTGCCTGTAGGATTGGTGGCACTACCTCCCTCTCGAACTCTTTTCACGCTACTTTGGTTCTTCGTTGTTGGGTGAACAATTTTAAGGGTAACGGAAATTAGAAAAAAACAAAGAGAACCATCGATCGCCTGTTGCTTACTGTCGATCTTTCAGCGAACTATTTGGGTATAAAAAGGGGTTTGAGTTTATGCCGCAATTGTTAAATGCAAACCGTGTCTCTCATCCGTACTAGAGAAAGACGGCGCAGTATTCACAGAATGATACAATGCACGTGACAGAAGTCATATGCTCTAATAACCAACTTAACTCTCTTCTAAATGTCCTGGGTAATGTAGGAGTGTTTTATCACACCCTCTTACCATTTTCACACGATTAATGTAGTGCGTCAGACGAGGTAAAGCACATTAAGCATAGACACTCCGGGTGTAACCCCAGGTGTGTTCACTTGTATTCCTGCGCGACAAATGGTTCCAAGAAATGCAGAGCCAATCATAACAACGATGGCAAGCACTACGAATCAATTGAAATTTCACATAGCGGTGCATTTTATTTTCAGCAATGTTTCCAATGGTCACTTCACGGGTATTACTGCAACAGTCATGTCGAGGATTCAATGAAAAGTCGCCATGATCATTGACAGTGCCTCGAGTTGGGAGAAGAAGAATGTAATGAAAACACTTCCGGCGACCCCGTTTGATGAATTTTGAACAGTTACTTCAATAACTTTATGTTATGAGATATTTTAAATATTTACGTCATTAGACGGGGGCGGGGAGGGGGGTGGAGGGGGGGGGGGGGGGTTTGGAGGTTGGCACTAAAAGTTTGCAAGACGTGACGTCCTATTTTTTATTCGGCTCCTTTTTACACCCACCCACCCAATACGTGCAAATTTTCTACTACCGTTCCCAGACACCCACCCCCACTCTCCCATTAAAATCCAAAATAAACTTACCCCAATTGACCACGTGGGGCACGATGACGCTGTGTGCTGAGACGTCGAGGTGCATACGTCTTCAGCCAATCTAACCCTGTCTGTGCTGTGTAGTACGCAGTACCGCTGTGTAGTGTGAAGTACAGTCGTGGGTTATGATGTTGAAGAGCTGACAGCTGCTCGTCGTTGCTCGGTGGTTCTCTCCGGGTACTCTGGCTTCCTCCACCTGTAAACCTGTCACCGACACGATATGACCCTGGTTATTAAAGTGTCGTTAAACACCAATAAATAAATATATAAATAAATAAATAAATAAATAAATAAATTAATTAATTAATTAATTAATTAATTAATTAATAACTTGGGTTGAATTTAGTGCATCAGAGAGAATTTTCCCAAAATATTGTCTGCACATTTTCTACATTTCGAACAAGAGACCCACCCCCTACTAACGTGTGACATTTTCCCAGATTAAGCCCAATATTCTCACATATAAAGCCTCCTGATGTTGTATTTATGTTAAGAGTGTGATGTACAACATCATCTTTAAGGTTTGAAACACAAATCATGGTATATATTAGCTGATATATTGATATATTTTTAAAAAATTCAAAAAATTGCACAAGTTGGAAATGCACATTTTTGGCGCACTCAAGAGACCCACCCACCCCCACGTCACGTCTTGCAAATTTTTGGTGCCCCCCCCCCCCCCTCCCTGCATTAGAGACTATTTTTTGCAGCGGCCGCTTTGTCCAGACAACACATTGTGTTTGACAACTTAATTCGATGCCCCATGGGAATCGCTACTTTTACTCGATCGACTCAAGTGTATGTCGTCGGGTTTTGGATGAAGCGATAAATAAAGTATGGACCTTGCCAGAGACTCAAACCAGACCTGTTTACTGAACTCGTTTCCCCGTGGGAACCCCGGGAAGTAAGCAGCACTTGTTTACTGCGGTAAACCAGCTCCGCTTTACTAGTAAAATAGGACCCAGTCACCAATGCTTGGGGTGAAAGTCCTCTAAAATGGGCAACATGTTGATCAACGATTGACTACACTTGACTTCATCTCCATGTTGTGTCACGATTAGCCATGGTGCATAAATATGTGACGTTAACCACCAACAAACTGAACTCGTTTCGTAAATTTAAGTTTAAACTGGAGACTCGTTTGGAATTCGATATGTATGAGCCATCGTTAAACATGGAGAACCTGCTTTTCATTTATTATCTAGTTAAAGGTTAGGAACCTACATTTGGGGTTTTATTGAAAAGTTCGAGTGCCACAATAAAATTATTTTATTTTTAGCATAAGTTCCATACTAATTTAGAAGTAAAAAATGTTTTATTTATCCTTCAACGAAGAGGTCATAACTGGTATTGTCTTGTGCACTACTGTATACAACGAAATGGGCGAGTCTATTTCGTATTTGTGGAGAGAATCAGTGATAATTTAATCCTACAGCCCTATGGGGGCTGTAGGATTAAATTATCAGTGATTTTCCTTTTCCGGTTAATGTATATCGCGTTGTCTACTCATGGCGTTTCAACTTTTCCCGTTTGCAAAACTTTACGAGATGTAATGAGTGTCCATAGGTGTTGTCCTATAAAATTGTACACAATATTTATTTATTTATTTATTTATTTATTTATTTATTTATTTATTTATTTATTTGACGGCCAGGGTCAACTCTTGTTGGGCAGTTTTACAGGTGGAAAGAACCACCGGGTATCAGCGAGCAACTTTCAGACTTCCCAACTTACTAACTTCGTACAAGCAGGGTTAGCATTGGTTTAAGACAAGTGTACCATAGACGTGCAGCACGCCTTAGTACACAGCGTAGGCAATCGGGATTGAGTGCCTTGCCGATGAACACAACGCAGTTACCCCCTGGCGGGGGTCGAACGGTAGGCCTTTCGGTTTAAGTCCAATGCCGAAAGCACTGAGCCAACGCGTTCCCTACAACAACGTTTATTTGCGAACAAATGTTGTGTTCCAAAAATAATCTCACCATCTACCAATTAAGTGTGTTGTGTAAAATGAGGAAAATTGTTGTACGATAAACATTTAACATTGACTGAGATTGACATTTACGTAAGGAACATAACAGTGAAAAATTACGGTAACTCAGATACTCGAGATAGTTGGAGAGCTTGAATGAACAAAAAACAACAAATGAAACTGAGACAGAGAAAAATTATTACAATTATCGATAAATGGGTTGATATTTGCATAAAATGTCATTAACCCTTTACCTAACATGAAAAGAAGACGACACTTGCAAACAAAATTCTTGAATAACTATTTTTTTCATTTTTTGTCTCAAAAACATAGATTATGACCCCTTTTTGGAACGAGCTCGACGAATCGCCCGCATCAGCCCGCGTAATATGCAAATTCAGCAGTTAAAAAAAATACAATTTTTCCAAAAATTTAAAAAAAAACATATCATGTGACCCCTCGTTGGAACGAGCTCGTCGAGCTCGTTCCAACGAGGGGTCACATGATATGGATTTGTTGAAATTTTTGGAAAAATTTGAAAAAAATATATTTAAAATAATAAATTTTGATATCGTCTGCGTTGGGTAAAGGGTTAAACCTACTTTATATTGGTTGCGATTTTATCAAATGACGAGATAATATATGTCCATTTGCAACATTCCTCCCCTTCAGAAAAAATCGAAATCGGTTGGGTTGTGTCCCATGTGCATACATTATGTTCGCTAAGTACCCACGACACAATAATCATTTAATAATATCAAACTCAATCCATGGATTCCCGTCTATTAAAGTTTGATGTTCAGGTTTTAAAAACAAATTTAATACGCGACGCATGACCAACACATCAATGAGAGTAAAGGTAGGTGCTGTACTTGATGTGTTATAAAATCGTCATACCCTGACCATGCATAATTTAGCGAAATATGACACCAGGAATATTACTATACATGGCTTATCAGTCTTCTTCGTTCAATATCGCCGGGTATAATGGATCCACAAAGGCGTATCTCACAGTGGAATGAACGCAGCTGCAAAAAAGTCACAAAATACAAAATAGCTTAATTAAAATTCAAAAACTGTTCTGAGGGATCAAAGAGATGGAGGAAAAAACATCGATACAATAACATCAATTTAGTCGCGTACACGGTCATCTGAGATTGAGTACTCTGTGTCCTGTTTGTTCAACATAATTTATGAAGGTACGAACATATCACAACGAGAAAAATGAACGGGCGTTTGCCATGTTCCCAATGACCGGGCTTGGTCGCCATTGGTGGTATGGGGATTATTAAACATGCTTGCTTGTTGAATACAAATATGCGATATGCTGGCCACGCCTAGGTTCTCAAGGGACCAGAGCTATCATCCCCAAAAAATAAGTTGATATTGACCTGGACACACGATCAAATAAAAAATAAATATGTGGGTTTGTAATTATTATGTGATCGTCTAAATGGGGTCCTAACACTATACCTAAAAACGGCAATTACCTCCAAAACACAGCTGACGACCCATCATTGGAACGAGCTGGTTCAGCTCGTTCCAATGAGGAGGCTTAAGCTGCGTTTGGAAACAAAGAAGACCGTTTTTAGTTATTAATTTTATGCAAACTGACTCCGGAAGTGTTACATGAAGAATAACATTAACTATTCACAAAGTAGAATGAAAAGTACGGATTTACAGACGGATATTTTCTGACTATTTAAATATTGTTGGAATGTTTGCCACTACTCGCTAAAAATCAAAAATAAAACTAAAAGACGGATTTTCCAACCAAAATTGAAACACAGACAGAACCAAACTAAAGTACTGAAACCCTACTGTTGTTGATGTTGAGCTGAAGGGTCAACTCCATCAACAATAGCGTCTTTTGTTTTGTGTGTTTAGCGGATGATGAAGATAAATTGTTATTCCAAGCACATATATCACCTTTCCTCGGGTAATTACCAGTTACACGATAACAGAGAATATAACAGATCGGGAATAAAAAATAAATTACTGGTTTTGAATAGAATTAACATACACAATTAACCCCATGAAACATTATAGATTGACTGGTTCGATCAGAGGAATGGATTTTCAGAGGTTTGGGTCATGTACTACTTTTGGCAAATATACAGTATCTGTCAACTCACACAGACAGTAGAGTCCCTTCAACACCAGGACAAAACATATCGGTTAATCCATTTTGTTATGGACAGGTTTTTGTCGTTAAGCTGTTACAAAGCCTCTTTAGTGGAAGGGACAAGTCAACGTTCGACAACCAGTTAGTATTGTATTGGGTTTTAGCGACACTTTCCACAGCCAGGGACACGGACAGTTCACGGGTGGATGAGGTCGGAAAGAACCACCGAGCAGCATCGAGCAACTGTCAGACTCCCGCACCATCAGGGTTAGCATTGGTGGAAAACAATTGCACCGTCGACGTGCAGTTCACCTCGGTGCACAGCGCCACTGCGCAACCATATAGGCAAGCGTTATTTAAGAGCCTCGTCCAAGGACACAACGCACTTACCCCTAACTATGAACATTTCGGTTTGAAGACCAATGCCGTAACTACTGATCCACCGACCTGCGGCAACCGCGTTGTGTCCTTGGGCAAGACACTTCACCCCGATTGCCTACATGGGGGCACGATGACGCTGTGTACTGAGGCGTACTGCACGTCGATGGTGCGCATGTCTTCAACCAATCTAACCCTGCCTGTGCTGCGGTGCAGAGTTCAAGTTACGACGTTGGAGAGCCGACAGCTGCTCGTCGTTGCTCGGTGGTTCTCTCTGGGTACTCCGGCTTCCTCCACCCGTAAAACTGTCACGGTCACGATTAGCCATTGTGCATAAGTATGTGACCTTGAAACACCAATAAATACCAATAAATACTGATCCACCGCGCTCCCAAACAGTTACTAGTTTGTTACTTTGTTTATTGGGGTTTAACGACACTTTCTACAGCCAGGGCCATATAGTGCAGGTACTATTACAGTTATCTTTAAACATTCAACTGACAGGATAAAACCTTGATTACTGATTAGTCTTCCCATTAGTTCGTTCGTTCGTTGGTTCGTTCGTTCGTTGGTTCGTTCGTTCGTTCGTTCGTTCGTTCGTTCGTTCGTTCGTTCGTTCGTTCGTTCGTTCGTTCGTTCGTTCGTTCGTTCGTTCGTTCGTTCGTTCGTTCGTTCGTTCGTTCGTTCGTTCGGACAATTACAATAATAATTACGGCTGAAGTCCTGGCACCAATTGCCGTTTCTTCTATCATAATGTTTACGGTAATGACAGTTACTGCTCAAAGTTTCATAATATGTAAACTAATAGAGGAGTATTCATTTTCAGTGGAACAGTATTTTTTTTAAAACGAAAGCATTCCACTATTCAATTCCTAGGACCTTTTGCAAGATTGCGTCGTCCATGATGAAAGGTGTCCTGTTTTAGATAACTCAGTGGAGCGCGGTGGATCAGTGGTAGACTGTAGGACTTCCATGCTAGAGGTCCCGAGTTCAATCCCCGCCTGGGACGACCCGCGTTGTGTCCTTGGGCAAGGCACTTTATCCCGGTTGCCAACATGGGGGCGCGATAACGCAGTGTACTAAGGCGTACTGCACGTCGATGGTACATATGTCTTCATCCGCTGTAACTCTGCTTGAGCGGAGCTTGAACAGAGTAAGAGGGTTGAGGAGCTGACAACTGCTCGTCGATGCTCGATGGTTCTCTCCGGGTACTCCGACTTCCTCCACCCGTAAAACTGTCACGGTCACGATTAGCCATTGTGCATACGTCTGTTACCTTAAACACCAATAAATAAATAAATAAATAACTCAGTTTTTAAGGTAAACTAATTAACATATTTAGCCTGCAGCCATTCGGCTGCAGGTTGAATATATTAATTTGTCTACTCTGTTTGACAAACCAACACCATTTTCTTGTAATGAAGTTTCAGCACATCAGCTTTTTCTCAAGATCGAACACAAAAAGTTGGCATTGCAAAATGTAGTCAGATAAAGCATTTTCACCGTAATATTTTACGGTAGAACTACCGGAAACTGGTTTTCAGTCCATTCACCTTGTGTTAAAGGATATAGTTTGCAGTGTGCGTTAGTTTGTTGTTTTGTTCAATTATGCGTTTGCTCGTTCCCACGCTCAACCGTTTCTCGTGTGCTCGTTCGCTCCCTCATTATTAGAGACTGGAAAACCAACCTACCCTCGTAGGCGACAGAAGTATGTGGATGGAGTCCATTTAATAATGGGTCATTAAGTGTGTAACCGACGCAACTTTAGAAACGCAATCCACATCATCCGATATTCATATATCCTCGTCGATTATACGAAATATTATCATCCACTTCAATAAGATGCCCCCTTTTACCACAAACTGGGTCAAAATCAAATTGAATTTTCTGAAGTAAAGAAGCTAATTTAAAACTTTGAAAAAGACATTGTGTGAAGAACAAAATTGATGTTGAAATAGAATCACGAGGCACAAAGCAAGGAGATAACTACATTTTTATATCCTTTCATTTTTTCTCTCACGTGAAATTCAGTCCAATAGTTTTGTCGTCTAAAGTCACAAGAGTTGCTCTTCTTCAGCAATTTCATCGTTGTCTTTTTTATTTGGTATTGTGTTACGGTGTCTTTCAATATCGACAGATATGCAGTAATTTTATTTAACCATGTTCCTAACGTAACACCCAGGAGGCGCGGTGGCGTTGTGGTAACCGTTTCTCGTCAGATCGCCGAAGTAAAGGAACGTCGAGCCTGGTTAGTCCTTGGATGGGTGGCCGTCGATTCGGACTTCCGCGTTGTGTGCTTGGGCAAGGCACTTAACCCCGATTATCCACATGGGGGCACGATGACGTTGTGTACTAAGGCGTACTGCACGTCGATGGTGCGCATGTCTTCAACCAATTTAACCCTGCCTGTGCTGCAGTGCGGAATTACGATGTTGGGACCGTTGCTCGTTGGTTCTCTCCGGTACTCCGACTTCCTCCACCCCTAAAACTGTCACCGACACGATATGACCTTGGCTGTTTAAGTGTCGTTAAACCTTAATAAATAAATAAATAAATAAATAAATAAATAAATAAATAACGTATCATCCAAAGCTAACCAATGCTATTTCCAAAAATAGTCATCGGAACTGAATTAATATTTTACTTTTAATCTCCAATACACAGCTTATCACGTCTCGTTCCAGTGAGGGGTTATGAGCTATGTGGGGGGGGGGGGGGGGGGGGGGCACAAACAGTTTTTTTTATTTATTCAAGACATTTCTGAGCCGAGACCCACTTTTAGGAATTACTGAAAAGCGACTGAGTTGCGACAAATATTTGTGTTTTGGGGGTGTGCTTCTCCCCTGATTAGACGGCAACAGATCCCGTAAACGTAATGGCTAGCGCGTCGGACATCGAATCGACAGGTCGCGCGTTCGAACCTGTTCCGAATCATCTGTGCCGCGTTCTTTGTTAAAACAGTTAATCATAATTTACCGAATGGGGGTATGGCCGAGCAGTGAATTCATGCATACGGTACGCCGGTGATACACTTGCCTATGCGAAATGCTAGCCCTGTTTTTATTGGATTAATTAGGGCGTCAGTTACTCGCCGCTGATTCACTGATTTCCAGAGAGAAAAATAAAGCCAAACAATGAGATGGCAAAAGAAATATTGCTTATGCAATTTTTTGTTACAATTTATTTGAAGGTGTTCCTTAAAGGCAGTCCCCAATAAACTGCGGAGAAACAATTATTAAGAAGCGAGCATTGATGACAATGTCAGTCGCGTCTCTGTTTGCAGCGATGTCACCATCTCCCTTTTTCCAAAATGAAAACATCCATGGAGCACACTGCAAAAAATATAGGTTCTCTTTAGAACCAAAACTGGTTCTAATCTTGTCCCTGAGATGGAACCAGTTCTGTTTAAACAGTATTTATTTCAAATCAAATAAATTTATAAAGATTAACATCAAATATTAACAGAATTAAACATAAATTGAGGGGGGTTCAGTCGTAAGTTTAGAGCATATACGAAGTTATCTCAGATCATTATAAAGCAAAGGAGATATGAACAGTTGGCATATCGAACCAGTTTTGGTTCTATACAGAACCAAAACTGGTTCAATATGCCAACTGTTCATATCTCCTTTGTTTCAAAATGTTTGGCGACTGCGTTGAATAAGCTCCAAGTTTACTGCTGAATCTGCTTCAGTTCATGTAGTATTCTATTAAAATTGAACGCTAATCTTGGTAAATTTATTTGATTTGAAATAAATACTGTTTAACAGAACTGGTTCCATCTCAGGGACAAGATTAGAACCAGTTTTGGTTCTAAAGAGAACCTATATTTTTTGCAGTGCACGTTCATCATCGGCCTAAGAATGGTACGAAAGATTAGAGGAATTTGATATGCTCCAGCATAATACAGTCGGTCGAGGCCACTCTCAAAGATTTCTCTTCTTTTGAGTTTTGTTGACAAGATTAAATGTCTCTTTGCGTTCTTATATGGTTGGAAGAGGGAATGGAGAAGGCAGAGAGGAGAGATAAGAAAAGCAAGAAAACAAAGGGACAGACAAGAAGCTTCCCCAGAAAAGAGTTAGAGTATAACTTCGGCAGTGATGGGAAAGATATGCAGACAGACAGTCACTTGACGCTGCAGCTGTCGCAGGGAAAGTTAAAATACACATTCTGTAATATGAAACGACAGATTTGGTGCAATAGCTTTGGGCGAACACTTCAGTTTACAATCAACCGATAAGGTACACTGTTTGACACGCTCTTGTTAGCATAATAGATTCTTTGAGAAGAATATTTCCGTTCGTTGTACTCAAGTAACAAGAAGCTTGCAAAAAGGCTAATAAAGTATCCGGTGTAAACTGTAATACGTAACCCTCTCCACGTAATGTAAAAAAATACCCCCAATTTCAAACAGAATTTTTTCCAATACAGTTAAAACTAGAAGTCCTGTCATGAGATGCGCACAAATAGCACGTCGATCTGCGCGTTAATCTATGTGTTATGACCATAGTAAGGCTATCAAAGTTTGTACATATGGCCTGTGTAAAGCAATGTTTCAGCCAATGGACCTCCGGGTAACCCGGAGGTCCATTGGCAGAAACATTGCCTGGGTTTGCTATGAGTAACCAGGAGAACCCGCCGTGCTTTAGATGCCATTCGATATGGCAATTGCGCGCAATTCCTACGCGCAATTAAGCATAGATAAGCGCACAGTTCGTGAGAGGACTTCTAGTTTTAACTGTAATGAAACTAGAAATTTAACCAATTCAATCCTGTTTGACATTACTCAATAAGTTCTATCAAACACGATTGATTTGGTTAAATTCCTAGTTGCATTAATGGAAATTCTGCTGCTTGCAATTTAGACTTTTCGACATCCGAGTTCACACAGGGTTAATTCTTTATTTTCTCTTGTTGAAGTATGTGACACAGCGTTTGCAATACCCATTGTTCTTAATGTAGTTCTTCAATTTGTAGTAGTTGTGGGAGTGGTGGTGGTGGAGGTCTGGTGATGGTTACAGTAGTAGTAGTAGTAGTAGTAGAAGTAGTAGTAGCAGCAGTAGTAGTTCATTTGTCTATTGGGGTTTAACTACACTTTTGACAGTAGTAGTAGTAGTAGTAGTAGTAGTAGTAGTAGTAGTAGTATAGTGGTAGTAGTAGTAGTAGTAGTTCATTTGTCTATTGGGGTTTACCTACACTTTTGACAACAGTAGTAGTAGTAGTTTGCTTCCTGGGGTGGGGTAACATCCCTACCCGACACACCAAAGTGTGTGCGCTCTTGTTAAAGCTACGGCTGCAGAAAGTGGAGTAGTAGTAGTAGTAGTAGTAGTAGTAGTAGTAGTAGTAGTAGTAGTAGTAGTAGTAGTAGTAGGAGTAGTAGTAGTAGTAGTAGCTTGCTTCCTGGGGGTGGGGTAACACCCCCACGCGCCCCACCACAGGGATGTACGCTCTTATTAAAGCTATGGCAGCATTAAGTGCTGAGTCGGTGTATGTGTTAAACAGGAAATAAAGGCGAGTGGGAAGTTCGACATAATTTCTTAAACCAGCGGATCACCACCTACGCAATTTCTTCTCATCGGCAATGCCACTTGAAATACCACATCATTAGGTGAAAATTACAAATGAATGCTCAAAATCGCCACGTGTTCAAACTATATTAGCATTGTTACCAATGCAAAAACTGTTCATTCTCGAATAATCCGCAAGATACATAATTTAAATGAAGATTAATTGCGTTCCGTTTATCCCAGGAAGAATGTAGCTGCAATGTCATGCAGACGATAGCAATGTTTTTAAAATAGTTCTCACTAATGCACATTTTAGCATTGAGATAATATGAAGTAAAATGCCTTCTATATTGGCTTATTCGTTTTCTGAGATCCTGACAGAATAAATATTTGTGTTGAAGCAATGGCGTTCCAGTGAGTCAAGGGAGGTAACTCTTATATTTGTTTTCTTACCTGATGTCATATTTTCCACTGAGTATTATTAGTTACACCGTGTCTGATCACGTGGTACGGGTTTTTACCTACGGGTGGCTTCGGGTAGGTAAAAACCCGTACCACGTGATCAGACACGGGGTAACGAATTTATCTATTGACTTTCCGTTTCAGAAGTACAATCTATTTCATGTGTGAACACACACAGCATGAGATCTTTTATCTTCCATTGTTGAGCCGTACAGGTTTCTGTAGAATTTTTGTGCAAAAGAGTTTTTGTGAAAATATGCCGATATGACTAGCATAAAAAAATTATACGGGGTATGGACAATTTGCAGATTTCGGAACGAGGCTTCCACTGGGTATGGGAAATTTGTCAGTGGCTGGGCGGACGTATCGTGGGTTTCAATGAATATGGTCTCATACCACGTATCTATCAACCAATCAAATAAAAAAATTCACTTTAGTCAATAGATAAAAACGTTTACTAAACGAATCGGCCACATCCTCTAAAGCAATTCACAAATTGAGCAGTCAAAAAAAAGTTTTCAAAAAATTTCGACAAAACCCATATCATGTGACCCCTCAATGGAAGAGCTCGTCGAGATTATTCCAATGACGGCTCACATGATATGATGAACGAAAAATTTGAAGAAAAAAAATTAAAATAAAAAATTGTGATGTCGTGTGGGTTGGGTAAAGCCTGGGGCCAACACTAAAAAACTTTTATAATTGTATTTTCTAAAATTGTATTTTATAGTTATGACTTTAAATGGGTTGAAATGAACCATTAGCATTTTCATCAAATATGTGGTAATTTGTCAGTAGGCCAATTACCATATCTTTTAAAATACTAATATAATACCAGTTATATTAACCCTTTACCCAACGTAACGGCCAAAACCGGCCAGCGCTATTCTCAAAAATCGCCAATTAATTTTCAAAATATTTTCATTTTTTGTCTCAAAAACATAGGTTATGACCCCTCGTTGGAACGAGCTCGTCGAGCTCGTTCCAACGAGGGGTCATAACCTATGTTTTTGAGACAAAAAATGAAAAAAATTAGTTATTCAAGAATTTTTTTTGCAAGTGTCGTCTGCTTTTCATGTTAGGTAAAGGGTTAATATGTAGAAAATGCGATCCTAGAAAATACAATTTTAATAGTTCTATAGTATTGGATCCTGGAGGGATAACTTATGGCTGCCAAAATCTAAGAACCGCATTTATGAAACAAATACTCTTTTTGAGTATATCCCATCAGACAATTTCTGTCCATTCGTGCATCCAAAAATCTTTTGCCATCTCCAAATATGAAAAATGACAGAAATTGAGGTATTTGATCTGACGACGATTTTTCTAGGAATTCAGGATGCAAATGTCTACGCACTCAAATACAAAAATAAACTTCAACGCAACACAATCATCTCTTTTTTCTGACATTGCGGTGATGTCAAAATTAACCCTTTACCCAACGCAGATAATATCAAAATGTATTATTTTAAATATAATGTTTTTTTTTAAATTTTCAAAAAAAATCAACCAAACCATATCATGTGACCCCTCATTGGAACGAGCTCGACGAGCTCGTTCCCAAGAGAGGTCACATGATTTAATTTTGTTGAAATGTTTTGAAAAATAATATTTTTGCAGCTGCTGAATTTGCATATTACGCGGGCGGCTGTGGACGATTCGTTGGGTAAAGAGTTAAACAAGATCCTTTTTCTCTTTACCCAATGAAATGGCCATAACTGACCCGCTCCATTCACAACAATCTACATTGGAACTATTATTTTTTTTTAAAAGTTTGCCTAAACATACAGCTTATTACCCCAAATGGAACGAGGTCAAAACCCGTTCCAAAGAGATGTCATATGCTTTTTTTTGGCAATCATTTAACATTTCAAAAGTTGTTCAAGATTTTTTTTCTCCGAGTGTTATTTTGTGTTCATGTTTGGTAAGGGAGAACAGATACAGATAGCAAGTGGTCGCTTCAACAGGTATCACAGGAATTGCATTTTTTACAACTTTCAGTCTAGCACCACCCGGTAGTCAACGGAGGGGTGCACTTGCTTCCACTGCATGTTAATGTCTACCTCCCCTACCACACCTTCGCGTGTGGCGGCCTCCCTGACAAAAACTATTGAAGAAACATGGCTGATAATTTTCGCTATTTGAAGAGATTTACGGGAAAGTTAACGCCACTCAATTTCCTAAGTCTGTCAGTACATTTAACCCTTTACCCAACGTAGAGGACAAAACCGGCCAGCGCTATTATCAAAAATCGCCAATTAATTTTCATTATATTTTCATTTTTTGTCTCAAATACATAGGTTATGACCCCTCTTTGGAACAAGCTCGTCGAGCTCGTTCCAATGAGGGGTCATAACCTATGTTTTTGACACAAAAATGACAAAAATTATTTATTCAAGAATTTTTTTGCAAGTGTCGTCTGCTTTTCATGTTAGGTCAATTAATTTTTATTATATTTTCATTTTTGTCTCAAAAACATTGGTTATGACCCCTCTTTGGAACGAGCTCGTTCCAAGGAGGGGTCATAACCTATGTTTTTTGAGACAAAAATTAGTTACTCAAGAATTTTTTTGCAAGTGTCGTCTGCTTTTCATGTTAGGTAAATTGTTAACACTAAGGGTACGGAAATTTCATATAAACCTTTAACTTCGAACTTTGAACTTTGAACTTTTATTTTAAGCTCGTAATAATTACATTTTGCTTCAACAATAACAAATGATTGTGATGATGGTGTGAATGGTATGGTGAAGTTAATTGTGAGAGTTAATGTAATTATACCTAATGAGAGCCTCTCAATGTTAGATGCTAATTATCCTCCAGATAAAGATAACGAAGCTGTCGTTTTTGGATAAAGATAATGAAACTATGTGTCCTTTTACCTTTACTTAAAAGAAGGATAACTACGTTGTATCAGCTTTTCGGAACATTGCAGTTTAATTAAATTTTGAGCATCTAACATAAATGGGATAAAATAGAATGCTATTATGGGACATGAGATAATTCTCAATTAGTTTGACACATACTATGATCAGTGCAAAAGAATGTAAATTACTTGGATTTAATGACACTTAATAATGGGAATTTTTCAAATTGAAATTTCGAAATGTTAGCGAATTTGTATTAACGATGTGCGCATCATTTCACAAACTTCTAACAATTGTATAAAAATACAGAAGTGTGCTTTCTTAATTTTTTTCCTAATCCGTTTCATCGTTTAACTGTTATTCTCTGTTTTAACCCATTTTAAAATAATCAAACGGCGTTTTCACCATATTCTGATGTTCTGCTACTTTTTGTCTGTTCATTATTTTAACATTTTGCGCATCGTGACATATAATACATACACTAGCCTTTCCCTCAATATTATTTATTTATTTATTTATTTATTTATTTATTTATTTATTTATTTATTTATTGGTGTTTAAGGTCACATATTTTGCTCAATGGCTAATCACGACCACAACATGAGTATCAGCTCAAGACTAGGGGTGAGCGTTAATAAGCCATGTTGCCTATTTTAGAGAGGGTTTGCACCTCCCAAGCATTGGTGACTGGGTCCTATTTTACCAGTAGAACACAGCCTGTTTACCGCAGTGAAGAAGCACTGCTTCACTTCCCGGGGTTCCCGCGGGGAGCATCAATATAAAAGTTCAGGCGGTGAGATTTGCTAATAATTTCTCGGGAAGAATAAAAACTTGTAAATTACTTTAAAAACACATTCGCCAAACAAAGAGCTAAAGTTGACGCTTAGTGCAGGGGTAATACTGATATGTATTCTTAATGACGGATTATCTGTGAACTAATTGCTTTTAATTGACTTGCGATGAAAGCCAAGCTTCCTTTTGTTATTTTTAATAAACGAAAACAACAGACAGCTCTGAGAGCTGTCTGTTGTTTTCGTTTATTAGAAGTAACAAAAGGAAACTCGCTCAACTAACAATTTCAAGGGAAATAACTTTAACGAAAGTCAATTTTCATGACGAGAAAAGTCAGGGGTGCCTATTGAATAGAAAAGAAAAGTATCGGGAAGTCAAAAAAAACTTAAGCTGGTCATTTTAAACGCAGTATTCTGCATTCGTTTTCTCGCCCCAGAGATGAATGTCACATCCAAACTATAAACAAAGCGAAATACTGCAGATTACATGGCCTGGCAGTATGTTTTTATAACATTTTCTTGGATATGCACGCAGATGGGATAATGTTATTTATATATTTCTGAAAAATATAAATGTATCGAATAAAAATAATATATGCGTCCATGGCTATGAAATTCATCTGAATGATTAAATTATTCCTGAGTAATTTGTCAGTAACATTATTGCGCAAGTAGGGGCTGGTTATTTTTTTTTTCAAGAAAATCTTAAAAACAATTGCCAACATTCTGTCAGTCTTACCGAATTATTCTGTTTTGTCCCCCACCAGGAGATGAACGCAGACCCAAGATACAAGCAAACAAGAATCTTTTACATGTTTGAAACGCTTCTCCATTTTACATAACCCGACTAGGTGAATTATAACATTTTCTTGGGCATGGACGCACACAGGTTAATAATATAGGGCTTTCTCGAAAAAAAATATGTATGGAATAAAAAGAGTAATTCCACCCTTGGCTATGAAAGTCAAACTGAGTGATTAATTATTCCCGAATAATTTGACAATAAGATTATTACGCAAGTACGGGCTTGTCACTTTTTTATATATTTCTTGAAAACAGTTGGCATGTGTCAAGGGTTTTTTTCTAACAGAAACTGTGACACGTGTGCACTCCACACGTTTGCAAATATTGTATACAATCTGGAAAAGTTCTCAAGCGGATTACGTTTAATATGGAATGCAAAAAGTGTACATATTTTATTTGTACCGTTGCACTGTGAAGAGAAAGCGAGGGTTGTAAGAGCTCTTCAGTGGGTGAGAGAAGTGAAAATGTGTCATCACTTCTTGAAAAGCTCTTGTAAGAGCTTTTCAAGAAGTGGCGACACATTAGAAGATCATCTGCGGCCAAAGGTGTCACCAGGAAATACCAAACGGGATTACAAATAACTGTATTTCCCGAATCCGGATTTGGCGAGATGGAGGACTGTTCTCAAACAGGGAGTAGACGTCCCAGGCAGAAGGAATGTAGCCCCCACATACCCCCCCCCCCCTCCCCCACCATTAGCGCCTCACCACGCGTGATTCCTACCAACGTATTTGTTTTGATGTAAGCTGTTTATTATTGTTAATGATTTCTCAGGTGCAATGACTATCCTTGCACATTCACAATAAGTGAAATGCAACAAGCGATCGCCTAACAAGGTTTACCTGTGAAACGAGAGAGATAACATCTAGAATGAAATAAGGTGCATGTCATTACAAGCAGTGGTGTCGATTAGATATTTATAAGGTGAAGAGTGCGTCAGCCGATGTTACTCACACCATATCTCTGAGGACATCAAGTTTACTTGTTTTGTCGTTCTGTATAGACCTACAATGAAGTTCGATTTTATCGTTGCAACCAATCTGCGCATTTTCCACTGAACCGATTATCTAAGAAACTGGCCAATGAGATCCGTTTAATTATAATAAACCTCGTAATATAATGCAATGGAATAATTGGAAATATAGATTGCATTTGTGTATTCAATTCCATGCAGTAATGTTTCGCCTACAGTTTTAATTTTTAACCAGTCACCGCTATATTCAGGTTCTACTTTCTTAATATTTGAAAGGAATTCTGATAAATTAGGCCTAAAAAAGTTAAAAATCTGTTTCTCAGGCCATTCCGCATAGCCATTTTGGTTGTCGCATGCTCTCTTTTTATAACCAATGCAAACTTTAAAAAACGAAAATTGAATGGTTTATGTCTGATATTTTACCCAAGTTAATAAAATTGATAAATTTGTCCCTTGAGTGCAACAAGGCTTTGCAATGCTAAAGCATTGCAAAGCCTTCTTGCACTCAAGGGACGAAATACACCACCACCCATGCTATTCTACAGATTATGAGGCCTAAAACATAAAACAAACCAAGAATATGAACTTTTGATGGCAAAGAAATAATTGCAAAAATAAAAAAAAATTAAATAAAAACTGCCCGCCCAAATGCAATTTTACAAACGATGGCCTGAGAAACAGAAAATCCACTTTGTGAGGACTTAATTAATTAATTTTTACCCGTACTGTAACGAATTCTGAGAGATTAATGATAAATATATTTTGTTTTTTTTATTTTAATAAATTTGTAAATCACAGACTATATAAATTTTGTATCAGTTTTTTATCTCTCTCATTTGTTTATATTAAATTTCAGAAAATTCAAATTAAATTTGTTTTTGTTTATTCCCAGATTTCTTTCTGCTACCATTCCATTTACCAAGCTATACCGCGACAAAACATTCATCGATTCTTTCAATCACAGCGCTATCACCAAATCAAGTTGAACCAATCATTTATAGAAGGCCTAATATAACTTTATTCACTTCAGAACTGAACAATACACATGAGGCTTTCGCCTATTTGGGGAGACGTGTAAGTGTACCTGTGGCACAAGCGCCAACGATTTCAAAGCCCTGAAAATCCACCATCCCATACACGAAATAGTCCATTTATACTGAATTGAAGCTGGTCTATACTACAGTAGCCGATGAGACATGTCAAACGTCCCGAGAGTTCTCACAAGGAATCTACCCTAAAATCAGTCACTATGAAAGGGTACTTAACTTCAACCCCGGAATAATATTTACCTTAAAGGCACTATCTTTTATTCTTCAACAAAACCATGCAAATATGGATGTCACTGGTATTGGCTCATTGAGCCAGATATACGTGGTATACAAATAGGTTTAAGCTTCAAGTTGGCGATCTGACTGAATACGTTCGCGTACTTTTAGTGCACATTATATAGAACGTGCAAGATTTAATAATATTGATATAAGTGGTATGTTTCTGCGCGCAAATTATTCTATCATCATTGGTGGATAGAGAGTGTAAATAAGCATTATGTTAGTAGTTTTATTATGGGTGTGCTGCCTAATTTAATGGACTCCCCCACTCCATGAACAAACACTCGGTTACTGTCGCCTATTTCTTAATAATGAATTTTAATTAATAATTCATTTTAATGAGATTCAATTTTCTTGCATTTTCATTTCCAACTGTGAAATTCTATAAAGTTAACAGGATGGGAGGAGGGGGCAGATAATTACGACCAGATCGCGACTGAGTCGCGATCTTGTCAAATTTCTCTGGCCACTTTTGTAATATTATACTTATCTCCCTTTATTTTATTTAAATTCGACAATGCGCCATCGTGTCATTGGAAAACAAAAATCGCCAGAATTCAACATTTCTAACACAACGTCTGTGGAGGTGAGACAAAGTGATTAATTAATTTAAGTTTTTATGTCAATGAGTTGGGAAAAATGAACCAGATATTAGAATTTCAGAGAAGAAAAAATCCAAAACTGTACGCGAGCGTCAGGCCCGTGGTCGCAAATATTATACTTATCTCCCTTTATTATTTAAATTCGAGAATGCACCTTCATGTCATTGAAAAAAAAATCGCCAGAATCCAACATTTCTGACACAACTCCTGTGGAGGGGAGACAATGTAATTTATTTTTTAAAAGTTCATAAAGATAGCGTATGCTAATAGTATATGCATTAAACTTAACGCTGCCAATATTTGAAAAAAATAATCAAAATCAAAGCTTTAGTTGTGTGTTATTTATGCCAAAACATAAAGTCACTAATGTAACTGTATTTTAGTAAGGACTTTTTCTCTTCTTCTTCAAAAATGCCATTTGGTACACCTCTTCATGAAAATAACTATAAACATACCCCATCAATGACTTATCTCGTAATGAAAATCGACTTTCGATAAAGTTATCACCCCCTGAAAACATTTGACGGTTGAGAAAGGTCCAGTTAGGAAGCATACAGTTGTTTAGAATACACCTATGACATCAACAGAAAATAAAGCGAAGTTTAGTTTCCTTTTGTTACTTTTAATAAACGAAAACAACAGACAGCTCTCTGAGCTGTCTGTTGTTTTTCGTTTATTAAACATTACGAAACAAAATTTGTTTTTTTATGGCTAATTAGGTGCGACTAAGTAAATGTCTACTGTGGTCTTTTGTTTAACGAATGTGTTTTTACAGTAATTTGCAAGAGTTTTTATTCTTCCCAGGAAAAAATGAGCAAATCTTATTTTTAAATTTTTGTCCTCACAAAAATAGCTTATGGCACTTCATTGGAACTGGTGTCCCGAGAACTTGGCGTGGGTGGGTGGGTGGGTGGGTGGGGCAACCAGTCTCGGTGTGCATAGGTGAAGGTGGCTCTTACTGGAGGACCATCGAATAATACAGGGGATGAAGACTATTGCCGATTATCTTATCCACGATACAAGGAGAGCTCGAGAGTAGTGTCCCCTCATCTTTAGTGAGAGGGTTCTCCCCCAAGAGTGTGTTTTAGAAAATCTTGGAGTGCAATCTCAAAATGTTCTGAGGGAGTATATGAAACATGTTTGCCAACGAATTATTGTTCTTATTTATGTTGACATTGTGGTCTGACACTTGACTGAAATGTCAACTCATTAAAAGTAATAATTTGATAAAGAAAAAAAATGAGGGTCAAATACAGGGACAGACTGGAGGCGGAACTAAAGTGAAAGTATGTGTGTAGGTAGGAAGCTGACTAATTATTATTTTCAAATTTAGTTTAAACAATATTTATTGGAACAAATTACATTTGGTGTATACAAAATAGAATACTTACACATAACTCAATATGCTACAATGTTACACACCATAACAATATAGAAAATATATTTTAAAGGAGGAATTGGACAGAAAGACTGGAGCTTATTTGGGTCATCTCCCTGTTTTCAAATTTGTTGCCTCGAAGACATTGCTTATAACCCCATAATTTGGAATGAGCTCTTTAAGCCCACCCAAATGTGTGCCATAAGCTTTGTGTTCAAGGCAAAACAAGAAAAACGCCGACGTTTTAGTGCCAAGTTGTATTTTGTTCGGTGTCCATATGAATTCTTTTTGTGTAAAATGAAAGATTTTAGTACCAAATGGAATCTCATCGTAAACGAGAACAAATTAAGTACATATTGCCCCTTGAGTGCAACAATGCGTCATCTGCAATGCTAAAGCATTGCAAATGACGCCCTGTTTCACGCAGAGGACGATGCTTTTTATTTAGTGTTACCTGATTGGTTTTAGTAATTTAGTTGCAAAAAACCCACAAGAGAATGGATATAGATAATAAAAAAGAAAAAAGCTATTATTAACGTTGAAAACATAGTTTCATGATTATTATACATACGTTGCTTAGTCGCTCCAAATAAACCCGAAGGAAATACTTTTTATATATCTTTATCTTCTATTAAGATTATAAAAATGATTAAGAAAGATAAAATATATAAGTAGGGCCCACAAAGTAGATCTTCTGTTTCTCAGGCCATTTTTGTAAAATTGCATGTGCGTTTTTTTTTATTTTTTAATTATTCTGTTCTTTTTATGTTTAGGCTTCACAATCTAGTGAAAAACACGGGTGGTGTTGTATTTTGTCCCTTGAGTGCTACAAGGCTTTGCAATTCTAAAGCATTGAAAAGCCTTGTTGCACCCAAGGGACAAATTTATCAATTTTATTAACTTGGGTAAAATATCAGACATAAAGCATTTAATTTTTATTTTTTGAAGTTTGCATTGATTATAAAGGAGAGCCTGAGGTAGTCAAAAGGATCGTGCGGGAGAGCCTGAGAAAGATATTTTAATATTTTTAGGCCTAACAAAGAAATGTTTTGATAAGAATCAGTTTGAATGGATAAACTGTTAACCCTTTACCCAACGCAGACGATATCAAAATTTATTATTTTAAATATCATTCTTTTTTCATTTTTCAAAAAATTTCAACAAAACCATATCATGTGACAGCTCGTTGGAACGAGCTCGACGAGCTCGTTCCAACGAGGGGTCACATGATATGGTTTTGTTGAAATTTTTTGAAATATAATATTTTTTCAACTGCAGAATTTGCATATTACGCGGGGGGGGGGGGGGGGGTGCGGGCGATTCGTTAGGTAAAGGGTTAACAAACAAAGAACAATGATTGTACCTGGTTGTTATCTAAACATTACGTGACAGGCAGTGATTTAATCGAAAACGAGGCACTGAAATAATAAACAACAAAGTCTTTGAGATCTACCAAAAGTATATTTTTGGTGCCAAACTTTGGTTTCAAATGCAGCATTTTTTGTGCAAAACGAAATATTTTAGTGCATTTGGCATTCGACAACGTGAACACTGCCATGGGGGAGGGGGGGGGGGGGGTGATAGAAAAAATAAAAGGTTGCCATGTCGTCCCCTGAGTTCCAATGTGTTCTATGTGCCAGTAGGCTGCCAGTAGGCACATCCAACACATTGGAACTCAAGGGACGATGTTTCTTTCTGGTTAAAAAATATTAAAAATATCATTCTTCCATTTGGCTATGCCTTTAATTCTGACAACAGACGAATACCATGTTAAATAGTTTTAGATTCGCCTTGGCCCTTGAGGCCTACAGAAAGGATTTCAAAGCGCTCTTCACAATCTACGTGTTCGAATATCAAAGGTGCAAACATCGTTATAAACTGAACGCACCTTGCTGCATTATTTCGAGTGTCAAGTTTCACTCTTTAGAATCGGTGATAATCACCCACGGGATTATGAGTGCATAGAAACTTATAATTGCCAACCACAGCATTGTACGAACATGAGTTTCGGGTTGTTTCCGTTTCAATAAAGGCTTAAAATTTCCATATTTATTAAGTTGCGTAGAGTCTATTAAATTTGAATTAAAGCACCGCGGTGGTAAATGGATCGGAAATGCCGTATTCAACTGGAGCGTTAATTGGAATTAACATTTCCCTTTGATACAATTGTTGGCCGCTAACTTAACCTTTTCTCGGGTGCATAGTTTGCACAAACAAGCAGTAGACCCAGCGTAAACAACTGCCAGTAATTAATAAGTCGAAAAGTATATCATATGATTGCGTTCCGTGACAATTTACTCAAGTCTAACATAAAGAAAATGGATTCGGAAAAGAGCTTTTGAATCAATATACGTGTGAATAAATACGAGAATCGTTCACATAACTTGATCAGAAAAATAGATATCATTACCTGTAGGGCGGGTGTATGTGTGTGTGAAGGGGTGGGGGGGGGGGGGGGATACTGGAGATATCATGACCTTTTCGATTAGTCACAAGTTGCACGCAGCAATCTTTCGTGGTTTATTTTTTATTGAAAATGTCACCCTCTCTCCCGCACCGCGATATTTTGAAACTTTATTTCCTTATAAGAATCGCCATTGAAAGGGCACGGTATTCTGCGCGATAGCATAAAAACATCAGCTACCTATTGTTTGGCCCAGTGGGAGAAAAGTTTCAATGCTAAAGTGTCACAGTGGGGCCCCGAAATTGTTTATATGTAAGTAAATCAGAGAAGAAAAAATGCGTTTTATTTGGTATTATTTTGTGGTGGTGGGGACAGGGGGGGGGGGCTGATAACATTACCACAAATGTGTGCACCCTCAGAGCTCGGCTGCGACCGGGATCGGGTTTAAGTATACCAAAGTATACTAAAGAAGAAAAAAACACCCATGGTATGAGAAATATTCAGGAGGCCCTAGTAGCATCGATGTCTGCCTGACATTGTTTAAAAAATTCTTCTGAAATCTGGGTGCCCCTGGAGCTTGTAGGCCTCTGTAATTACTCCGCCGTCTACGATAGGGTGAGCCACACCTTGCTACTAAAAAACCGTTAAGTAACACTCTATTGGAACAGACTCAAAGAGAATTTCCAAAAGTGTGTCTTAAAACACCATTAAAAGCCCATATTCCATCATTTTTAACAGTTCAGCCCAAGATCCGACATCACCGCTCGGGAAGCTCCATCTAAGAGCGTTTCAGTATATAACGTTAGCTTATGATTTTGTAAGGAAAGAAATACAAACAACGATACTTTCTCGCAAGTGATCATTTTTCGACCGACATAGAATTCACCCTTTGAAACCGAAAGAACGCTTTTCTGAGCCAGGATCGTGATACGATTTGTATTCATAAAGAAGATAGTTGATCAATGAATTTGTATGGTTGACCAATCAATACTTTCAATGTGCAGCCTCAAGACTGGACGTTGAAAGTACTGATTTGTCTTCCCCCAAGGAATGAACATAGACTCTGAACAGGCATGGAGTATACCATCAGGGTACAAAAGATCAAAGAAATTATTATAAGAATACAAAGAAAGGGCCATACGAACGTACCTTGATAAAATCTTCCATGCTGAAGTACTTTTTATCCCCCTGCAATATCTAAATTTCAGGGTGCAAATATTTCCTATAATGAAACTAGAAATTTAACCAATTCAATCTTGTTTGACAGAGCTCAATGAGCTCTGTCAAACAAGATTGAATTGGTTAAATTTCCAGTTGCATTATGGGAATAATGGCTACTTCAAATCTGGATATTTTGACATCAGTGTGTAGGGGTTTAAGGATTGTCCGTCAAGGTCTGCACTTTACGTTAATGTATTTTCTGTTTTAGTACCAACATAGCAGATTGTATTTAACAAGTAATTTCCAGGTCCAACTTCTCTAATTACTTTTTTCAGTTTTTGCACCAGAAACACAGAGGTCGTTGGGTCATAATGAACACCACCACCCCCCCCCCCCCCCAAAAAAAGGAAAAAAACCCAAAACGAAAAATTATAGTTTTTCCAGAAGTGTCGTCTGCTTTATGTGATAGTCAAAGGGTTAATTTATAATAATCAATAAATGTTGATGTAAAAAACTTCACCCCGCGAGTAAGTTTTTATCCATTTAAAGAGTGTGTGTGTGTGGTGGAGGGGGGGGGGGGGGGGTGCAGATTATACGATCAGACAATTTCAGTTTCCCTTTTCAAATAGAATGAACTAATTTGCACCATAAAGCGTGTTTTACTGCGATCAAATCTGACACCAACACTTATCTAATGTATATTATGGGAATCAGCAATAATTTAATACTGCAGTCCTGAAAGCTGAAAAAGTAAATCGTTACATATCATCGCAACAACTCCCGAATAAATTCAAGCAATGAACGAAGCACATACACATGAGCCGACAGTGAAAAAAAATATTGGTCACGCACGTCATGTGGATGCGAAAAAAAGTCTTCATGCAAGAGTAGTTCCCCTTGATACGCCGACTTGCTTCAACGTGAAGACAGCATCATCTGTGGTATTCAAATATGCATTAGAAACAAAATTGCCCGACTGTTACACAATACTTTTGTAAACATGCGATGCTCTCACCTCGTGATTGTGACTCAGTGGTTTAAGTAGATTCTGTGCTAATATTGCCAAAATACACCGCACTCAGCCGACAGTATTCGGATAATGGAAGGGGGTGACCTATGTTTACCGGATCAAAACCTAACTTTTCTCCACGACCCTCACGTGTTCATACCCATGCTCTCCGATGAGCTATTTAGCAGAGGTGGACTAGCCGTATGTTTTACCGGGAAAAGTCCTGGTGGGTCCCCTATTAGGTGGCCCCTGGGGCTCCCAACCATGACACAGCCCAACACCCGTTGGTGCTTGAAATTTCCTGAAAACGCCCAACGGGCGAAATGGATCTGATTGCATAGAATGGAGGTATATTGAAATGTTCTCTCTGTGGACTGGCGGTCCATGGACTGGCGGTCCACAGAGAGAACATTTCGATATACTAGCAGCCTAGTCTGCCATTCATCGTTCAGATGCAAGGAAACGGAGTTGTTTTATTTTGAAAAATCAAAATTTTCTTCCACTGGGCCGAACTGTGGTCGGCCCGATGGGTCCGCACACCCCAACCCCATGTTGATACCATTCTTGCCGAATGAGTGATGAAGACGATACAAAAAAGGCATGGAAATGCCCTATATGTTGTCCCTATATTAACCCTTTACCCAACGAATCGCCCGCATCCGCCCGCGTAATATGCAAATTCAGCAGTTGAAAAAATATTAATTTTCAAAACATTTCAACAAAACCATATCATGTGATCCCTCGTTGGAACGAGCTCGACGAGCTCGTTCCAACGAGGGGTCACATGATATGGTTTTGTTGAATTTATTTTGAAAAATTTGAAAAAATGATATTTAAAATAATAAATTTTGATATCGTCTGCGTTGGGTAAAGGGTTAATAAAATATACACGCGTACATAGGGAGGAGTATTTCTTTTTAGCATTTATATTTCAGCACAGACATTTGTTCTTCACCAACCATTACGGGGAGTGGATTATTCAATACCACAGGGTGGATGTTTGATTCTCCCGAAGTCTACACTTTCTAAAACGAACGAGATTCTCAAACTGACCTCCATGTAATTACATCCGGTGATCCATCAAATAAGAGTTTGTCAAGGCTGTGTGTGTTACTTCTTAGAAAAATGAAAATACGTGGAGACTGGAAATCCACCCTAACCGACTGTTGACCTCAGGTGGTTAGACATCAGCACTCCAGAGGCAGATGTTCCGTTGGGCAGAGAATTGATTTGGTGTGCTAATGTTTTTCTATGGGTGGGAAGGGGGGGGGGGGGGGGGGGTTCTGTACAATCATCACTTTTCATCCATCTCACTCCATACACAATTCCACTTGCAGGAAATCAATGCCACTTCACGATCTCCACGATGTTGCCATCGATGATATGTGACGTTAAGCACAAATAAATATGACTTCACGACTACGTTTAAAAAGATGCATATACTCCTGAGGGAATAATATTCTTTCGTTGAGTACTAAGTAGCAATCGGCAGAAAACCGGGGAGGAGACGGCGGACCATTTCACAATAATTGGTAATAGTTAACCCCTTCAACAATGGTAGCATCTTCCATGGCAGTCATTGGAAGAGTCCATATTCATTATTCGGGGGGTACACCAAACAATATTTTAGCTGCACGTTGAAGATATTCTTTGGTCTACCCTACAAATTTTCTTAGCATCCGTCCTACCTGATGAATCTGGGGACGCGATGGCGTTGCGATAACCGGTTCTCGTCAGATCACCGAAGCTGAGCCACGTCGAGCCCGTTTCGTCCTTGAATAGGTGACCATCTGAGCGATCGATTCGGACTCTCGAGTTGTGTCCTTGGGTAAGGCACTTAACCCCGATTGCCCACATGGGGCGCGATGACGCCGTGTACTAAGGCGTACTGCACATCAATGGTACGCATGTCTTCAACCAATCTAACCATGCTGCTCGTCGTTGCGCGGTGGTTCTCTACGGATACTGGGGGTTTCTCCACCTGTAAGACTGTAACCGACACGACATGACCTTGGCTGTTAAAGTGTCGTTAAACCATAATTAATAAATCTCTCGTGATCAAAGGGTGAATGTAATCATCATGAGAACTTAGCGGCAATGGGAAATCGTCCCGTGATAGTATCAAAGCGCCATCTGAAATGCTTTAACCCTTTACCTAACATGAAAAGCAGACGACACTTTCAAATAAAATTCTTGAATAACTATTATTTTTCATTTTTTGTCCCAAAAACATAGGTTATGACCACCCCTCATTGGAACGAGCTCATCGAGCTCGTTCCAATGAGGGGTGGTCATAACCTATGTTTTTGAGACAAAAAATAATGAAAATTAATTGGCGATTTTTGTGAACAGTCATAACCTATGTTTTTGAGACAAAAAATGAAAACATAATAATTAATTGGCAATTTTGGTGAATAGCGCTGGCCGGTTTTGGCGTTACGATGGGTAAAGGGTTGACCTCGCAGATTGCGTTTTGAAACACTCGAGGGATGAAATATAAATTCAGTTAAGGTGATTGTAGCAAGTGTCGTCATAAGAAATCTAAGAACAATAAGCCACACTTTCTGGACAAACAACATTTTTTGTTGACTGATTCAACTGAAAAAAATCCAAATCGTCATCTGGCCTGGTTCGGATCTCTGTCATTCTCTGGAAATGTTTACGTTTGGCGCCTTTGGGTGAGATCTTGGACTTTCGTTCCTGGGAAAGTTTGACGCACGATGGTAGTTGTGTATGTGATATGAGAGGGGTGGAACTGTAGCGGCAGGGGAGGAAAGAGACAAAACGCGTTTTAAGTATTTTTGTTTCTGAATCAAAACCCCAAATCGTTAACATACCGTCATCTTGAAGTTCGCATGCAATTGAGTAATTTTTTGTACATATTTTAAGTAATTGATGAATTGTTGTTCACGCACAACGTCAATTACTATTTGATTATTGTACGTGTCAGAATAAAAACTGAATCGAACTAAAATAAATAATTTAATTATTTAATTTCACTTAAAAAAATTGGAAATCAATTTAATATGTTCGCTCACGGGTGGAGTTTAGCATCAACAGAATAGCTGAATTGTATTTCCTTCTACAACACCGGTGTATGCAGTCAGGAAATCACAAGTATATACATCTTTCTGGAAGAGCCTTTAGCTCTTCCCACCAATGCACACATATTTATTTTATTTTATTTTATTTTATTTTATTTTATTTTATTTTATTTTATTTTATCTTATTTTATTTTGTTTTATTTTATTTTATTTATTTATTTAATTGCTTTTACTTTATTTATTTATTTATTTATTTATTTTTTACCATAACGTTATTTGTGACTGTTTTTAGTAGAAAATCTATTCTGCCCCAAACTTATTATAATTTCATCAGATTTAAGACGTAACGTGCAAATTGTGTATATACAATGCACCGTGCGTTGAAATCTATACACCGTTAACAGTAAGAGTTGTCTCCCCTTTGTTTATTCATTTATCAAAATGACGATAACAGTTTCACGGTAAACAAGTAAAACATCTGTCAGTTATTACTCACTTCAGTTGCGGTTTCATTATACAGGACAAGTAGTCAGCAAGATATACTGCTTAGACGGTGCGTTTATTCCATATTAGGCCACTAGCAAACCATATAACTAATTATATCGTATCTCATACACACATCTGAAAATTTCTTTGGTTTTAACACGCTACAAACAAGCCGCATAGAAACTAAATACGGTGGGTCAAAATCTATACACAGCTGACACACAAGAGTGGCCTCCCCTTTGTTCATTGATCTTTCAAAATGTCGACAGAAGTCAACCGTTTTATGTTGAACAAGTAAGAATACTAATGTCTGGTTTTCATTTCACCATTGTTCTTCGGTCTTTTAAAATGCCGACAGACGATGACCGCTTCACGTTAGACAAGTAAGATTTATATCATTTAGTATTCAATGCAATTGCTACTTCATTATATGGAAAGAGGTTTCGGTCAAATATAATCTCTACGACGGCTGTTAGTGGCCTATTCTGGTGTATACGATGTCCGTTAATTCCATATGACACCACATAGGTCAACAACGAAACTGTGGAACTAGCAATATCTTACCTCCTACAAGTATCTGGGAATTTCATTGGTTCAAGACGTCACATGCAGATTGCATATAAAACCATATACTGCCTGTCAACATCAATATACGCTGACAGCTATGGGTAATCTCCCCTTTGTTCATTGATTATTCAAAATGGCGGCAGTCGATAAACGCTTCAAGTTGAAAGATTGAGTGTTGGAAGCCCATACTTGGTCTGAAGTGCAGGTTAGGCAACTTAAAAGGCTTCATATTCTGTGGATGTGTGTCATGTTACCTTCGAAATGAAACTGTTTGGTATGTATGAATTTGCCTTGTTACAATTTATGGGAGAGTGCCTGTAGGCACTCTCCCATAAATTGTAACAAGGCAAAGACACGTGAACACATTGTGAGAATTCGCTCATTTAATTTTGATCGCTGTTGTTATTAGTTCTGTGCATCGATGCAGCAGTCGGTAAGATATATTCGTTACACAGTTTGTTGGTGGCCTAATATGGAATATATGGTGTCAGTTAATTTGATATTGGAATATATTTATAGTTTAGAGTTTCGCTCTCGTCCACTATGGAATAAACTGACAGCGTATATACCAAACCAGGCCTCAAAATTCGTTCCGATTTGTGAGAATCAGTTTTGATTCTTGCAAACTCCTGTGCGAGAATCAATTTTCAGTTCTTAATTCAAAATTTGATAGTACTGTTATATTCTTGTTCTTGTGACTACACCCAGTCCATAATTGAGATAAAAAAAACAAACTTCATATTTACATATAGAAATAATTACTGCAGTTTAACCCTAAAGGGCCTATTTCCAATTTTTTGTATAACTTACCCTGTGTTTACTGTAGAACACGTGTTCCAACATACAGATAGGGGTCTTGCTGATAGAAGTTACAGTACCTTGGCAGCGGTTTCTGGTGAAGTCTTGGCCAAGACTTCACTAGACACCACTGCGAAGTCAAAGCGTCATCTTATTAGATGAAGCAATAAAATAAGTAGAATCCTCCAGGTACTTAAGGACACTTTAAGAATCTATGCAGAGAATCAAATGAACATTTTGCGAGAATCAATGTTGATTCTCATTGTTTTCCTTGAAAGAAACATTTGCGAGAATCGATTCTGATTCTGATTCATGAATTTTAAGACCTGCAAATAGGGTCACCAACAAGATTTGTAACGAATAATATAGAGCTTCTCATCTTTCAACCAATATCTATAGTCGTGAGTATACACATTAATTTATAACAAGGATCAACTTTTTCAACCAGGTTTTTCATCCCTGCCTAAATCTGAGGCGGCAGAAAATTTTGAGAGGAGGGCCACAGGGAACCAATCGAACCCTCCTACCGAAGGCACGCCCAGCCCCCCCCCCCCCCCCCCCCCCCACACACACACACACTTTCTTTCCTTAGATACCCGATCACACAGTGATTTTCAAAAATTAAGAGCGAGTAAATGTGTCAATATACAGGCGTTCCTGTAGTTTCCTATTCCCAAAATGTAAAGAAATTTAGTTGCCTCTGACCAATGAGTTCCGATGGAAGTTCTTTCTATTTATTGTTTTTTCGACAAATCCAATCCGAAATTTTCGGGTTGGAAGGTAGAAGTGGAAACAACAGACTGAATCATCCCAGGCCTCGCCATACACCTCTAACAAGAGAGACAAGCGGATACATTACTGATGAACGAATATACGTGACAAGACATGAAAGGACCTCTTCGTCCGATTCGGAAATATAGTATCTCACATATGTAGGAACCTTCAACACTTTCCGTCCAAATCATCAAGACCTTAGAATCCAGGATATGGCGTTTCTGAATATCGGATTGAACCAAGACTCATGTACAGTCAGTGTGGTGCGTCTTGAACATTTGTGCCTATTTCCCTCACCCACAACTCCCCACCTTTATTAAGTTTCCACCACCTCTTGTTTATATCATATGTGATAACTTTTGATTCTATCTACAAAAATATACATGCGTGTATATACCTTGCATGAAAAGAGCTTCTAGCATTTTTCCATCAAAGTATGACCGGGGATACGAAAATTAAACCTCTTTACACTCTGATAAGTTTAATAATAATTTACTGTACCACAGAATACATGTGACGCGAGTCGGTTAACAAACTCTGTGGAATATATCTTTTTTAACAACTGACTATCAGACTAATTTGAACAACAGTTAACCCCGTGCTCACTGATGTCAAAATATCTAAATTTCAGGCAGAAAAGAATTCCCATAATGCAACTAGAAATTTAACCAATTCATTCTCGTTTGACAGGGCTCATTGAGCTCTGTCAAACGAGATTGAATTGGTTAAATTTCTAGGTGCATTATGGGAAAAAACAGCTTCCTGAAATTTTTGTATTTTGACATCAGAGTGAAGGGGGTTAACAAACTTTACATACGTGCAGTGTCCAAACAACAGCACGAGTGAAGAAAATACTAATTAACCGTTAACAGCTTGTTGCATCTTGCTTAATTAAATTATTGAGTTGTTCGGATAGAAATTACTTGAATCATTATTTACTGTTTGTCAACAAGCTAATCAGGTGACGTCAACTCTGTCTCGGCGAAGGCGAAAAAATATTTGTGACTGCACATTTTGTCTTTAACTGGTAGAGTGCAAAATAACGTCTGATCATCACAATTCCTTCACAGGTCTTTGCCGTGTTACAATTTATGGGAGAGTGCCCAGGCACTCTCCCATAAATGGTAACGAGGCAAATCAATAGTGACTAAATAATTTCACGCCAAAGATATTATGAAGCGCTTTCACATAATTTGAAGCCTTCGAGTTGTGATACCTGCAATTTCAGAATAATGTTCAAATATGGGCTTCTGGCTATCAACCACTTGATGTAGTAAGAACCATGATGTTCATTATTATATAATATTTATTATTTATTTATTGGGGTTTAATGACACTTTTGACAGCCAGAGTCAACTTGTGTCGGACAGTGTTACAGGGGGGTGAATCCGGAGTACCCGGAGAGAGCCACAGAGCAAAGGCGAGCAACTGTCAGACTCACCAACGTACTAACTCCGCGCAGGCAGGGTTAGCATTGGTTGAAGAAAAGTGCACCACCGACGTTTAGTACGCCTTAGTGCACAGTGACACCATGACTCCACGTGGGCAATCGGGACGAAGAGCCTTGCCCAAGGACACAACGCAGTTACCCCTGGCGGGGATCGAACCGTGGACCTCTCGATTTGAAGTTCAATGCCGTAACCACTGAGCCACCGCGCTCCCATAATATAATATAACATAATATAATATAACATAATATAATATAATATAATATAATATAATATAATATAATATAATATAATATAATATAATATAATATTACATACCTTGAAGTGATGGAATAAACTATATACGCTAGTTTGTTCCAGACTGTGTCGTTAATGATTTTTCTTTGGGGAATTGGGGAAGTAGCTCTTTCCAACAATTTTTAATTAATGTGTATCGATTAGTCTAGAGAGCTGTCTGTTGTTTTCGTTTATTAGAAGGAACAAAAGGAAACTCGCACCTCTAATGATTTCAAGGGAGACAACTTTATCTAAAGTCAATTTTCATGATCAGTCAGGGTGATTCCATGAGTTCAATGTTCCTATATGCATGCACAACAGGAAGGGAACTGTGAGTGGGAACAAGTGGAGAAACTAGCAAGGAAAACTCCGATAGTCGGGGAAGGCGAATGCACCACATTCGCCATGAACATTCTGCTACAGCAGAAAGAGGTGATCAAGTGTGAGGTCAGTGTGTCGGGTCAGATTTTGCTACACAATCGACCAAGGACCAAATTGTTCAGCGCCAACAGAGAATTCACTTTTTAAATTGCGTTGTTTACTCATTTTTGCAACCAAAATGCAGTCTATGAGCATCACATTTGAACAAGCCCATCCCCCAAGAGGGGGTCATAAGCTATGATTTATAAGCAAACAATAAAATTAACCACTAATTCAAGAGAAAATGTCATGAGTGTCGTCTGCTAGTCGAGTTTAGTAATGGGTTAATTTAAACATTTGTGAGTTGGGGTGGGGATTTATGTAACAAGTGCTGTGGTTTGGATAAAGTCCAGCAAAAAAAATCGTTCGCTTTTCAGTTGGTGATATGTAATATCCACGTATTTTGCTGATCTAGGTGTATCGTCTGCACTGTGTACACGCAAACTTCAACGCCAAGGAAAGGATACAAAATAAACAAACACAAGCACTTTGATTACTGGTATCTTGTCCAAGTCAGGTAAAAAGCGACCAACAGGGAGACGTAGACAGATGATGAATTTTAAACACAGACAAATTAAACACTCATCAAAGATAGTGCTACGTGAGTTGGTAATCTTTTAAAAGACTAACCAAATCTTCTGTCGTTTTAGAATTTACTGTAAACAAGGTGAAAATAGACCTTGAAAAATTAACTCTTCCTTTCTTACGGCAAAAACTACGACTTTTATTTGGAGCGGTTATAACGACACAGATTAACCCTTTACCCAACGTTACGGCCAAAACCGGCCAGCGATATTTTTAAAAATCTCCAATTAATTTTCATTATTTTTTTATTCTTTGTCTCAAAAACATAGGTTATGACCCCTCGTTGGAACGAGCTCGTCGAGCTCGTTCCAACGAGGGGTCATAACCTATGTTCTTGAGACAAAAAAAAAAAAAAAAAAATAGTTATTCAAGATTTTTTTTGCAATTGTCGTCTGCTTTTCAGGTTAGGTAAAGGGTTAAAAAGGGAAGCAGTGAGGAGATTTGTTGTTTACTGTTCAAGGGCACATTCAGCATATATGGCTATACGATGACCACAGCACAGGCTTAGAGTCCATTGTTTACATTTACGTTGTCCATATTAGCAGGCGCGTACTTTGGGAGTTGCTTGTCGTATCCTGTTGCACTACTAATATCTTGACTGAACACATGGCACACTTCAGCTTTTTTCAAACAACGTTTCTCCCGTCCAAGCTTATCATTAGCTCCGCGGAAAACTAGTGGTGGCGCCAGTACTTCCAAGACAAGAGGGGGGGGGGTACTCCCTGTCACAGAGGCTAGGGAATTCCCCGATAAGCACAAAATAAAAGAGGCAGTTTTCCCGACGGGGATGTGGGACGAATCTTCCCCGATGCAGAGGCTATACCCCCCTCCCTCCCCCGCGCCGGACCAGAACCCTCCCCCCCCCCCCTGCAGAAAACACAGAAGAAAGATACTGCAGCTTTCTGTGATTCACTTTTCATCATTTGTACCAAAAATTTGTTATTATCTCTCTCAAACTTACTTCGTTCTGCAAAAATGGAAGTTTTTTTTCTTAATTTTCTTTCTCTTGTTAAAGGAATTTCGAATTTCGAAAAACGGCTTCCTGGCAAAGGGTTGTCTGTAAATGATTAGGTAACATTTTTTCAGTGTGTCTAAGTTTTTAATTTGGATATATACTGTTCTGGCTGCGATGAAACTATAGGCATTTTTTTTATTACAGTGTAAATGTCGCTTTTGGCGCCTTGTTCATATTTGTATTATATTAAAAATATTTGTTATACACTCACACACAGTGGCGTTGTTTCAATATGGATACGGTATTTTTTCACCCAAAACGTTTCGAAGAAGCCAGTTTGTAAGTTGGAGAACACAACAGATACGCTCCACTAATCGTTGGTTCTTTCTGAGTGCATTGGCTCCCTCCACCCATAACTGACCAGGGCTCTGATTGTTGAAAGAGTAGCTAAATAAATAAATAAATAAATAAATAAATAAATAAATAAATAAATAAATAAATAAATAAATAAATAAATAAAGGAGGTATGTAAATGGTTTTGTGTTGGAAAATTATATTCAATTAACAGGGTTATTCAGTTAATATGTATCCAATTAAGTGGGCTCCACTGTATATACATATTTCTTTAAGAACCGTTAGCTCTTCCCACCAATGAACATTTATTTATTTATTTATTTATTTATTTATTTATTTATTTATTTATTTATTTATTTATTTATTTATTTATTTATTTATTTATTTGTGACTGGTTTTAGAACAAAATCTATTCTGCCCCAAACTTATAAGAGTTATTCAGTTAAGAGATATCCAATTAAGTATGCTCCACGGTATAAGTTTCAACAGAATGTAATTTTAATGAAACTGAAAATAATCCTTTAAGTCTATGACTGTACATATATTTCTAAATATTCAAATATTAAATATAAAGATAAACATTGTGTGTTATCATTAATATTCACATTTTATAATACGCATCGATTAATGTGAATTAAAATTTATTCAAATTGTAATCGTTTTCCAATCATCAAGAAAAACACCATTATGGATGTTTTTTCCTGAAGAGACAATTCCCCACTGTTTGAGATGTTGGTAAACAAGAGGTTTTTATCAATATGCTTTTTGATCATATAAATAACACCCATAATCTATTTAAGGAATATACATGGTCTATTTTGAAAATTAGCATGTTCACTCATAAAGGAAACACACGTTCACCTTATATGCAGCAGGTTGATGAATAATGTTACCAAACGCGGATTTAGGCAATCGTATCCGATTATGTATGCACATAGGTGTACACATTTTCGGGTGAGGGAAAGTTTAATCTCGAGCAAAGAGTTAGTCGGAAGACAGTTTGTTTAACTTTCACGATGGCCTATTCATATTAATAACAATAGCAGGTAGTCCATCAGAACCTAGGTGACGTGTTTAACCCTTACCCAACGTAACGACCAAAACCAGCCAGCGCTATTTACAAAAATCATTCAATTTCCATTATTTTTTTCATTTTTGTCTCAAAAACATAGGTTATGCACCCTCATTGGAACGAGCTCATAGAGCTCGTTCCAATGAGGGATCATAAACTATGTAACTGATGAAAAAAATTAATTTTGTTTGCAATTGTCGCCTGCCTTTCGTGTTAGGTAAAGGTTAAAGAGATCCATGTTTCCAAAACTCCGGAAGTAGCCGAGACACCCTCTGTGACTCGGGTCTTGAACAACACATATCCGACGGAAATTAACGATGCTTTGCCAGCCTCATTTATATTGGAATATTTATGGTGACGTTCCATCCCACCACAAATATTGTTTATCGTTTTTTCACGACACTTCCGAGAGACAGGGTCACCTCGTGCCGGGCATGTTTACGAGTGGACGAAGCCGGAGTACCCGGAGAGAGCCACAGAGCAGTGGCGAGCAACTTTGCACTCCCCAGCGTCCTAACACCGCACAAGCAGGGTTAGTATCGGCTGAAGACAAGTGCACCATCTGCGTGCAGTACACATTAGCATACAAAGTCACCGTGCCCCCTACCCATCACCCCCCCCCCCCAATCGCGTGGGCAATGGGGATTAAGTGCCTTGCGCAAAGACACAACGCAGCTACCCCTGGTGGGTATCAAAGCGTAGACCTTTCGGTTTGAAGTCCAATGCCGTAACCACCGAGTCATCGGGCTCCATAACCACCATCACAAATATATCTTTACCACCCTATATATGCGGTGGACAGTAACAACACAGGGGTGTAGCCCAGATTTTTTAGGGTGAATAATAATTTGGGTTTAATGGGCCATGGATGGCCGAAGGCCACCTGCGACTGTCGCAGGCAAAGGCCGAGGAGGCGGGACCAAAGGATCCACCGAGTAAATGTTTTGAACTATCAAGCCTATGAAAAAATTATATTACGGCATTTGTGTCCAGGTTTAATATTTACCACGAATAGACCTTTTAGAATTTTTTTTTTTTTTTTTGGGGGGGGGGGGGAGGGAGGGAGGTCACATCACATTACCCCTATCACCACTCACCCTCTCACATACTCACAGCATCCCACCCTATGACTACACCCTTGTAATCTCTTGACATGTCGTTCTTTTGTTTTTAAGGGGAAAAAACGATAAATTATTCGAGTTCCTTTGTGAATGTGTATCAGACTGTTGCTATTTATCTGCACGCTCAGGAAAGCAGTATAAACGACCAAACCTTACCAGAAACGAACAAAATCAACATTTTAGAGATCATTAAGCATGTAAAAGCAATTAAAATAAAAGAAAGAAAGAATCAAATATTTTTAGCTTCATAAATTCATTTATAAATTTAAAACATGTAAGAAAACTCCCAGTCTACGACGCATAAAAACGTGAATAAATCAAGAAAATGAAAATAAATATATGTATATATATTTACAAATCAGAAGAATTACTCGTTGTCTCATTATAAACACTAAAATAATATTCAGATTTCATTGTGGATTTATGTTATATTACCATTTCCAGCTTTACTCTAGTTTATTTATTTATTTATTTATTTATTTATTTATTTATTTATTATAAACACTAAAATAATATGCAGATTTCATTGTGGATTTATGTTATATTACCATTTCCAGCTTTACTTCAATCTATTTATTTATTTATTTATTTATTTATTTATTTATTTATTTATTTATTTATTTATTTATTTATTTGTGTGGGGAATATTTTTTTTTACTTATTCTTTCTTCTCCCGATTTGTTGTTTTTCGTTTGCTTGTGTTTCATTGAGTGAATTTTACCATTTTTCTGCAATATTTTTTTTCAGTTTACTTTGATTGTGGTTTCCAGTAGTTCACTATTTGTGTTTGTGTGGTATTTTCCAACATCCGTGCAACTTCTTCAAGAGAGCCAAACCAAAAAATAATTTAAAAAACCACAAAACAATAATAGTCTGTGAAAAATAGTATCCTGCAATAGTTCGTGTATTTTACCTCAAGCGAACACAAGTTGATGACTGTTTGAAAACAAAACGTTTCTAACCCTTCATCTGACGGGAAGAGAGGCGACACTTGTAAACAACATTCTTGAACAACTAATTTTTTTTTTCATTTTTTGTCTCAAAAGCATACAGATTATGACCCCTCATTGGAACGAGCTCGACGAGCTCGTTCCAATGAGGGGTCATAACCTATGTTTGTGAGACAAAAAAATTTAAAAAATAATGAAAATTAATTGGCGATTTTTGTGAATAGCGCTGGCCGGTTCTGACCATTACTTTAGGTAAAGGGTTAAAAAGATTTTGTTTTCCAAAACACAGCTCAAGAAGAATCATTGGACCGTACTCATCGAGCTCATTCCAATGATGGATCACAATCGCTGTATCAGAAGAAAAAAAATTCGAACTAAAATTTTTTTTTTGTATTTTCGGGCGTGTTCCTCGAATTTGATGCATATGAGGGTTAAAAAAGAGAAATGAGTTCGTTTAAATGAACGGGATCGAAATGCTGCAAAGTAGGTGGGCAGTTTTCTCGTATCTTTTTCAAAACAAACTAAATTCAAATCTTTTTAAACCTTAAATTAGTATTAATTGCATGCTGGTCAAACATCAATCGCGGTTAATGTTTCAGTTTATTAGAAATCGAAGCTTTTAAAGCCGAGAAGATTTCCGCTGCAAAGTTTTCAAAAGACATTTGTATTGCCACGATCTGATGTGTTTACACGTTTTGTCATCAACGTTGTTTGTCAGGTCACGACACTTGAGGTTGTTTATCTTCGTTTATCTTATCCCTATAATGTTCACTTGCCACTTAATTTTCATCAAACACAAATCATTACAGAAAACACCTTGTTCGTGCAGCAAGCAATTAGGCCAGACAATGTTTTTCGTGGTTCTCCACCTCTGATCCCCATTACCACCAATTTCATGTGGACGATAATCTAGAATTTTAAAGAATAAAACATAATAGATGGCATATTCATAACAGATATTTAAAGTCAACGTTCGGGTAATAAAATTTAATTTTATTGCTCTGTTGCTCGTTTGAGATCACATTGGGGTATTTGGATGTGTAACATTTTTCCGTTGTTTATATTTAAACTCAAAGCGTGTCTCTCATTTTTGCATAATCAATCTTTTCGGTAAGATTGAAAAATCACGGCACTTACATCTCAATAAACACGTCAGTTTTTAATAATACTTTTATATCGTTTACATTTCACATCCATCAAACAGAGACAGCCCCAAAGTGCAGAAATAGTGAACTTGGGCTGTTTCCTGGATGAGAATCTTACTTGCGACAGACTTGTCAATCATATCTGCCGCACGGCTTTTTTCCACCTGAGAAATATCATCAAGATAAAGGCAACTATTGATAGGAAAACTGCAGAACAACTCATCCATGCATTTGTCACCAGTCGACTCGACTACTGTAAATCTTTGATGTGTGGGTGCAAAAATTCACTTATTGACAAAGTCCAATATATTCAGAATTGTGCTGCCAGGATCCTCATTCAAAATCGTAAGTTCTGCCAAATCTGTCCGGCCCTCAAAACCCTTCATTCATAAAATATAAAATACTACTTATTACATACAAATGTATTAACGGCCTGGCTCCGGAATATTTATCTATACTTGTTAAGGCCTATACTCCAGTTAGGGATCTCCGCTCCTCTGAATCCTATAATTTGGTGATACCAAAGTCTAAACTTGCAACAGCAGGTGACAGAGCTTTCATATGCGCCGCATCGACTCTCTGGAACTCCACCCCAGCGCATCTGAAATCTCCATTGACCATACATCAATTTAAGTCCGGTCTCTAGCGAAACAGGCCTTTATCTGTTGATTTTTTAATCCCTGGCCATTACCCATAGTCTTATGAGCGTGCGCGTGCGTGTAAAAAATAATTGCATCCATTTAATTATGCCGAGCATCTGATAAATAAGAACCAAAAACAACCATGTTCATGTCACCATGTATTTCCCAGTTTGTTTTGGGCGTAAAATGACTATTCCCGATACGGAGTGAAAGACCCAAGCTGCAGAGTTTGGAATCATTCGCTGAGTTCGACCAGTGTAGAGACTGCAACGTTTGTAGATAGCTTTCGCTAATGCGGGCGAGGCTTGGGTGGGGTGGTATTCGTTCAGACCATAAAATGCCCAACAAATACAATAGAATTGCAAAGCATCGCCGCGTGCCACATGTGGCATTCGGCAATTCTATGCAATTCTAGTTCGTGTGGGAAATTTATGATCTCAGACCCTCCCCACACATTGAGAAGGAGCGTCACCTTAAATACATTTTTATGAACACATGATATTAAAAAGATTTTGTCTTCTTGATTTTAACAAAAATCCCCAGATTTAATTTAAATTTCCGACAGAATCCTTTTTGAGGGGAGAATGTGCCCTCCCCACCCTCCCAAACCAATAACCGCTCTACCAAAATAACCGCTATGGCGGTCATTTCGTGTCATCTCCGACAATAGACCAAGAAGAGATCTAAAACATACGGGACTTTGTTGAATAGGGCCCAGTACTATAAAACTTTTCTAATTGTATTTTCTTAAATTGTATTTTCTATTTATTGATAGAACTAACGAAAATGAATCATTAACATTTTAAAAGATATGACAATTTGCCAACTGGCAATTGCCATACTTTGAAAATGTTGATAGTTCATTTCAACCCATTTAAAGTCCTAACCAGAAAATACAATTCTAGGAAATACAATTGTAAAAGTTTGATAGAGTTGGGCCCTGAAGAGACAAATTTAATGATTATCCACCTCGGATATAAGATTTCTTCATTTCTAAACATATATTGAATAAATGAGGTCTGTGCATAGAAATTCAAGAGTAATTATGCAACGAGTGTCTCCATCAATCAACAAACAAACAGCCAAGACTTCATATTTCAGTTTGTGATTGAGTGAAACAGATTCCCGTCTCTGCGTCTGTGACGTACATGTCATGAAGAAATCGCATTGTGGATCCGAGATTCTGGCGGCAGAAACTGGAAGAAACCGTAATTTAAGTTTCCACCGATAGGAGGTGAAGCCTGACCTTTTGTTATTTGGTCTTTCTGTCGATGGAATTGGACACCGATAAAATTGTGATTGTATGTGGTGTTTGTCACCTGTTGGAACTGGAATTACATTTTCTAGCAGTAGAAAGAATGATCAGCTATTTAAAACATTTAACACCACCTCACCTAAAATTTCAGTTTCTGCCTTAAAATCTCAGGTCATTCAAGAAGAAAATAGAATTCAATGACCCGCTTACAACTGAAATTCCAGTTTTAACTTGTAAAATCTGGAATATACAAATAGATTCTATCAGATGTAAAAATGATTTACACGTAAATGCGTGGAAATAAAAAAAAATGATGGCAAACACTTATTAATAACCTTATAAGGGCTACACTTGAGACAAAAGCAAATGGTAAAAATATATTTAATTAATTAGTTTCTGAGTTGGCAGCTAATACTTGACCTGAAACCACAGACAGGGAAATTTCACCTTTAATGAGAAAATTCCTCCATGGATGTGCACGGTTTAAAATACATTTAAAAGACTGATATCCGGTACTGCTTCCGTAAAACGTTACAGTAAAACACGGTATTTTACCAATGACGACATTTTCTGTTCGACCTTGGAGCAGTATTTAGGAAGTGATGTATGATTTAGCCATACACAACCAGAATATTAGTCAAATCGTCCCCTGAGTTCCAATGTGTTCTGTGTGCCAGTAGGCACATAGAATACATCGGAACTCAGGGGACGAAATAGTCATGACGATCAGGCCAAATTAATTGTTTTAACTTGCAGCAGTATGGCAGTAGTATAGTAGTCGTATGGTAACCTATGGTAGTCATATGATAGTGATATAGTGGCCATATGATAGTGATATAGTGGCCATATGGTAGTCATATGGGAACCGTATGGCAGCCGTATGATAGCCGTATCGTAGTCGTAGCCCTATGATAGCCTCATGCTGGTCGTATAGTGGCCGACTCATTCATTCATTCATTCATTCATTCATTCATTCATTCATTCATTCATTCATTCATTCATTCATTCATTCATTCATTCATTCATTCATTCATTCATTCATTCATTCATTCATTCATTCATTCGGTTTAACAACACTTCCAACAACCTCAGGTATAGCATGTCAGATACGTTTATGGGTGGGGGCCTTGTAGCCTGATAGTACAATCCGAGCAGCGGCAAAAAACTGCCGGATTTTCAAAATGACTAACCGGGCACAAGCAGGGTTAGCATATAATTTGAAGGCTTGTGTACAACTGACGTGCAGTACGTGTTAACATACTGAGCTACCATGTCTTCACTTGGGCAATCGAGAATAAATTGTGCACTCTGTAAAATATTACCATTAAAATTACGGTAGAAGTTCTGGCAACCAGTTTCCGTTACTTGTTCTGTAAATTTTACGGTTATTTATTTATTTATTTATTTATTTATTTATTTATTTATTTATTTATTTATTTATTTATTTAGGTTTAACGACACTTTCGACAGTCGGGGCCACCTCGTGTCGGGCAATGTTACGGGTGGAGGAAGCCGGAAGATCTGCCGAAAACCACCGAACAGCGGCGAGCAACTATCAGACTCTCGAACGTAGTAACTCCGTTCAAGCAGGGCAGCATTGGTTGAAGGCAAGTACACCATCAACATGCAGTACGTCTTAGTACACAGCGCTACCGTTCCCATATACGTGGGGAATCGGGATTAAGTGCCTTTCCAAGGGAACAACGCAGTTACTGCTGGTCAGGATCGAGCCGGGGTCCTTTCGGTTTGAGGTCCAAAGCCCTAACCACTGAGCCAGCGTGCTCCCAGATAATGACTTAACGCTACTGCTTCAAGTTTCATCACATAAAAACTTAGAGGCGTATACTCACGTACACTGAAGCAAGGTTTTACTCACAACGAATGCTTTCAACTCTTAAAGTTGTGTTTTTGCTACATCGCACATGTCGAATGTTGTCTTGTTTTGGAAGAGTCAGATATTAAAGTGGACCAATTAATATATTTAACCTGCAGCCGTTCGGCTGCAGGTTAACCCTTTACCTAACATGAAAAGCAGACGAAACTTGCAAAAAAAAAAAATCTTGAATAACTCATTTTTTTCATTTTTGTCTCAAAAACATAGTTATGACCCCCCGTTGGAACGAGCTCGTTCCAACGAGGGGGTCATAACCGATGTTTTCGAGACAAAAAAAATGAAAAAATAAGGAAAATTAATTGGCGATTTTTGAGAATAGCGCTGGCCGCTTTTGGCCGCTTTTGGCCGTTACGTTGGGTAAAGGGTAAAAAAATATTATATTAATGGGTCTACTCTATATGACAAATCAACAACCTTCTGGTGTGATGAAGAGAAACCAAATATCAATTTCACGGTTTTCAAACTAGATCGAACAAGAACAAGGTGCAACGCCACCGGTAACCCCCCCCCCCCCCCCCTCCCCACCGAGAAGTGGTTCACTAACCAGAAACCATAAAAATTTAAATTTTCTAAGTCGAAAAAGGCCCATAACTCTGGAAAAAAAAATGTTTGACAAAACCCGTTTCTTGTGAATATCTTTCCCTCGATGATTGTCCATCAGCATTCCAAATATCATTCAAATTCGACATGCAAAGACCGAGATACAGGGGACTAAAGTTGTTACGGAAGGACGAGCGGAAGAACGGAGGAACCCCATTGCTAGATCCCCGCAAACTTCGTTTTGGCGGGGGATAATAAAAAGGTCGACATTGCCAAAAGAAGCTTAATACGGAATTTTCACCCTAATATTTTACGGTAAAAATATCGGCAACTGGTGGCCAGTATTTTACGTATTTTTAACATTAATGTTTTACAGTGCAAATACACACCACAGATGATGCTGGTCAGGGTCGAACTTACGGCCGCTCGATCTGAAGTCCAGTGCTCTAACCCATGAACCACCGTAATCTTCTATAAATTTATATTTCGTTGGATAACACTTGAAGCGTTAACAGTTGTTACCATAAAATACACGGCGATAGGACCGGAAGCCGGCTTTAAGCCTTTTTACAGCATTTTGAACTGTAATTTTTTCTGTGTTCCGACAAAAACTGGAATTATAGTAGTATATTCTAGTGGAGATAAAAAAAATGTCATTGTTCACCAGCAGAATCTGCAGTTTTTCCAGTAGAAACTAAAATTCCAATTTCGACCTGTACAGAGTCTCCGCTGCGGATCTCTAATCATTTACTTAACGAATCGACCGCATCCGGCCGCGTAATTTAGAAATAGACCAATTAAAAAAGAATTATCTTTCAAAGAATTTCAACAAAACCATATCATGTGAACCCCCATTGGAACGAGCTCGTTCCAATGAAGGTTCTCCTGATATGATTCTGTTAATATGTTTTGAACAATTAAAAAAAATTAGTTCAAATAACACATTTTTATATTGTGTGCGCTGGTTAAAAGGTGAATCCCTTATCTAACACATTAGAACGACACTTGGCAATAATTTCTTGAATAACTAAACATTCAGTATCTCTTATTCTTACATACAGGTAATAACACTTTTAGAATAAAATAACGGTTATAGAACTCGCACAGACTCTTCAGTCATTTCACCACTAGCGTTGGCGCGTGTGTGTGTGTGGGTGGATGGGAGGGTGGGGGGGGGGGGGGGGGGGGTAACCGGGCAACTGTACCTGGATTTTTGATGTTTTAAAAAATTGTAGGTTGACCTATCGACAAATCTGAGCGGAAAGTCGTGGGAAGGCTTTTTGTACGGGCCATCGACGTTGTGGAGGTGGTAGGAGTACGTAGTTGCATTATTGATCAGGTTCCATTCATATAAAAAAACACACACACTTGTTCCAGTTTGTTGGTTTTTCACCGGTCTTTCCTGCATCGCGGTGGTCTCGATTATCTTTGGAAAGAAATGCCCAATCAACACAGAAATCCAGGTAATAAATTACCCAGATTGTAAGGAAATAATTGAGCAAAGAGCGCCGAAGGAACCGTTCTACACATTGCCCGGGGCCCGTCCTCGCTCTCGACGGTCCTGCATTTCACCATAGCTTTAACCCTTTACCCAACGTAACGCCAAAAACCGACCAGCGCTATTCTCAAAAATCGCCAAATAATTTTCATTATTTTTTCATTTTTCTTGTCTCAAACACATAGGTTATGACCCCTCGTTGGAACGAGCTCGTCGAGCTCGTTCCAACGAGGGATCATAACCTATGTTTTTGAGACAAAAAATGAAAAAAATAGTTATTGAAGAATTTCTTTTGCAAGTGTCGCCTGCTTTTCATGTTAAGTAAAGGGTTAATGGTGATTTTTACAGTGTCTTCGTCACGACTTCAAAGTATCAGCCAATCAATATATGGAGACTAAGGCCTGGTCATATTAAGAAATAGCCACAGAATAACCTGTTCAGCACGGGTTTGGGTTGGACTCGCTTTTCCTAAAACAAGAGGCCCAAAGGGGCCTTAATCGCTCACCTGACAAAGTGGTTCAATGATGTATTTTGCTTCGCATTCAGTTAGTCATGATTCATCAACACTACAGAGGAATGAAGTCACGAAATTAATCATAACTGTGGTGTCCATGTCAGGTGATTATAATCATAGGTCTTCCTGACTGCTTCCAATTTTATCTGTGGTAGCCAAGCACTGCCAATCTCCAAGGGTTGTTATCTCATTGCAGTTTGAAAGGCAAATTTTAGGGAAATAACACTAAGGAATGGATTTGAACAACCATCAACTTAATCTGCCCCCCCCCCCCCCACCCTGAGAGAGCCCAAATATTAAGCCAGGGATTCGAATTGAACAAACATGAATCTGATCCCCCTAGAGATGTTATATACCAAATGTGCAAGGATACTGACTGGTGGATCTGAAGAAGAAGATTTTTAAGGCATTTTCCTCATATTGCATTAAGTTACACTTTAGGCTCCAAAAGAGTCCATATTCATTTTCTGGGGTAGACTAATTAATATTTTCAAGGTGCAGCATTGAGGCTGCACGTTGAAAATATTGATTGCTCAACCCAACACATTCACTGCGCAGCCATCCTTCTTTATGAAATTGTGAAGTATCATGTTCCTGACCGAAAAAAAGCCTCTGGGTTTCAAAGAGTTAAAGAAATTCCCTCATATTGTACTAAGCCCAAATATTAACCCAGGAACTCAATTTGAACAAACTTGAATCTGACCCCATCCCCACACCTTAGAGATGTTGTATACCAAATATCAAAAGATTCTAATTGATGGTTCTGGATACAAAGATGTTTAAAGAAATTCCCCCATATTGCACTAAACTAAAATTTGGACCCCAATAGAGAGCCCAAATATCAACCTAGTGACCCGATTTGAACAAACTTCAATCTGACCCCCCTAGAGATGTTGTACACCAAACATGAAAGCATTCTGACTGGTGGATCCGAAGAATATTTTAAAAGAAATTTTCTCATATTGCACTAAGTTAAAATTCGGGCTCCCAAATTAACCCAGGGACTCGATATCAACAAAGTTGAATCTGACCACCCTAGAGATGTTGTATACCAAATATCAAAATATTCTAATTGATGGTTGAGGAGAAGATTTTTTTTAATTTTGTAAAACAATTTATGGGTTCTGTCAGAGAAATGCCCCTTGTGGTGCCCCCTGTGGGCGTGGCAACTTTATTTGAAAAAACGTGAATTGACATATGATAAAAAATGTGTATATCAAATTTAGTTCAGTTCGGCGGAGTGGTTTATGAGAAGTCGAAAATGTAAAGTTCACACCGGACGGTCGGACGGACGGACAGAAAGTGATTACTGAAGCTCCCCCTTACTTTCAGTCAGTGAGCTAAAAATGACAACCTCATGTGTCGCTTCTGTCCGAATCGCCGACAATGATTCATATACTTTCACCGTGATATTTCTTGAGTCATTTTGTTATATTTGTTCTTTTCTGGGTACTTTAACCTTAGAAAAATATTCGGACGCACCAATTGATACGAAAAGTTAAAACGTTTTCCGGAGGGCGCTGGATCTTTACTTCACTTATGAGGATGCACCCTCTTAATCCAACACGAGGTAAACTGAAGTGAGAAACCCACCAAACTTCATTTACCCTGGCTCCGCAACTGTTGTGAGAGACCAACTCTACGCATTCAATTTAAAGACACATGCCGTCATGTACAGTAAAATTTTAATTCACTGTCTTTTGTTTACGTCTATAACCAAACTCATAAACTTGACACGTTGTCTATATATACCTGCTGTAAATGTTATAACTGTCGCTTGACACTTTGTGTCTGATGTGGATTTTGAGCTTTTGTGGTAATTATTAAAAATAATGACGCTGTCATCTCAACCATCTCTGTAATTAAGCGCAACAGAAAAAAGAAACTCTGCTCGTTGCCCTGTCATCGGCAGACCAACAATTATCATTACGTTTAGCATTTATTGTAGCCATTTCGGTAATTACAGTTTTGTTATTTAATTTTCTGTAATTTTCGACAGAAAAGATTGCTTGTTATTCAACACAATTACACTATGCACACAGTTCGCATAGCATAATAATAGAACACCAAATATTCGAAAACTTATCCTAAAGCAAATTGAAAAGCGAGCAATTTGATACCTCCCACTCTGTTCTAACTTACAACGCGCAGTTTAATTGGCGAGCGCGAAGAATCTAGATTTTCAGTACGTAGTTTTAAAGCATTTTAATTGGAAATTTTATTGTAAATTATTTTCTAATTGGCACAACCGAATGTACAGTGGTTGTGCATAAATCAGAGAAAAGAGATGATAATGTTACGAATTTTATGGCTGGTTTCAAGTTTGGTTGTCATATAAATTCTAAAATACAATTGAATGTTGGTCTGAGCACAGACATCACGTATTCAAGAAATAATTAGTCAATCCCACCGACGGAGACAGCAGCCGGAAGGCCTTTTAATATTCTGAATGTTTTAATGTTATTTTATCTCCACACATGTCTTCATTCTATCACGCCCATCAGTGGCAAGTTTTATATTCTGAGCGGCACGGAATAACAGTGCTCAAAATAACTTTTTTTCTTTGCGAAGCAAAATGCTAGACATTTCCAAAAAATGAATAGCATTTTGTAAAAATTACATAGCTATTTTTGTATGTACAAGAGTTGTGTTATGCTGTTTTGTATTGAATTCTTCTAAGTAGATAGAATACTTTCCATCCATTTCTGGGCATTTCCAAATGATCTGCAACACATAAAACATTTACTACGTTTTTTTTTAACTGAACTGCCTTTGAGGGTTGCAAGGACTTGGATATTTTCAAATGGCGTCTTGGTTGTCCAATAGAGTTCTCAAAATGGAAGTTGGGATTTTTAATTTGATGGGCTTGAAGTTATTTTTCATGGACATTTTATGCAAAATGTTGTAAAAACAGGAAGAATTTAAATCAATAGAATTCATCTTACATTTGAAGTTGCTAATGATGCTTGATGGAGAGTTAATCTGAGTTATGCCTGGAATGTTCCACAATCAGAAGTAAAGCATCAGTGAACTAGTTTTCAAATTTGTTTGCAAATTTTCATTTACATTTTGCGATACAAGATAATCAACTGCAGCCTAATAGGCTGCAGTTGATTATCTTGTATCGCAAAATACTATACATAATTGAACATTGTGTAGCTTTTTGCAAGTTTTGCATAGCAAAAAGCGACGCGACACCACTTATTTTGAGCCCTGCGGAATAAAAAAAACATGTGTGTAATATGGGAGGATCGAAGCACATCCACCCTCATTTTTATGCAACTCACGTTTTTACAAGCAGCGAGACCAGAGGACGCGGTATTATCCGTGATAACACCCGGACGTCCACTACCCGGGATTGTGGATATCCATATCTTATCCTGATTAATAAAACCGTATCCCGTGTATTCAGTTAGCTCCAGCGCGGATCGCCTGTTGTATGAGCCGTTATAAATTGTCTTCCCTTTTTCCAAATTTGACGGACTCAGGCGCGCACTCCTCTCATATTTTCTACATTTGTTAATTATACACATACAGTTAAAACTAGAAGTCCTGTCACGAACTGTGCGCTTGTCTAGGCATAATTGCGCGTAGGAATTGCGCACAATTGCCATATCGAATGGCATCCAAAGCACTGCAGGCTCTCCTGGTTACTCATAGCAAACACAGGCAATGTTTCTGCCAATGGACCTCCGGGTTACTCGGAGGTCCATTGGCTGAAACATTGCTTGTGCACAGTCCATATGTACAGAATTTGATAGCCTTCCTATGGTCCTAACGCGTAGATTAGCGCACATATCGACGTGCTATTTGTGCGCCTTTCATGACAGGACTTCTGGTTTTAACTGTACAGACACAATGGAGTATATTTCTCTGCAAGGTTTCAATTAACTGCATAACCATATTATAAACGTAGTATTTATTTTACAAATGTAATTTTGGACCAATTAGCTTCCGTCAGTGAGGGCACATGCGACGAAATGCTCACAAAGACACAAAAGAACCCCTGTGAGTACCATGGATTGTCCCAAAATAGTCTGGTATACCAGGCTACTAGCCTGGTATACCAGGTTATTTTGGGACAATACGTACGGCGTTTATCACGATACATCCCCCATGACGGGATCGTCGCTAGAGAGGTTAGATGCCTTGTACACCTCTGTGATTTGTGATGGACTTTCACGTCCCCTTATTCAGAATTGTTAGCCTTGGCCCTGGTTACTGGAGGAACCTAACAAAGATTAGCAGTAAATGTAGTTCTAATATTGCTATTCTATCTTGGGTGTTTTCCGAGAATGACCTCGCCCTGGTCCATGCCACAAAATATATTCAAAGTAGATGAAAAAGAGATACCCCTTTTTCTTGGCATTGTTAGTTTCGATTTCTTATATAAAAGTTTCGGTGGCATCTATTTCAAAGTTAATCGGTTCATGTCTCATGCCCCTATTGATGTTGGGATAGAAAAACACCCAGAACAAACTGTGTGTACAGTAAACAAGCCGTGGAGTAGTCGTTAGTTGCTGATAGGGTGAATCACGCCACAAGGAATTTTAAGGGACTTTAACTCATTTAACCATTTGTTCATTGAATGGGATTGTCCTACATATTACGGTACAGTGGAAACTGATGAATCCATTCTATCTTTATAGACAGATTCAGTAGCGCTTTAACCGTACAGACCTCCTCTAGGACGAAACAATAACTGATCCTTTCTACAAATTTGTTCTTCATCGTTTCATCTGCCAATTTTAAAAAAAAACTATGATTCATACCATGCCTAAAGGAAAAAGTCAAGTCTAAAGGAACTGCCGATGGAAACTGAGGACCAGAAGGGCGACGATCTCCTCCTTTCTCAGATCATATATTCCTCCTCCCAGAGACACACACTCTTATGAATAAAAAAATGGAGGTTTTTCATTCAACATTTATTCATTATTTACCCCTCCGCTTAACACGGACAGCAGACGACAGTTGGCAAAAAAATTCTCAGGAACATTGTGTATGACCCTTTATCTGAACGAGATCAACTAGCTCGTTCCAAGGATGGGTATAATCTATGTGTTTCAGGCAAAAATTGGAAATAACGGATTATTAACCACACCCCTCACCAAAACACACCATTTTATTATAGTCCCGCCATCACTGTCCGAGAATAAGTTTATTTTAGCCGGTCGTAAAAACAAAAATTCAAAAAAACATTCTCATCAGCTAATGTTATGACTGCTGTAAAGCAACCACCACTTCATTTGGCAACGAAGTCAAGAAAAAATGATTAATCACCTTAGAAGTATTATATTCAAAAAACTTTTTATACAAGACTTTGAAAATGACACAGGCTAACAAATCGTTCCCTGAGTTCCAATGTGTTCTATGTGCCTACTGGCACATAGAACATATTGGAACTCAGGGGACGAAATGTGTCGTCTGCTCGCAAATAAACTTCTGTCCGCGTGGGCATGGGTGATATTGGATTCAAAAGAATAGTACAGACAATCAGACTCCACCTACAGTGTTCAGTAATCGAAAACTGTTGCCATACTTGCGTGTTTTCCGTTTAAGAGAATCAGTAAATCGTCCCTTGAGAGGATTAAGGGGCCATTTGCATTGCAAATGGGAGCCATTTGTATTGCAAATGGCACCTTGTTCCACACAATGGACGATACACAGCTACACGAGTAGATTTCAAGGCAAACAGCGAATACGAGAAACAGTAACGTGCGCGTATATTCTCTTCCTAAACCGAGTTTAGTCCAGTATGGGCTTCTGGGTTATGGTGCAAGGGTATCGTTTATCTAACCTTGGTGAAATGCTCTCAACTGAATTTCCCGAGAAGTCGATGAGCCTGTGGTTATATGTTTGAAAGAAAAACTGGAAACTAAGGTATATATTATCAAACAGGCTTAAATTTCACAAACCTTTAAAATAAAAATATGAAATTATTATTTCAGAGAAAAACAAAAATAGAGAACTCACATATCCAGTGCTATTCAAAGAGCTCGTCCAGGATGTTACAAAGGGGTCACGGGCCAAGTTTCCAACAAAATCGACTTATTTTGAACAGAAGTCATTGTCAACTCCACACCAAGAGCCAGATTTAACCTGTAAAAGGTTATCTAGTATATCGGGACGGATTGGTGTGTTGTAGAAATGGAACTTTATGGACGTGTCAGTAGTTTTGAGGCTCAGTAGGCCATCGGCGGACGTTATAGACAAGATGAATTATATATGATGAACAACAAACAGTTGGACGACTGTAATAACATAACCCTTTTCCTAACTTGAAAAACAGACACTTGCAAACAAAATTCTTGAATAACTAATTTTTTTTCATTTTTTGTCTCAAAAACATCGGTTATGAACCCTCATTGGAACGAGCTCGACGAGCACGTTCCAAAGAGGGGTCATAACTTATGTTTTTGAGACAAAAAATAATGAAAATTAAGTGGCGATTTTTAGAATAGCGCTGGACGGTTTTGGCCCTTACGTTGGGTAAAGGGTTAATGCCCCAGCCCGTTTACCAAAACAAATTCGTCCATTTGTAATACGCAGTATTATTAGGACGATATATTCCGGATTTTATAGCTGGAAACGTGAAAGGGTTAATTTTGTCCCAGAAAACGTTTAAAACGTTATTTTACCCTTTTATGCATTCAAATAGAGCTTAATTCTATGTGTAATATTTAATTCTTTTTAAATCTGAAAATGCAAGCAGTCTGATAACCTCTGAAGAGGCTGACTTAAATTAATTGTATTGTAGCAAAAACTGATACATGTTTTCCATGCAACAGCCCGGTTAACCGTTAAGCTAACCGGTAAGCTAATCGCTTTATTCCCGACAGCAAAGTCAGCGCGATAAAATTTCAAAAAAATATTTTTTTATCTTAGAAGTGGCCTAAACCAGTAAGTAAGCTGCAGGGCTCTCTATTTTCAAACAAGTCCAATGGCATATTGATTCACAGAATTTAGAGAACTGTTTTTGTTTCTGTTATTGGTTTCTGTTTATTGGTTTCTGTTAATGTTAACTCGACCAAGCCTGGGGAATAAGAGTGGACTTATTGAACACAAGTTTGGCAATAGCAGTGACGTTGCAGTTGTTTCTAATCAAATGTCGTATGCCTATACAGGTAGACTATAATTGAATAGAAACAACTCACTATTATCCCAAATTCCAGTGTCATGTCCCCTGCAGTACAACATAGGAGTCGAGTAGATTAGGTGTTAACCCTTTACCCAACGTAACGACCAAAACCGGCCAGCGCTATTCTCAAAAATCGCCAAATAATTTTCATTTTTTGTCTCAAAAACATAGGTTATGACCCCTATTTGGAACGAGCTCCTCGAGTTCGTTCCAATGAGGGGTCATAATCTATGTTTTTGAGACAAAAAATGAAAAAAAAATTAGTTATTCAAGAATTTTGTTTGCACATGTCGTTTGCTTTTCATGGTAGGTAAAGGGTTAGAACATAACTTATGGACGCAAACGAGATCGTGTCTTACGAAATGTGACTTCTGCAGCGAAAATGTCGCGTTACCAAAACGATAACAACAAGCAAGTAGTTGACTTTAGTCATTTGAAAATACGAAATAGCAATGGAGAATCCCACTTGATTATCCGTAGAAGTTAAAAATTTTGCTTTGAAAAAAAATATATATTCAATCGTAAAGATAAACGCACCAGACAGATTTAACACTAAATCAAACAGCTTATAAAGAAAATGTGTTATCTATATCTCTACTACCTAACAACAGTTGACAAACTGCGAGAGTACTTGACTTCTGTCAATTCCCCCTTCGGTGGTATGAACGACGCAGTCCAAGAAAAGAAGTTATTAAAAAACCGACGTCTTTATTAGAACTGTTTTTTTTCTCTCTCTCTCTCTCTCTCTCTCTCTCTCTCTCTCTCTCTCGGGGGGCGCAGTGGCTCAGTTGGTAGAGGTGCAGGCTGCAAGCCGAGAGGTCTTCGGTTCGAATCCCACCTGCGGCAACCGCGTTGTGTCCTTGGGCAAGACACTTCAACCCCATTGCCCACGTGGGGGCACGGTGACGCTGTGTACTACGTACTACGCTGTGCACCTGTCTTCAACCAATGCTAACCCTGCTTGTGGAGTTGGTATGTTGGGGAGCTGACAGTTGCTCGCCGTTGCTCGGTGGTTCTCTCCGGGCCCTCCGGCTTCCTCCACCCGTAAAACTGTCATTGTCATGTTTCGCCATTGTGCAGAAATATGTGACCTTAAACACCAATAAATAAATATATAAATACTCTCTCTCTCTAGATTATCTCAAGATTACCATACATGAGATTGAGCCAAAATACCCGCACACGGGGTATTTTGGAACAATACCCATGTTTTATTAAGCAACCTTTCCGAAAGAGACGTTTTGAGGATTATTCAGCCATTTGACTAGAGACAACAAGATTCGTTGATTCGGCCTTTTACCCACGCGAATTGCTTGAGTACTTGACTTCATAACTGGAGACTTGAGACGTTCCCGGGAACTACGATTTTATCAGTGTTGTTTGATTAGCATAAACTAGGGTGAAAACCAACTTTATTGCATTGCAGGTATCCATTTCAAAACAAATTTAACACCAAAAAGAAATCTTTGTGTATCAGATTTGTAAAATTTCAAGGCCTTTTTAAAATTGCGATAAAGCCACCGGGCACAGAAACGTGTAACTGTGATTAGAAATAGCCTGAACAGCAAGTAAGCTGCATGGCGCTCTACTTTCAAACAAATCCAATGGTATATTGATTCACAGAATTTAGTGTACCAAATTATTTCCTTGGATTTTATCAACAACATGAATTTTGTTGTGTCGGACGAGATATGCGTCACAAAATGACGTGACATGCAAGATATACATTTGCGTCAACCTTGGCAAACACCACAGATCTATATACAACTGGACTGCTGGGACATCAGCACAATACATCGCAACTCTCCCCCCCCACCCCCGCCAAGGATAGCATCAAGTGAACCAAGCAGTAGCTCCCCCCCCAAAGATGACGTTTAATGAAGCGAAAAATGTTACGCTGTGACTTGTTGTTGTTTGTCAATAATAACTAAACTATGTTCGAAATATTCAATTTGTATTGCCGCGAAAAATGAGCATGTCGTCAACTTTTTATTTATTTACTAAGGTTTAACGACACTTTAGCAACCAAGGTCATATCGCGTCGGTGACAGTTTTACGGGTGGAGGAAGCTGGAGTACCCGGAGAGAACCATCGAGCAACGACGAGGAACTGCCAGCTCCCAACATCGTAACTCCGCAATGCAGCACAGACAGGGTTGGATAGGTTGAAGACATGCGCATCATCGACGCATGGGCGTACGGGGCTTTTGTGATATAGGGGGCGAAACTTTTTGATTTGCCCTAAATCCTACATGGCCGCACCCCACCCCTCTCTGTCTGCCTCTTTCTCTCCTTGCCAGGATTTTTAAAGCTAGTTTGCCCGAATCCAGGGGGGGGTGGCCGCCCCCCCCCCCCCCCCTGGCTCGTATGCCCATGAATCGACGTGCAGTACGTCTTAGTACACGGCGTCATCGTGCCGCATGTGGACAATCGGGGTTAAGGACACAACGCGGGAGTCCGAATCGATCGCTCAGTCACCCATCCATGCAAGGACTAACCGGGCTTGACGTTGTTTAAGTTCGGTGATCTGACGAGAATCGCTTACCGCAACGCCACCCGCCCCTTCACAAACCATTTAAGTATATTCTGTGCGACCGGCAATTGTGGAGCAACGGGAAATAAAAAAATGGGGGTAGAGCATTGCTTGTTTATATCAACATTTCCCCACCTCACTCCTCAAGATGGCGCCAAGTGGGTGTCGGAAACCGGGCTTTGTCGCTGGTGTTAGCATTTTCACGAACATACACCCGAAACTTCTCCCATTCACTGCCGTCGCACGGCCACTAACGTATTGTCACTTTACCAGACGCCTTTGCTCTAACATGTGACAGAATGTCCCTCTACCACTATTGTCGCACGGCCACTAACGTATTGTCACTTTACAGTATGTCGCAAGACCACTAATACATCGTCACTTGACTGGACGCTTTTCACTCAAGCAGTCGCCACTTATGCAGTTAAATGCGCTCCTTCATTTATCTCAGAATAATGTTCATTCAGGTGAAGCCTACTCTGCCATGTATGGTTGGCCTTCTACAAGAGATAATTCCGTATACACAAATACCAAGCTCGTGAGCTCAAGGAGCTCGTACTTCTATTCCTACACTCAATATGGCCACCCACTTGGCCATGTACTTGACCTGCGACTGTTCCTACTCGAAATATGAGCTATGTGGCTCCCTTTAATTGCAGCGTGCCTATACTTTCGCACCGATGCGGCACCTCCTCTAACCTATAGCTGGGACAGACTCAGCTCCTCGCCTACGACCCACATACTTACACGCCTTCAGACTAGAATGAAATTTTCGAGATAAAACCCGACTTTTATTTCGAGCGCCAGAACATTAATTCTCATTTTAATTGCTTCTCTTGAACTTGGCCGCTCAGATCTATCTTAATTTAATATTCGCTTTTAAGTTCTTTTGAAAATCTCGCATTTTTGGTATACACTGACATTCGGGGACAGACCAGATACGTAATATGAGTGTGTGTCCAGAACATGTGTGATGTACTTTTTTATGACAATTACCTGTCAACTGGACATAATTACATAGATAATGACTGCAGAAGAACACTGGCTCTTACTATCTTTAATCTTTCACAAGACATCCCATTATGGCATTAAGCCGAAACGCGGTAATGGACATAAAAATTCCATGCTTAATTAGCAGCTCATGAATCATTGCTGGTCTGTTTAAGTGACAAATCGGTTTGTCAGGGTACGGCATCCAGACACACATTCTTGTGCCTTTACCCCGAGCGAGAAAGATGATCAAAAATGTATGCACTTTTAAACAACAAAATCGTAAATTCAAGCAATCAACTTGACAGTGAGACACATTCTACGTCACTTACAGGTGTTCCACCCATCCAGTTATTTGAAGATCAGTGGGAAACAGAAAGAATATCTTACTAGCATGATGCATCCCCCTTGAAAGGATGTAACTCTGTTCTACCCTACGTCGCACCTAGTCCACAACAGTTCTCCCTCTTGTGAATGACTTTTCACAACTTAGCAGGTCAGCTCATTACTCGATTCCCCATTTAACGATAACATCAGAATTTACCATCAGTTTGCCTTATGTTCTTTGCCTTAAGACATCGCTCGCATATTTCGTTGAAAAGCAAATGAACTCTTTACCACTCCGGGTGAATGGGTTCTCTATCTTTCCATTCTATAAAGGATGCTAATGTTAAACAAGCCCTCGACTTAATTAACAGTTTACTGTCGGGGGTAGCGAAGCATAGTTCATAAAGGAACGATATAGGTTGGTACCATCTGGATTGATCATCTCCGAAGCTCAGTTGACGATTATAACAGACTGTTCGTGTAATGTGAGCTATGATACGAAACAAAATAAAAAATTAAACTTATCTCGGCATATTGTGTCGAAAATGCAGAAAGTATAACTGTATTGTCAGGTGAAGAGAAAAATGAAATATGAAACTTATAACTTCCTTTTTTTTGTTATCTGCTATAAATGTTTATTGCTCTGGTTACGTCAGATAAACCGAATGCTCTTTAATGCAAAGGCGATACAGATTCGGTAAAACACAGACTATTTTTAAAGCTCGTAGAAATAAGATGATACGCGTTGAGAGAGAGAGAGGGAGAGAGAGAGGGAGAGAGAAAGAGAGAGAGAGAGAGACAGAGACAGACAGACAGACAGACAGACAGACAGACAGACAGACAGACAGACAGACAGACAGACAGACAGATAGACAGACATACAGACAGACAGACAGACAGACAGACAAAAGAAAACAATATGTTTCAACATTCATTCATTCTGTCTGTCTGTCTGTCTGTCTGTCTGTCTGTCTGTCTCTGTCTGTCTGACAGACAGAGACAGACAGACAGACAGACAGACAGACAGACAGACAGACAGACAAAAGAAAACAATATGTTTCAACATTCATAACTCCTCAAAATGGTGCTCGGCACAAGCACAGCTTTCATGAGCAATTTGGATATTGACTTGATCAAAGTTCAGAACTACACTTTTTCTTGATAAACAACCTAACCAGGACTGAACATTTCAATCCCGACCCTGTCGTTTGCACTGACCCCTGTGATGGACCTCTCGACCACAATATTGATTTGAAAATGGGATGTGCAGTAGTGACTAACACAAATAACGGACAATACTTGTGAAACATTTCTTAAGAACCGAAAAAAATCATTTTTGCCTAAAAAGAATAGCTTATGGTCCTTCTTGGGAATGAGCTCGACGGGCTCATTCCTATGAAGTACCATAAGCTAGATTTTTAGGGCTGAATTTGAAAAGAAATAATAAATTTGAATTGAAATGTTTATGAGAAGCTCAAGCCCTATTTATCAGTTACCGAGTCGGTATAAGGGAAACACACCGCAAATTTCAAAGAGACGACATTTAGCAACAAAGGTAAAATGTATAAACCATTCACTCTTATTCCAGTAAACTCTACATTTTACTGCATCTTTGGTTAACTATAGTCTGTTCACTTATCGTTTTTATTACCCTTTTTAAATCTGAATACGAAAAAATGTCAAGAAAAGAGTATTTTTATCTCCGCGGAATAGTAAACAATTTAACTCTTCCGACCGCACGCCTCTGTCAATACGGCAAGAAGAACTTGAAAGTATACGGCAAAAGTATCTTTATCAATTATTTTAACTGCTTTTAATATTCTCTGGTTCCGAAAATATTTACAGATTCTTTTTAAGTTGTAATAATTTACAGCAACCGTTACTGGGTAAATTCAGTAGAAATGCAACACACGATAATAAATCCAGTAAATTACTTGAAAAGTTCACAAATGACTGCATACTCTATTTTAACGAATGCCTTAACAATGACAACAAAAAGAACGGTAAAAATAAATTGCGTACTTACAGTACGTGGAGAGTGGATTGTAATGAAATCTACCGGGGAGTGGTGTTATCACCCAAAGTATCACTTTCAAATTACAAGCAATGTTTCAACCAATGGACCTCCGGGTATCACCCGGAGGTCCATTGGTTGAAACATTGCTGGTACTTGTTATGCTTTGCAACACATTTGTAATTATTGCTTGGGTGGAATCTCCACTCTGCGGGTGATTAGTGATAATACACCCTCCACGTACTGTTTCACGTCTTCAAAAATGACATTAAATTCGAGTCCGATTTAGCTTACTCAAAAACAAGAGAAGCGCAAAGTATGTTTACAAGATTACGGATTAGTAATCATAATTTGGAAATTGAAAAGGGGAGACATGCACAACCGCCAATACCTTTAGAAAATAGGATTTGCAGAACTTCTGATGTTTGTAAGGACGCCGGCGATGTGGAATCCGAGATGCATTTTGTCATGGTCTGCCCGGCCTATACAAACATCAGGAGACAGCTGTTTGCAATAATTAACAGGAATAATGCAGACTTCTCAAATGCAAGCAAACAAGATCGGTTTGAATTTATTATGAAAAATAATACGCCCTCGTTATGTCACACCATCTGCAACATAATCTGCTGTTCTTCAGGAAAAGAGAAACAATAACTGCAAAATAGTCGGTCATTAAACTGACCTAGGGTGTTTACTTTATATACTTATATGTATGATACATTAGCCTTATTTACTATACAAAAATAGCTGTTTCGTTTATTATTTGTTTATTATAATCATATCATATCTTTGTTAACTCTTTATGCAATCTGCCTCTCTGTAGGTGTTATTTTGCTTCAATAAACTATTACTGTTAGAATGATCGATGAGCGTAAAAAGTAATTATCTGTCAAATGTTACCATTTTCGTCAGAAGACAAAAAGAAAAAGATGGGATCGGCAAGCAGACGACAGATTTCAGCAAATCGTTAACTAAATCGTTAGTGATAATTCCAGTCTACTGCCTTACGGAGCTTAAGGATTATTTGTTGCTGTTCCTCCTCCAAAAACCTAGAATACATTTACAGAAAATAACATTTGATTTCGTGGTGTCATTCAAACAACAAAGTTGAACGGGATGAGTGTAGAAACTTGTTTGAGTTCTGTGGGAATTTGTACTGCTTTTTCTGAATTCCAGAATTCGACCGGGGCGCGGTGGCTCAGTAGGTAGAGGTGCAGGATGCAAGCCGAGAGGTCCCCGGTTCGAATCCCACCTGCGGCATCCGCGTTGTGTCTTTGGTCAAGACACTTCACCCCCATTGCCTACGTGGGGGCACGGTAGCGTTGTGTACTAAGGCGTACTGCACGTCGATGGTGTACGTGTCTTCAACCAATGCTAACCCTGGTTGTGTGGAGTTAGTATGTTGGGGAGCTGACAGTTGCTCGCCTTGTTCGGTGGTTCTCTCCGGGTACTCCGGCTTCCTCCACCCATAAAACTGTCGTGGTCATGATCAGCCATTGTGCATAAGTATGTGACCTTAAACACCAATACATATACATCTGAATTCGACATAATCGGCCTAAAATATATCGGCTCATTCTCGGGGTTTACATACATGTACAGATTGGGAGACCGAAGAAATAATCAGAATCTGTGCTAGAATTACCCTTGCACTGCATCTGTCAACTCTATCATACCCATGATCAACTTGGTAATGATGACAGAAATTGGTGCTCTTTGAAGAGCTGTGATGTAATACGCTGTTGGAAAGGGCTCTCGGAGCACTTTCCGACAGTGTATTACATCTTCGTAGCACAACGTAGGTGATTTTTGGTCACTTCGGTGTCATACGATAACCAGAATATGAAATTTGTGATCTGGTCATGAATTCCCTGTTTTGCCTCGCTAGAAGCTCGGCAATTCGGAAAATTCTTTAAGTCGTTTCATAAATATCGAGTCCAGTATAATTTATAATGCTTTCTTTTTTTGCTTCTTTTTTTCAAAGCACATCTCGAGATTCCTCGTCGACAGGAGACAGACGAGTCGTCTTAGTGAAGAACTATAAATTGTGTTCCTGTCATCTAACAATTTTGAGAGTGATTCATGTTCTGCAGCGCTGTTAACTTTTCTGATTTCTGAAATTGTTCCAAAGATGAATGCAACTGAATTCCTGTTTACAGTTGTTTTAGTTCAGCTCCCCTGATATTACAAACTTTTGGGATCAAGTAAGTGTTGAGGGTGTTGAAGGATCACTGAAAACAAACTAGTACCACCCACTCACCGGTGTACTGATACCATAGAGGTAGAGTAACCAGTATAAATAGAGTGAGTGGCAAAATAGTTTTCCGCTACCGATTGTACCTACTGAAGATGCTAGCGATGAGTTGGGGGAGTGGGATAGAAGGAGTTCAACCCTTAATCTGCTCAGTAATTTTAAAATATTTTTCATCAAATCTAGTCATGGCTGCTATAAAGCAGCCATCACTAGATTTGATGAAAAATTCCCGAAAATGTGCCACAAAAAACCATTGGTTAGAAAGTATATACAACATACAGGGGAAAATTTGGTTACATATCCTCAAATATGACTTATTTTAAGGACAGTAAGATGTAAGATGTGAGTGGAATGTAAGGCGGAACATATTTAGAAAGAGTGCGAAGGGTGAGGAGAGTCCACCATCTCCCACCTACTAATCTCCACTATGTTCACACCGCTGTACCTTTCTAAGGAAGCTTTCAAATAGTCAAAGCATATACCTGTATTTATCAGGTCACCACTCACGCAGTAATTTCATATCAACCAAGGGCGTAAATGAGGGGATGCAGGAGGTGTGACCCCCATCCCCAATATTTTTTCCAGTTGGGACATTTCCATCTGGATCAGAGTCTTAGATATAGAATCATTCTTCTTAGTAATCACGTACTTTCTCGCGAGATTAGATTTGATACTTCGGCTTCTGTCAAACACACAGTCGGTTATATAAATAGAGGGCAGTAGTACCCAATCCGTGCCGTTGAGGGACCAGCGTGACAATATGGAAACGGTACGTGCTAATTAAATAAAAAGTTAGGTAGTCCATACGTCACGACTTATACACAAACAAATGTCCAAGAAGTTTGAGTCTTTCAATGTAATTCCGACTGACTAATATTTCAACTACATCATCAAGTCATGCTTTCGACGAAGGCATTTATTGATGATGAAGTTGGACTATTTTATCCGTTGGGACTTGAGCCATCAAACTTGGGATAAATCAGAATTCCCTTCTCCCCACAAAGGCTATTTTCGCGACACCTCTGATTGGTACTCCATGTTTCCAACTTTAGGGTTTCGCCTCCAGACGTCTGCTACTGGCAGAACACTAATTTCCAACTCAGCGTCGGCTCCAATTTAACAGTCTTTCGATTTTGAAAATGGAAGGCGCGCTGCATGATGTTCGCTAACATTTGAAGTGAAGCGCGCTATTGTTGAGTCAGAGCATCGGGGACATATTTTCAAGAAAAGCAGCAACGAACACCCGCACGCCGTTCACTCCACTGGTGCACAGTAAGTAGGGATTCCAAAATATTACCCGAATTTTCGAATAAGCTTTTCGCAGCATTAATCCAATTTATTTGAGGTAGGTATAATACACGAAATGCAACTTCAATGGAGCAAACGTAAGTCAATCAGATGATTCTCCATGGAATGCATGAGTGAAAAGACAGTGAGTAACATTATTGGCCTTTGAAGTTTGTTAAATTGTGTTGTTTGCGTTCTGATTTTCGGAAAGTGAATTTGATTAGTTTGAAGTTTAGGAATGCTACAGCTTATAATTCATGGTATATTGTTCACAATTTCATGCACGCATTATATTATTTGGCCAATTTTCCACGAACAGGTTTCAACCCTTTACAGAAACACGTGATATCAAAATTTGTTATTTTAATTTTTTTTGTGCAGTTCTTAAAAAAAATTCAAGAAAAGCATATCATGTGTGACCCCTCATTGGAACGAGCTCGTTCCAATGAGGAGTCACATGATATGCTTTTCTTGGTGTTTTTTTTAACTGGACAGCACAATTTGTATATTACGCGACGGATGCAGCCGATTCGTTAGGTAAGGGCTAATCGCTCGCTAGGTGGATCGCAAAAAAAGCAAATATTGCAGGTGCGATGGCGCGCAAGATCGGCAGCTCGCCTCAAAATCGAGCGACCGAATTCAAATTATAGACATGCATAGCAATCTAAGACAACAAAGCATGCTGAAGCAGAATTGGCTAAAAACTCGTAAACTTATGTAAACTAATCTTTTCTACGCAAGGAAGGTTAAGAAACGAATTGAGTAGCTATTGACCTCCATAAAGAAGAAAAAGAGAATGTCTTGACCTCTATTAAGTCGGCATATACCATTGGATAAATCCCCCGTCCATGCGTTGTTTGCTGATGGCATGTGAATCTAATCAATTAACACACACAGCTAAAATAGACGTACGGTTAGGCTTCCGCACAGAAAGTCATTAGACGTTCCTCATTGATTTTACGACAACTTAATAAAGGTTAATTGAAATGAACAAAACGATAAGATCACTATTAATTAAAAAACGTAGACTTTGTGATGTGCGATAATAGTTTTTAGAGATTTCTGTAATTTCTAAAACAAAGCATTTTATCGGAACACACGCTGGGATGATTATTGTCTGACGTGGATTTGCAAAGTAATCAATTCGTTTCACTCACCGAAGGCGGCTTTAGACATATGCTTTTCGTGACATCTATACACATAATAACTTCAATCATACCTGTGTGGCGTGCTTTACAAGGTCGTTATCAGCGTGTTGGGGGCTGAATGGATTGCAGTGAGTTGGATCAATACTGGAGTGCGACTTATTTTGTAAAACTGATCAACTTAAAACTATTAGTCACAAATGACACACGGCTGAGAATGTACGTAATAATTCTAGTCTAACAGTCAAATCACGTATCAGCGAACGCTCGGAAATGGAACTGTTCAGCTTACAAAATCTATATTTATATCTAATAATCGAGTCGTTTTGTGCTTTTTCTAACAGAAGCAATTAACCTTTTACCGAACATGAAAAGCAGACGACACTTGCAAAAATAATTCTTGAATAACTAATTTTTTTTCATTTTTTGTCTCAAAAACATAGGTTACGACCCCTCGTTGGAACGAGCTCGACGAGCTCGTTCCAACGAGGGGTCATAACCTATGTTTTTGAGACAAAAAATGAAATTTGAGAATAGCGCTGACCGGTTTTGGCCGTTACGTTAGGTAAAAGGTTAACCAACGAAACACAGAGACTTGAGAGAAGACGAGAACCCGATTTTTTTTCTCATAACTGAAGCATGTGTTGCTGGCTCTGAGGACAGAATCTTTAACTAGCATCTCAGCCCCCATCTCCGGCAAAGGGCTGTTTGCACTGACGAATTTAGTTCGTTTTGAGTTAATGCCAAACGGAAGCGCGGTGGCTCACTAGGTTGCAAGCCGAGAGGTCCTCGGTTCGAATCCCACCTGCGGCACCCGCGTTGTGTCCTTGTGTAAGACACTTAATCCCAATTGCCCACGTGGGTGCACGATGGCGTTGTGCACGTCAATGGTGCACTTGTCTCCAATCAATGCTAACCCTGCTTGTGTGGGGTTAGTACGTTGGGGAGTATGACGTTTTATCGCCGTTGCTCGGTGTTTCTCTCCGCGTATTCGGGTTCTACCACTCTTAAAACTGTCCGACAAAAGGTGACCCTTGCTGTTGAAAGTGTCGTTAAACCCCAATAAATAAATGCCAAACCCTCGGGTCACCAGTCTAATTCTGTCAAGAATTTGTCGATGTTACGTTCTGGAACCAGTCAAGAACTTAAACAGTCCATCGCCTATGTTTAGATTCAATCGTCTGGAATATTTCATTTGGTCGGAAAAGCGGTTCGCTTTTCCAACCAACTGAAATATTCCAGCCCATCGAATCTAAAATACCATAAATATCCATTTACTTTAAATCTACCCAGGAAATGTGTCTCAAATCGAGAAATGATTTTACTGAATCTTTAATTACATTACCAACACCACTAGACATGTTTGTAAACTAAATAAATGTGAATGGACACTCGCTGTGGATATAGTTTTATGATTACGCTGCATTCTTCCACTAATTGTATTAATATTCTGATGTTTTCGGTGTGAATTAAATACTTATTAATTGGAATATCTATATCGGGGACGAAAGAATATCTATATATTTTGTGAGGAAATGAATATGACATTTCATCAACGGTAGTGCGTTAGTAAACTCCTCGAAAAGTGGGTAAACAAACGACCCATAACAGCATCGGATTTCTTACAGAATTAGACCGGTGGCTTGCCAAGGCTTGAATAAATGCATCACAGACACACTCAAGTACCAGGAAAGGTAATAGTTTCTATCCCAGGGTATATGAAATGACTCGGTCAAATCCTTTTATAGTCCCTGCTTCAACTTCTTGGAATTTGGCCGATATTGTTTTCACATGCAGTTAACACTTTTTCCGCTCTGCTTCCGAGTTTTCCTGTAAGGACGGAGGCAAACCGAACTGTGCGTATATGTGTTAATTGAGTCGAAAAACACCTTTTAGACACGATTGAATAATGAGAATGGAAAATGACAAATTCAATGTTTTTATTACATTGGCATGGTGGGGGTTCGAACCCACGCCGAGAGAGTTTCCTTCGGCACCAACCACCTAGCGAAACTATACTGAACCACGCACACCACTCGGCCACCGACAGACCAGCGAAACTATACTGAAACACGCACACCAGTCGGCCACCAACAGACCGGGTCTGTCGGTGGCCGACTGGTGTGCGTGGTTCAGTATAGTTTCGCTAGGCCGTTGGTGCCACAGGAAACTCTCTCGGCGTGGGTTCGAACCCCCGCCAAGCCAATGTAAACAAAACCAGCGCCCTTTCTTAATTCTATGGCGTCCGAGAAATTTGAAAAAGACAAATGTCGCTGATTTCTTCTGAGGTGCAGTTCGTAGAATTAAGTACTTAGATGCAAATATCTGCTCAATGTTTTTATTTTCCATTCATTATTTCTTCTTTTTATTGTTAATAGTCTTATTTCGTTCATCAGTTTTTTTAAGTTGTAAAAATTACCCCTTTCTGACAGAAGACCAGGCATTGTCAACGGCAATTACAGATATGCAGTAACATTATGGTCGCTTGTTCATTTATTGTTATATGGCTTCTGTTCAGGGAAACCCTACCTGCTTATCACATCTCTACTAGACACATGCGCTGGTGGGCTCATCCGTCCAAAATCGATAAGCCTCGCCCATGCCACGGACAATTTGTAGCTGGACGGAATAACTGAATCACAGACTCCCAATTACATAATAGAATAGTTAACGACTGCCCGTTTATGTTGTTTGACATAGCTCAGAAAACTCTGCCATATAAGATACAAAATCAATTGCCCATTTATATTCCATGGTTTAATGGAAACTCTACACTGGTTAGTCAATTTTACACCCCGAAGCGAAGCCGAGGGGAGTTTCATTCTAAAGCAGTTTAAACTTCTAGCTTCTAGCTCTGTCAAACAAAGTATAACCCGCTTATATTAATATTTAGTTGTTTTTATGGTAAGATGTAGGCCTACAGTGTCAAAGAAAACACCCTCATCATAATATGCAACCAATTACTTTTCATCATTGATTTGGATGAAAGATGTTTAAATGGATCCTCAATATAGATCTCAGCGATGTGACAAAAAACAAAAAAAATCAACAAGCACTGACCAAGCTGAAGAAAACAAGTTAATTGATAAACATAATTTTTTTTAAAAAGTTCCACTGGGAAACTATTTGTTGTCTTGGATAACACGAAAAAGTAAAGACATAGCTTCAATTATTTATATTTTTCTTTCAGAATATAATCTGTTATAACTTTACGCACAATATTATATTTTGAGTATTTATTTATTTATTGGTGTTTAAGGTCACATACTTATGCACAATGGCTAATCGTGACCGTGACATTTTTACGGGTGGAGGAAGCCGGAGTACCCGGAGAGAACAACCGAGCATCGACGAGCAACTGCCAGCTCCTCAACATTTTAACTCTGTTCAAGCTCCACTCAAGCAGGGTTACAGCGGTTGAAGACATGTGCACCATCGACGTGGAGTACGCCATAGTACACGGCGTCATCGTGCCCCCGTGTAAGCAAACGGGATAAAGTACCTTGCTCAAGGACACAACGCGGGTCGTCCCGGACGGGGATCGAACTCGGAACCCCTAGCATAGGAGTCCAACAGTCTACCACAGAGCCACCGCGCTCCCATATTTTGAGCTCAGAAACATTATTAATCACATTTTCTGATCATTAACTCTTTGAACACTGGTGGTACCGGCTGAATGGCATTCATTGGAACAAACCATTTTCATTAGTTGTGGGTCGAGTAATTAATTATTTTAAAAAATCGATTGGTCTACCTCACAAATTCTCCAAGCAGCCATTTATTGTATGAAATGCTGGCATAACATGACCTTGGATGGGAAAGTTGGTTTTTGACTGTTTAATGTTTTTTCACCAACTCAGAAGAGGGTTAAACATTCCGAGACTGCCAGGAAATTATTCACATGGTATCTTTCAACCAATCAAATAACTGGATTTTATTTTTGTCAGGATAATTATAAGGGTTTCTAGTTTTGTTATATCTGTGGCACAGAAAGGCTGTGGCTGGGCAAGAACAGTTTCATGTAGACTGGAGAAAGGTTAATGGGTTCTAAATGTCCTTAGTGAAGAGAAGTACATAATGTCTCTATATTAAATCAGATTGTCAGGCGGACCAATATGACGATACACTTTCAAGAAAAAACATTATTGTATCTCATTATCGGATTCTGGTGAATTCTCGGTGGCGCCCTCGCGAGAATAGACGCGTTCCCCGCCTCCATCGCCGCGTGTGTCATTGTTTTAACTTTTAAATTCCATCCAAAAAATTTACACTTTTTTAAGCACACGTACGTCTCGATTAGATGAGCAATGTGAAATTCCGGATTTGTATCAACATTCTTGCGTGCGTGTGAAATTTCAAGGTCTGAGGATCAATCAGAGTTCAGTGGAGAATTCCCTGTACTAATACTTTACTCTTCTGAGTTCATCAAAAGAATGTTCAACGGTGATGCAAATGTTTGTCAGTTATTGTGCACACAAAAAACGACGATGAACAATGCGCGTTTCACCATCACCGTCCCAAGAATAATATGAAAGTGGGACTACTTACAATTTTTCAAGTTTTTCCACACAAACATAGCTTGTGACCACTCCTTGGAACGAGCTCGTCGAGCTCGTCCCACGGTGGGGTCATAAGCTATGTTGTGGAGATAAAAATGGTAACTTTTAGTTATTCCGTATGTCGTCTACTATTCGCGTTTAGCTAAAGATTTGTTTTCTTATTGTTTATTAGGTCTTATTTTTTTAAAATTTTTTTATGAGGATTTAACAACACATTAACAGCCAAGGTCATATCCTTCGGTGACAGTTTTACGGGTAGAGGAAGCCGGAGTACCCGGAGAGAACCACCGAGCAAAGACGAGCAGCTGCCAACTCCACAACATCGTAACTCCGCACTGTTAGATATAGGCAGTGTTAGATTGATTGAAGACATGCGAACCATCGACGTGCAGTACGCCGTAGTACACGGCGTCATCGTGCCCCCAGGTGGACAATCGAGGTTAAGTGCCTTGCCCAAGGACACAACGCGGGAGTCCGAATCGATCGCTCAGACGGTCACCCATCCGAGGACTAACCGGGCTCGACGTTGCTTAACTTCGGTGATCTGACGAGAACCGGTTACCGCAACGCCACCGCGCCCCCTATTGGGTCTTAACGCCGCTTTCAACCTCCAGAGTCACATCGCGTAGGACACAATGGACACTTGTACGGGCGGAGGATGCAGGATTACCCGAGGAGAACTACCGAGCAGCGACGAGCTTCTGTCAGACTCTTCAACGTACTAACTCTGCACAATCGAATTCAGCCGCGTTAGAAGGCAAGGTCACCATCGACGTGCAGTACGCCTCAGTGCACAGAACCGTCGTGTCCGCATGTGAGCAATCGGGATTAAGTGTCTTGCCCAATGACACAACCAAGGTACCGCTGGTCAGGGTCAAACTGACGACTTTTCGGTTTAAAGCGCAATGATCTTACCACTGCATGAGCCACAGCGAAGGGTTTATTAATAATATTGATTAAATTTAATTAAAAAAGATCACTGCCATCGTCTATGAGAAAAAATGTATGTAAAGTGAATCATATGTGTAAATTAGAAACGCACAAACCAAAAATCCAATTTTCTGCAGAAAAGCCCTTCTACTTTTTCCCAAGAATTTGGAATAGTATAGACCCTCTTTCTCAGAAACATAGTAGACCCAAGTTTAAAAATCACTAATGCATAGAACCTTAAGCACTTATTCCAGTCCAAATTCCAAATGCGACAACCCAACTTGTCCCGACTGTATCAGCCGTCCAAATCCTCTGGTATCTCATCCTCCCCATTCTCCGTCTTCCAACATTTGATCTTTTGATCCCGCCTTGCCCCATGAATCATAAACGAACTATCAGATATTCCTGTCTTTGAAAAAAAAATTCGTTAGACTGATACCAAACAGATTTGATATATGTTTTATGGCAGGAAGACAGCCTTTCAGGCTACGCCATTGCCATGCTGTGTACTAGTTTATGTTGTTGTAATTTATAAAGTTGTATTGTTGCTAATGTACCGACCGGTATACTGCAGAATAAATATAATCTATGTGTGTTACTCGACTTCATTTTGTTAATAATTCGCGATATACATGATACGCATAGGCATCTGTAATTTTGATACAAACTCCCTTCCAACTGTCACTATGGTGACCTTACTTTTCCTGCCCCACCGAACGTATTTCATTTTAATTTAAATCCATAAAAACAAGGAATGGAACTGAAACATTGCGTTCTTGTCTTCGCGGCGCATCACTTCTTAAATTATCTACTCCATGTTGACGACACCGACGTAGTCACGACACTTTCATGAAGTCATGGAGGTACCCAACTGTAGTTTTTACAAAGTGGATCGACTGGCTGAAATAAAACAGTTAACAGTCAAACTACTGAGTGTTGAACCCCATACACCATATGTATTCCCTGAGCCGCCATTAACATTTTGAAATGGGCGCACCATGATTCTGTGCAAGAAAAAGGGGGTTTTCACTTCAAAGGGTCAATATTTTGATACCAGGCTAGAGCAGTGTGTAAATTTGTTTAAAACGTTCCATTCAGACTGGGCACGTGAAGGCACGTATGACTCGAATGGACGAGCAGTGTGGATTTGAGTACTCTCCCCCGGTGTTCAGATATTGTTTTGCAAATCCTAATACATAATTAGTGCATTCTTCTAGAACGCACTAATTATGTGTTAGGGTTTGCAAAACAGTATTTGAACACTGGATGGATATATCCAACCTACACCCTCTCTCCGAGTGTAGCCTACAATATAAATGGATTATATCTTCGGAAATGTTTTGCGTGCTTGTTCAGAGATATGCTAAATTCATATCATGAACCCTTAATCCAGTTCTTCTACGCGAACAGTCAAAATATTTATTTATTTATTTGGTTTAATGACATCTTAAGCAGCCAGGGTCGTATTGTGTCGGACAAGTTTAAGGACCGAGGAAGCTGGAGTACCGGGAGAGTACCACGGAGAAGCGGCGTGTAACTGATGGGCTCTCCAAATTACTAACCCCGTACAAGCAGGCTGAATGCACGTGCATCATCGCCGTGCAGAACAAGCCTCTACACACTACTTCACCGTGCTCCCTCTTCGACAAATGGGAATAAGTGTATTGCCCTAGGAGACAGCGTAAATGACGAGGGTCAGGGTCGAATCTATGACATTTCGATCTAAAATCCAATGCTTTGACTAATGAGCCACCGTGCTTCCAATAAAAAAAATATGAACAACAAAAATACATAACCTGATCGATGTGGTTTTTTTCTCTAGTCTGTCTGAAACACATCACACTTTTTATGTACAATACGTCAGAAAATAGTTATGTAACATACAAAACCCTTTTATTATAGTCTGAAACATACGCTTTTGTTATAATTATATTTTTACGTCTGTGTTCACAAGAAAGAAATATCGATTGGAACATTTGTAAATGTTTTTTCGTGTATAGCTTTCAAAAACCTAATATTACATAATATCTTGTGCGAATGATATATTACTTTTGCTATGAATAGTGGTAGTCTTTTACAAAAAAGTCACGATTGATATATTAGGTTTCTACAACGAAATCATGCCATATGTGTTTCTTTACTCATTTTGATAACCAACATTAGACGAATCCTTTTTAACAGGGATGCCCGGATGATATCTTTATTCGTTCACCTGGTAAAAAGTAATGAGCGATCGTTTCAGTTTTGTACTGAAATTCCATTTTCATCAAAACTTGTACAACTGTCGACAAACTTATTTGCCATTCATGCACAAATGTAAATTCTGTCTTCGTGTACTCGTTTAACAGAGCAAGAGTGTCAGTTGACCTGTGAAGCTCTTTGAGAGTTTTTTTTGTCTGGTGAATACCTGGCATTTTCAGTCGAATAATATAGGAGGGATGGCCATAAATGTTAACCGTATCTGCATTGGTCGATTCTTTTCGTTACAAATGTCGGCATGTATACTGTTATATGTATACTGATAACACATAGGCAGTTTTATCACTCAATTATACTTATCTTGTTAATAACAGCAGCTTTCTACGTACCAGTCGGGGATCTAACATACAAGATTACAGCTGCTTGTTACTCGGTTAAACTTCATACATTTACACGCTAGATGTGATGCTAGCGTTCAAGGCATTGTGACAGAGTACGGAAATCAAATTTTCATCCCATTTTGCAAATGTCTACATAGAGTGATACCTTTAATGTGAGCCTCGCTGTACAATAACAGAAACACTTACTTGCTTGATGAGACCAATAAAACCACTGAATAGAATTTCAGTAACCAATGTTCACGCTGGTCCGAAACTGTCTGGTGCCAAATTTATAGCCATTCTATATATTTTAGTGACAAAGTGTTTTGTTGACAAAACGCAAATGTGTGTGTATGCGTGTGTGTGGAAAGGGAGGGGGGGGGGGGGTGTACTTAGCTGTTGGATCCAAATAAATTGATCGTGTTTAGAAAAATTTATTGTTTATTTATTGGTGTTTAAGGTCACATACTTATGCACAATGGCTAATCGTGACCGTGACAGTTTTACGGGTGGAGGAAGCCGGAGTACCCGGAGAGAACCACCGAGCAACGACGAGCAGCTGTCAGCTCTCCAACATCGGAACTCTGCACCACAGCACAGGCAGGGTTAGATTGGTTGAAGACATGTGCACCATCGATGTGCAGTACGCCTCAGTACACAGCGTCATCGTGCCCCCATGTAGGCAATCGGGGTGCAGTGTCTTGCCCAAGGACACAACGCGGTTGCCGCAGGTGGGATTCGAACCGAGGATCTCTCGGCTTGCAGCCTGCACCTCTACCAACTGAACCACCGCGCCCCATGTTTAGAAAAATGAATTGGCAGTTATTTGAAGAGTGAACGGACAATTGGTTACGGAAAAAGTCCGTCAGAACACGAAAGTTCTGACGAAATCATCAGTAGATGAATTAAAATCTGTCACTGATTCAATTAATGGTCTGAAAGATAATAAAATAAAATAATATTGTCTACGAGCAAAGACCTAGGCTACTTTTTCGTGGGTAGATAAGTCCACGCGATGACTAACAGAAAGAGTTTTAATTGATTTCTCATTACAATATTAATAAAATGTTAAATGATAAACTATCACTGCGGATTTATTCCATTTCGTTTTCCCAAGAGAAGGCTGATCGGTTTCATCTCAGGGTTCAAAGGAGTAAAAGAAAGAATATACCCATAATAGCTTGGTGTACCAAATGCTCACCACTCATGGTGATTTGGTGTTAACCGCGAGCCAAAGGCTCGCGGTTAACACCAAATCACCATGAGTGGTGAGCATTTGGTACACCAAGCTACTTTGGGTATATTTTATTTATACCATGATCGTCAGATTATTAAGAGTTTAAATGTTAAATAATACAATATTCAATATAAAATTCTAAACAATACCCTACACAAGTGAAAATCTGTTTTTGTTTACATGAGCACCGGTGAGCAGTACTTCCGCTGTCAATTTTATCGACGAAACGAAATGGAAAAAGAAACGCGCAAATCACGGGTCTTTTTTTTCATTTTAATAACATACTATTTCGAGTTATGGATGCTTTATTATCATGAGACAATGCATGTTTGTTAATTTTTGGTATCTTATGAGGTCAAGTTATTTAAAAACGTAATAAATAATTGATGCTTTCATTTCAATCTTCGCGAGGCGACTAGTGATAAATTTCCATAAGTTTTCATTCAGGTCGCGGTCACCAAAGGTTAACTTGGATGTAGTTCCACTGTAGGTGTAAATTTTAACGACTGAAATCCCATTGCTGGCGTGTTCACCACAGACACACGTGTTTACCACAGTTGGTGTGTAAAGCCAAAATTTATGTTTTTGGCTTTTTAAATATAACATAATAGGGAATCATGGTATAAATACAAAGTATTTGAGGAATTTGATGCCACCAAGTTGTTGTTGTCGCGGCGTGGCGGACATAAAATGGTCGCTCTCATGGTATTGTCCAAAACATCTGGTAAATCCCGGTTTACAATGGTGTTTTGGGACAATGCTACGCTTTGCTACAGTGCACCATGGTACTTTTGTGATGCCCGAGGGTTAAATTGAACCATATATAAATGAAAAAAGTCACCGAATAAAAATGGCAAAGGGGTTGAGAAGACTGGGAAGCATGTTTACATGTAAAGATGTTCAACGGCACATGTTTCAATAAACAGCTTCGATACTATCATCAAGATTTTTGTCTCCATTATACACAGTTGCGTATGAAGACACCTACTGGTCTGGCAGATAGTTCTTTGTTAGTATTTGTTTACACGTGCGAAACTACTTTCATGGGAGGCATTGGCAACTCGATTTTATCTTAGTACTTTTTCATATTACTTAGTGGAAATTATCTGAAACAATAAACTTGCTGCGAAGTCAAACACACACGTTTCGTTAATTAGACAGATATTCCAATAGATAAAAAAATTGTAAATATTTCGGAATAAGAAAAAAGGAGTGTTGAGATGTTATTTTCTCACCTGTTATTTATGTACAGGACGGTGCTATTCTAAAGATCATAATCTGGCCTGGATATGTCCGACCAGAAGTGTGGAAGTGTCCGCCATGACAATGTTTTTGTTTTGTTGATGCTTAGAGCCATTTTCAACATGTATAGCTATATTGTAACCACACCAAGGGCATAAATTCAAGTCTAGTCAATCAATCCTTTATTCGAATCCCAGTCGTATGTATATGCAACGACGTATCGGAAGGGGGGGGGGGTGTCAGCCCCCCCCCCCCCCCCCTACCCAATCCTGGCCAAAAATCATATAGCTGGAAATTCGGAGGGCAACTCATGAGTACTTGGAAATTCCATCTATCTGGATTTTAGAGCTTCTTTATTGATGCTGATGTATCCTTTACTTCCCAAAATTCCAACTCGATTTGAAATCTGCAAAAATTCCAACTGTTACTATTTACAACTACAGTGTATGCAATATTGAGCTTCATAAGTATGCATGATGTCAATCGGTACCGAGATTTCTATAGTACGTTTACTTATCGTAACAAAAAAAAATCCTCGAAATGCACTTCAAGAAAATCACATCATGTAAAATCGGTATCCTGAGTTAATTCCACCATTCACAGTTACAAAACGATGAAACATCGAAAATTGATCATTCCTGCAAAAGGTCTGATTTAATGTTAGGACAGTGTGAATTGCTCAAAGTTCTCAGCTTGAGCATTTGTTTAGAACATAATCAATTCCCAGAATAATACCAAATAATAATAGCCTGATAATTCTATAAAAAATGTGTTGGCATTTGAGTTACTAGAATCAATTTTATGCCCCCTTCCATGGATTCAAAAGTTTTCTTGGTTGTGAATTTCCAACTGGGAGAGGGACCGGGTTTCCGGAAATTCACTACCCTACACCCCACCCAGTCGGAAACCTCTATTCACGTTCCTGCGTATATGGGTCCTATTATACCACAGAAACAGAACTTATCAATACTACAGTAATCGTTTGTTTGTCATGGCTGACAATTTTCGTCATTGGAAGAGATTTGCAGGAAAGTCAACGCCTCATTATTCCACAAAACTGTCAGCAAATTTAAGACTAAGGGTCTGGAAGTCTCATATAAAAATTAAAATTTCGAAATGTTAACGAATTTGTATCTCCGATGTGTCCATCATTTCACAAACTTTAAATATTTGCATGTAGAGTGGTATAAAATCACAGAAGCTGGCTCTTTTTACAATTTCTTCCCCAATCAATTTGAACGATTGACTATATTATTCTCTGTTCAAACCCATTTAAAAATAAGAGAACGGCGCTTTCACAATCTTTTGATGTTCTGTAATGTTTTTCTGTTCATTATATCAACAGTGTGTGCATCGTGGCATATAATACAGACACTATCCTTTCCATTAATACAAACGTCCACGAGATGAGATTTGCTAATTTGTTTCTCGGGAATAATAAAAATTTGTAAATTACTGAAAAAACGCATTCGCTAAACGAATAGCCAGGGTGGACACTTACTTAGTGTTGATAGGTGTGATATATAGCAGTGGCTCAGTAGGTAGAGGTGCAGGCTGCAAGCCGAGAGGTCCTCGGTTCTAATCCCACCTGCGGCAACCGCGTTGTGTCCTTGGGCAAGACACTTCATCTCCATTGCCCGTGTGGGGGCACGATGACGCCGTGTACTAAGGCGTACTGCACGTCGATGGTACGCATGTCTTCAACCAGTCTAACCCTGCCTGTGCTGCAGGGCGGAGTTACGATGTTGGGGAGCTGGCAGCTGCTCGTCGTTGTTCGGTGGTTCTCTCCGGGTACTCCGGCTTCCTCCACCCGTAAAACTGTCACGGTCATGATTAGCCAGTGTGCATAAATATGTGACCTTAAACATCAATAACTAAATAAATAAATAGATATATAGCAAAAGTTTCCTTTTGTAACTTTTAATAAACGAAAACAACAGACAGCTCCGAGAGCTGTCTGTTGTTTCCGTTTATTAAAAGTTACAAAAGGAAACCTGGCTATAGCTTCTAATGATGTCATAGGCGTTTTCTCAACAATTAATTGTTTTTTCCTTGGACCTTCTCGCTCGTCTAATAATTTTAAGGGAGATAACTTTATCAAAAGTCGATTTTCGTGACGATATACGTCATGGATGTTTTCTATTAGGATTTAACGACACTTTCAACAGCTAGAGTCGCATCTTGTAGGACAGTTTTACAGGTGGGGAAGCTTGAGTACCCGGAGAGAACCACCGAGCAGCGGCGAGCAACTGTCACACTCTCCAACTTACTAACTCTGCACAAGCGGAGGTTGCTGTGGTTGAAGGCAAGTGTATCATCGGCGTGGGGTACACCTTAGTACACAACGCCACCGTGCCCCGTATGGGCAATCAGGATTAAGCGACTTGCACTATAGTAATCAAGCACAGACACACTTCCTGGGGCTCCAACGGGGACCTATTTGACGAAAGCGTCCGTATATTTTAGCAAGATATTCAATACTTGGACCGTCCGAAAATTAACATAATTAAAGGGGCACGTTATCAAAGTTTTAAAAATGAGAAATAAATATACATTTGATCCAACCAAAATTTAAGAAAATAAAAATCTAATTATTTATTATCGAATGTGGAGGGTGGATTACCAATATATTCATTTAGGCCTAAAAAATTAAAAATCAGTTTCCCGGGACCTCTCGCATGGTCCTTTTGGCTACCGCATGCGCTCTTTTTATAACCAACGTAAACTTAAAAAAAATTAAAATTAAATGGTTTATTTCTGATAATTTACCCAAGTTAAAAGAATTTGATAAATTTGTTCCTTCATTGCAAGAAGGCTTTGCAATGCTTTAGCATTCCAAAGCCTTCTTGCTCTCAAGGGACGAAATACTCCACCACCCATGCTACTCTGTAGATTATTAGGCCTAAAACATAAACCAAGGACATGATGGCAAAGAAATAATTGAAGAAATAAAAAATAAATTAATAAACCGCTCGCCCGCAAGCAATTTACAAATAATAACCTGAGAAACAGAAGATCTACTTTGTGGGACCTTTATTTATCATTTATTTATTGGTGTTGAAGGTCAAGTTCAGCATCTTTTGCTATCTCATGACCGCAAGATAGGGATGAAGTCAAGTTTAGCCAATCGTTTATACCCATGCTGTCCATATTTAGGGGGCTTCCACCCCAGGCGTTGGTACAGGCTACAATTTACCAGTGAAGCAAAACGTTTTTGCCGCAATAATCAAGCACGATTCCTCTTCCCGGGGTTCCCACATAGAGACTGGATTACCAATACAAAACCTGTGGAGTGGAGTTTCCACCCAGACAATTCAATTACTTGCAAATCCTTTGAAAATCATTAGAATTTAAGCTTAAGCAAAGTTTAGCCAATGAACCTCCGGGTATAACACGGAGGTCCATTGCCTGAAACTTTGCGGGTGTCTCTTACATTTTCTCACTGAATCTAGACTATCACTTGCGTGAAAAAAGACGCTCCATGAGTGTTCATCAAGTTCTGAGTTAGCTTTAGTCATTTACAATAAGATACACTCACACACCCTCGGTCGCTTTTACTTACAGAAAACTGACATATACAACATTAATTTTTCCAATTTAGTTTTGTTATGGATGGATGATACAAAATCAAGACATACCAATGGCGACGATTGAACTAAAGTTATTAAAGCCCTTTAAATAGGTTTTAAAGCAAGGGTTTGTAGACATGAAATCATCTGGCACCAATGGTTTATAACTTGTTTTTTTTAATTAGAGTTAACGAGTATTAATTGCTCATGATTACAGGGTGGGTTCCAGTTAACTATCTTGCACTCAGTGATCTGAAATTTCGTATTGATCTCTCCCGTGTTTATATGTATACAATGTCTATTATTCCTACCGTTTCGCCCAAGTATGCATGCACAATGAGATATATCTAAAATGCATCGATGCTTATAGATTCTCTTACTACGTTCCCCAGTCCAATGTTCATCAAAACGGGTTTTGTTTTGATGGCAAACAAAAGCATAACGCTAGAAATCGTTGGAATCCGCTCAAAGAGCGGATTCCAACGATTTCTAACGACCGTTGGTTTTCAAACAAAAATGTGTTAGAAACAAACTTTGTTGAGGATAATTAGTTATAGCTGTGTGTGGGTTACCAGTCATTATATTGGAAGATAGAAAGTAATATTAAATGTTTTGAATTCTCGAAAGAGATCTGAATGTGATAGTATTATTTGCCGTCTGCGCCAGTAGGCAATCTCTTCATTAAATATCGTCAGTTCATTGTTACCTATCTCTAAATGTGCAACAGTTCAATTTCAGACCTCAATGAGCACGTATACGGAATTTTCGAGTGAAAAAAATGCACGCAGAACTGTAATTGTACTCGCAACCAAATGTATAGATAGACGCATTGTGATTAGAAAGGTTTGGAAAAGCTCAACTGACTGTCGATTTGGAGAAGGAGTCGTTTCTAATCTGAAAGATAATTAATTTTTAAACATTTTGTTTTCTGTTTCTGAAATTTGTTATGGTAAAAACGAGATACACCGCTGAACTGACGGAAAGAACGGTTAATTTCATTTTACATGGCATGTATTATATTGTCCTGAACAAAATTCAGATAACCCCCAAAACAGGGCGTGGGGTCAAACATGTAGGAAGCAAGTCTGTACTATTCTGGGAAATTGGGTTCTGCCGACAGGCGTGGTTAGAAACTCGGAACACTCCGTAAAAAACGTTTGTCACCTCTGAGTGTGATGTGCGAGTGGCTCAGTGCGTTGGTCCTTGGCTTTTGAACTCGAACTCAATTAATTTTAAAAGCCTGCCCGACAAAACTGCTAGAAATTACCTAAGGGCGCCTGGAGCAATCCAGGAGATCTGGTGGTTGTCAGACAATATTCTTGTAATGTCGTCCCCTGAGTTCCGTTGGAACTCCAGGGACGATGTGTATTTCGTCCCTTGAAAGAACACATTAAAGTATTTCAGTTGGCACCTTTATGCTTACAGTGAATAATCTACAGTTGACTGTTTCTTATTACTTTAAATCTTACTGAAGTGAGACATACAGTAGATGTATTGTGATTTGTCGAATAACACTCACGTAGTGGAGCTTCACACAAATAAATCGAATGATAAAATAGTCTTAGTATAGAATGCATCGTTGGTCACAGCGTAGTGCACTTCACTAATAATCAACGAGAAAGTCTCGTTTTGAAATTTCCAGTGAGTTTCCGGAATGTTTCTGAATCACGATAGAGCGCCGATTATATTGCAAATGACAGAGCGGGGGTTCGAACACCTGTCGAGAGAGTTTCTTTCAGTACGAATCGCGAAACAATATCTAACCATGCATACCACTCGATCATTGGCAGACCCTAAAAGAGAAAGTTAACGGAGGATATACAAGTCTGGATGAGAACACGTGTCAGAAAACTCAAAAAAAGTTTTGGGGACGTGACAACCGTTACTCATTTCTAGTCCCTTATTCGACATTCGTTATCAACCGATAAAATAAATCGAATGTCGAATAAGAAACTGGGAATAAGTAACGGTTGTCACGTATCCAATATTCAAAATAACTCCATTCTGATTATAGAATGCGTCATTTGACACTGCGTCCTTTCTTGATAAATTAATGGTGAACTCGTTCCAATGAGGGTCATGAGTTACGTTGAAAAGAAAATCTTCAGTTATTAAAGAAATGTTTTTGCGAATGTCGTCTTCCGTTTATGTTACGTAAATGTTTAAAGCCGAATACAGGAGGGGTGGTGTGTGCGGTTTGGTGGGTGATGAAGTCTGAGATAGGACGTTTTCTAGTGAAGCGAAAAGATCAATGTCAAGGTCATATATACTTCCATATGCGGTTGGTCGTTCACTTGGGCTAACCTACATCACGTGGCAATCATCAATAAGGAGTTGAAAAATCCACACTCACTAGCAGATTTGATTACGTCTGAAGACCGCACTATAAAAGTTTTGATAACGCCCTGGCGACTGAGAAAACCTCAACCCCATGGCGGACAAACAAGCACTGCACCACTTCACAAAATTACCACGGGGATACGAATTCAGTAAAGTTCACAACAAACTGGGAGACGAGTTACAGATTTCATTTATCATTAAAACCCAAACATCGACAACAGATGCAAAAATGGATCTAGAAACAAACAGTGCCTCAGAGAAGGCCTCGAATTATCTTGTATGGAACAATGCATTGTTTGTTAGAGCGTCCCCTAAAAAATGGTCATAGAAGTAAACATTTTGAAGCATTAACCCTTTACCTAACGTAACGGCCAAAACCGGCCAGCGCTATTCTCAAAAATCGCCAATTAATTTTCATTATTTTTTTCATTTTTTGTCTCAAAAACATAGGTTATGACCCCTCGTTGGAACGAGCTCGTCGAGCTCGTTCCAACGAGGGGTCATAACCTATGTTTTTGAGACAAAAAATGAAAAAAAATAGTTGTTCAAGAATTATTTTTGCAAGTGTCGTCTGCTTTTCATGTTAGGTAAAGGGTTAAGTTATAAGGTTTAAAAAGATAGCAATAGTTCACACTTCAAAAGCCATATTTTTTCGATACGAACCGTAGGTAATGTAAAAACTCGACCAGAGGTCAAGGTTCAACTTTCGCGGAAGAATACAACTGTATATACTATGCGCTACTAATATTATTTAATGGTAGTAATTTAACGCTCGTAAATAAGTCTAAAAGTCGGATCATCTGATAAATATGCATAAATCACGTGATATTATACAGTATTTGAAGTTACATAATCTATGCAATTTGATACACGGATGTGGAAAAGCGTTTCTTGTTGACTTGGGAGTTTATTTTCAATCAAGAGATAAAACGGATATGAAGGATAAGGTGAAATAAAGCTCTGTGGCAACATGTCTTCCAAATATCGAACTAATCAGAAGAGAATGTTTTAATTTAATAGCTTTTTGGTTTCGAGGTAATTCGGGCTGTCTAAATGATCTCAATACAAACTAATAATAAATGTGTCAAGTTTACGATTTTTAGGGATATTAACCATTAGAACCCGTAATGCCGCTTTTTTCGGTCCAGGATCCTGATACGACCTGAATTCATAAAGTAGATTGTTACTCAGTGAATTTGTGTAGTAGGCCAATCACTATTTCCAACGTGCCGCCAGTGGCGTAGCGGAAAATCTTGTGCCCCCCACCCCCCCCGGCGAGATAGAGACGGAGGTCCTTTCAGAATGGTGGTTGCCTTTAAAACGGAAGGATTTCACGTAGTACATATGCCATAAATTAAATGAAGGTATATCCTATAGGATCGATTCTAAAAGTACGACTCTGTAGATTTTTTCATTACATGCTTTAAGTTTCACCCCCACCATCCAACGATACACACATGCACGCCCAACATGTGTGACTTGAGAGGCACCATGTATGTATATTGTTCATTTCTCACCCCTATCAGTTACAATGATGTAGCGTTCACTTAACCCTTTACCTAACCTGCAGAGTAAACGATACTTGTAAAAATAATTCTTGAATAACTCATTTTTTTCATTTTTGGTCTCAAAAACATAGGTTATGACCCCTCGCTGGAACGAGCTCGACTAGCTCGTTCCAACGAGGGGTCATAACCTGTGTCTTTGAGACAAAAATGAAAAAAATAATGAAAATTAACTGGCGATTTTTGAGAATAGCGCTGGCCGGTTTTTGCCGTTGCGTTAGGTAAAGGGTTAAAAAAATAATACATAGACTACAAAGAGTACGTCGTGTGGAAGTGAGAGTTTGAAATTATGTGTATTTAGTACACAGTCTCGCTCTCTCTCTCTCTCTCTCTTTCCCTCTTTCTTCCAGCGTTGGGACGTCCTTCAAGACGAGGACCCCCCTTCTGACCGCCCCTCCCCCTCCCGCAATGCGGGCCCTGCGGGCCCATCCCCTACGTCACTGCGTGCCGCAGCCGAAAGCTGCACGTTGAAAACATTGATTAGTCTCCCCCAAGTAACGAATATAGACTCTACCAGCTAATGGCTCTGAACTGGAATGGAATACACCATCATTGTCCAAATGGGTTAAAGACAAACAGTTGGTGTTGTCACAGCATAACGGACATAAAGTGGACATAAATGATATTGTCCCAAAACACCGCGATGAATAGCGGCTTACAATGGTGTTTTGGAACAACGCTTCGCATTATCACAGTGCTCCGTGGTACTTTTTGTAAGGGTAAAAACGAACCATTGACAAGAATGCCAATCGGTATTTTCAACGTGCATCCCCAAAGTTGCACGTTGAATTATTGATTAGTCCCCCCTCAAATAAACGAATATAGACGCCTTCAGTTCAGGGCTCTGAACTGGGATGGAATATACCATCATGGTCCAAATGGTTAATCTTTTGGAATCACTTCATGATTTAGCTCTTCTACACATGAAACCAAAAGGAAACCATCTGTGGTAAAATGACATTAAGTAATGTGTTCTTACAACACGGAGAGAGGGGACTAAAACACAGCTTGAGGGGTGGGGGTATCCAATACATAATTACCCTAGCATATAAATGGTGGTCCATGATATGAATAAAACACATCTCTCGTGTGTTTTTTTATGGAAATAGAAAACAACTCGCGATTTATCCCCACGTTTCATCATGTCAAATCTCATGGGGCATCAATTCGACTTTCGTGTTGAAGAAAGTTTCCTTTAACCCTTTACCTAACGTAACGGCCAAAACTGGCCAGCGCTATTCTCAAAAATCGCCAATTAATTTTCATTATTTTTTTCATTTTTTGTCTCAAAAACATAGGTTACGACCCCTCGTTGGAACGAGCTCGTCGAGCTCGTTCCAACGAGGGGTCATAACCTATGTTTTTGAGACAAAAAATTAAAAAAATTAGTTATTCAAGAATTATTTTTGCAGGTGTCGTCTGCTTTTCAGGTTAGGTAAAGGGTTAATGATGATGTTCCTGGTGATGTTGGTTGCATCGCGGTGGCTTATTTGTTAGAACTTTGATCTTCAGATCGAAAGTTCGATCCTGTCATCTATGTTGCGCCCAAGGGGCAAGACACCTAACCCTTTGAACCCGAAAGACCGCTTTTCCGCTCATGATCGTGATACAAACAAAACTTATAAAGTAGACGGTTGCTGCGTAAATTTGTACGTTAGACGAATCAATATTTTCAACGTGCAGCGCGAAAAGGCTGCACGCTGAAAATATTAATTGGTCTACCCTCAGATAGCTAATATGGACTCTTCGAATTGATGCCATAGAACTGTCATGAAGTACACCACGAGGGTTCAAAGGGATAAAACCAATTGCACAAATGGGAGAACGGCTGCGCTGTGTGCTGAGGTTTACGGCAAGTTGATGGCACACGTCTTCAGCCGATGCCAAACTCAGCTTGTGCTGTTGAAAGTGTCGTTAAAGCAAAAATAAATAAATTAATTAATGGTGGTAGTGGTGTGTTTGTCGGGTATGGTGGGGATGAGGCTTTATCATCGTGTCCGATTGGTGTTACTTAGAGATGTTTGGCCTCTCTGATTTCTGTTAGAAATGTTATGGCCTTAACTCAGCAACTCCACCACTACCACTTCCACTACCACTACCACTGCAAACAACACCACGCCGTTTACATCACCTTGGTTTGGTGACCGAGATTGTTAAAAAGAAAATGAAACAGAGACAAAACTATGCAAAGCATAATAGTAGGAAAATACAGAAGCCAAAAACTCCATAATTTTGCGAATTATACCCAATCGGCAAAAGAAAAAAATCTACTATTCGTCTGGAGACACCCCTGAGAATTCATATTTCGCACTAAAGTAATGGAATAATAAGAAAGATTCATTTATCTCATCCGTTTCATCTAATTAGTGACATTATTCACGTCCCCAGCTCTTGAGCAAAAGAACTTCGATTCAAGTGCCTCCTTTCGTGTGAAGACTTCACCAGAACGAGGTTATTGAGAGACATTATTTCTAATGAATGGCTCTCAGTCACGGTGTATTGAGAGATGCAATAAACTGACCTATCAGTTATAACATTTATAAGGGTGGCTATCGAGGCACACTTGTAATTATCGGGTCAGTTCCAATAACTTAATAACGACACAAAACACACAACTCATTATTTCAGCAAACTTGACCGCATAATCCAAAAACTACAAGATTAAATTCGGTTATCTCAAGCACCCCCACCCCCTATTTGCCCCACCCTTCTTCTCTTCTCTTCTCTCTCTCTCTCTCTCTCTCTCTCTCTCTCTCTGTCTCTCCCTCTCTGTTTCTGGGGGGGGGGGGGGGTCTTCTTTTCTTGTAATACCCGCCGGGGAGAACTAGGGCTCGAGAGAACTAGGGCTCGAGGCCGCGTGGGGATTTAAAGGGGGGGGGGGGTATGGTTTCACATCAAGGTGGTAAAGTACGCGGAGAGTGGATTGTAACTAAATCACCCGCGGAGTGGAGTTATCAATCAAACTATAACTTTCAAATTTTATATATATCGACAAAAAACACAAGCAATGTTTCAGCCAATGGACCTCCGGGTTTATCCCGGAGGTCCATTGGCTGAAACTTTGCTGGTGCTGGGTATGCTTTGCAACAAATTTGCAATTATTGCTCAGGTGGAATCTCCACTCTGCGGGTGATTTAGTGATAATACACTCTCCACGTACTGTATATATGTAACGGGAAACTTAACTTAAAAATAGTTGACTGGTTCTTGTCGATGTTGTCAAAAATCTTTAGTACGCATCTCAGAACAACATAATTTTTGTCACAAGGGTTTTTAGGTAGTCACCCCAATCTCTCACGTTATGAAAGACGAGAGAGATGTGAACGCGACCAAAATGCCCTGGTAATAATAAATAATAATTTAGCCACCCGCTGATTTCCCGCTGCCCTCTAATTATGAGGGTTCCATTAACCCCGCCCTGTGGTCATTCCTTCCAAACGTCCTCTGCTATAATCTTACAGAATTCAGACACAAACCGTTTAAAAATATCCCTATTGACGATCCATTATCTACCTCACCTGCCTTGTCCATCCTGTCTAAAAGTTGGACTCTCATACATAGTTAAACGTCGTTTTACACCATCAGCTATTTGGAAGGTTTCCAGGTTATTTTGGTTGTGTAGTTGTCCCTTTCCCCATGGTTACACGTCCTTTGAAATGTTGGAAGTGAAAAGTGGGGAGGAGGGATAGCCACCGAAAGGCTCGACATATGACTAAACCCTCTATCATTGTTCAGGCCGGCGGCGTTTACATCTTTCAGGTTCGACGTCAGTGCCAAATACCGCTTAAATCTGTTTTTTCCATTTCGCCCGGCTTCTTGAAAATGGCGTGGCTCGCAGACAGGTGGAGGGGTCAATTGTCTCGAGGGTAGAAAGAGAGACAGAAAGTAAACTTTCAAAACAGTACGGCCGACGTGGACTGGTCACTTTCCACGGGTGGGCAATATTTCCACGGACGCAGTAATATTAGATTTCAAACACTAATTATAGGGATAATCATCAAAAAATAATTAATAAAGCACCGGGTGATTGTTATACATGGTAATCGCTGCGTGGATATCACTGCCCACACGTGGATTACGACCAGTCCACGGCCACTTCTGCTGTAACATATGGTATTCAATGTCATCGAAACGACACGTGAATTACTTACTGGTAATTTTACAATCAACATGTTTAGCTATATTTCCTCCCATTATGTTGACATTATCCAACTCACACTCCACAGAAAATCAAAATAAATAAATTAATGTACCAGCAAGTACATTTTGGAAAGGATTGGAATAGATATATGATCTGGCCGTTCTTCCGGTTATTAAGCATATTCATTAAAACTGGTACTGCAAGCGCCGGGGAATAATCGTAGATTCAGACGCAAGGGTCGAGGAATGATAAACATTTGTTGTATGTCGCAGTAGTTGATGTTTATTCGAAAATCAATTCATTACATTTATGACATTAACTCCTTACATGTTGCTGGTGGATATTCTTACCCAGGACAGGATTTCTCTTGCCTCTGAAACAAGTATACTCTGGGCACAATTAATCAAATTTCCAGATTGTAAATAGAATGAACTTTTTTACCAATGATTTCTTGAGTTAAATATGGATACCTTTTTCATCAAATCTAGTCATGGCTGCTTCACAGCAGCCATGACTAGATCTGGTGACAAATATTTTTAAAATACTCAACTTGCCAAGAGGTAAATACTTCGCCGTCTGTTCTTTATCGGGGACTATTTCTTGACGCGGACACTGCGGACAAACAACGCATTTTAAGTTGTAACGTAATCACAGGCCTTATAGAAACCGCTGCCTGTTTGTCGTTCCATTTAACTGGTAGAGTGCTGGAAGCCCATATTAGGGCTTTATTCTGAGGTGCAGGTACAGCTTGAAGGCTCATATTCAGTGCATGTGCTTTGTATTATCTTTGAAGTGATATTATTCAGTCTGTAAGTGTTTGCCTTGTTACAATTTATGGGAGAGTGTCCACAGACACTCTCCCATAAATTGTAACAAGGCAAAGACATGTGTACAAGATTTGATGGTCAAAAATAATTTAGTACTCTACCAGTTAAGTGTCTTTTGTGGGGGGGGGGGGGGGGTCATATAATAAATAGAATATTCAACTCGTCCATAGTTTATATTGAACTTTACTAACCTCGACCAGTAAATTATGTCTCGTTCTCGCTAGAGCGATGTCCAGACCTAATTTACTGAACTAGTTTTATAAATTTCGATATGAACTGGGGACCCGCTGAAGATCCTCTATATTTAAATATTAATTTATGCATGTATTTGTGTTTAAACTCCGGTGGAACCCCGGGAAATAGAGCAGTGTAAGTTCCTCGAGATAAACACATGTGTTACTGGTAAATAGAAACCGGAACCAACGCATGTGGTGAAAGTTCTCTAAAGTGGGCAGCACGGGTATAAACGATTGACTAAACTTAAGGTCACCTTTCGTCATTTGTGGCTATATCAGTTAGACGCTTAACATAACACAAGTGTAAAGTGACGTTTAACAAACCGTTTATGCGTGTGCTTCCCTCTTTACCTAGGCAATGCTTACCGGGAGATCGTGTGTCACATTCAAACATCTAATCAGCAAGACAAAAATCAAATTATATATATATACTACTCATAATTTACATCGTACTTGTCGATATACTGATGCATTAGAATTTATACAGTTACCTTTTATGCGCAAAGATGTTGCTATGCGCGGGAGATCCTCATCGACATATACTTATCTTACAACAAGAACACTTAACTGGAAGAGTGCTAAATTATTTTTGACCATCAAATCTTGTACACATGTCTCTACCTTGTTACAATTTATGGGAGAGTGCCTATGGGCACTCTCCCATAAATTGTAACAAGGCAAACACTTCCAGACTAAATAATATCACTTCAAAGATAATACAAAGCACATGCACTGAATATGAGCCTTCAAGCTGTGGTACCTGCACTTCAGAATAAAGCCCTAATATGGGCTTCTAGCACTCTACCAGTTGAATGGAACGACAAACAGGCGGCGGTTTCTATAAGGCCTGGGATTACGTTACAACTTAAAATGCGTTGTTTGTCCGCAGTATCCGCGTCAAGAAATAGTCCCCGATAAAGAATAGACGGCGAAGTATTTACCTTTTGACCAGTGGAGTATTTTAAAAATATTTTTCACCAGATCTAGTCATGGCTGCTGTGAAGCATCCATGACTAGATTTGATGAAAAAGTTATCCATATTTAACTCAAGAAATCATTAGTAAAAAAGTTCATTCAAATTACAAGGAGAAATTTGTAAATGTAATGAAATGACTACTGTCACATACAACAAATGTTTATCATTCCTCGTCCCTTGCGTCTGAATCTACGATTATTCCTCGGCGCTTGCAGTACCAGTTTTAATGAATATGCTTAATAACCGGAAGTGAAAGCGCCAAGACAAAATACAAATCTGTATTGACGGTAGCAAGCAAACGTGCGACCATTCAATTCAGAGAGGTAAAGTTTTATCTGCACTCATCAAAAACTGATAACACGTCATATCGAGGCCACAGTTTTTTGATAACAGTAAATGAATGATAAATAAATCGCCAACTCAATAAAATAAATTAAACTAGAGCATTTTTTTGCCATGGTGATATTTCTACAGTACGTGGAGAGTGTATTATCACTATATCACCCGCGGAGTGGAGATTCCACCCAAGCAATAATTGCAAATTTATTGCAAAGCACAACAAGCACAAGCAAAGTTTCAGCCAATGGACCTCCGGGTTAAACCCGGAGGTCCATTGGCTGAAACATTGCTTGTGTTTTTAGTCGATATATACAAAATACGAAAGTTATAGTTTGGGTGATAACTCCACTCCGCGGGTGATTTAGTTACAATCCACTCTCCACGTACTGTTTATGCAGCTATCATGCATTAAACCTGAAAAATAAAACAGCTGAAACACTGCTAAAAACTTCAGCGGTTATAGTACAAGTAAAATGATGCATGGGGATTGCGTCATAGTGCCAGAACACAATACCATGACGTCATGATCTTCATTCATAAAACTCAATTCATTGACGCTGAATGATAGTCAAAATATATGCGAACAATCACGAAAGAGGGGAATATTGTAAGATAAATTGGTTATTGCCACCAAGTGACTTTCCAAGATGGTATACTGAAGTCTTGACCTCGCTTCTGGGCCATATATCGACTCGTCCGTAAATACGTCGACTTCAATACACCGTCTCGGAAACCCATTTGGTGGTAACAACCTTTATAGATAGGTCTATAATTGGTTGAAATGCAATGCACATGTTCTCGGCGTATGTGTGATTATGCTCTTTGAGACTTTGGGAATTTTGGCACAAGCATTAGACTTGGAAATTTTGTCACAAGCATTAAGCGAATAAACATGGAAGTGACTCAACTTCGTTTAGCATATCTGTGCGAACACAATAACCAGTGAGCACTCTACGTGTTAATGGATTCTGTTAGGAATATTTCATCGGATCACACAAGGGAGGCGACGAGTGTCAATAGTATTTTTAGTTCGTAGATGGACTTTGTTGTATTGTCGTTCTGAATATACGGTGCCTTCGTTACTGAAGTTAATTTCATTTTCTGGTTTGCTGTAGATTATCTATCGATTTTCGCATACACGTTTAGAAATACAGACAATAGTCGTAATATTTGAGTTTATAAAATGTTGATACCAGTGTCGAGAGTGTCAGAGTGGAGCTATTAGGTGATATAAACTACATGGTATCTCTACCATTGAAATTCAAATCTACGAATTAGTTAGGAACTTTCACACAGTAATCGCAAGTGTCCGTGGCACGCATTTCCGTAAAGATCTTACAAAATGTGTTTTGCCTGGTCTCGTGCAGAGTCTAGAGTCGCGTCCATTAACGTCGATGTCGTAGTCGTTACCTCACAGGAATAGCAGACGACAAAATTCTCGAAATTTCCCTTTTTGGCCTCAATACATGGCTGATGATCTCTCATTGGAACGAGGTCAATGACCTCGTTTCAACAGCGGCCACAAGCTATGTGCTATGTATTTGAGGCAAAACTTGCAAAAATAACAAAATTTCAATGGCGATTTTTGTGAATAACGTATGTGTGTCGGGGCGGGCGAAAGATAAACAGCTGACGTCACGCAGTTTTTTACACCCGAAGTGCTCAAAAGCAGCAAAGTTTGTTTATATTACAGATATGGAGCGCGTTGGATCATTGGTTAGAGCAATAGAATTTAAACCAAAAAGTCAACGGTTCGATTCTAACCCGGGCCATCTGCACTGTATCTCATTGAATCCCGATTTCCCACGTGCTGTGGTCTAAGGCGTATTGTACGTTGGTGGTGAACTTGATAAAACGGTTTGTACTAGATGGTAAAGTGGAGAGTCTGGTATAGTTTCTCGCCGCTGCTCGTTGATTCTATCCGGAGACCCCGGCTTCCTGCACCCACAAAACTGTCCGGCACGATATGACCCAAACTTTGGAGAGTGCCGTTAAATCCCAACAAACATTATAGATAATATATTACAGGAACGTGTGTATATTAACACATTTGCATGCACTCATGTTTAAAGCTATCGCGTAATTGCATAGCACGCACTCTAAAATAAGTTGGGTTGAATCAACCCAAATCAACTGGGCTGAGTGAATATGAACCCCACTGGGTTCATATTCATTCAACCCAGTTGATTTGTGTTGATTTTCAGCCCAACTGGGAGCACGGTGGCTAAGTGGTTACGGCATTGAACTTCATACGGAAAGCCCACAGTTTGATCCCCGCCAGGGGTAACTGCGTTCTGTCCTTCGAAATGACACTTCATCCCGATCGCCCGCGGTACGGTGGCGCCGTGAACTAAAGTGTACTGCGCGTCGATGGTACACTTGTCTTCAACCAATGCGAACTCTGCCCGTGTGGAGTTAGTACTTTGGAGAGTCTGAGAGTTGCTCGCCGTCCGGGTACTCCGGCATTCTCCACCCTCAAAACTGCACGACACGAGGTGACCCTGGCTGTCTAAAGTGCCGTTGAATCCCAATAAATAAATAGATAAATAAATACATAACCCAACTGAATTTAGAGTGTGTCTGTGGAACAAATTGTGGGAGAAAGGGGCGCGTGCTGTTTATTATCCCCACTCCTGTTCTGACGTTCTGTCTCCATACTCTACCTATCGGATGTGTTTCGTACCTAACTTTATCATATCACTGTAATCTGAAACTATTACAATACCCGCCACATCCAAAAGGTATTGAATTGATCCCAACAATCCCCAGCCTAGATACACACAACAAAGATTCTGAAGGCAGACAGTATTCGCACCGATACAAAGTCAGAGGAGATGCCTCGATAAGGTAATATTTCTCAATTTATATGTCAGAAATTGCAAAGTATACTACTTTATCTGGACATCTCTGACTTTTTAATGCTAATAGTAAGGACAGCAAATCGCTTCTCTACTTATCTGCCAGTCAAATCAAGTTTTTGAAAACCTATATGATATAATAACAATGAAGTTCTAGTGTTCATTATGCGTTTTTTAATTTCACTGATTTCGTTTTCAGATAAACGTGTTGACTTCTGGGATCTCCTTTGGCGAAGGACGACAAGCAATAAGTGACGAACCCGATGGCGCAGATGATAAAATCATGGTGGATGTTATCTCCCATTCTTTCAATTATATTCAAACATGGTGAGGTGTATTCACATTGATGTGTGCTTGCCTGTTCATCTCGTACGTTAGGATTATCAAAACCCTCCCGTGTTTCCTTTTTGTAATATGTGAAATCATTTTTGATATATTGTATAAACAAATATTTTAATTCCAGGCAATGATTTTGTCGAAACAAAATGTTTCTATACCTCTAACCTTACAAACAGTATACAATACCACCCCCACCCTCTCCCGCCAACTAACCAGTAGTAGTAGTAGTAATACTAGCCAAAACATAACCACGTCAAAACGTAACATTTTATTATTCATCAGATAGTTGCATCTAAGCACTTAACTCTACGAAATGCACCTCAAAAGAAATCAGCGACAGTACTTCTCTTTTTTAAATTTCTCGGATGCCATAGAATTAAGAAAGGACGCTGGTTTTGTTTTCATTGGCATGGCGGGGGTTCGAACCCCCGCCGAGAGAGCTTCCTTCGGCACCAACCACCTAGCGAAACTATACTGAACCACGCACACCACTCGGCCACCGACAGTCCGGCATCAACCGTCTAGCGAAACTATACTGAACCACGCACACCACTCGGCCACCGACAGACTGTCGGTGGTCGAGTGGTGTGCGTGGTTCAGTATAGTTTCCCTAGACGGTTGGTGTGTGTGGTTCAGTATAGTTTCGCTAGACGGTTGGTGCCGAAGGAAACTCTCTCGGCGTGGGTTCGAACCCCCGCCATGCCAGTGTAAACGTAACATTTTACTTTAGGCAAAACGTAACATTTTGTGGTTAAAACATAACCTTTTTATTCAAAATGTAACTCTGCGGTGGTCTAAACATAACATTTTCCTGGCTAAAATGTAACATTTCCCTGGCCAAAGCGTAATATTTCACTGGTAAAACAAAGTAATATTTCCCTGGTCAAAATGTTACGTTTTTCTGGACAAAACATAACATTTATTTGGACGAAAGGCTCACCGATTCACACTTGAATCCTTCTTTAAACAACGTCCTCCTTGCTTCACAGATGGTACCACGTGACCAACCCACTAAATTCTGTATCCTGCTTACGAACACATGTTCTTCTTGAACACTTCGGAAAGTGGAGTTGTATTTGTTTGCCATGGTAAACACGTCCTGCTAAGCTGGTAAAATGGGAGCCAGGAATCAATGCCTGGGGTGGATTTGCACAAGAGTGAACAATATGGGTATAAACAATTAGTTAAACAGTACTTTAAGGTGCGTCTGTTTACCCAATACTAATCAGTGTTAAGTTTTGCGCTGGTATATCTTACGTTTTGACCACCAAAATAAAATGTTACGTTTTGACAATATAATATTACGATATGTCCAACACATTGTTGCGTGTTGACCAACGAAATGTTACGCTCTGCCCACAACAAGTGATCAAAACAGATTTCGCCCAAGGTGTGTTACGTTTTTATCAAAGTAAAATGTTACGTTTTGGCGCTGTTACGTTTTGACCAGGCACCACAAGGAAGAGTAGTAGAAGAAATCAACTGCAGCCCACTAGCACAGGCCTTAAAATGGCGGTTTAGCTACCTGCCATTTCAAGGTCTTTTAGAGTTGGCTGACGTTCGTGTCTACTACTACTACTACTATTGCTAATACTCAGTGGCGCAGCGGTTTGGGCATTCTATTTCAAACCGAAAGAGCCAAGTTTCGATCCCGACCAGCGATAACAGCGTTTTGTCCTTGGACAAGACACTTAACCCTTTACCCAACGCAGACGATTTCAAAATTCATTATTTTAAATATAATTTTTTTAATTTTTTTTTTAAAATTTCAATAAAACCATATCATGTGACCCCTCTTTGGAACGAGCTCGACGAGCTCGTTCCAAAGAGGGGTCACATGATATGGTTTTGTTGAAATGTTTCGAAAAATAATATTTTTTGAGCAGCTGTATTTGCATATTACGCGGGCGGATGCGGGCGATTCGTTGGGTAAAGGGTTAATTCCGAATGCGCGCGCGTAGGCATGGTGCTGCTGTGTACTAAGCCGTACTACACAGCTATGGTACACTTGTTTTCCACCAAGAACCAACATTAACGCGCATCCAAGAACAATTCCCAAAGATACAAGAAACAGTGAAGACGATACATCCTGAACTCGATCCGAATGCGATAAACTGATGGTTAACAACGGTTGATCTCAGTTTCCAGCTTCAGCATCCTGGGATACCGCAAACTTATGCATTGTGATAAAACTGATGCAAATATTGACCACATCGATACAAAACTCTGAATCACTGATTATAATATTGACACAACGAATCGTTGCGTCAAAATTATATTCATTGGTGTAATGTTTCATTTTTGGCATTGAACAAAATTTAATTATTTGTCTGTGTCCGACAGCAAGGCTTAAATAGGAAACATCACTCAGCGTTGAATTTCATAAATGTGAAAGAAGATTGCGTCTAGTTGTAACGACCTACAGATAAGAAACATGGATTTGTTTTTATTATGCTTCAAAGTTAGTTTGTCCAACCAGAACGCTGGAATACCATCTTAGGGTTCCCCCGTATCGGGTAACTCAATTGATATTATTTGATATCAGGTTTGTAGCAGCCATTACTATTTTGATCAAATTGATGCATTTTCACTTGCTTCGAGTTCTCAAAATTTTAAATAAAACAAAATAAGAGAATTTAAGGACCAAAAATATTTTCAAGATACTGTATTTATTGATTTAAAACATTATATATTTAAGGAATGATCGTTTCTTTTTGTCTATTTCTTGAGTTATGTACCCCAAAAAACAAAGTCCAAACTGTGTAAATGCGCTACGCTACCCCCATTTACACAGTTTGGACTTGAAAAATAGACAAAAAGAAACGATCATTCCTTATAATTAAACGTTCGCGACCCAAATAAATAAATAGTGTTAGTCGTCCTCTACTTCAGCGAACAAACACTTAAAAACTAAAACTGGTAGACATATTATTTTTCTGGCATAAAATAGGGCGCATATTATTGAAATGCAGGTAGCAATTGACACCTTTCCAAGTTAAATGCACTTATGTCATTAAATTTTTTATTGGCCAATGAATTACGTAATGCAAAAGAAAACGTCATAAGCCACGCCTCCCTCAAATTTCATTCAACTGTTCACTTCACGTAAAAGTTACGTTCCGTGGTAGGTGGAAGTAGGCCACCAGTATTACATTGTATTTTGGTTTTGACCGTTTCCCGAGAACTGAAAAACACAGTTTGTAAAAGTGGAGTTAGATATAAATCCAGATGACATGAAATTAGTTGAATTTAATGTCAAAATTGCCGTATTCGTCGTGACCAGCCATTGTTTACAATCGATTTGGGTAAAACGATGAACGCAGACGATCACCTAGTGTGTGTAAAAATTGAAATGTCAAATAAATACAGTTGTGAAGAAAAAGAAAAATTGACCCACCACGGTCATTTAAATATTTTATAAATAATTTCATGGTGATAAATTAGTAATATAAATTTATTTTTCTTTTTCACATTTAGAACGTGCCAGAGTTCAAACTTCTACTGATTTGACACCATGTTGCAACTCCGAAGACTGGTATTTTAGGGGCGTGGCTGGAGGCGGACCTAATTGTGTTTTTTTCGGTACATTGAGTTATGAAAAGAAAAAACAGAATCGTGTGAACCAATCGTTTTATCTGAAAACGCATGAACCGAAAAAAGTTTAATTATTTAAAAAATGGACAGAAAATATTATTTCTAGTCCAAAGAGTTCTTTGTTATTTTTTGACTCTGTACCGACTTTCGTCTGAAGCGAACATTTTCTTTACAGTTTGCTTAACAGATTAAAAGAGATTCTTTGAACACTTAAAAGTGCTTTGTTAACCCTTTTCACGTGGTAAATACAATAAATGTATGTAAGGATATTTAAGATCTACTTGTTGCGATACGTTTTATTTTGTAAACAAATATCCTTCGAACAGCGAAGATTGTTTACTATCACCATGGATGCATACCGACGCAATTTCTGCTGATGATTCTGCGCGGTGTTGTCAATGGCGGTTTCTAAAAAATAAACGTCCAGTCGTTCTTTGTTTGTCATGAAAATTTATTAATCCCTTGATTTACATGGACTTTCTACACAATAAATATGTTACATGGCGTTAGCTGGGCGATACATTTCGATACAAGGCCCTGAGAGTTCATATCAGGTTCGGTGATATGAACCCTCATCGCCTTGTATGGAAATGTATCAGCCAGCTACACGCCATGTAACTTATAGTGTGGTTGTTTCACCAGCTAGAAAATATCAAACTGATATGAGGACTGAGCATTTGTTCAGATCGACATGCTTTGAACAATGGAAGGATCGATGGACGTATACACGAAAGAAAGGCTGTGTAAATTTCATTCCGTCACCGCATAAGGTGATGTGTCTTTAGTGTGGAGCTATACAACGCGGAGTCTACAGTTTAGTAGAAATTTTAACATTTTGTCCACCAGAACAAGTTAATCTGATAACACATTGTGAGGATAAAAATATAAACAGCGTATCTAAGGCCTAAACAAGTTAAAAATATTTATTTCTCAGGCCCTTACAACAAAAGGAATGGTCCTTTTGGTTGCCGCATGCTCTCTTTTTTATAATCAATGCAAACTTAAAAAATTGAACTTAAATGGTTTATGTCTGATATTTTACCCAAGTCAATAAAACTGATAAATTTGTCTCTTGCTTTAGCATTGCAAAGCCTTGTTGCACTCAAGAGACAAACCTTCTTGTGCCCAAGGGACGAAAAACATCACAACCAAGAACATGAACTTTTTATGGCAAAGAAATAATTACAACATAAAAATAAAAAACCGTCCGCCCACATGCAATGTTACAAGAAAATGGCCCGAGAAACACAAGATCTACGTTTTGCTGCCTAACCCAGTTAAGCTTATTTGAACTGTTAGAATCTTCATCTTTTTGGGGTTAACCCCACAAGTCTGAAAATACACTGTCAATCGAGTATGCTTGTAATTAACGACACAATTTGCTTCTTTCAGGACAGAAGACCGCCCCGACGTATGGGCCCTTAAGTATTTTTTTCTTTCATTGCAAGCCCAACCACTAACCGCTTAAGGAGTTACAACTCAAGGAAACAACATCTGATACTTGACAATGACAAACCTTTTGTGTTAGGTCACACATCATACTAATTAAGAAAGTGACTGTATGCCTGGACAAATAGACAGAAGAAAAGAAAAACGGACTGACGGGTGAATGGGCGGACGCACAAGGGAATTTTATATGTAATTACAAACTGGGTTAAAAATAGTTCGCATGGGCATACATGTAAGACTAACGGTGCTTCGTTTTCATCTTAGTTATTTCATTTTTACACGCGACGATTAATGGATGCGTTTTTTGTGTGATAATGTGGGTATGTGTATTGAAAACAATTTTCAAACCAAAATTCCAAGCTATGATGTAATTTGTTTCCTTCAGAAACAAATATCACTTGAAAGAAAATCAATCAAAGATTCGAAAGGCGTTTTTTTGTTGAAAAACATAAGAGACAATTTACAGACCCTTTCGAAAGCTATTGCTGCATTTAAATTGCATTTTATAATTCCACAAGGGGTGATTGTTACTGAGATATTTCAGATATTTCAGTTCGCATGCTGTTCATGTCGCCGTGACACGCATAATAAGTCAAAGACATCTTCTTACGAATAAATGGCTTGACTACATAGAAAACATCACTTGAGACGAGATGCCTATAGAAGTAATAGGTTTTTTAGACAATGTACATATTGAATAAGAACTGGACAAAACGCGCCTTAGTAAAATGAACATCTATCCGCCAATTTAGTGGAACAAAAGACATTTCTGGTATGTCACAAATGAGGAACCGCGATTAACTGTCAGCCTTTCCAACTTGGTTGGTGTGTCAGTGGCATAGCCACAGGGGGCTTGGGGCTGGCTTCCCTAGAATTTACGCGTCCCCTCCCCCTCCCCACACCAAAAAAATGATGAATGCAACGTTCACATGACATATAGAGCCCTAAAATGGTCTCTAATACAGGGCTACACACTCTATAAATGCTCAAAATAAGTTCTTACGGCACTGAATTTTGCAAACTTGTCTTGGTGTGTGACACCTTGTCCTAACTAGGACGCTTCGACTGTTACCCCTCCTCTCACTTCCCTTAAATGGAAGTGGGAGGAGGGGGTAACAACCAGAGGGTCCTAGATAAGAATAGGGAAGCCTCCACTTCTCACAATGGCCTTTCAAATATCATGTTTGGCCCCCAAAACTGGCTAGGGTACCCGCTATTATAGAATCCTGGCTATGAGCCTGTTGTGGATTGAAGAAAAGTGTACCATTGGTGCATCGCGCTCCTTATAGAACGCCAGCGTGCTCCTATATTTGGGTAACTGGGATTAAGTGGCTAGCCTAAAGACACAACGCGGTATTAAGAAGCACAAGCAAACTTTCTGTTGGACTCGGGGGTCCATCAGCAGAAACGGGTCTAGTGTGTTTTAAAATAATGTTATAGCCATGTCGTTGTGTTGGTTATCGTGTTTGATATCATCAGAAATTACCTATGTTCACTTTAGAGGTGGGGATTAACTAATGATATCAACCTAGTGCCACCAGAGGGCACTATATTGGTAAAACCTTCTCTCGGTTTTTATGGATAAAATCTGCTGTATCCAATCCCATTCCAACTCACCCCAAGCTCACAGGTCATCAGTATAATTTTGTTAGGAATTCGAAGCTGTTATGGGCAATTTGTTTACCCACTTTTCGTGGAGTTTGCGCGCAGACTACCGTCCAAATAATGTGATGTCCTTGATCTCAACAAGATACATATATATTCTTTCGTGATTCAGTTATAGATATTCCAATCAATCAGTATTTACTTCACCTTGCAGACCCCCAAGGTATTCACACAACTAGTGGAACTGTGCGTCGTAATCGTAAAACTACTGCTGTGACGAGTCTCCATTAAAATTTTTAATAAACTAACATCTCTGGTGGTAATGGTATAGTCATTAAGGATTCTGTAAAATTTAGTCTCAGTTGAGAAATATTTCTTGCGCCGCTTCAAAGAAAATTAATGTTTATGCTATTTTATACCATGATCACCTGTGACATAAATTTAAGCTTCACACACGAACCGTGGTGGACATGCCAGCAATGGGATTTCAGTAATTAAAATTTACACCTACAGTAGAACTACATCCAAGTTGACCTTTGATGACCTCGAGCTGAATGCAAACTTGTCTAAATTTATCGCACGTCGCCTTGTGAAGAGTGGAATGAAAGCGGCGATTATTTATTACTTTCTTAAAGGAGTTTACCTCACAAGATACCAAAAATTAATAAATATGCGTTGTCTCATGTTTATAAAGCATTCATAACTCGAAATAGTATGTTATTAAAATGAAAAATGCTCCGTGATTTGCGCGTTTCTTTTTCCATTTCGTTTCGGCGATAAAATTGACAACGGAAGGACCGCCCACTGGAGCTCATGTAAACAAAAACAGATTCGCACGTGTGTACGTCTGCTGCTCAGTAAAATCGAGAAAAAAAATAACAGCGGCGCTTAATAATCTGACTACCATGGCATAAATAAAATATACCAAAAGCCGCTTGGTGTACCAAATGTTCATCACTCGTGGTGAACATTTGGTACACCAAGCTACTATGGGTATTTTCTATATTTCAGTTGTCTGGAATTGTTCTGCGAACCGTAGGTTTGCTTTTCCGTTCAACTGAAATATGCCACACGAGTGTCTCTAACCATGGGCGACGGACCATCTAAGGGCTATTCTGGCTCCTGGCCATAACAGCGCGGATTGTCTTACCGGTTTTGACTGGTGGTTTGAGAACTTGCCTATCCCATCCTTTTCGCAATTTCGCGGAAAATTCGCACTTGGCTTCTGACGCTAATACTGAAAAGCTCCTTGTGCAAAATGAATTACGTCATTTAGTTGTTTTCGAGTTGAGGTGAAGAACTCTTTATTTTCAGAACAACTGTATAAATATCACAACATGTCGAGTAATATTTGTATTCGATTAAGACTGTTAAGACGCTGAATTTAAAGGATCTGTGTATGGTGTGAAATGTATACTATCATTGAAGGTGTCAACTTAAGGTGTCTTTCCTACGAACACATAGCGGAAGCATGTGCTAGTTTGTTTAAAAATCCGCTCAAGATGGCGATCAAACAATTTCCGTCGTGATAAAATACACCCGATACCTCTTATCGAATCTGAATGCACGGTTTCAAATGTCAGAAGACAAAGTTGGTAAACATAGGATCGAGATGGAAACAGGCTTCGTTGTATGAATTAACTTACTGTTTGGGCGATGATGAGGTCACTAGGTTCGGTTTTTCACGTTCGTGTTATAGGGGCGGACAGTCGCCTGTGTTGTCCTTCCGATGTAATTATTCGTGACTTCCTGCTTGAAAAAGTCTTAAGCAAAATCTAGAAAGAGCCCTACACCAGAAGAAACTTTATAAAAAATATTATAAGCATTTGGTGTATCTTTAGCATCACGCGATACACTTATTGTGACTGCTGTTGAGGTCTCAGTGGAGTATTCAAAGAAGTGTGGTGAATGGGTTTGGAAAGTCAACGGGATACTTGTATATTACTCTTAACTTTTCTTTCTTTCCTTCCCCCCCCCCCCCCCTTCGTTTCGGAGGGAGTGGTGGCAAAGGGAGAAGAATTGCGAATAAAATTTTAAGTCGTAGAAACCTACGTGCTTCCATTTTTTGTGACTCCCCTTGAGAAAATAATTTTATAAACTGATTCCTTATCAACTTTTGTATAACGGAAACAAGATTTCTAAACCTATCGCAAGCCCTGCTGAGTACCGAGAGTAGTCCTAGACAGTGGTCACGCTGCCGGGTGCTAATGGTGTCAATTACACTAAAATAGTTCGTTTGGCATCACAAACACAGCATTTGGCACAAAAGTTTGGCACCAAGAATATACTTTTCGCAGGTATCAAAGGCTTTGTGGTTTATTATTTCAGAATTCACGCCTGTCAAGTACTCCAGAGGTAACAGCGAGGTATAATCATTGTGTTTTGCTTGTTAAAACCCATTACCGAATATGAAAAGCAGACGACACTTGCAAAAAAATTCTTGAATAACCAATATTTTTTCATTTTTTGTCTCAAAAACATAGATTATGACCCCTCATTGGAACGAGCTCGATGAGCTCGTTCCAATGAGGGGTCATTACCTAGGTTTTTGAGACAAAAAATGAAAAAATAATGAAAATTAATTGGCGATTTTTGAGAATAGCGCTGGCCGGTTTGGGCCGTTACGTTGGGTAAATGTTTAATAGTTTATCCATCCAATATGAGTCTTATTAAAATTTATTGGTTACGTTAGGCTTAAAAAAAATTTAAAAATCTGTTTCTCAGAGACCCCCCCCCCCCCCCCCCCCCCGCCCCCGCATGGTCCTTTTGGCTGCCGCTTGCTCTCTTTTTATAACCTGTAAACTTAAAAAGAATAAAAATTAAATTTTATGTCTGATATTTTACACAAGTTAAAAGAATTGATAAATTTGTCCCTTGAGTGCAAGAAGGATTTGCAATGCTTTAGCATTGCAAAGCCTTCTTGCTCTCAAGGGACGAAATAGACCACCACTCATGCTATTCCGTAGATTATGAGGCCTAAACCATAAACCAAGAACATGAACTTTTGATGGCAAAGAAATAATTACAGAAATAAAAAAAAATAAAAAACCGCTCGTCCGCATGCGATTTTACAAATAATGGCCTGAGAAACAGAAGATCTACTTTGTGTGGTCTTAATAATAGCTTCTTACTCTTTAATTATATTTTGTTTTATCATTTGCGGGTTTTTGCAACTAAAATACTCAAAAGAGTTTGGTAACACTAAATATCGTACTTTGAATGAAGGGATGTGCCATCTGCAATGGTTTACAATTGCACTTAGCGCATTGCTGCATTCAGGGGACGATAGATTAATTTATCTATTTATTGGAGTTTCATGACACATTCGGCAGCTAGGGTCACTTCGTATCGGACAGTTTCACGGGTGGACGAAGCCGGAGTGCCCGGGGAGAACTACCGAGCAACAGCGAGCAATGTTCCAACGTTCCAACTCCACACAAGCAACGTCAGCATTGACTGAAGGCAGGTGCATCACAGACGTGCATTACGCCTTAGTGTGCAGCGACTGTATGGGATAGCATCAAATTCACCCTCTGGGGACCTCATTCTGCAAATGTCAGACTGTTTATTTTCAGGCCTGCAACCAAATCATAAGGGATTGTGCTCTGTTAAACACGATGGATAACATGTAATGATTCTGTTTGAAGCTGGAAGCATTTGTACATGAATACGTATGTTTGTCATCAATGTGTTACGCTTGGAAGATTAGAGCAGATAACAGATGTGAGAGACTATGGCACTGAGTCGTGGTATAATCGCCACTTGTGGCTGAATATGATCAGTGCAAACTGTTTTCAATTCATGGCTTTGCTGAGGAACAAGCAGATTAATCTCAGTCTGAGGGCAAATGTCCTTTACATTACCTTGTTCACTTCTCGCACAGTTTGAGCATGGCATTAAATATGTCGGCTGCAAATCACGTGCCGTTTTAACGATGAACAAGCGACACGCTAATACTATTTCCATATCTTGCTAACTGAATGTCACGACTGATCTCCAACCTCGGCCAAAAGAGACCTGCTGAATAAACATTCTTCTTCTCTTTAAGGGGCAATAAGCCACTAATTTATAAAAAAAATACCGACTCTGAAATTGTGTTTGTATGTGAAAGAGCACGTAAAAAGCATTGTATTCAAAGTGAAAGGCATCAGAAGCAACGTGGAAAAACATAAATTTACTTTGTAATTAAAAAGCTTTAATACAGACGAAATATTAGAAAAGACGACGGTGCGAAACCATAAACGAAGTTATCCGAAAATTATCAGCTGTAAACAAACCCCTTGACATCGTGTTTGAATACAAGCAGTTCTGATTTTAACTTTTCTTCTCTTCGAATAAATGACCGCCACGAACAACTGTGCATTATTTTAACAACAATTGGGCATTATTAGATAAACAAAACTTTGTATCGTTTCAAATAAATTGTAATTATGCATTCGTTAAAACCCTCCGCATCTGTATCGAGAACAGCAATCTAACATAGATTTCCTTGGTGCGTACGCTGTAAATAGACCCTCGAGAACCCACAGTTCACATTTGTCCTAAGAAGCCTAATTTCGACAAATATGTAAAATGACATTGCTCGGATTTCACCGAGAGTGATCGGCTAACCAGATCGGGTTTAAAAAACTACAGTATGCGGCTTTTCATATATCCGGTAAATTCTTGCCATCAAGTTGACTATTTAATCTGATCGGACTCTTTCATACGAATGATATATAAAACAGTAGGGTCCTTTTGCATAACGGACATTGTGGTTTTGTTAAATGGTCAACATTTTGTTTTTAAAAAGCGGTTTATCGTCCCATCAGGGCAAATAGACGACACTTTCAAAACATTTTCATTTTTGCCAACAAAATCTAGCTTATGACTCCTCATTGGAACGAGCTCAAGGAGCTCGTTCCAACGAGGCGTCTTAAGCTATATTTTTAGGAAAACATAGTGAAAATATTATGATTTGAATGGCTATTCAAGCTCTGTGTACAGCGCTGGATCGTGTGTGGTTGTTATTTTATTGATAACGAATTGAAGGCATTGGCGCTGTTGGCAAAAGAGTGGCTTTATCATCAATGTGCAAAGAAATCAAGATATCTGAAACCACAGCAACAAACACTAGCGCTGAGAGGGAAGGAGATAATGGGCAACAGCCCCGGGTATTTTGGTGTTTTATAAAAGTGTAAGTTGACCTATCGATACGTCTGAGCTGAAAATCATGGAAAGGCTTTTGGTATGGGACTCCGAAGCTGGTGGAGGTGGCAAGAGTACGCAGTTGCAGTACTAACCAGGTTCTATTCACTTTAAAAACCCACATGGTCTAGTTTGTTGGTTCTCCGCCTGTCTTTCCTGGATCGTGGTGGTCACGTTTATCTTTGGAGACAAAATGCGCCATACACACATAAATACAGGTAATAAATTACCCAATTTGTGAGGAAATAATTGAGTAGACATTGTCAAGAAAATGTATGAGAATGCTTCTCCTAGCACAACATTTCTGGGGAGACCTCCGAGACACCTGCTTATCGCTTCGCGCTTTCGACGCTCGTAGAGACCGTAACGACCGTTCTACTCATTGCCCCGGCGCCCGTCCGCGCTCTCGGCGGCCCTGGCAACAAGAAGGTAGGACAGACATCATAGCAGCATTGCATGGAGCTGTAGTCGAACGTGATATATGTAAGTATTCTTCCTGCTGCGTTGGGAAATTTCCTTGACAACAGTGTTGTTAAAGTACAGCAGTAAGACTGAAGAATCTTTCGGGCATTTTTCTTCCGCGTGATCTACTCTGAGACAATGTCATCCCCCTCTCGGTCTACGGCTATTACGTTATAATATACCTCATACAGAATATAATTTCCAGACCAGATAATACGTCTGTATATATATCTCAAATCTGACAGAAATTAAACAAGTATAGCGTGGCGAAAGATAAATGCACCTATATGATGATTTGCGAACATAATGATGTGTTACGGTGACGTACAAATAAAAAAAAGTTGACAAGGTAATTGGGTTCTCCATTAGCATCTAGTATGAATGAACTGTGCAATTATCTCCTATGCTTTTTCTCGTGCGAAAAAAAATACTGCGTGCATGAAGAAGTGCAATTCAGATAATTTTACAATTTAGCACGCATCTATACCCGGTGGTCTAAGGTAATGGAATGAGTCTCCATGGGACTAAACTATGATGTGCAATAGCATGAAAAAAATAATTGCAACCCATTGGAAGGAGCGAGAATTCAATTTATTACACGCCTGGTCTATGAAATCCCCATCTACAAGAGTCACTAAACCATGCGGAAAATCAAAACCCGTTCCACACATATGTGCGGAACAGAAATCGTCGTCGGACTATTTTTAAATAGAAGTGAAATTTCACTGGAATTTTCTACAAATCGTGCACCGCAATTATAATTTGCGTGGCTAGCGATAACTTAAAATCATCCCCTGAGTTCCAATGTGTCTATGTGCCAATAGGCACATAGAACCCATTGGAACTCAGGGGAAGAAATAGTAACACTGGTCCCCCTTACAAATTTGGTTGGCGATAAAATGTGTTCTTTCTGTTGATAGTTGTCAAATGAATTGCTGAGTGTCCTTCTAATAATTGTTTTTATTGACGGGAAGGCGTGTAATAAACACAGAACGACACGCGCGTGTAAATGGGTTAATCGATATGGCACTCGTGCCATATCGATTAACCCATTCACATGCGTGTGTCGTTCTGTACATGTGTGTGAGGGGGTGGGGAGCTGTTTAAGTGTTTTGTGAGAACCTATACAAAAGTGTTTGCGTCGCCACAATGATTTTCTTTGTTTTCTGAATTTTCCCGAAAATAAAACATGGTAGGGTTTGTCTTCCCAGTTTTGTGGGGACTTGTAATTTTTTGTCATCGAGAACAAAACGTCCACTGAGTTCCAAAGTGTTCTATGTGCCTACTGGCACCTAGAACAGGGGACGAAAAGACAAAAAAATGCAGTCAAACAACATAGTGGGCGTGTATTTTAAAAGGATACAATCATGTTTGTGGGGAATTTAGAATGTCGAGGTCTGATACCTAAACCACTAAACCATTGCACACAGTCAAGCAACGATGTCTGGAGTTTAGCTTTTTAGATAAAGTTCCCATGATTTATTTATAGGTTTCTGGGGGTTTACTGGCTCTTTCGATAACCAAGGTCACCCGTCTCGGACAGTTTAATGGTTGGATGAGCCCGGAGTATCCGGCGAGAATCTCACAGCAGCGACGAGCAAATGTTATACTCCCAACGTGCTAACGCCACACAAGCAGGGATAGCATTGGTTGAAGACAAGTGCACTAGAGACGTGCAATACGCCTTAATTCACAGCGCCACCGTGCCACATGTGAGCGATTGGGATTAAGTGCCTTACTCAATGACACAACGCAGTTAACGCTGGTTAGGATCGACCTGTGGAACTGTGGATCTTACGATTTGAAGTCCAATGCTTTAACTACTGAGCCACCGCCATCCTAGTTCCCATGGTTGCTTGGTTCACATTCCTTTAGGCAACTGATGAAAGTGTGAAACGCGCTGGCGTATGTGTGGACAGGTGAGTGGTTGTGTCTGAAGGTGGGGGTTTACACTTCCCTTAAAACCTTCTGGGGACCCCTACCAACTTCGTTTACGGGTAAATGTACAGTTAAAACTAGAAGTCCTATCATGAAATGCACACAAATAGCACGTCGATCTGCGCGTTAATCTACGCGTTATGACCATAGTACGGCCATCAAATTCTGTTCATATGGCCTGTGCACAAGCAATGTTTCCGCCAATGGACCTCCGGGTAACCCGGAGGTCCATTGGCAGAAACACTGCCTGTGTTTGCTATGAATAACCAGGAGAACCTGCCGTGCTTTGGATGTCATTCGATATGGCAATTGCGCTCAATTCCTACGCGCAATTAAGCCTAGATAAGCGCACAGTTCGTGACAGGACTTCTAGTTTTAACTGTAAAGCATTTTGGTGGTAAGTCTTACTGGAGGATTTTTTTAATGTTCTGATACCATGACTATTATCCTTTTGAATCCTGATGGTATATTCCATGACAGTTTAGATGCATCAACTGGTATAGTGTATATTCGTTACTTGGGGAAATACTAATCAATATTTTCAATGCGCATCCATAATTCGTCTGTCACACAAATTCACTGAGCAACTCACTTCATGTTTAGGTCGTTTCACGAACCTAGACCGGAAAAGCGGCATTTCGTGTTCAAAGGGTTGAACGGCTTTTATTCAGAAACAAACTGTTTTTTTCATACGTTTATGTCTTGTTATAATTTATTGGAGACTGTCCAAAGGCACTCTTCAGTAAACTGTAACGAAGCAAATGTAAGGTAAATATTTGAACTACCGAAATTGACCAAGCATATACCATTTGAGAGAAATGTCTCCGTTAACGATTTACTTGTCCAATCTCTCGAAGAGCCAAAAGGAGTCACATTCTACCAATCTTCAGCTACAGTTCCGGATTGTCGCGTATAAACTTGATAACTTTGGAAAATTTTATGTTTGAATTATTCGGGTTGGATCAGAAGTACAATACGTCGGACATTTTAATATTCTTTTGTCAAAAGATTAACTTTACATCTCTTTATGGAATTAGATAAAACGAAATTCTCTAATACTCCCATCGAATATTAAGGGTCCTCAATGGAAGTTGTACCTGCCCTCTCTCTCGAGGAATGTCCCTCCTGGCATGGGTGGAAAATTTATTTTTCTTTTTTACGAATGTGCTTCAGAGGAACTTTTTGTTTGCGAGAACATAAAATGGGTGTCTGCAAAGTCGACTATACTTTGCAACACTGAATGAAACTGAAAAGTCCGCCAAACGCGTGACAAGATTGTGACTTGGTCCTGCTTAGCCTGAATGAGAAGCATTCATAAACCCTTTACCTAAACTAAAGTGCTATTCATAAAAATACCTTTAATCCGTTACCTAACACTAAAGGCAGACGACACTTGCAAACAAATTTCTTTAATCACTATTATTTTTTCATCTTTTGCGCCAATAACATAACTTATGCTCCTCATTGGAACCAGCTCAACGAGCTCGTTCCAATGAGGGGTCGTAAGCTATGTTTTTAGACAAAAAATGAAAAAATAATAATACCATCATAGGAAGTGACATTGAGAGTGAATAATTTTACAACGCAAGTTTGAAAATTTGCGGTGACCGCGTTATGCATTGTTTGTTAAAGTGCACAACAATATTGTTCCATAAAATATGGGGTTTTTCTTTAACTTTTTCTCGCCCTACATTGTGTCCCTAAACTGTATTAATAATTTAAGATTTAATCTGTTTATGTGACAGAATTGTTAAATAAATGAATTATCATGATAATGTGCATGTCCAATGATTTGCATCAGATTTTTGGACATTACCGAGAATCTGATGCAAATCATTGGACATGCACATTATCATGATAATTCATTTATTTTAACAATTCTGTCACATAAACAGATTAAATCTTAAATTGTATCAGTATCACACCTACCAACACAAAGTGTCTATTTTGGCACTTTGTTTAGCGGATGTGTATGTGCTTTGCAAGTTTTGAGTCTTCACAGGAGAAAGAAAAAAGAAAATTTCATCTCCTTGACTTTGATATTAATAGAAAGGACAGTGTATGTATAAAATGTCACAATGCGCACACTGTTGATATAAACAGCAGACAAAGGGAACAGAACCTCAAAGATTGTGAAAACGCTGTTTTCTTAGTTTTAAAAGGATTTCAACGGAGAATAATACTCAAACATTCAAACTGATGGGGGAAATATGTAAATATAGAATAAACGTATAGTGTTTTCAAGTAAAAAATTTATTCTCCGAGTAGGATTAAGAATGAAACCGACGAGCCTCTGGCGAGTCGGTTTCATTCTTAATTCTACGAGTAGAATTTTTTTACTTGAAAACACTATACGTTTATTTTGTTTATCCCATAAATCTTCTACAGGGCAGTCGCGGCAAAATCGTGCTATAATTCGCTACAAAACACAGCGAGAAGTGAGGGGCACATTGGTCCAATTCGATCGACCAGCAAAATTGGCAAAAATAAACAAGGCGCAGTAATACAATTCTATCTAAAAATAATTCCCCTACAAACTTGAGCTAAACTTGCAAAAATACTTTATTATATGAGCAGTGGGTGGTGTTTTCAACTGGCATTGTGTAATACTTTCAAACAGATTTAATGAAATCAGCAATCGAACTATTAATTATGCTAGGCAAATGTGGTAGAGGCCAGAGGTCAATAAGTCCTTCGCAACTAGGGGGATAAATTCTTTCAGTGTTAAACCCATGGAGAAAATTTATCACCCTACTAGGTGAATAAAGCAAAAATTTATCCAAAGCCTTTATTGCTAAAATAAACGGCCATTTATGGGATAAAAAGCTAACATCTATATTTTTATACTACTCTGCAGGAAAATGCTGGAAGTTTATGAAATGATGCGCGCATCGATGATACACATTCTTTAACACCTCGATAAGTAATACGTATATACAACATTTTCGATTACCTCGCAGAATACTAAAGTATTCATTGATATCAGACTATAAGACAAATTAAAAGTAAGGGAAGCCGAAGGTGGGTGATGAATAAGTCATCCCGATCTTATCAACAGAGTAATTTGATGAACAAAACCTATTAAGTCTGTGACGCTTTCCCGTTTCGTTGTCTTTGCATTTTATTTAAAGAATTTTCTATATGTGTATGGGAAACCCTGCTTTTTTCAAGTTTCGATGTGCAAAAAACACTCCCCGAAACTAATAAATATCCCAGGTTGCAGTGCCTTCAAAATGGGGAATATGAATTATTCAATGTTTAATTTTATACTATTTCCCTCGGCGGAAATTAAAATCGGCACAAACATCGATCAACGGCCCTGAAGATTTGATGATGTAATTTCAACAATGCAAGATAAATGTATATGTCACTTGAATAAAAAGAAATAAATTAAAAATCGAAATGTTAAATTTCATTCTACACGCCACCCAATGATATGGTTGCAGTACTGTGATATGTGGCGGAGACTTTCAACTGGATCGCGACTGGGTCACGATCCGGTCGTAACTCTCGGTTCGCTTTCCTACCTGCAGCACTGCAAAATTCCTCCTGACGAAACGTGCAAGCGAAACATTGAATCTCAGATGTCATATTCCTTTTTATTTATTTTGTTTTTATTCTATCTTGATTTTATAAAATTTTATATCAGAAATCTCGACCTATAGGTATTAGTCGCGACCTGATCGTGATCATATCATGACCTAATCACAACAGATACCATCTTAATCTTTATTGACCGCGTGTGTACACTGTGTGATGTTTTATACTAAGGCGTACTGCACCGCGTGTGTACACTGCGTGATGTTTCATACTAAGGCGTACTGCACCTCGATAACACACTAGCCTTCTACCAATGCGTTGTGCAGGGTTAGTACGTTGGATAGTGTGACAGTTGCTCATCAGTGCTCGGTGGTTCACCCCGGGTACTCCGGCTTCCTCAACCCGTCCTACACGAGGGGATCCTGGCTGTCGAAAGCATCGTTAAATTCAAATAAATAATGAATAAAAATGATAATGGCCCTGGCGCTGGATAAAGAGAATATTGAGTGAATATAAACTCTGATTTTAATATACGAGTGCAGTATTATGTCGATTTCTATAAATGGTATCATGTTTGTGGAGAAAGGATCAAAATTCATCCCTCACTTGTCTCGTCATGAAAATTGATTTCGATAAAGTTATCTCTCTTGAAGCATTGGAACGATGAGGAAGGTCCACTTATTTATTTATTTATTTATTTATTTATTTATTTATTTATTTATTTATTTATTTATTTATTTATTTATTTATTGGTGTTTAAGATCACATATTTCTGCTCAATGGCTAATCATGACCACGACAGTTTTACGGGTGGAGGAAGCCCAAGTACCCGGAGAGAACCACCGAGCAACGGCGAGCAATTGTCAGCTCCCCAACTCCACACAGGCAGGGTTAGCATTGGTTGAAGCCAAGTGTACCATCGACGTGTAGTACGCCTTAGTACACAGCGCCACCGTGTCCTCACGTGGCAATGGGGGTGAAGTGTCTTGCCCAAGGACACGACGCGGTTGCCGCAGGTGGGATTCGAACTGAGGACCTCTCGGCTTGCAGCCTGCACCTCTGCCTACTGAACCACTGCGCCCCCGGAAGGTCCAATTAAGAAGCGTGTAACTGTTGAGAAAACACATATGACTTCAGCAGAAAATAAAGCCAGGTTTCCGTTTGTAACTTTTAATAAACGAAAACAACAGACAGCTCTCAGAGCTGTCTGTTGTTTTCGTTATTAAAAGTTACAAAAGAAAATTTGACTTTTCATGACAAACTGATTAAAAGTAACTGACTAACCATCCACATTGTCTCTTCGTTTAGCGAATGCGTTTTTCAGTAATTTGCAAGTTTTGATTCTTCCCAGGAAAAAATTAGGAAATCTTATACACCGCCCCCCCCCCCCCCCCACCCCCCAAGACTGTTATATTAATGGAAAGGATTGTGTCTGTATTGTATATCACGATCCGCAGATTGTTGATATAATGAACAGGAAAGTGTTACAGAACATTAAAAGATGGTGAAAGCACAGTTTTCTTATTATTTAAATGAGTTTAAACAGAGAATAATAGTCAAACACCTAAACTGATAGGGGAATGTAAAAAGCCAGCTTCTGTATGTTTACACTCTTCTACGAGCAAATGCCGAAGTTTGGGAAATGATGCGCACATGGATTCTACAAGTCAATGTAGCTAACATTTCGAATTTTCAATTTTTACATGAAATTCCCATACCCTTAGTGTTAAATTCACTAACGACTTCAGAAAATTAAGGGGAGCTAACTTTCCTATAAATCTCTTCGTGTGACGAAAATTGTCAGTCATGAACGCAGAGCAGAGAAACAGTCTTCAGGTATCACTGTAGCAGATGTTCAGTTGAGATTTATCTGCCTTGAAATGTTTCACTCGGATATCAAGCAATATTCGAAAATAAGGCTTATAGAAAAAAACCTGTTCCTTGAAAAAACTGATAAAGCATTTTATTAGGTTTTTACATCAGTGCTGAAAAGGAGGAGGATGATCTGTGTATTTTCTGGGCCTAAAAAATTGTAGTTAACTATTTTTGTGTTATTGTTGGAAATTCCAAGAAAAATTTTGGGTTGAAGGACGGTACTTCACTTCCTGCTGAATTTTATTTTCTTTTATCTGTTGCATGACTCCACTTTTGTCTGAGCAGAGAAAGTTGTGTGAAGGTGTGAACATTATGTAGGTATTTGAATATCTAGTTTTAAATGATGCGATCATACTTTTTTCACATAATTGTTATTATAGTTACCTGTGGGAAAATATTTAGTTATGTGATACCTCCTCAGAATACATTTCCTGCCTTGTACAATATTTCGTTTGCAGAGAAATGAATTCATATGAAAGAGAAACAGTCGACAGGGTGAATCGTATGTGGTATTTCGATAACTTGGGCTCCAAGTTGGAATATATTTAACCCTTGCCTGCCGATGATTTTTTGTTCGAACTCTATTAACCTTCAAACCCGACTGGTCGTTTATCCGGTCCAAGAACATTATGACAACGTCATAATTTAATTAAGTAGGGTGGTTGCAAAGTGAATGAATGAGATAAGCCAATCAATATTTTCAACGTGCAGCCCCGAGGCTGCACGTTGGAAAGATCAATTGGTATACACCAAAATAATGAATAGGGACTCTTTCTATTGCAGCCATAGAACTGATACTGAATATACCACAAGGGTTAAAATGTTCTGCACGTTCTGACATGCGCAGATTAACACTATGATCTGATTACTTTTTGGAAAGATCTAATACAGATTGTTCCAACTATAAGATTAAAACGTTGCAACTGTGTTAAACGTTGTTTTAGATTTCGTAGGGGGCGCGGTGGCTCAGTAGGTAGAGGTGCAGGCTGCAAGCCGAGAGGTCCTCGGTTCGAATCCCACCTGCGGCAACCGCGTTGTGTCCTTGGGCAAGGCACTTCATCCCCATTGCCCATGTGGGGGCACGATGACGCCGTGTACTAAGGCGTACTGCACGTCGATGGTACGCATGTCTTCAACCAATCTAACCCTGCCTGTGCTGCAGTGCGGAGTTACGATGTTGGGGAGATGGCAGCTGCTCGTCGTTGCTCGGTGGTTCTCTCCGGGTACTCCGGCTTCCTCCACCCGTAAAAGTGTCACGGTCATGATTAGCCATTGTGCATAAATACGTGACCTTAAACATCAATAAATAAATAAATATTAGATTTCGTCACCTACCAGCATGGTCCTCCATATATGGAAAAAGTGAGCGTGACAGGAAAGGTTTAAAAGGGAGCATAGACACATAATCCTTTGACTGTTACTCGATCCTCAGCAACCAATATCAGTTTAAATATTTGAACCTTTTCTAACGAAATGAGATTATTTATTATTTATTATTTATTGGTGTTTAAGGTCACATACTTATGTACAATGCCTAATCATGACCGTGACAGTTTTACGGGTGGAGGAAGCCGGAGTACCCGGAGAGAACCACGGAGCAACGACGAGCAGCTGCCAGCTCCCCAACATCGTAACTCCACACTGCAGCACAGGCAGGGTTAGATTGGTTGAAGACATGCGCACCATCGACGTGCAGTACGCCTTAGTACACGGCGTCATCGTGCCCCCCATGTGGACAATCGGGGTTAAGTGCCTTGCCCAAGGACACAACACAGGAGTCCAAATCGATCGCTCAGACGGTCACCCATCCGAGGACTAACCGGCCTCGACGTTGCTTAACTTCGGTGATCTGACGAGAACCAGTTACCGCAACGCCACCGCGCCCCCAAGGAAATGAGATAGTCAAACCACTGATCGGTAGGCCCAGATGACAACAACGAGGACTTATTTTCTTTCTTTTTTACACCTCACATCTGCGCAGAAATTCAATATTCACTAACTATCTGCACACAAATGAAACGAAAAATCGGTAAAAAAAAAATTTGCATTCAGGCACTCGTCAACATGGCATCAACATGTCGAGCGTAAATAAATTCTTCTGCTGTTCAACACAATCTCAGTCTCTAATTAATGAGATCGAAATCTCCAAAGAATTGATTTTCTGCGATTAGTTGTCTGTCATCGTTATGAGTTTTTTTTTGAGAGCATGGATCAAGTTTTAAATGACAACATAAAATCAGCTGTACAAAACTATCCCGTTCACTGTAGTTGTTGATAATCCTTCTGTGCAGAGAAAAACGGGTTCGTTCGTTCGTTCGAAGCCCGCCCGCTAGCCACGCCCGGCCGCCCCAGAGCACCCGCCCACATCCAGCCCGCCCCCGCCCATACTCCCGCTCGCCCGCCGGACCGCCAGCCCTACCGTATTTGGGGGGGGGGGGTCTCATAATCGGGGGCGGGGGTCTCATGATCGGGGGAGGGGTCCTCAGAAAAATGCTACACAGCAAGTAGAGACACGCAGCCTCTGCTACGGTTCGGCCTTGACCCACGTCACCTGCATTGTATCCATATGGCAAGACATTTAATTCCGATTACCCATATGAAGCACGGCGGCGCTGTGAACTGTGGGGAACACGTCGACGGTACACATGCCTCCAAACAATACCATCCATTCTTGTACCGGGTTAGTATGTTGGACAGTCTGGCAGTTATTCGCCGTTGCGCGGTGGTGCTCTTCGCGTACTCCAGCTGCCCTCACCTGTAGAACAGTTCGATATGATATGACCCTGGCTGTTCAAAGTGTCGTTAACCTTAAACAAACTGTTAATTATTAACAACGTTTGCATATAGTAACTATCAAATAAGTTGATTCATTAAACTATTCTTTAACTCTTTTGGCGCGACAGGCGGCTAAAGTCGACAGACAACAGAGCCTGGAAAGGAACTGCAGTAGTCATTTTAGCCAACTGTGTGTGTCCATTTCCAAGTGCTTTTAACCCTTTACCCTTCGCAGACGATATCAAAATTTATTATTTTAAATATCATTTGTTCAAATTTTTCAAAAAATTTCAACAAAACCATATCATGTGACCCCTCGTTGGAACGAGCTCAACGAGCTCGTTCCAACGAGGGGTCACATGATATGGTTTTGTTGAAATTTTTTTGAAAAATAATATTTTTTAAACTGCTGAAGTTGCATATTACGCGGGGGGGGGGGGGGGGTGCTGCCGATTCGTTGGGTAAAGGGTTGAACAAACATACGTATTCCTACGTTTCATGCACCATTTATGTCGAATCCATGAACAACGATATCGTCCCTTGAAAGCATAAAGGTGCCATTTATAAATATACAGAAAATCATTTGAAAAACTGTCAATGAGATCATTAGAACATATTTTAAAATAATAACGCTTCAGTCTGACAACCTGTACTTTCTGTAAAATTCCTAACGAATATTAGGCGCTGTTCTCAGATTATTCCGCGCCAAAAGAGTTATATACTAACAAACTGTGTAAAAACTCCCAGATGCCAGCCACGGGCAATTGTATGGAGTTGCTGTAAATATCGTGGCATATCTTGTAAATAATGTATAAGAAAAAAAAAAATAAAAATAAAATAAAAATAAAAAAAAGTAAAAAAAACCCAATCTTGACAATGTGTTCTGATGATGAATCTGGTATGACACAACTGTACTACTGCATGTAGCGCTCGAGGATCACAGGACTGGCACATTACGCATAGAACTTCTTAGAACCAATGAGTATGATCCGTTTAATACAGAAAATCCTAACTTACTAATGCTTTGTCCAAATATAATCATGTTAAAGACAGCAATCGAGTCGTTAATAAGCTAGTAGTAGCTTAAGGCAATCTCTAGAATGCCAACAATATGTAGCGGCAAATTAGTCATGGACAGCCAAATACTGTCGATACTCATTAAATCGTGACCCTGAACCATTCAACGCTATGACGCTATTTATGTCTATTGTATCCTCCAGTTGATAGACGGTTAGCTGATAGCTGAGCAGTTGGGGACCTTGGTGAGGGGGTGTGGGGGGGGGGGGGAAACAAAAAGTTGAAATGATGCCTCTTAACTCTTTCAACACTGACCTCCTGAATGGTGTCACCCTCAAGATATACAATTTACATGCAAGTGGACGAATCTATTTATATGCATAGGGAGATTTAGAAATAATTTAATCCTGCAGTCCTACAGTTCTCCACCACTAAGGTACTGAGACATATATAAAGTCATGTGACACAGCTGGGAGAGATATGCCTGTCTCACCCACCCACGTGACAGCTATCTCACTCCACCCACGTGATCAACCTATATTGGCTTATTAGTATATATAATGAGCACAGGACTATTCAATCATCGCACGTTCTTCTGTAAAAAAAACAACATGGTGTCACGGTTTCGGAAATATTAGCAGACGAACGTTTGTCGAAGAAAATAAAAATAAAAACACAGACCGCAAAACCAAAGGACACTTGACTCTTGTATATGAATTTTTTGGATGAACGCCATTATGAGTGGAGCGAATTGCACGAAATTCCTGTCGAAAAGTTACGCGACTTCCTTGCACAATTCATTATATGACGTCATCGCAATGTGTCAATGTTCATTTTGCTACAAATCTTTAACTCCTGTCTTGCCGGCCTTTGGATTTAATTTTGTTGTATATACCTCTGGAATTTACAGAACTTTTGTACGCTCTTTCCGATAACCAAATTAGTTTTTTTTCAGAAATGGATAACAAAATTGTTCGGTATCGCTGCACGCGCCACTGAATTACTTTTGATGACGTCGGGCTGTTTTGGTGGGGGAGAGAAATTATCCCTGATGGGGGCGGGTGTGAGATGGGGAGATCTCACCCACGGGACAGGATATTTGGTTCAGACACTCGGCAAGCCTCGTGTCTGACCCAAATATAGATTTCCCCATGTCACATCCTCACCCTCACCCACCAGGGATAATAATAATCTCTGATCCACCCCACCCCACCCCACCCCTCACCCCTGAGTTGTTGTGTATTGTGTCATTTTGTCACCGCCTGCTACTGTTTTCTTCACATAATATTTTTTATTTCGGATTAGAGACACTTTCAACAACCAGGGTCACATCGTATCTGACAGTTGTACAGGTGGGGAAGCCAGAGAACCACCGAGCAGCGACGAGCAACTGTCAGACTCCCCAAAGTACTCATTCTGCACAAGCAGCGGTTAGCAGCGGTTAGCAACGGTTAGCAGCGGTTAGCAATGGTTAGCAGCGGTTGGAGGCAAGTACACCAACGGCGTGCGGTATGTCTTAGCACACAGCGCTACCGATCCCCACATGGGCAAATGGGATTAACCCTTTACCCAACGCTGACGATATCAAAATTTATTATTTTAAATATCATTTTTTCAAATTTCTCAAAAAATTTCAACAAAACCATATCATGTGAACCTCTCGTTGGAACGAGCTCGACGAGCTCGTTCCAACGAGGGGTCACATGATATGGTTTTGCTGAAATGTTTTGAAAAATAATATTTTTTCAACTGCTGAATTTTCGTATTACGCGGGCGGATGCGGCCGATTCGTTGGATAAAGGGTTAAGTGTCTTTCCCAATGACACAATGCAATTATCCCTGGTCAGGACCGAACCGGTTTGGAGTGCAAAAACATTATTCACATGGGATCGTAGTGGAAGGGGGAGGTCACAGAAGCAAATTTGCGCCACATGGACAAGAAATTTAAGAAGGGACTGATTCGAGCTTGGCTAGGTAGGAAACATGCTACCAAACGTTCAAAACTAAAACTTATATCAAAATGACATTCTCTCCCCAACGCTCGAACAACAGATTAACAGCATGGAGGGAGATGGTCCACCCCCCCCCTCCCCACCCCATCCCGGAAAGAAATGGGGTTTCGGCGTCTGTGTGTGTGTAACTCTCTAATCCGGTACGACCTCCGAACTTATTCAAACATTTTCAAAGATCGCCGAAAGGTGAAAATAAGCAACAAAATAGGACCGCGTGGTTGGGTTTTTGAACTCTCATCTTGCAGTACAGTTTACAGATTTACGCATCGCAATTTGTGATGCCTAAATCTGTACACGTAACGATGGTAACGCGACAGGAATTTTGTTTGACTGTGATATCTGACAAGAAATACCCATCAAGGTGAAACTATTCATTGTTCAAACAGTAAAAGACAAACAAGCAAAATCCAAAGAAGAATAAAGAGACCTCCAAAGGGTCCAAACCTCCCATGCAGGCCAATGAATTAAGCAATTTAACCCTTTGAACCCCAGCGGCCGTTTTCCGGCCAGGAACATGATACGTCATAACGTCATTATATAGGATGCCGGCTGTTCAGTAAATATTGTGGGGTAGACGGTAGACCAATCAGTATTTTCAACGTGCAGCCCGTGGCTGCACGTTGAAAGTACTGATTGGTCTACCCCAAATAATGAATATGGACTCTTCTAATTGCTTCCATTGAACTGGCATGGAAGGTACCACCAGAATTCAAAGGGTTAAATCCCACGACCAATTTCAACAAATGAACGGTACAAGGTCTCTGCGTTAAGGCAAAGTGTGGTAGGTAAACTTCAAAGATCAAAATCACCATGCAAACTGTTTCAATTTGAAGGTTCGATTTGAAAGATTTGTCGCCCAGGCAGGCGAAAGTCGAAGCGTGATTAGGGTTTCACTATAACTTATTTTTTGTATGTTGGCAGAGGAGGTCCGTTTGCTATAACTTATTTTTTGTATGTTGGCAGAGGAGGTCCGTTTGAACTCTGGACAACAAAAAAACGGCTGCATCCTTTTCTACCAAACTTTGTCCTGGTATAATATGACACTTCTACCATCTGAGGATCCATTCTAATGGTCAAAGGACAAGGTCTCAGGTCATATGATTGCACATCAATGACATCGCATTTATACCCATATAAATTTATTTTTGGGGTCGACTGCACAGAAAACCTTAAGCCCCGACCTCATCTCCTCACTCGACCCCGGGTATACCTCACTAAGGTTGTGGAGTCCAATACAGAAACAGTTCTTGTAAATTAGGATTTATCAACAGTAAGGCTAAAAAGACATAATCAGCCTTGCTTTATTGCTCAACACCCCAGCTGTGCGCATGTGTCCCGCCGTTGTTCCCTGTAGTTAAGAGAATCAACCAAGCTTTTGGGCGTGAGCCTGAGTGGAACCTCTGTGGATACATATTAAGGTGGTAGTAGCAAATATTCAGATCTTGGTGGTATGCACAGTATGATTTTTTAACATACTGTGCATGCCATATGTCAACACTTCCAAGATCCCAGACAAAAATAAAAAACACATTCTCATAAATATGTCATACACACCCGGGAAAGAAAAGAAAGCTGTATTTTTAGAATGAATTCAACAATCTTGAAAACCCTTATCTCGTGCATGTCATTCATGTCTCTACAAGAAGGAATTTAACTCTTCTCCAAGCTCTTCCACCAAAGCAGCAATACTCCTACGACAAGAGTGGGCAGGCTTACGTGTTACAAAATGTATCCCCGTAAATTGTATTTAACCATTTCTGGGATCCATTTATGTGAATTTTTCATCAAATCCAGTCATGGCTGCTTCAAAGCAGCCATGACTGGATTTATGAAAAAATTACAAGAAAATCCTTGGCAAGTTGAGAGTCAAATGTAACACGTGTGCTGTCAACTAGAATTGGACGTGCAAAAGTAACCACGCATATTTTTGAAAAAGTGTCAGATGTTTTTTGTGAAAGTGTCATTTCCAGACATGCTAGGAAACCCCATTCAAAAAAGAAAACGAAAAATTATTTAGAAAGTATTTCACAGTCCATGAACGCAATTCAAAGTTACCTGTACGCGATTTTATCATCATGCCTAAACATAAACGTTGATAAAATGTGAAATGAAGAAAAAGTTCATGCATCGTTCAGAAAAGTTTCTCTTTTTTATCTTTTGTCCCTATACAAAGCTTGTTCGTTATTTATGAGAGATGACAGGGTTAGATATCGTACGCTTTTCAGAGTATTTTGACAAAACTATCAGCCCGGCCAGATATGTGTTTACAATGAAGATCCCAGGTATGCAAATCATGTCCTCTGAACGTAACCCAAGATTTTTATATCTTTTAGTTACAATATAAAATCAATAAGACTTGCTTTTGAAAATACTTCTAAAACATGCAGGAATTCAGAACCAGTAGACTAAACGAGAATGAACAGAAGAAAAAGAAAATCAGTCGGGCCAAGAAAGAAGAAACCCACTCCATTTTCCCTTTTGTAAGAAATGCTTGGGCATATCTTCACAAATCTTCAACATGGATTTGCTTTAAGAGTAGCGGTTCCGATACGTGCAGTTCGTTTTTTAGTTGTTGTTGTTGTTGTTGTTGTTGTTGTTGTTGTTGTTGTTGTTGTTGTTGTTGTTTTGTTTTTTTTCCTCCGTTCATCACGTGAAGAGCAGTGGCACTTTGCAGAGGGTGCGCGTTTTTCGGCGTGGCGGTGTGGAGGGCATCCACATTTCACATCGCTTGAACAATCGGCGTGGAATAAGTTAATGTCGGAATCGTATCATTGGTTCATTTACGCCAAGGATAATTACAAATTATCACCCATACAGGCAAGGGGGGATTGCATACATGTTTGATTTATTTATTTATTTATTTATTTATTTATTTATTTATTTATTTATTTATTTATTTATTATTGGGGGTTAACCCTTTACGCAACGTAACGGGTAAACGTTAAAAAAATTTGTTATTCAAGAATTATTTTTGCAAGTGTCGTCTTCTTTTTATGTTAAGTAAAGGGTTAACAACACTTTCTGCAGCCAGGATCACCTCGTGTCTGTCAGTTTTGCGGATGGAGGAAACCGGAGTGCCCGGAAAGAACGGAGAGAACCACCGAGCAACGGCGAGCAATTGTCAGACTCCCCAACGTACTAACTTCACACAAGTAGAGTTAGCATTGATTGAAGGCAAGTGCACCATCGACGTGCAGTACGCCTCAGTACACAACGCCACCGTGCCCCTACGAGGGCAATCGGGATTAAGTGCCTTGCCCAAGAACACAACACAGTTACCCCTGGCGGGGATCGAACCATGGACCTTTCGGTCTGAAGTCCAATAACGTAACCACTGAGCCATCGCGCCCCACGTACATGTTTTAGACAACCATTTTTCAAATAGTACTTGATGCTCGGTGGTAGGCACACCCTCGTCATATAAAGGCGTGTGACCATAAAACTGATGACAAAAATACAATAAAAAGTACTGGAAACCATCTTCTGATGCTTCTTCTATTTCGCCACAAGATAACCTTAGCTGTTGACGTTGCGTTAAGTACCAATAAATAAATAAACGCCTTTTACGTAAATTTTACGGCAACGACTGTTTTTGTTAAAGTTGAATCAAATGCAATGCTGATAGAGGAGTGCTTGTGTTCAGAAAGAACGCACCATACTCTTCTTTAATTCCTGGTTTTGCAAATGTCGAAATTTGTCTTGTTTTGCAGGAGTCGGTTGTTAAGTAAGGCTAATTAATATCTTTAACTTGCAGCCATTAGTTCGTCGGTTTTTCTCCAAGATCAAACAAAGGTCAGCATTGCCCAAAATACTAATTTTCCGTATTTGTACCACACGAATTTACGACAGAAGTTCCGGTATTTGGTTGGTACTTTTTTACGTCTTTTAACCCTTTACCCTACGCAGGCGATATCAAAATTTATTATGTTAAATATCATTTTTTTTTAAATTTTCAAAAAATTTCCACAAAACCATATCATGTGACCCCCCCCCCCCCCCCCCCCCCCCCAATGGAACGAGCTCGTTCCAAAGAGGGGTCATATTATATGGTTTTGTGGAAATTTATTGAAAAATAGTATTTTTTCAGCTGCTGAAATTGCATATTACGCAAGCGGATGTGGCCGATCCGTTGGGTAAAGGGTTAACGTTTGTTTTTTTACTGTCTGAACATGGTAGACTGTGGTTACAAGACCTGAACTACCAAACTGTTTGCCCAGAAAAGGAAAATACTGCAAAACAGTATAAAAATGTGTACAATAGAGCAAGTTGTACATACAAACCAGTAACTATAAGTGTAAAGATACTCATGAAGGTTTCGTATTCATTATATTTATTTTTTGGAACCCACGGAATCACAGTGGCATGGGGTTTGTATGTGTCATCCCTTATAAATTACAACTGTCTCTTTTCTTTTCCAAAAGATGAATGCCGATGAATCTTATGAAAAATCGAAACTGCTTTAAATAAATAAAGCATGACATTTTGCGTTGTGATATCTATTTCAATATCTTTTGTTACTTTACAATACTGCTGCATTTGATTTGGGTAGAATTATCATATCGTACGTTCAACGGTAAAACTGATATCCCATAAATTCCGATATGCTAATACATAAACACAATTTACTGCAGGAGAGCTATAGGTTTTCTGTGTTATCATTTCCATTGTTTAACACTTTACCTAACATGAAAAGCAGATGACACTTGCAAAACAAAATTCTTGAATAACTAATTTTTTTTTCATTTTTTGTCTCAAAAACATAGGTTATGACCCCTCATTGAGGGGTCATAACCTATGTTTTTGAGACAAAAAATGAAAAATATAATGAAAATAAATTGGCGATTTTGGAGAATCGCGTTGGCCGGTTTTGGCCGTTACGTTGGGTAAAGGGTTAAAGGGTTACCACCCATGGAAACCAAAGGTACATGTAATAACATAAGTTTACAGTATTTCGCCTATTACCCAAGAAATCGCTTTTGCAACCCAGCACCATGGAAAGACATAACATAGGGATTCTTCAGTCCTCTTTGGAAAAAATATGGGGCCCATGTCATTGGGAATATTTGCGTCATAGGGGCTCCAATTGGGAATGTATTTTGGAGGGGAAAAGACAAAGACTAAAGAAACGTTACTTTTGAAAAGAACAGAGAACATTAAAACCGATACCCAAGCAACTGCATGTATACTACAATTAAGTCTTATATCAAACAATCGGGAACACGGTGGCTCAGTTGTAGACTGTTGGACTTCTATGCTACAGGTCCGAGTTCGATCCCCGTCCGGGGTGAACCGCGTTGTGTCCTTGGGCAAGGCACTTTATCCCAGTTGCCTACACGGGAGCACGATGACACCGTGCACTAAGGCGTACTGCACGTCGATGGTGCACATGTCTTCAACCGCTGTAACCCTGCTTGAGCGAAGCTTGAACAGAGTTAGAATGTTGAGGATCTCACAGCTGCTCGTCTGTGCTCGGTGGTTCTCTCCGGGTACTCCGGCTTCCTCCACCCGTAAAACCCGTAAAACTGTCACGATCACGATTAGCCATTGTGCATAAGTATGTGACCTTAAACACCAATAAATAAATAAATAAATGAATAAATAAATAAATATAACAAACAGTCATATGGAATTATGTTCACTCCGTTCTCAATTGTCTCTGTTAAACTGTTCTTATACTATTAAAGAAGGACTTTCTGAGCATCGTTAGTTAAGCAATTAAAATTTCTTACAAACCTTTGGTTTAATGAGTCCTTATGGCAACCTAGTTCAGGACATAAATTGAATATTTAATTTTTGTTCGAGTGGGGACTGAGATGGGGAAATTTGGGGTTGGAAATTGGGACACATCATGCCCAACTGCCATTGGTAAAGGGTCCCATATTCGGCCCCCGTAAACACCCAAAGAATCTCTGGATAATAGTAGTCAAGCCAACACAGATCCGTGACAATTTCGACCTGGCATTTGTTTGAATGCATTTTAAAGACTTTAAGGTATTTGAAAGAAAATATAAGAAATGACTGTACCTCCAATTTGAGATGGCAAAATATTTTAGAGAGCAAATTCCAAGATGGCAGCCAATTTTTGGAAGAAAATAGATTTTTTTTTTTAAATACAATAATAGTTTAAGACCATCTACATTTGCAAATTTTGGTATCATTCTATGAAAAATTCACCAATCAGCAGTATTGTGTATAATATGTAAAATGCTGATCATCACAGAAAAACCTACAAAGAGACGTCAGAGTTTGCCAATTGCAAAGTTGTCTTCATTGATCGAGTGTGTGCTGATGGAACATTATGTATTGGACACCGTCTGTCTTCAGTCTCGAAAACATAGCCTATACCCCGTCATTGGAACGATTTGCATGTCCTCTGATTATGACAATTTGTGGGATTTTCATCCCCTCAAAGATAGAAAATGTTTTCTTCAAGCGATATTCTTGATTCTACAATTTTATCTAACAGTAAAGATACGATATTGATGAAAGCAATAGTTCTGAGGTATTCTTCCTGTGATAATCGGGGAGCCATGGGGGGGGGGGGGGGGTGAGGGTGGTGGTATCCTGTTAAAAAGACGTGTAAAATATTTCCAATATGAACTTTTCCCACTGATTCCAGATCCAATCGATACAATTCTATACACTTTGGACATTTTCAGAAATTCAAGATGGCGGCCAAGTTGGCCGCCAAGAATAATTTTTTTGTCCTATCACGTCAGATTACGTTGATATTCTTACAGACACCAATTTTTTTAACTGAAATTGTACTTATTTTCTATACACAGGACACATCTCTGTGGGACCCATAGACTTTGTCTCGAAAATCGAAAATGGCTGCCGCTTAGTTGGAAAAAATCTGTGATTCAACATGACCGCACCAAGTTAGTGGATTCTTGGTTCCCTACTAAAACGGGAAGAAAAGCATCTGATTAACGTTTCTGAGTGAACTATTGTCGCCGATTCCGTATTTGGCTGATGCACCACTGTCAACCTCGATGTATTACCCCTTTCCGACATGCCTACGAGGAAAAATTGGCTGCTTATACTCTGTAAAACATTACCATTAAAATACAGAAAAAGGGAGACCTCCAGCTGTCGATACTTCTAATGTAAATTTTACAGAATGACAGTTATTGTTTTAAGTTTAATCATACAAAATACAAGTGGAAGAGTTCGTATGTTCATTGGAGGAAACGATTTTCAGAGCGAACGAATCAAACTATTTTTAATTCCTGCTTTTGAAAAATGGCATCATCAATGTCGAAAGCTGCCTTATTTTGTAATTGTCAGCTGCTAGGGTAGTTTAATTAATATTTTTAAGCTGGTTAAAGATATTAAATCGCACCCTCTTCGGGACTGCTGCATAGTGAACCAATATATTTTTTCTTGCAGCGCCAACAAAAAATAGTTTGTTTTTTGGATTTCAACGATACCCCTAACTGCTAACGAAAAAAAATCGCTATAGCAAAAATACGGTATTTTTTACCGTAACATTGTATGGTGTAAAAACGGAAAGTGCTTGTTGGTAATTTAATGTATTTTTAACAGTAAGTTTACAGTATACAAATAATTTTACTCAAATACTTAATTCACTGAAGAATATCATTGTAATCTCCAATGATCCAATGATTCGTAAGAAATAATATATTAAATACGCCATTTTGAGCAGGGGGTGGTGGTATGTGTTTCGCGAAGGAAAACAAACAGACTAAAAACAAACTTTGGAATGGACGAGTTTTTCCCCTGACAGTCTCCCGTCCTTCAGTACTGTAATTTCGCCAATCTCTCTCCATGATAATATTAACACTTAGTTGGACCCTGGAGGTATTTTTTTATTGGTGTTTAAGGTCACATACTTATACACAATGGCTTATCGTGACCGTGACCGTGACAGTTTTACGGGTGGAGGAAGCCGGAGTACCCGGAGAGAACCACCGAGCAACGACGAGCAACAGTCAGATCCATAACATTCTAACTCTGTTCAAGCTCCGCTCAAGCAGGGTTACAGCGGTTGAAGACATGTGTTCCATCGACGTGCAGTACGCCTTAGTACACGGCGTAATCGTGCCCCCATGTAGGCAACCGGGATAAAGTGCCTTGTCCGGACGGGGATCAAACTCGGGACCTCTAGCAGAGAAGTCCAACAGTCTACCACTGAGCCACCGTGCTCTCGGACCCTGGTGGTATATTCCATGCCAGTTCAGAGTCCCCGTCTGGTAGAGTCTATATTTGTTACACGAGGGAAGACCGATCAATATTTTCAACGTGCAGCCTTGAGGCTGCTCGTTGAAAATCTAGATTGATCTTCCACACAAATTCACTACTTATGAATTTAGGTCATATCGCAGGGGTCTGGAACTTGACAAACAGGCATACAATATGATATATACATATACAACCGAGCGAAGCGAGGCTCGCTTCGCTCGGTTGTATGTGTATATATCATATTGTATGCATGTATGTTAAGTTCTAGACTCCTGTGGTCATGTCACGATCCTGGCTCGGAAACTCGACCTTTCGGTTACACAGGCCTCTCAAATAAGTGGTACTGTACTGCAATTAATATTTCCAACCAACTGCTTTTCGCCTGCGGACTGAAGATATCGGCGTACCCTACAGTGCCCGACATGTTATTTTATGTCTCTTCCAAACTGGGTCGTCACGAAGTAAAATGTTTGTATGGAAGAGCGCCGCTTCGAGTGGATTAAGACTGTGCTGAACACAATATGAACGTTGTCCGTGTGAGGTTCAGGTGGTGTGGACGATCATATGTAGAACACGATACGTGTTTGCAGAGACAATGTCCATGAACTGTAATGACTTATGCACAGTCTGTCCTCTAGCATTTCGAATTTTATTCATGAAGAGACGAAAAGTAGATTAGATCAGAATCACAGCATGTCATATGGTCATCAATTACGCATCATCGATTTGTTTAATTGATTTTAGGTCGAGCATCGCGCCGAACATAATAAGCAGGAGAACAACTAATGTACCACACGCAAGTAAATATATGTACATACACATATACTACAATCAAATCAGGTTGACAGCGGCTTGTAGATGTCCGGAATGACTTGACGCCAGCGAATCTACGTAACTAACGAAGCATTGGCGCAGGGAATAAAATTCTTCCAAAGTCTCAAAACCCCCTCCCCGGCCCCCAACACATTGACCGTCCATATCGGTCTCCACTATCCGTCATGGTGGCAATGATGGGCCAAACCTCATCATATAACCCTTATTTATTCATATTTATTTATTTATTGGGGTTTAACGACACTTTCGACAGCCAGGGTCACCTCGTGTCGGACAGTTTTACTGGTGGGGGAATAGCCGGAGAGAACTATCGAGCAACGGCGAGCAACTGTCAGATTCTCAAACGTGCTAACTCCACACAAGCAGGGTTAACATTGGTTGAAGACAAGTGCACCATCGATGTGCATTACGCCATAGTACACAACGCCACCGTGTCCCCACGTGGGCAGTAGGGATTAAGTGCCTTGCCCATGAACACAACACAGTCGTCCCTGGATGGGATCGGACCGTGGAGCGCTGAGTCACCCCGCTCCCTACCATGTAACCCTTAAGTCCACATACAGCCACATACAGGCACATACAGCCACAAACTGTCATTCGTATTTTGGTTTGAAAAAGTTGCTCTAAGAGGACTCTGTTTGTGCGATGTATTTACTTTGACTGTGTTTTTACATTATTGTTGGCTGTCTGTACAGAATCTAGAAACACTGTTGAAGAATCGGCAGCTGTGCACGTGAAACTATGGTAGCCATTGTCGTAAAATTAATCTAAGGATTTAAGGGATAAATACCACAGCGGGGAGGCCTACCAAAGCCGTCAAGAGGATTGTCGGTCCATGGTACTCTTGTTCCAGGTGTGACGCGGAAAGTACCATCCAAATGTCGAAGGGGAAGTTCAAGTACAAGAGCAAGTGACCCTTCCTTCTTCTTGTTGGGTATGTGGGGGATCATCAAGCTCCCTGGGAAATATTTGGTTTGGAGACGTTAAATGACATGATTTGCTTCAACTATTCACCCAAAAGACCAGAAATAAAATTGAAGAAAATCATGGCTTACATGTGTGGACAGAAATGGGTGAAAAAGTTTGACACACGGCGTATCGGTGTGTGTGCTTTCAGTCGACGTCAAAATGCCTAGGTCCTGTAATAAGATTTTCCCTTTGGATGGGAGCATATTGGTGAAAGAATAGCTAAGATTTTGCGTTTGTAATAATAATAATAATAATACTTTATTGCACAACCAAAAAATAAGAAGTGGTATGGCACTACAAACTACACAAATAAAGCAAAGTAAACTGACAAAATTCAATATTCACGAACAGTATGCCTCATGATGCCCAGACCTGTTACATAGGTAACATGGGGGTAAAAATAATGTAGCTCTTTACTAGTTAAATACTCAGATATGATGTTAAAGTCTGTGTGTACATCATTCACACAAGTAGCTCCTTGCTAGTTAAACGAAGAGCTTTGTCAAAGTCTGAACATCATGCACACAAGAAAATTTAAAGAAACATGCCGTTACTATCACTCGTCAGCACTCGACTGATCTTCATTTCAGATGGGTGACGTATCACTTGCCCCCGATTTGCTCTTTGAGAGGCATCCCAAACTGCCTGTACTGCTGTTTCAGTGGCTAAAATGTTATTTCAGGTTCGTATTACGCGTCTCATTGAAACAACGACCTGCGTACCAATGTTGGTTAAATCATCATTTATTTCGCCCAAGAGTAGTTTCCTTAATATACTGGCCGAGTGATAACATTACTTCCTGGTCAGTATTTTGTACGTGTCGGAGTGTTAACAGGTTCCCCGAGCGCTGGTGCAAGCGCGAAAAGATAGAACAAGAGGCGCAGCCTCTTGTTCTATCTTTTCGCGCTGGCACTCGTGCCTTATTGGTGAACGTATTGGCACATCGTGACGTTCTGTGTTCATCCCCAACCTGTGCAAAATATCAAGGAACAAGTTACTGAACATTCCAGTCAACAGTATCTGGTTTTGAGATTGAAACATCCCAACCACTGAAGCTGATTTTGGATGCTATTAAAAATGATAAAAGTCTTTCCCACCTGAAAACTGAAAACACTTTATGGATTCTCGGCGTTCTACCTGAGTTTTTACTTGTGATATCTCGAAATACTGACATTTATTCGATTATTCATTTAAATTTAGATTTTTTATCCGGATTATATTTGAATACTTGAGATACGGGCTCAAGTTAGATCCGATTACATCATTTACATCAGTAGGTATGAATAAATATATCATAGAATTAATAAGGTTGTACTTAATATTCCGAAAATTTTCTGAGAGACAATTTTATATTTGCCTTCATCTAGTCCCTTGAACTTTCAATGTTAATTACCAATGTGTTACAGTTATAATTCAATTTTAATTTGAAATTTGGCCTATACTTAATTTGAATTGAAAGGCGGAAAATGTGTTGTCGAAACGAATTTTGGAGGACGAGGACAGGTCACCAAGAATTAAGGCAGCTTTAACAATAATAATACTATGAACTCCAAGGAACTAATCCTTTACCCAACGCAATGACAAAAAGGGCCATTTCTGTTAAAAAAAAATCACCATTAAATTTTCTTTATTTTTGCATTATTTGCCTTAGAAACATAGCTTGTGGCCCCCTCATTGGAACGAGCTCGTTGAGCATAGGTTATGTTTTTGACATAAAAAATGAACAAAATTAGTTATTCTTGAATTTTGTTTGTAAGTGTCGTCTCCCTTTCGTCTTGGGTAAAGGGTTAACAACCAAAGCTAGCTGGCAGAAGTAGAATAATATGAAGGTGAATATTTTGCATAAGTTAATAAGAGGGTTGTTTCTGGAATCGGTGGCCAAAAAGTACCTCTGATTGGGAAAAGAGGAGGTGGGGTGGGGTGGAAAAATAGGCTACATTATGTTAATGCTCAAATTAGAAAGGAGAAGTCCGCATAGAAAAAAAAAATGTTTTCGATCCAAAACTGCAATTCTATCCTACAGATTCTGAAAGAGGGCTTTAACAAAAAGCAAAAATAAATAAATAAATTTTGTTTAACCCTTTACCCAACGAATCGCTTGCATCCGCTCGCGTAATATGCAAATTCAGCATTTCAAAAAATATTATTTTTCAAAAAATTTCAACAAAACGATATCATGTAACCCCTCGTTGGAACGAGATCGTCGAGCTCGTTCCAACGAGGGGTCACATGATATGGTTTGGTTGAAATTGTTTGAAAAATTTAATAAAAAATGATATTTAAAATAATAAATTTGGATATCGTCTGCGTTGGGTAAAGGGTTAAAAGACAACTCTAATATTTACAATTAAATATTTTCTTCATTCCGAAGTTCTATAATACGCTGAGAGTTGATTGTTGCAGCATCATACACAAAATGAAGTCAGGGTTATCTGGATAAAGGCCGTGAAAAAATTGGGAAGCATAACAATGTTTCAGTTAATGGACTTCAGGGTTCAACCGTGTGGTCCATTAGCTGAAACTTTATTTGTGCTCCTTGTGCTTTATACCTTAATGGACACTTCCTAGAAGGTCATCTTTCGATGGAAGATGTTATCACGAAAGTTTAACTCTTTGAACCCGAGAGGCCGGTTTTACGGCCCAGAGACATGATTTAATAAGGATGAATTCTGACTGAGTGTGTAGGGTAAACCAATTAATATATTCAACGTGCAGCCCCCAAGACTGCACGTTGAAAATATTAATTGGTCTACCCCAAATAAAGAATATGGAATCTTCCAGTGACTGTTATTGAACTAACGTGGAAGATACCACCAGTTCCAAGGGTTAAATGCGTTCATTCTGTGAAATCGGCACCCACGATCCACTTGGCATGCGCACTTTTCTACAATTTGTCGATGAACACTTTAAGCAGTAGCAGTTGTTCCTGTAATATTTGAGGCAACGTACAGGCAGCTGGTTGCTTGAATTTTACGGTATTTTTTAGCATTTGGTTACGGTGCACATGAGTAGCGATAGTTCGTACATAATCACAATAAATAGCTCATTGCGGAAAATATCGTTCACAACACGTCCATGAAGTCAGAAGCTAACGTCAACGTGGTAACGTCGTGAGTGAGTTGGCTCCGGAACTTGAATTAATGTTGTCTTATTTTTCACTAAGTGTCTACTTAATACAAATTGCTAACGACATTTGTGGAAAACATTTAATGAATAATTAATTATTTTCATATTGAGGTCGTTCCAATGAGGAGCCATAAGTTATGATTTCCATGCAAAAATTAAAAAAACAGGAAAATTTGTTTGGAGGTGATTTTTGCGAATTGGAGTTAGACCAATTTTAGTAGTAACGTTAGAAAAAAAGGTTAAAAATTATACATTATGTGATAAAAATAATCTCAAACAAGTCACGATTTGACTGAAAATTTGAAATTCTGAATCTCGTTCACTAAATTCGAGCTGAGCCTCGACTCATCAGATATTATATTCAAGTCACCGAGTCATTCATGGATGTGAGAGTGCTGGCCGAGTGGATAAGTGCGCATGTCTCTCATGCCAGAGGTCCCGGGATCGATCCCGGTCGGGGAAAGTTCTTGAGGTGTTCGAACACTCTCTGTCAGCATCAGTTGGTGGGGTTGATGCTGTCACAGTGTACCGTCCTATCGGGTGGGGACGTAAAATGGCTGTCCTCTCTGCGGAGAGAGCCACACTCCGTGAAGGCTAAAGATCCCTTCGTAGTATTCGAGAAGAGCGAGGCCACGAAGTTGCCTCTACGAAGGTCATCCCACACACCTACGCCATTGGACCAAGGAGAGGCGTTAATATAAGCTGCAAAACTTGTTCGCCAATCCGTGTAAAGCACATAAGATTAAATTCATGTGAAAACCGGCAGCTCTCCTAAATATTTTGTCGAGAGCGATGAATGCCTGAGTTGAAGCACGCTTCTTACGCAAAAGCTCATCCACAAAAGCGAGGGTATGAGAAGGGAATGTTTAAAAATGTATGAGAAACTGACCCTAAAATACAACCAGAAGCCGTAAAATCTAAAATAGAAAGCTGTGTGTTCACACATGTTCACAAGGAAAATATTTCAGTTCTGGCGTCGGGAATCTTCTTTCGTTGCTTTCTAAGGCAATCTGCGTTAATCGTTTCGATTAAATTGAATTCCAGGCAGTTTTGTTTTTTAAAGATCTAACTGCATTGGAAGAGATGAATCGACATTAAAACAGATTATGAAAACTGTATAAAATAACTGTCGGTGTGTTCGCTTTATTCAGTTAGTACATACATCTATTTGACGAGTGTTACAATTTTATTCTCTCACCACAGCACGAAGAGGAAAAAAATATAGACGACGTGTTAAGAGAATGTTCAGATAACTGTTAACAATTCTGCCGATAGTGGCATTTTGTTGAATATTTTATGATGACGTTCTGCACGTTCTGGTGGACGCAGCTTAACACTATCACCTGATTAATTGTTGGAAAGATCTCAAAGAGATCTTTCCAACAAGTAATCGGATGATAGAGTTACACGTTTGTTAAAATGTTCATTAAACTTCATTACATACAGTCAAAAATATTGGTCCTCCATATATGGTAAAAGTGGGCGTGGCAATACAAGAGTTAACAACCATTTGCTGTTCTAATTAACTGTGTGGAGAGGGAGTGGATGGGGAACATGGTGGTGCTATGTACTGAGACATACTGCACGTCGATAGTGCACTTGTCTTCAACGGATGCTCACACTACTTGTGCCGGGGTATTAAGTTGGAGAGTCTGACAGTTTACAGTCAACCGTAAAACTGTCAGGCACGATATGAACCTGGTTATTGAAAGTGTCGTTAAACTCCAATACAAAATACTCAGTTGTAATTTAAACATTGTGTTTAAGGCACGAGTACGTACTTAATCTCTTTTAACACACGAGATTCAGATTATTTCATGGACGATTACAATATCATTATTTCGTCGTTAAGTCCAGGTGGAGGGGTTTTGTATATTAGACAGCGTACAGGGTAATTTTAATATTAGAAAGTCTGGGAGACCTGTCACCCTGAACCATAATTATCACCCTTCGGTGGGAAAAGACATCATCTGCAAAGCTAAAGCATTGCATGTGGCGCCTTGTTCCACTCAAGGGACGTTTTGTTCTAACCAGCTGCTGGAATCGAAAATGGGATATAAAACGAGATATGTGGTTAACTCCTTGTACAAGGGTTTACATGCTAGCCACTTCAGTCTCTTTTGTAAGCGGCCTACAGTTAAAACTAGAAGTCCTGTCACGAACTGTGTGTTTATCTAGGCTTAATTGCGCGTAGGAATTGCGCGCAATTGCCATATCGAATGACACCCAAAGCACGGCAGGTTCTCCTGGTTATTCATAGCAAACACATGCAATGTTTCTGCCAATGGACCTCCGGGTTACCCGGAGGTCCATTGGCTGAAACATTGCTTGTGCACAGGCCATATTTACAGAATTTGATGACCTTACTATGGTCATAACGCGTAGATTAACGCGTAGATCGACGTGCTATTTGTGCGCATTTCATGACACGACTTCTAGCTTTAACTGTACAAAGTGTACGCCAACCTATGATTTGTTTTCTGTAAAACATTATTGAAAACTTCATCAACTTGAATGGTATTTAATTCCAAGTGAAAAGTCATTACCGGGTTCAATTGAAGAGTGTCGAAAAAGATGCATGCTTCTGCACATGGGCTAACATATCGTTAACGTTATCGTTGCAAAAGAATCCCTCAAATCTGTCTAAAGGTGTACACAATTTAATATTTTGCATTAAATAATATCTTATGGCCCCTCATTTGAATGAATCCGTTTTAATGAGGGGTTACAAACAATGATTTGAAAGAACAAAAAATCGAGTTATTTTATATCAAGACAATTTCCTCAAAATACATTTAAATAAATTTCCACCAGCTAATGATATCCCACCTGATTGAATCCTCTCCCAAATGGGCGTGGAGGGGTGGGGCACCTTCAAAAACATTGTACCAAACACACACAAATGTGACTTTTTTCTGGAGAGGGTCGAGATCCTTGGGTTTCGGACAGAAACTACGGGACACGCAACGGTGTTTTGCTTCACTGAATTCTGCAGTGAATTCAAAGTACCAACTCTTATTTAAAATGAATTATTCTCTCGCCAAACACTGAATGTTTTGTAATAGGGGTTCAAAGGGAGTAATCTCTTTGACTGTAACAGTTTGTGTATAAATAAAACAAAATCGAAGGTAACTCCCAGTTCATGACAAAATATCATTCATGGAGGAGCGACAGCCTCACCCGTCCCTTGTCTATCCACACCACTCTTTCAGAATTATTTCAGCTCTGAGTGAGCTGAATATAGAAAAAACCCTGCCTGTTTATATACTAGAACATGCGAAGGTGTGTGTGTGGGGGGAGGGGGGAGGGGGAGCCCTAAGCTGGAATTCCAGCGGAGAAAAGCTAATTTTATGATTGTGAATTATATGCATTGAATATCCGATTTTAAATATCAGCTGCAAACAAAGGTCAAAAGTTGAGCTAGGAAAGCCCTCTGATATTCAGATACAGTAACCCCATCCTTCAAAGTACATAAATGTTTTGCCCAACACGAATAGAAGACCACACTCTTAACCCTTTAAGCACTGGTAGTATCTCTCGCGTCTGTTTAATGGCAGCAGTTGGAAGAGTCCATATTCATTATTTGGGGGTAGACCAATTAATATTGATTGGTGTGCCCCACACTTTCATTTAGCAGCCATCCAACTTTATGAAATTATGACGTATCATGTTCCCAGGTGGGCCGTCGAGGCGCCCTCTCGTGTTCAAAGGGTTAAAATATATCTTAACTCAAGTGTTTCGTTTCTTCTCCATAATATAGTTTTTACGCCCACCTTTTCCCCACACTAAAACGAGCTCGCTTCAATAAAGGGTGTTAACTCTTTGAGCCCCGATGGTATATTCCATGACCCTTCAGAGGTATGAACTGGTAGAGTTTAAATTCGTTACTTGTGGGAAAACCAACCAATATTTTCGACGTGTAGCCTTGGGTCTGCACATTGAAAATCTTATTTGGTCTACCACACAAATTATACTTACCACCTATCTACTTTATGAATTCGGGTCATATCACGACCCTTTATCAGAAAAACGGCCTTCGGGTTCAAGGGCTTGAGCTCTGTTTTGAAGGAAAACTGTACATTTGAGTTATGACATTTGTGAATAGGCCTGACCTGTTAAAGACTGTTATGGCCGTTAAGTTAGGTGCAGGGTTAAAGCTTTGAACACATGAATTAACGAGCCATTAGATTTTGACCGAATAGTCGACAGATTCGCCCTAAATTTAAACAAGCAGTTATTAAATACTTGAATAATGATTTCCGTTGTATGATTTTTTGTTAATGGTTCCAGATGCGTTTATTTATTTATTTATTTATTTATTTATTTATTTATTTATTTATTTAATTAATTAATTTGTGTTTAAAGCCACTTTCAGCATCTATGGCTAAATCATGACCACAATGCGGGCATGAAGTCATGTTTAGCCAATCGTTTGTACATATGCTGCCCACTTTATAGGACGCCCCCCCCCCCTCCCCCCCCCCCCCAGGCGTCGGTCCAAGGGGACACTTTACCACTAAAAACAAGTAGTGCTCCACTTTTCACTGTTCACGCGGTATCAAGATGCTCTGCCTGTCGTTCTAAGAAGCGACAGGAATGAGGAAACGATAAGGAAGGGTGCGCATAAAGTTGTTTTCCATGCATACAAAATGTTGTGTAAGCAAAACTAAAAAAGCAGCCTTATACACATCTGTTAACCTTTTATCCAACAGCGGTCATGATTAGCCATTGTGCATAAATATGTGACCTTAAACACCAATAAATAAATAAATAAATATTTTATCCAACAAGAAAAGAGGTTACAAGAACATTCTTACAATAAAAATTCTTGAATAACTATTTTTTTTAAATTTTTTACCTCAGAAACATAGCTTATGACCACTCACTAGAACGAGCTCGTTGAGCTCGTTCCAGTGAGAAGTCATAAGCTATGTTTTGAAGTGTGTTATTATTATTTTTTTTATTTTTTTCTTTTTTGTTCTGAGGAGATCATAAGCTATGTTTTTGAGACAAAAAAATGGAAAGAATAATGAAATTTGAATGGTTATTTTAGTGATTAGCGCTGACCGGCTGTCGCCGTTACGTTAGGTAAATGGTCAACGGGTGCGTTGGTACAGAGACTGCCGGTGTATCGAATCTAAACCTCCATTTGTAAATCAAAAAGCGCTCAAAAGCATTGTACTGCAAAGTTCAAGAGATCACCTCTGTGCCTCAAGTCATCCCCAACAGAGCGACGCGTGTACGATATAATTATATCCTCAAGATAGAGTTTGTACAAGACTTTTGTGTCATCCTTTTGTGTGTTTTTCAGTAATTTTCGAAACTAGAATAAGAGTCGGTTACTTTGGTGAAACCTGATTAATATGGTGGACACAGTAATCAGTTCCTCGTGGGCTGGCAACTTTTAACCTCGCATAAATTGGTAATCGAGACTGTCATTATTTTTTTTATGAATAACCAGCTGGGATAACAAAATTTAATTTACTTCTCCAGATCATACTTTCTGACCAATTATTGGAGCGCGTTCATTGCGCTCGTTGGACTGAGATCATAAGGCACTGTTTTGGAAGGTTTTATTGGTTGCGTGTTTACTATTGGGCTTTCAGGATATTTTAAGCAGCTATGGCTATTTCGCTACCATAATACAAGCGCAAAGTCAAATCCATGCTACCTACATCTCTGGGTGGTCACACCTAGGCTTTGAACACCGTGTAAAATTATACTAGGTAATCAGAACGCTTATACCGCGCTAAAAACACTGCACTAATTCCCGGGGTTCTCACGAGGTCAGTTTGGAATGAAAAAGACTGTTCCTTAGTTTCTGTGGTTCTTTGCAGTTGAAAGTTACTTTCGGCATCTATAGCATGACTTCAAAACAAGTTTAAATTCCAAAGTAGCCAATTATTGCTTCCTTTTCTGACGGCGCCATACTCCAGACATTGCTTATGGAGTCCTAATATACCTGTTAAGACGAGATTTTCTACCTCAGTACACTAACACTGCTCCTCTTCGCGAATTTCTCACTGGACTCCAGATTCGGAAGTTAAAGGGATAAAATAATCGTAAGTTATGACCTGGGAGTTTGAACTCCACGCTAATAGGTTACTATCCCAGTAATAAAGTCGGATTTTGATTTTATTTGTCGCATACCGGTAATTCCACCACATTAGTGAAACAGTAATTAAGTTGTTATATACATTCATTGTATAAATAATTAATTCGTCTGTGTTTCCCATTGCACTAAAAGGTGTCTGGCTTACTCAACTTATTGGCTGAAGGTTGGATACAAGTGATGCGGTCAAATTTGTCATGCAGCACTAAATGACCTTCTCAGTCCAGACATGCAAAAAGTGTTACTTTAGTTATTGAGAAGGGACAAGAAAAACCTGTAGTGTCATGGGAACTGATAAAGTACAGGTTATTTTAGATGTTTAAAAATAAAACTCTTTTGATTTGTTTTGTAAAAATTTATTGGAGAGTGCAATAGCCCTCTCCAATAAATTCTAACAAAACAAATCCTTAAGGATGAAGTAGTTTGGTGGTGGTGGTGTGGGGAGGAGTTTGTCAACAAGGGCACCCAGGCATTTATTTATTTATTTATTTATTTATTTATTTATTTATTTATTTATTTATTTATTGGTGTACAAGGTCACATATTTCTGCACAGTGGCTAATCGTGACCGCGGGGGTGCGGTGGCTCATTAGGTAGAGGTGTAGGCTGCTAGCCGAGAGGCCCTCGGTTGCCATTGCCCCCCTGTGGGAACGGTAGCGTTGTGTACTAAGGCGTACTGCACGTGGATTGTGCACTTGTCTTCAACCAATGCTAACCCTGCTTGTGTGGAGTTAGTATGTTGGGGAGCCTGACAGTTGTTCACTGTTGCACGGTGGTTCTCTCCGGGTACTCTGGCTTCCTCCACCCGTAAAACTGTCCGACACGAGGTGACCGCAATATAGAGATAAAGTGAAATTTAGTCAATCGTTTATACCCATGTTGCCTATTTTAGAGAATTCCCACCCCAAGCACTGGTGACGGGGTCCTATTTTACAAGTAAAACAGAGCTTGTTCACCAATGTAAACAAGCACGGCTTCACTTCTCGGGGTTCCCACGGGGACGAAATATATAAATAAGTGACAGCACATGCGCCTGAGTGGCATGGTAGGAAAACAATACAAAAAGCTGTTTGAGACTTACGAACTTCTACTTAACTGAGTGAGTGCTGGAAGCCTATTTTTGGGGCTTTATCCTGAATTGTGTGTACAACAGCTTAAAGACTTCATATTCTACAGATGTGCTTCAATTAATTTTGATTTTATATTATATAGTCTAAGTGGATTTGCCCTGTTACAATTTATGGGAGAGTGCCTGTGGGCACTCTCCCATAAATTGTAACAAGGCAATAACATGTGAACTAAATTTTGATAACCAAAAAAATAAGCACTCTACCAGTTTAATAAAAATGTATAATTTTGCCCCATATTTAACAAATTTGTAAAATGATCACTTTAACTGTTCTTTAAATGCCGTGGTATGGTCAAATCTTACGAGTAAATCTTAGGTACATCATAAGAGTAAAGTATGTGCCCCCCTTCCTGCTAGTTCACAATAATATTATAATGGCGGATTGGTAAAGATAATGTTGACATCTAACGCACAGGGCACCAAAATTTATTACATTAATTATTGGGGTTTTTTTCAAAAAATTTAAACAAAAAAAAAACGAGCTCGAGGATTTGTAAATTACGCGGGTGGATGTGGCCCATTAAACTCTCTCTCTCTCTCTCTCTCTCTCTCTCTCTCTCTCTCTCTCTCTCTCTCTCTCTCTCTCTCTATCTATCTATCTATCTATCTCTCTCTCCAGTATATTTTAAAAAGGTTGGGGCGCTTGCCCCTAGTTCCTACGTGCAATGGTAAAATTAAAGCTTCTGGCTTTCACCCAGATGAAAAAAGGTTACTAAACTGAAACATCCACACCAGGTGTACTGACCATTTGTTACCACCTTCCTATACGAACGTGGTAACTCAAAAGTCGATTGTTTGCAGTCAGTATAAGGCTATTACAAAAAATCTTGTTTCCCAGGCGCATACCTCGTCATTGAAAATCTGCCTCATGGCTTTTTTCACATGGAAATCTCTTCCATGAGGTTAATTTGTACTGGAAGGAAAATAAATTATTCAACATTTTCTAACTTGATAGGACTCACTGAGCTCTGTCAAACAAGATGTAGTCGGTTAAATTTGCAACTGCATTATGGGAATTTTTTAGGTAAGGTTTCTAATTCATTTCCAGTACTTTTTGCACGGTGGATTAAAAGGTTTCCCTCCCTCATCACAAAAATGAGAAATAATTGCCTGAAAAACAAGAATTCTTTTATAGGCTCAATTCCAATCGTTGTATTTGGTACACAGTGGACGCTATTTCGTTGCCAGCGTCGTTAGTTACCCAGGCTCAAATGTTTGTTTCATAGGTTTAGGCCACGTTTGCCTCATTGCAATACGGGCGCATGGACTCATAACTTTTTGATGATTACAGAGTAATCATCAAGAAATTAATTAATGAAGCATCGGGTACAACCCAGTGCTTCATTAATTAAAACTTTGCTTATGATGATTCTTATTACCTGGTAAACGCATGCGTGGAGATCATTATCCACGCGCGGATTTCGATCAGTACACGGCGACTGTACTGCAGAAACCTATTTGTCGACCACAGGTATAAATCATGTTTGGTCATCGGTTTGAAGTTATGTTTCTCGCGATCATGGACGCGATTCCAGACGTTGGTTGATAGGTTCTGTTAATTCACCGAAGATGGCCTTTTCTACAGTCAAGAAACTTCACGGATAAACTTCTAGGGGAGCAGATTTGGTGTAAACCTTGTAGTGTTGAGTAACCTAGAGTCTGGATCAATTTTTTGCGTTTTCTTTTAATTTTCTAATGCCATTTTGTTGTTGAACGAGCTTAATTTATTCTGATCTACATTCTGTACCTTAAAGTACATCTATATATTTTATTCCATCGACCACATCCTTCTCACAAAGTTACCATAAGGCCATACAAATTTAAATAATTGATGCTCAGGCAATTTTTTTTTAAAAAATGAATGAGGGATGGGCGGTTTTTATTTTTATTTTTTATTCCTGATGGAATGGTCGCCGATGCCTAAAATCCAGTTGTGAGAGCTTAAAATAAATACTAGATCTTTCATGTTAATTTCATTGATAGTTTTTGGAGTTTCTTTTTTGTGACAGTCATCATACAAACAAAATCAATACAGAACAACTAAAATGGAGATAAAAAATAATCAGAAGTTTTTTAACTGTAACTGGTTGAGTGATAGAAGCCAGAATCAGGCCTTTCAAAAAAATGAGGGTACAAGTGCAAACGCCAACATTTTTCTTACCCATGTTTCGTATTCAGTCAAACGTAAATAATAGTTTGTTTATATAAATTTGTTCTATTACAAATTATTGGAGCGTGCCTTTTGGCACGCTCCAATAATCTGTAATAAAACAATTTTTGATGAACAAATTAGGACCACCAAACCTAATCTAGCTCTCAACCAGTTAACTAATTATTTATTTTGTACACACACATGAGGATCGTGTCGCATTTCTCGAAGAGAATAACAATACTGTACCAATGTATACGACATATTGCATCGCAAATCGCGATGCGATACCGCTAAAATCACACCCAGTGATAGTTTTATACATTTTGAATTTTGCCTCCGAGATAAATATGACGAACGCGGGCCGAAAAAAACGAATGCGCCACTGCCTGAGAATCAAAAAATTAATTTTCATTAGCCTTACATTTTCCTTTATTAGAGTAACTAATGAGAAGTCGTTGAATGTATACAAAGATAACACAATTAATTGCATCTCACGAGAGTCGCCTCACAGAGTCGAATCTCATGAGATATAAAAAGATATTTCTAAGACGACGTTTGTGATTGTCTGCTATTCAAGTCCTGGAATGTTAAAAATAACCGACTTTTGCCCTAAGAGAATATTCCATAAACGACTTTATACCATTGTTGGCAAACTTGAACAGTGAAGGAGAACACCATCGTTTCATTTCTGATTCAAGGCAGAGTTGAAAGAAATAAAACGAACTTAATATAGAAGATATCCAGTTAAAAAATGCAACCCATATTTTCAGATATATGTCACCAAAATAGGTCTGAAAATCGGTGAAAAAGTAAGCTTAGAGTAAAATAAACTACATGTATTAAGTCACTGGGCTGGACATTACCGAGGTCTTATCGCAAACGGTTCGTAATAAACTAGCCTGCACTTTTATCCTTTGCAATATAACTGCTGTTTGCGCATGGAAACTGGAATTCGATTAACCGGTTAAAAACCGGTTGTGCGAAAAATGGTGCAATCCAGATGTGTTTTTTTCTCTACTCATTTGAAAAAAATGACTAGCACACTAACTTCTCAATTAAAGGGCGCCTTTGAAGTAACTAGACATTAAAGGTCTGGCTAACTTACACCTCCGATAATAGTTTTGTTCAATTCCATTGAGAGATGAGTGCAGGGGTGACGCTAAGTCGGGGAGGGTCAGCAAAGATTACAAACCTCTGTCAGGAAGATCAATCCACCTCATCCCTGTCGGGGAAGCTTCCCCTTTATAGTGGTGAGGGCTTATCGGATAATACTCTAGCCACCCGCTCCTGTCGAGAACACAAGGTCCCTGTCGGGGAAATATGACTCCAACCCTGGGTATGATGTGTGATAGCTTTATCGACAAAGACGAAATAGGGTGTAATATCATATTCTCAAGCATAGCATCCACAGGCCAGGCCGTTGGCTGCGTGTACACCATGTTTCGGGCTCCCCCTGAGCTTGTAATGGAAATTCAAAATTGGGTACCCTCACAATGTCCCCTTCAGTTTACTTATGATGACACGGTAAGTACACACAGGAGCGTAACTATGGGGGTGTATGACACCCCACAATAATTTTCCAGTCAGGATTTGAGCCTAAGATATGAATTGTCTCTTGCTAGTAATCATGTATTTATCTTTAACACTTTACCCAACGTTACGACCAAAATCGGCAAGCGCTATTTCACCATACAATTTTCATTATTTTTTCATTTTTTTGTCTCAAAAGCATAGATTATGAGCCCTGTTTGGAACGAGCTCGTCGCGATCGTTCCAATGAGGGGTCATAACCTATGTTTTTGAGACAAAAAATGAAAAAAAAAAGAATTTTTGTTTGCAAGTGTCGTCTGCTTTTTATGTAAGGTAAAGGGTTAAGACTACATGTAGATTTGATACTTGGACTTGCGGCACACACACTGTCGGTCATACCAATGGGGGTCTGTAGTTTCAGATTCGAACTGTTGGGGGCCTGTATGAACAATTTGAAGTATCCGGACAGTACCTTTAGTGCTGACAGCACGAATGAATGTGGGAGAGTGAGACTTTGTGAGTTGCGAGAGGGAGGTAGTAAGAAGTTCGTGTGTGAGTGTAGTGTCTGTCTGGGTGACGTTATCTGTTGAGAATGATTAAGAGTGCATGAGAGTGAGCATGATGAAGTGTATGAGAGGACAACCCTGGGTGTTAAGAAACACACTTGTTATTTGTGACATATAGACCCGATGGGTGGCGTTATCTGATGAGTGGGTGAGTGAATGAATATTTATTTATTTATTGGTGTTTAAGGTCACATGTTTCTGCACAATGGCTAATCATGACCACGACAGTTTTACGGGTGGAGGAAGCCGGAGTACCCGGAGAGAACCACCGAGCAACGGCGAGCAACTGTCAGCTCCCCAACATACTAACTCCACACAAGCAGGGTTAGCATTGGTTGAAGACAGGTGCACCATCGACGTGCAGTACGCCTTAGTACACAGCGTCACCGTGCCCCCACGTGGGCAATGGGGGTGCAGTGCCTTGGCGGTTGCCGCAGGTGGGATTCGAACCGATGACCTCTCGGCTTGCAGCCTGCATCTCTACCAACTGAGCCACCACGCCCCCGAGTGAATGAATAAGAGTGCATGAGAGTGACCATGGTGAAGTGTATGTGAGGACAACCGTGGGTGTTAAGAAAAATACTTATTTGTGACATTTAGACCCAATGGGTCGGGTGCTTTTTATACCCATCAAATTGTTTTTTGTTCCAAAATGTTGCACCTGTCACAATAATAAAGGTTCTTCTTCTACCACTACTGCCTGTTAATTGAATAAGAGGTTGCGTCTCGACTACCACATGTATATTTTATTTGTTCCCAAATAAATTTTAGTCTTTAGCTATTTAGCTTCATTCCGAAGAGATTTATATTCCATCTATGTCATCAGGGCATGCCTTCCACGAAGGCATGCCTTGATGACGTAGTTGGAATTTTAGTCAGTCGGGACTGGAGCCATTACAGTCGGGACAAATCAGGTTTACACCTCTCCCCATTCGGTCATCTTCGCAACACCCTTGAGTAAATATCACACCATAATTTAACTAACGACCTTGCGGTTCAAATTTGGATTGGGCTTGGTGATTTTGATGCATTTAATTTTTACAAAATTCATCACAATTAATTGATAACTGACAAGCTAAAAAAAGAAGAGAAGCTCGTATTAAGGTGCTATATAAGTAATGGAATTTTGTTTATTTTGAAATCCCCACCCCCCCCCCCACCCCCCTCTGATATTCTTTAAATTAAAATTAAAAATACACAAATTATACATCAAAATGAAGGTTGGGAGATAGAGAACACGAAAAATATATTGAACCGACTCCTAGAGTAGACTGCAGACACTACTGGTTCCTGGAAGTCTGCTACCGTATTCGTACCATAATACAATAATATTTCCTGAGAACAACTTATGGCCAAATGTGCTTCACATGTCCAAGAACAAAGCTAGGCATACAAAGCACTTTAGGATGCAGTGATAGGACAGCATTTGGGAAAAGTACAACACTGTCTGCATTTTTATTGTGGATGGATTCCATGTTCGATGGACATGCGCAAATCACTCGATACCACGAATATCCATCAAAAAACAAAATCGTAATTCCAAGAAATTTCACCAGGTGTCATGATACCTTGCAAAAATATGGCAACTGTGCAGTCTCTATATAATAATAGTATGTTATAATTAAGGCGATCTTTTCCATTATTTGATTTTAGATGGCGTTGTTTTTCGATGCTTTTTCCGTCCGATGACGTAGACCGGAAATGACAGTAACTAACAATGTAAAAACAGGCATCAGTTTTGGACTTTACCCCATGCAGCTCTAGCTCTGTGTTTTGAAAGAATTTGATGCCCAGCTTTGTTCTTGGATATGTGAAGCATATTTGGTCGCAAGTTGTTCTCAGGAGATATAATTTACTTACCAGTTCTGGTACTAATACGGTAGCAGACTTCCAGGAACTAGCGGTGCCTGCAGTCAACTCTATGAGTTGATGTCATATATGTTTCGTGTTCTATACATTCCATCCTTCATTTGGGTGTATAATTTGTGTGTATTTAATTCAAATTTAAGGAATATCAGAGGTGGGAATTTCAAAATAAACAAAATTCCATTACTTATATAGCACCTTAAGACACGAAAATATCAAAAATTACCAAATTTAGTGCTATTCAGTTTTCCAAGCATAAATAGTCTGGAATTATGTTGTTCTGGCCGTGCGTTCTTATGCGCATGACCTGCTACACCAATAGCTGCACCAAAAGAATTGGAAAGTTATTAAATTTGGTCGAACTGGGTCGGGGTCTCGTGGTTCGATGTACAATAGCACAAAAAAACGGGGATGTGTGATACTGCTATCAAAATTGCTTCAGTTTGTAAATACTTTTGACATTAGTTTCGTACTTTTTTTGCGTTCTACTTATTTCCATGCAGAAGATAATAGGAATACCGCCAATCTTAGTCGACTCTCTCCTCACATTATGTATTTAGTATACAAAATTATGGAAGCCTTATAATGTATTTATAAATATAGTGTGACTACATAATGTCTATATTTATGTAATGCATAATGGTAAATCAACAATCCAATTCAATTAATTCTTCTTAATTCTTTTAGCCACTTTGTATGCTTTGAAATATATGAAACTTAAAAGTACAGTTAAAACTATAAGTCCGGTCATGAGATGCACACAAATAGCACGTCGATCTGCGTGTTAATCTACGCTCTACGCGTTATGACCATAGTAAGGCTATCAAATTTTGTACATATGGCCTGTGTAAAGCAATGTTTCAGCCAATGGACCCCCGGGTAACCCGGAGGTCCATTGGCAGAAACATTGCCTGAGTTTGCTATGAGTAACCAGGAGAACCTGCCGTGCTTTAGATGCCATTCGATATGGCAATTGCGCGCAATTCCTACGCAAAATTAAGCATAGATAAGCGCACAGTTCGTGACAGGATTTCTAGTTTTAACTGTTAAGATGCAGATTATTCCGTAATGTTGCACTGATTATAATATTTCCTTTGAAACTATTTTTCTCTGAGTACTCTCTCTTAATAATGCAAGTGTTTACAAAAAATAAATCATTGAAGGAATCAGCTTATATATATACATGAACACTGGGGTCTATAGTGATATAAGAAGTTTATTTTGGGTTGTTTTTGCATGAAAAAATATAACACATAAATTATGATTATCAGCATAAGACATGACATTGTGTTACTTAATTAACCACCCTACCAGTCAGAATTTCGATTTCAAATGTTATTATGAAAACCTACATGGTGTGATCATCTACATTTTGTCCCAGTGGAATTCGAATCTTTGCCCTTTGAACCCTTGTGGTATCTTCCATGTCAATTCAATGACAGCAACAGGAAAAGTCCATATTCATTATTTAGGGAAAGAGCAATTACTATTTTCAACGTGCAGCTTTGGGGGCTGCACGTTAAAAATATTGATTGGTTCACCCCACACATTCACTTAGCATTCACCCTACTTAATGTACACGTAATTATGACGTATCATGTTCCTGGGCTAGAAAAGTGGTCTCTTGGTGCTTATTTTTCAATATTTTTTTTTTAAACTTCATTAGAGAATGCCTATAATAATAACAACAACAGTTCGGCCGGCTGCTGATTTGTCGGAGTTCGCAGATGAGAAGGCACCCCCCCCCTACACACCCTCATGAGCTCCCAAATGCCAACCTATGCCCACACCACTTCTCTCCTCCAAATTCCCGAGCACGAACTGTTTGATGATATCCCGCACCCCATTCTTTTCAATTTCTCCGATAAGCATCCTTTGTGTTACTGAATAACCACATACCCTTCATTACCCCCATCCCTCTTGTCATACTAGCACTTTCAATCTTCAGGAAAAAAAGGAAAAAATCATCTATACATTCCCCAGGAATCTCAGAAATGATGAATAACAGAAATTGGGTTTGCAATAAACACTTTAATACTGGCAAGATGGAGACTTTTTGTACAGGGGACACGCGCAGTTTAACAGTGTATACGGTATTGCGTCCAGTTTGAGGGGTATTAGATTGGGGAGGTCTGAAATGAGAAATAGTATTAGGGATTGTCCTTGTCGACCTCATGCCAATTGCAGATGAGTTCTTTCCCAAACTTCCGGTCTCAGATTAATTGTGATGCGTCGAAGACAGATGAAGTAATATGCAAATGAATAACTCTTTCGGAGAGAGGCCAAGAGCTATTTTAATTATGTGAAACACAGCATTTGTGACGTTATTCTCAAGTGTTCAGATCAAATGACCAGCCTAGTGCGTCTGCATGCATATTACCAACCTCGACTGATCGTACAGGTATTACTAACATACAGTACATGGAGAGTGTATTATCACTAAATCACAAGCAGAGTGGAGATTCCACCAAAGCAGTAATTGAAAATTTGTTGCAAAGCATAACAAGTACAGGCAAAGTTTCAGCCAATGGACCTCCGGGTTAAACCCGGAGGTCCATTGGCTGAAACATTGCTTATGTTTGTTTTTTTTTGTCGATATGTACAAAATTTGAAAGTTATAGCTTGGGTGATAACTCCACTCCGCGGGTGATTTAATTACAATCAACTCTCCACCTACTGTACACCGACCGCACAGGTATTGATAACATACACTGACCACACAGGTTTTACCAACCATGACGGCCCACACAGGTATTACTTACCTAGATGGCCCGAATATGTATTACTGACCTGAACTGACCTCAGAAGTATTACTAATCCACACTGACCACACAGGTATTACTAACCTAGACGGCCCGCACAAGTACTAAAACTACTTGTTTAAATCTGTGTTTATATACGCGTACGCACTCGAATAGAAAGAACAAAAGATATGTTAATATTTTAACCCTTTACCCAACATAACTGCCAAAACCGGCCAGCGCTATTCACAAAAGTGGACAGTTAATTTTCATTATTTTTTCATTTTTTGTCTCAAAAACATAGGTTATGACCCCTCATTGGAACGAGCTCATCGAGCTCGTTCCAATGAGGGGTCATAACCTATGTTTTTGAGACAAAAAAATGAAAAAAATTAGTTGTTCAAGAATTGTTTTTGCAAGTGTCGTCTGCTTTTCATGTTAGGTAAAGGGTTGATAAACAAATGCTCCAAAACCCATTCGAAAGTAGATTATCCTCTACCTTTAGGCTTCTTGACCGAATTCCTCACCCTGTCATATATATACGTACAATTAGAAATATTTTCATTAATGTTTGAAAATAGCTGTTGCTAAATGAATTCTTGTTTTTCCGTTTAAAGAAACAAAATGATAATTCAGCCACCAAAACGTATTCAACAGTACTTTATCCCCGCCCCTAGCTCCTACGTACTCAGATAATTCAGTCCGACTCTATGTATATATGGAGTTAGTTTACGTTACTATAATCAGATAATACTGTTGATAAACGCATTCATGATCCGACGCTGAAGGAAATGAAATTATACAAGCTTGAAGAGCTGGCACCCTCGCCCAAATGTGCTAAATCATTAAGGTTAGATTTGTTTTACATTCAAAGCGTGCTGACACATGTATATTAAAAAGAACCTAAAATTGAATCAACAGTTTAGTGAACAGTTGATGATAAATAAATTTCGTAAATAAATAATTTATTACATACTATTCATTTTGAAATTAACCAAACGGCATGTTTAATCTGAAAGGCTTTAACCCTTTACCCAACGTAACGACCAAAACCGGCCAGCGCTATTCGCAAAATTCACCATTCAATTTTTATTAATTTTTCATTTTTATCACAAAAAGATAGCTTATGACCCCTCACTGGAACGAGCTCAACGAGCTCGTTCCAATGAGGGGTCATAAGCTATGTTTTTGACGAAAAAATCAAAACAATTAGTGCTTCAAGAATTTTATTTGCAAGTGTCGTCTGCTTTTCGTGTTAGGTAAAGGGCTAACTCTCTACCAAGAATTACTCGATACTTTTTCAAACTGAAATAAATAAATTGAGTAAACGGAAAGCTCTTCATTTGCTAGCAGAATGTCGAGCTTAAACCTCGACATCTCTCTCTCTCTCTCTCTCTCTCTCTCTCTCTCTCTCTCTCTCTCTCTCTCTCTCACACACACACACAAGAGAGAAAGAAAGGAAGATGGGGGCGCGAGATTTAAAAATAATTCCACCTTAGATCTTTTCAATGTGGTTAAACCACAATGAGACATGTATTTGGGCTAACTAAAAACTGACATTTCCTCTTGTTGTTTGTCGGGTAACCACCTCATCATTTTCTGAAAAATGTCTGAGTTGCGGGCGCAAAAGTAACATTGTACCACCTGGAAGAAAATATAACTTGTCTGATATAACTTGTTGCAATACAAACATAACCCCCTCACCGAACAGAACTTCCAAATCAGTCTTCATGAAATATCATCTACTGGTGTCATGGATGCTGAACAGTAGCCGTGGCTGTTGAACAGCAGCCATGGCTTTCACTTGATAAGTTTTGTCAGAGTAAGTTTTGGACCATTTTTTAGAAAATAGTTTGTCTTGAAAGCAAAAACACGGAGAACAGTATCTCCTCTGTATTATTATTGCATTTGACATTTCTTTTGGTACCTGTATTTCAATGTATGCAGGTGAGAGGGTTAATAAAAAGATAATAAAAGGTACTTACATTGAATTCGAAGCATTCCAGTATATATTGAACTTAACTGACGAAACTGTTTGATACAGATTAAAATATAAAACCATATAACACCAGATGTTACCAGGTGCAATCCACGGCATGGTTCCACATATAAATATTGAAATAAAAAATAAATCTCCGAAATTTTCAAATGTTCGTTATAATAATCACAAGAATTTTTCAGTTTTGTAATCCATCGAAATGGTCCAGCTTATATTCCTTGTCGAAACAAATACAACACAACAAACACTCCGAAAACGAACGTTGAAGACATTCCTGTTGCTCACTTCACTGGCTGTCAACTAATATCAAAATAAACGTGTTGTCGATGCTGACAGGGAAAGAGAGAACAAAACTGACTGCGCAAAGGGAGACAATCATTGATTGTTGTTCACCTGTAAATATTTTTCAGATTTTATACGTCTTTCGCGTCGGCTGCCACACTGTTTCTTTTCAGAATGTGAATTGAGTGAGAAAATATTTTCATAATTAAGATAGCAGAAAATGCGACGCTTTCTTTCTTAAACTGTGTCAATACCTGTGTTGGACTGTGATTTAGTTTCGCAGCCATTGTCACTGATACAAAATTCTCTTTAACCCTTTCAGCTTTTCATTCTTATAGTTTATTACAACTTCTCACCATAACTTGGTGATAAAGTTACAATACCAAATGTAACATTTTCTAGCGTTTCTGGGCATTTCTTATGTGACCCCAAGATTTTTTAGAGGTATTTTGACAAAAGGAATGACATGCGATTGGTTTTATAGAAACCCATTTTTTGACACATGAACCTGCGTAGACCCTTTAAGTTGTGACTATTTTACCCAAATGGGACATGAGAGCTTTGTTTTAATTTTTTGTTAATTTTATTTTTTTTATTTTAACACCGGTTGGTGCAATTGTTATATGTGTAACCCGGGGTGATCTCCACGAATCAATAAATTAGGAGTTCAGGGTCCAATAACACTTTATCACATGTATCCAATAATCTCTTTATTTACATGGTTATTAAAACCTATAAAATAAATATACAACAAGCATGAGTTTTCGGAGAGTGGTGGCCGAGTGGATTAGTGTGCTGGTCTCTCGAGCTAGAGGCCCCGAGTTCAATCCCCGGTGGAGGAAAGATTCCGTGGTGACCGAACACTCTCTGTCAGCATCAATTGTGGGGTTGATGCTGTCACAGCGTACCGTCCTATCGGGTGGGGACGTAAAGTGGCGGACCTCTGTACAGGGAGAGACACACCCTGTGCAGGCTAAAGATCTCTCTGTGGTAGCCAAGAGCGGAGCTGCAGAGATTCATCCCACATGCCTAGTTGACAAAACCAAGAAACTGAAGAAAATACCGCTAACGGGGGTCGCAAGGGGCGCATAGCCCCACATCGTTCCCCACGGGTATAGCCCGTAAAAACCCTTCCCCACTAGGCGGGGAAATGACTTGTGTCATGAGTTTTCAGAATATTGCACATAATAATAAAATGACAGAATGTGAAAGGAATCGATATGTATCGAAATATAAATATGAATCGCGGAACACGACGAAATCGAAAATCGACCCATATGCAGTAGAAATGGAAACTCACCAGATATGCACAGTATATCAATTTTACAAATCCTCGCAGATAAGTAAATACTTTAAATTTGAATACTTTCACTTACACACTTGGAACAATCAGTTGTAGAGCTGACAGACGCAAAACGGTTATGACAAGGAGTGTCAGTTAGACGGGAAATGGTGAGTGCTCGTTCACAAAATCATGCACATGCAATGAACTGTCGTGAGGTAGTTGGCCATTGGTTAAACATCACTGCAGATATGTTTAACCCATGGCCAAACAGTGCAAATTACACACCCATAGCTGTAATTGAATAAACAATGAATAAGAATAATTGATACGTATACAGTTCGTGGAGAGTGTATTGTCACTAAATCACCCGCAGAGTGGAGATTCCACCCGAGCAATAATTGCAAATTTGTTGCAAAGCATAACCAGCACCAGCAAAGTTTCAGCCAATGGACCTCCGGGTTTAACCCGGAGGTCCATTGGCTGAAACATTGCTTGTGTTTTTGTCCATATGTATAAAATTTGAAAGTTATAGCTTGGGTGATAACTCCACTCCGCGGGTGATTTAGTTACAATCCACTCTCCACGTACTGTATATTTCACAATATATATATGGACAGCTCTGGTTACATATGAACCATTTGTTTTATCGTTAGTTGTATCTCGATTCTTGATGTATGTTAAAAATAATTAACATATACTTCATTTCTTAAGAGCCACGAGGAACCTAAAAGGCCTTAGATTATCTGTGATTATAAGAAATGTTTAAATACCCAAATAGGATATGCAATGATACAAATTAAGACATTCAAGGCCGAACAGACTGCTGGGTCAAGACATCGTGGGCTCAGATGAGCCATGCAGATAGCTCAACATACCAATCAATACAACCCCTTAATAGGGCAATCATGTGTGCATATTAGTCTAAATTATTTTAAAGTGTTTAATTTGGCATAAAATGTCACCAGGAAAAAAATTGCAAGGGGGTGGAAAAATGTGTTTTTGAGTCATTTGACTACCCACCCACCCCGGCATCGTGTACTGCAATTTGTTTCCGAATCTCCCCACCCACCCCCGCGTTTTTCTGGAAATTAGATCTTATTATCAGTGTCGAAAACTATTTTAGAAAAATGATGGAGCCCGATATTTTTTTCATTACAGTTATTATTTTGTAGTTTCATCTTGCTTTGTTTATAGTTTGAGCTAACGGCCCCTCATTCGAACGCGCTTGTCGAGTGCGTTCGAATGAGGGGTCATAAGCTATGTTTTTGAGGCAAACGTTTTTGCAAGTATCGCCTCTTAGACCTGTTAGGTAAAAAGATAGACAAAATGTGCGTATTGTTATCCCTCAGCGAACTGAGGTCGAAATATCCAAATTTAACTTATAAAAATGTCCCACAATACAAGTAGGAGTTTAATCAATTCAGTCTCGTTTGACAGAGCTCGTTTTTCCCACAGTACAACGAGTTTAACCCTTTACCTAACGAATCGCCCGCATCCGTCTGCGTAATTTGAAAGTTCAGCAGATGAAAGAAAATAATTTTTCAAAATATTTCAACGAAACCATATCATGTGACCCCCTCACTGGAACGAGCTCATCGAGCTCGTTCCAATGAGGGGTTACATGATTGGTTTTGTCGAAACTTTTTTTAAAATTTATTTATTGGGGTTTAAGATCATATATTTCTGCACTGTGGCTAATCATGACCATGACAGTTTTACGGGTGGAGGAAGCCGGAGTACTCGGAGAGAACCACCGAGCAATGGCGAGCAACTGTCAGCCCCAACATACTAATTCCACACCAGCAGGGTTAGCATTGGTTGAAGACAAGTACACCATCGACTTGCAGTACGCCTTAGTCCACGACGTCGCCGTGCCCCCAGATGGGCAGTGGGGGTGAAGTGTCTTGTCCAAGGCCACAACGCGGTTGCCGCAGGTGGGATTCGAACTGAGGACCTCTCGGCTTGCAGCCTGCATCTCTACCTACTGAGCCACCGCGCCCCATGTTTCGTTCAAACATACGACATTTTGCGGTACTATCTACTACGTGCAATGATTTATTAAGTTTAAAATACCTACAATTAAATATTTAAAATAAAATTTAAGAATTGTTAATAATAATTTGACAGAAAAGGCAACACTTTGACAATGTGTCTAGCTGTCAATCAAGCATTCACTTGCAGCCAGAAGTACTGCCCATCGGCGCAGATGTAAACAATACAAACCATTGTACATTATATGCCATTTATTCTGTATCAACCTCATTTGACACTGCTCAACGACCTCTGTCATATAAGACTGAATTGATAAAACTCATAGTTGCGTTATGGGAAACATTTGCTACTTGATGTCCAGCTATTTTGACATCAGTCTGTAGTGGGTTAAGTTTCTTTTTTTTCAGAATTTGGCACGTGCGCACATCTACTACAGAATTTTTGCTGAGCAGGCTTCAAAATAATCCAAAGTTTCTATTGAATATTGTATTAGTATCACCATAAGTTGATTATTTCACCGTGTGAAACGAATCGACACAATCCGTCCAGTGATGTTCACAAAAAGATTATATATGTACATATATATTTATTATTTATCACTACTTTTTTTCATTATTTCTTGTGAATCGTATCTTATAACATCAAACTGGGACGATGTCAGGACACCTGAGGCCCCGTAAGGCCTGGGCTGACGTGGGGTTATTTAGTCCCGCTGATGAAATTGCGGGAAAATTAGACCAACGTGGAGGGTCGGAATCCAAGTGTCGCGAACTCGGCGCAGGGGGCTGAGTTAGACCGACTGCGTGATTCCTTCTCTGCCAAATTGGCCTGAAATAGGTTCGATTTCCGTTAGGTGTGATTCCTAATCACTTCAGGCTGTGTAATGGAAAGAATGATTTAAAGTAACAACGATTCTTTTATTTACACATAAAAATAAAGCCGTTTCAATATTTCAACAATCAACAATTCGATTCTTTTCACAGAAAATTACTTGCTAGGGTTAAATAATTCTCAACAATCATATAGTCATTATATAGCCCTGTACTGGCACTATAGTCTACACACTGGAAATGTTACTACCGTGAGCTCGCCATAAGAGCTTCACAAATTTGAAATGTTATTACCGTGAGCTCGCCATAAGAGCTTCACCCGCTTAGGCTCAAATGTCAACGTCTGCGCGTAACTGTACCTCTGGCTGTCGGAGGGTTCCGACCAGCAATGTTCGTCATCTATAAAGCCACCGTACTTCTAATTTGGGTCAGGTATTGTCTACTCATACCTCATGAGCCTTTTGAAAGTCCTCCGTGAAAGTCCTATTGAAATGTTCACTGTTCCTGGTTGAATTCACGATTCACAAATGCTCCTTTGTGTGCTAGGGCGAAATTGTCACTCACACCGATCTCCAGTCGGTATTATGATGCTTCGACAGCAAAACAAACTACTCCCAACGCAATCAGTCTGACGCTTCAAAGGGTTAATACGCACAATACAATTAACCTACACTTCTGACTATTGCAGGCTGATACCTGCTACTCGACAATCTAAACTTTAACGTTCCACCTTGGGTTTTCCTTCTCAACGAATTTGGCACTGTAGCCGCCTATCAACTTTAAGCTAAATCAATCGTGGAATGCCCTGTCTGGCGATTCCAGCCGTTTCAGGGTCCTGTGATCAAAGTACCCCTATGCCAGGAAACAGAGTCCGCCTGCCCTGGACTTCACCAACGTGTGTGTGACCCCAAGTGTGTGTCTAATGTTCTGCTCTTCAAGGTATATATACTTTTTACCCTAAACTGTCAGGTGGACAGACGCTCATCTGTCCATCTGCCAAAACGGTGGGAGATGACGTATATCGAGGCAGAATCAATACAAGTCATCTCGCGCGTGACTTAACGGTGATTTCACTTGTCGAGAGAACCGATTCGTTCCTGCCACTCATTGCCATACTAATGATCAGGTGACGACACGACAGACAATTCTATCTTTTAGAATCTCGTTTCTCAATTGGCCGTGACGATATCCTGCCACCAACCGATTACGTCTCGTAAGACTCGCGACTACTGTATAACTTAAATGAGATTAGACCTTATCTAACATACCGTTTCTCCCCTGGGTCTCTGCGCTGAAGATGGATATACACCACGTGGGTTTTTTCCATGTCCAGCTTCACAGAGAAGTGCAATTCACGTAGCTTTTTCGCCTTGATGCGGAATATCTTTTGAACTTACAATATCTTTATATACGAGGCCCCTTGTCCCTATATTTAGGCTGGCTTTGCTCTGACAGACGAGCTCATCTTCGTGATTATTCCAGTGAGGATTCATCAGCTGTGGTTTGAGCAAGCATTGGTGGATTTTTATTTCAGAATTTAAAAAAACATTGTCACCGGACACTTATTTCAGAGAAAACGCTGATTACACTTTCGCTGTAGACACAAGTGGTAGTGCGTGGTTATTTCGTGTTCGTTTTGGAATGTCAACAGGTCGTGACGCTTAGTTTTCTATTTTGTCAAAAGTGTTCAATAATTTTGGTAGAAAAGTTACTATACAAAGCACACGAAAGTGCCCTAGACAACTAAAGTTGTTTAGGATGTGGTTTTAATCCCTGATTTGGGCGATCTCATGGGCGATCTCATGCGACGTCATTACCACAGTGATACGTGGTGTCAGTGCGCAATGCGCAGCGCGTGTTGTTAGGGTGATACATGTTTCCGTCCATTTTGTATATTGGAGGTCGTCATCTTGGTTTCTAAGGTTGTTATGTAACCCGAAACCCTCTAATAGGACACGTGTATGTTCGAAGGGTGTGTTTCTTTGTATAAGAGTGAATCTAATTACCCAAATAGACCCGACATTCACTTCAAATCACTAAAACTGTCTAAAATCACCGGAACGGACTTGGCGAGTCCCATTTTGGGCTTATAAGTGAAGCCCGTAGTGCTATGAGGTGCGTTCTATTAAACTGGAGTTTCTTTACTGACTCGAATTTCCCACTGAATCCTCGGATACTTCGTAGATTTACCCCCAAACAACCCAGAAACTGTTTATTTGGCTAGAATTTTCCCCAAAATTCTCGGTTTCTACCTGTTATTTGGATTCCTTTGGAATCCCTTGCGTCTGCATATCCTGGTCTATTTTATAGCCAGTTCTCTTTTTTTCTTGGCCTGTCTAGGCCTCCCTATAAAGTATTCTGTTGTGTGTGTGTGCTAGTGCATCACATGTAGCACATAGACACATGCCGGATGTGTCGATATGTGCACGTGTGTTTATGCACAATGTGCGCACATCACATGCATGCACATAGGCACATACCTGTATTTAAGGATACTTATGATATGGTAATGTGTCATTTGATGATACTTTTTGAGTATACCTTTTGAGGATATCTTTTGAGGTTACCTTTTGCAGGATATCTATCTGAATAAAGTTGTGGTTCCTAGCTCTATTCAGCTCCTGGCTTCGAAACCACCTCACACCCTTTATAGCTCCAAGTCCCCAACTGTTTACTTGTCCATGGTCACCACCATCTGTCATGTGAGCCAACGCTATTGTATTCACCCAATACGTCTTCTATCAGCCTTCCGGTTTTGTATCTCTACTGTCTTGTACCATTACTAATGACTTGCTGCACTACTTCAAGCTTAGTAGCTACCTCAATTCATTCTGTTTCGACATCTACATTTGGCCAAATCTTTATTAGGCTCAATCAGGTCGCCTTATTCATCTCAGCCTGTCTCACTCTGTACAATGCCTAAACCTAGAGCAAGATAGGGTACCTTACATATAAGAAAGGGTTTGCTGATTGTACCGAGATATGTTCATGTGCTAGAACGCAATGTGTAACACTGTTTACACATCACATGCAGCACACAGGAACATGCTGGATGTGCCGAAATGTGCTAATAAAAAATGTGTGCACAATGCATGCGGCACATTGGCACATACAATGAAAAATGGGTTATTTTAGCATTGTCGGAAAGGGATTACATGGAACGTAGGAGTGATGGTTGGAGGCACACCACATGCAGAACATACTCACAAACGGGTATTTGAGGATACTTCTAACACGCTAATGTATCATTTGAGGATACCTTTTATAGGATACTTTTCTGAGGATATCTGGTCAACCCATTTCTGGTCTGAAGCAAAATAATGAAGTTGTGGTGGTATCCTCCCTTTTACACCCTGCTCCGCCCATAACCCAACACCCGACAAATTTCTCTCTCACTCTGTTACACTACTCGGTGATTGTATAGTTGATGTCCTGATGTCCACACAAAAGGGCAACCTGATATTTGTTTTACCACTTATTCAACCACAGAGCCAACTATAATTGAGATTGTTCAACCATTCATGCTCAAAACTATTTATTTATTTATTTATTTATTTATTTATTTATTTATTTATTTATTTATTTATTTATTTATTTATTTATTTATTGAAGTTTAACGACACTTTCGACAGCCAAGGTCACCTCGTGTCGGACAGTTTTACGGGTGGAGGACGCCGCAGTACCCGAAGAGAACCCACCCAGCAGCGGCGAGCAACCGACAGACTCCCCAACGTACTAACACACAAGCACGGTTAGCATTGGTTGAAGACAAGTGCACCATCGACGTGTAGTACGCCTTCGTACACAGTGCCACTGTGCTCCCACGTATCATCAGAACTGGAAAACTTCTCATTCACACTTCAGACCCTGGTACAGGGCTTTACACACAAACTATAAACCAGTAATAATAATTGATCACGGTCTAGAAAACTCAGACTTTCTGAATCGCTGGCTGCACGTAGATAGGCCACAACCAAGGCAAATTTGGGGTTTAGACGTTGTCTGAAAGGCTTTTTTTGTGGGATTTCATTAAACTTGACAAAATGTTGATGGAGGAAGATATATATACCATCAGTTCCCTCTATTTGTATTTTATTTCGCAATTATTCTTTATGCGCATGGCTCGAGGTTGTTATCCTGGGAAGTCCATTCAATTCGCGTATTCTATGACCGTTGTACCCGTGTCGATGCACAACTCTTTGTGATTTTAGTATGTGAGAGGGGAGTGTACCACAAGAATCCATGGAAAACATGAAAGAAGAAGTGGGTGGGTCTGAAAAGTGTGGAGAACACAAAATGTCACGTTGTATCTACAATTTCTTCCAGCCCCCACCCTTTAACTGGTACAGTGCTTAAGTATTTTTCGTCAGCAAAGTTGGCTTACAATCATGTCTTTGCCTTGTTACAATTTATGGGAGAGCACCCTCCCATAAATTGCATCAAGGCAAATCCTTACAGTCTGAGTAATTTCACTTCAAAAATAATATGAAGCACATCAACAGAATAGGAAGCCTTTAATGTGTGGAACCCACACTTCAGAGTAAAGCCCAAATTTGGGTTTTCCAGCACTCAGCTAGTTAAGGATGAAAAAAATCTGATTTTTTTTAACATTATTAATAGTGTGTAAATATTAATCGCCCCTGCTTAATGTACTGTTCAACCTCTCTCGCAAGGTCTCATGCCACCAGTCTAATTCTTTAAGGAATTCGACGCTGTTCTGGCCTGGAACCAGTCTAACCCTTAACTAGTCCATCGCCTATGTTTAGATCCACTCGAATGTGATATTTCAGTTTGTTGGTAAAGGGAATCTGCGGCTCACTTTTCCGACCAATTGATATATTCCCGACGATTAAATCTAAAAATATTTTCAAGGTAAATTAAATACTTATAGATTTGAATATCTATAACTGGAGCGCGAAGACTATCTATATATCGTTGGTAGCAAAGGGACATTACATTGTATCAACAGTCGTCGGTGCACGATCTCCCACGAAAAGTGGGTGACCCGAGTGCTTGCCTCGCTCTGTGACTGAGTTATAAAGTGTGTCCAATGTGTTTTGTATGAGTATCGGGGATTATTTCAAGAGGAGGCACTAAAAATATTTATTCCCTCAAGCGACACTGTCACGTATGGAAATGTGTGAATGAGATACTCGCCGGTATCCACGCACAAACACAAAATTCTCAATTGTTATTCAGAAAAAGATTGCAGTATTTTCGAAAAATCCACCGGCGAATTATTTAAAATTATTTAAAATGCTAGATAGTTGTTTGTGGTATAACATAACAAAGCACCAACATTGTTTTATTCCTCTGCCACTCTGTTTATTGAACCACTGCATGAAAATATAGTCCTCACGTATTTTTCACAGAACGTTCCAAAATGACTCAAAATTATTTTAAAAACAAGAATTTTATGAGAGAAAAACACCACAGAACAAAATGTTCGATTGATGTCTTAGCAGTTGTTTTTTAATTATTCATCCGCGATAGTCTGGATAACGTCCTTGCGCATGTGAAGAATGCGCTTTCATATCATGGTGTTTCGATTTATGTCTAAGACTGTTTTTTTTAATTGATCATCATCCGTCATAGTCTAGGCAACTTCATCGCGACTGCGAAGCATGCCCTTTCATATCATGTTGTTTACATGTTGTTTGCGTCCCACAATTGACAGATATCGAGTTGCACAACTTTAACATTTTCTCTTTAATTTATAATAGATAGTGTAATAGAATGTTTTACAACCCCCACACCCCAGCAACAACTTCTTCCACTTATTATACTGGAAATTTAACTAATTCAATCTTGTTTGACAGAGCTCGTCGAGCTCTGTCAAACAATATTAAATTGGTTACATTCCTTGTTGGATTATCAAAAAAAAATGCAGTTTGAAACTTTGATATTTTGACATCAGAGTTCAATGGGTTAATCATTTTTAAGAATCGCCTGAAATAAAATAAAAACAAAATAAAAGTAATTGTCAAAACATATAAAGGTACCTGTCTTCAAATTTTAATTGATCTCAGTTTTTACTTTTTTCTTTGATTTCTTCTCTTCTGAACATGCTGTTTTTTATGTACTCCTTTCATTGTCGTGGCGATTTGTTCGTTTAATAAATTAAAATCGTCTGATCAAACTCGTTGGTTTTTCGGAGGTCGATATCTTTTTTTTTCGGCCATTAAAAAACATGCAAATGTCTATAATAGTTTTATTATGAGATTGTACCCAAACACCTGAAGACAGATAAATATGTAAAGGACAAAGGAACAGAATGCTCTGGCTAAATTTGTAATAATTCGACATAACTTCTTTGAAGAAAGTGCTTTGACCAGGACTTTCTAAATATTCGCTTCACCGATTTTTAGAAGGACTCAATCAACTAACGTTTTTAATTTAATTTCCTCTGTCATTCTCAGGTCGTACAATTCGCGACTGGCGGAGAGAATGGTATCATGGAGCGATTTCGTGCTAATTTGTTAGACCTTTAAATACTTAGAAAATGTACTTCAAAAAAGGGGGAAGTAGCTTCCAGGCATTTCATAAATTAAAGTAAACTGACTTGGTTGCGAATTTCAGTAACAAGAACACGAATTCGCTCCGCGATAACATTCGTTCCCACCTATCGCGGGCTATATGGCATGTTCTAGACCCATTTTATATTTTACTGTATTTGTAACATATTTTCTGTATGAATCCACAAACATCTACAATGGACATATATAATATGGACTGAGGAAAGCGCGGACTGGTCTAGGTCGGTAATTACGGAGAGCGGATACGATTATCCCTCGAGTGAAACTCTGGTGAAGGGTAATGGCCAGAGCTGCGCACAAGTGAATGGGTTTCGGCGAATGTGTCCCATGCCTCAACTAAAAAAAAAATCCGAGATCCATTTTGTTTCGTTTTGTTTCAAAATGACAAAAAGTTAGCTTCTGGTGGTTAGACACAGCATTTCTCTTCTGGTACTCTGAAAACGCCACATGAAAGATAGGAGTGGGGCAAATTGTCAAAAAACTGATCTTGTTCAGAAGCGGCGGAAGCAGGGGATACAGTATCCCCAATTTTCCACAGACGTTTTGCGCGGTTGCACGAGGGGTTAAAAGGGGAGCATGCAACCGTTTCAGTATACAGTCATCCCTGTAACGTATTATCTGCAAACCCAAGCAGATTTAGTTACATTTGGTCAACGAATCCCATGTTCGGTCGCTTCGATTTGTCGTTTCTCCTTCAACCATCTTCCAACCCGAAGGCTAGCCTTCGGGTTGGAAGATGATTGAAGTAGAAGAATAGATTGGACACTGACCAGGCCGTGACATGCTCGTCTAAACGAGAGACTAGCGAGTAATCGAACATTTGCCCGGGTGGGGGTGGGGGGGGGAGGGGGCACCAAAAATTTGCGAGACGTGACTTGGGGGTGGGTGGGTCTCTTGAAAGCGCCAAAAATGTGCATTTCCAACTTGTGCAATTTTTTTAATTTTTTAAAAATATATCAATATATCAGCTAATATATACCATCATTTGTGTTTCAAACCTTAAAGATGATGTACATCACACTCTTAACATATATACAACATCAGGAGGCTTTATATGTGAGAATATTGGGCTTAATCTGGGAAAATGTCACACGTTATAATCTGGGAAAATGTCACACGTTAGTAGAGGGTGGGTGTCTTGTTCGAAATGTAGAAAATGTGCAGACAATATTTTGGAAACAATTCAAATGAAAATTTGTTCCCGTATATGTACACCTGTTCTGGCCAAGCTTGATAATGAACAGCCTGTCATTTGTAGATTGGGGCCCACTGCAGCCCACAGAGGTTTAAATTGGTGGTACCAGTTTAACCCTTTACCTAACATGAAAAGCAGATGCCACTTGCCAAAAAAATGATTGAATAACTAATTTTTTTCATTTTTTGTCTCAAAAACATAGGTTATGACCCTCCATTGGAACGAGCTCGACGAGCTCATTCCAATAAGGGGTCATGACCTATGTTTTTGAGACAAAAAATTAAAAAATAATAAAAATTAATTGGCGATTTTTTAGAATAGCGCTGGCCGGTTTTGGCCGTTACGTTGGGTAAAGGGTTAAGAACATTTTGAAAACCCCCCTAAAGACAGCTGTGCCTACTAAGTTTATACGTTTATTTTGGATTTTAATGGGAGAGTGGGTGTGGGTGTCTGAGAACGGTAGTAGAAAATGTGCACGTAGTGGGTGGGTGGGTGTAGAAAGGAGCCGAATAAAAAATTGGACGTCACGTCTTGCAAATTTTTAGTGCCCCCCCCCCCCCCCCCCCCCCCGATTTGCCGATATTTATTTATTTAGTGGATTTCAACGACACTTTCGACAGCCAGGGTCACCTCGAGTCGGACAGTTTTACGGGTGGAGGAAGCTGGAGTATCCGGAGAGAACCACCGAGCAACTGCGAGCAATGTCATCAGACACCCCCAACGTACTAACTCCACACAAGCAGGGTTAACATTGGTTGAAGACAGGTGCACTATAGATGTGCAGTACGCCTTACTACACAGCGCCACTATGCCCCCACGTGGCTATCATGATTAAGTGCCTTGTTGAATGACACAACGCAGTTATCCTTGGCGAGAATCGAGCCGTGGACCTCTCGGATTGAAATTCAATGCCGTATCCACTGAGCTGCCGCGCTCTCGCATTTACCGATATACCATTTCAATTTTTCTCCCACTGGGCCGAACCACGATAGCCCCTCTTTCACTTTCCGCAGCCTCTGATCCTGTCTTCTTTTGATGTTTGAGAGAGAAACGCCATTGACAACTCAATGCATGAGGTAAAAGTGTACTAAGCAAAACAATATGGCTAAAAAATCAACTTGGTTCTCACAGAAAGGTACGCGCGGAATATATAATTAATTTGTGATAAGGTAACTTTGTTTCGCTTGATGAATAAATGTCACCTGAGATGAATGACACTTCAAGAGAATTCACCATCGATCACATAATTACGGGAGACAACAGTCGTGAAATATACCGGAAGTGATCTTGACGATTCGAATTACATAACGTGATAAAATTACTGGAGACGTTAATGTAGATGAGAAATCCTTTTCTGTCGTTATGGAAGCGAATATAATAAAAAGTTTATTGCAGCTAATTCTCTTTATTTCACGTGGTTAGAGCTGCTCGACTGACTTACAGACCGCTATTGACATTTCCAAAGAATAGGAAACACGTAATTCTATGATGCTTCAAAGCCAGTGTTCGGGTGGAACCGTCCAAGAGATCTTCACAAATATAAATAACTCAGGTTGATGATTCATGGGGATTCAATAGTTACAGCCAGACTAACTACCCTTCTGCATCAATTAACCCATGCAATCAGTAGAAGCAGACTTCATCGGAAGACTTTGGTTGTACATCTTAAAGCCATTACCCAATTGACCTGTCAGTCACCAGTCACACTCTATCACTTTCTGGTTAATGCTTATTTCACTAGGGAGCGTCGCGAAGATCTCTGATGGGGTGGAGGTGGTGGTGGGGGTGTTTAATCCAATTTACCCGACTATCATTACTCAAGACAAAACTACTAAACTATTCCAACTACACCATCAATGCATGCCTTCTGTGTTCTGTGAAGGCATATCTAGGTGTAGGACTGCACGATATTCAAAACTGAATACCGGTATCGGTATTAAAAAAAATACCGCGGTATGCCGGTATATCCAAAACTGTTCAGATTTGTGAACACAAGTACCACAATCGGGACTCGAGGCATCACCGTCGGAACCAATTAGCATGCCTTGGCGATGCGGTTCGAAAAATCTTCACCCAACGCAGACGATAATAAAATTTATTATTTTCAAAATTAGTTTTTCAGATTTTCCCCAGATTTCAAGAAAACTATATCATGTGATCCCTCATTGGAACGAGCTCGACGAGCTCGTTCCAATGAGGGGTCACATGATATAGTTTTGTTGAAATTTTTGAAAATTATTTTTTCGACTGCTGAATTTGTATATTACGAGGGCACAGACGATTCCTTAGATAAAGGGATAATATTATTCATTCGGAGCTACAATTAAAAAACTCAAGACATCTTGAAAATCAAAATTGTGGGTAAATAAATAATGACGATAAACCGATATTTTTGTAATTACACCGGTATTCAATCGATATTGGTTTGAATACCGGTATATATCGGTTTATCGATATGCCGTGCAGCTCTACCTTGGTGATGTAGTCTGAATTTTTGTCAGCCGCAATTAAAGTTAGAAAACTCGAGGAAATTTGCTTGTGATACGTACATGCAGTAGCCATGGTGGGTGAGCTTCCCAACTTCTGATTGAGTTAGAACGTATCTGATTGAAAACTGGGAATGCTGGGATCGAATCGGCCATAGATCTCCGTCTGCATGAGATAGACAGCGCGTGTGACGTCCAAGTTGCAAATCTAGTGTTCGCAAGAAAGTTGAGGTGATTACCAGCAAGAGCAAATAAACTCCAGTCCAGAGGAAAATGTCCCGACAAGAAAATGATTGAGTGGTGTCACACCATCTACCCCCCCCCCCCCCCCCCCCCACCCAACCACCCATAATTAATTACACCCATGCTTTCACTTTTGGCTACAACTTTGAATATTTTATGCTGATCTCAAACTTGATTGTGTACATTCTGTTTCAGTGTTTTGTTTTAAGCCCATTTGTTTCACAAAGCTTGGCGAGCAGGTTATGCAACTTGTATTAACGCCTCTCCTTGGCTCAATGGCGCAGGTGTGTGGGGTGGCCTTCGCGGGGACATCTTCGTGGCCTCGCTCTTCTCGAATACTACGAAGGAATCTGTAGCCTGCATGGAGTGAGCCGCAGCGCAGAGGACAGCCATTTTACGTCCACACTCGACGGTACGTTGGGTACGATGTGGCTGCACCAACCCCACATTGATGCTGACAGAGAGTGTTCGAACACGTTCGAGAACTTTTCCCGACCGAGGATCGATTACGGGACCTCTGGCATGAGAGACCAGCGCTCTTATCCACTCGGCCACCACTCTCTACATTCTGTTTCAATGAGATAAACCTAACCTATTCCAGCCTATTCAGTATATTAATTAACCCTTTGCCTAAAATGGAAAGCAGACGACACTTGCAAAAAAATTCTTGATATCTCATTTTTTTTCATTTTTCTCTCAAAAACATAGGTTATGACCCATCGTTGAAACGCGCTCGACGAGCTCGTTCCAATGAGGGGTCAAAGCCTATGTTTTTGAGACAAAAAATGAAAAAAATAATGAAAATTAATTGGCGATTTTTGAGAACAGAGCTGGCCGGTTTTGGCCGTTCGTTGGGTAAAGGGTTAAATATTTTATGGAAAATATTAGAGTTTGAGAGGAGGATAGCCCATACTCCTAACTCGTACGCCGCTATTTCAAGGGATGTAAGGGCGTAATTTCAACCCTAACCTACCGTATCGGTCAAAGCAGGCCAGTGTTATTTAGAAAAATCGCCATTCAAGTTTTATTAATTTTTTTCATTTTGTGTTTCAAAAACATAGATCACCTATGTTTTTGAGACAAATAATGAAAAAAACTAGTAATTCAATAATTAATTTAGGCAAGTTTCTGCTATGCGTGTTTGGTAACGGGATAACAGGTTACTGTTTTCGTCTTGCCGTATGCGATATGCGTCTGGAGTTGACTGTGGGACAGAATACTGGAAAGGGTGTGGAAGGCCTATTTTGTCAAGGGTTTCCTTGATTTTCTTCAATTTAAATGGAGTTTCTCCAACAAGCAGTAAGTGAGACATGCAGTCTTGCCTTCTTGAGATATCAAGAGAGTGATTCCAAAGTTACACTGCAAACACTGGGCAACGGAATCACGTGAGATATGATGGCAGCCCATATGAATAACAATGTGTGACGCAGATGTCGTGGTGGTGCGTGCATGTCTTGCAAATATTGATAGTTATCGCCTGGTGCCAGAGTAAACGGAGACTGTCATTTGAGGCGCAAAAGTGGCGCGTCGTTTCTGTATGTATCTATGGTTCCGCGAAAAATGCTGTAATGTGTGGAATCGTGTGCCTGAGACACCAGTACATCTATTCTGTATTATGACTGTGTCGTGATGTTTAAGCATTTTCAGGAGAAGACCATCGCTTCTGGAAATTTTCAATATATCGTGCGCGGGACGTGCATGGCAAATTAAGTCTCTCTCTCTCTCTCTGTCTCTCTCTCTCGCTCTCTCTCTCTCTCTCTCTCTCTCTCTCTCTCTCTCTTTCCTTATATTCTATGGATGAAGATGGGTGGAAGTTTAACTCTTTCAACACGGGAGGCCGCTTTTCCGGTCTAGGAACACGATACGTCATAATTTCATTAAGTAGGATGGCTACTAAGTGAACGTGTGTGGTAGAACAATTAATATTTTCAACGTGCAGCCTGAAGGCTGCACGTTGAAAATATTAATTGCTCTACCCCAAATAATGGATATGGACTCTTCCAATTTCTGCCATTTAACTGACATGGAAGATACCACCTGTGTTAAAAGGGTTAACTTTTGCATTTCATATGAATATGCATGACGGAAATCCTCTATCAAATCTCTAAGCTTATGTTATTGTACAAGGGCGCCCAATTTCTGTATGAACGACATGTCATTGGACGTTTATTTTTTTCTGTTGGAAAACTTCATACGCTGTTTTTACTAGAGTCGACTTTGTTGCAATACTGCAGGTATCCGGATTGTAAATAAAGTTATGTGACATCCACGAAGCTATTTATTTATGCATAACATTCCTCATATGTTTAAGTAAGTAAACTACCTTTGATTGTATAACGCTATATGTCTAATCCGTCCCAAGCTCGCGCGTTTATGTGTAGGATTATAGTTGTAATCCCCGGCTTAACGGGTATCTGGAGTCTGTGCATAAACACATACGATATCAGCGTTGATGAGCAATATGTAAAATCCTTCTAGTTAACTGGTTGCGTGCTGGAAGACCATATTTGGTGTAGACACAGCACGTTAAAGGCTTCATGACGTCAGGGGCGTGATTTGGTGTAGACACAGCACGTTAAAGGCTTCATGACGTCATGGGTGTGGCGACAGAGGTGGGGGTGTCACCCCTCCCCCAAATCCTGGCCAAAATTTCCTATAGTTGGAAATTCGGAGAGCAAGTCATGAGTTGTTGGAAATTCCATCTATCTGGATTTTAGAACTTCTTTGGTGATGCTGATGTCTCCCTTACTTCCAAAAATTCCAACTCGGTTTCAAATCGGCAAAAATTCCAACTGTTACTATTTACAACTACAGTGTACGCAATATCGAGCTTCATAAATATGCATGATGTCAATCAATACAAGATTTCTATAGTACGTTTACTTATCGTAATAAAAAAAAAATTCTCGAAATGCATCCTGAGTTACAAAATGATGAAACATCGAAAATTGATCATTTCTGCAAAAGATCTGATTTAATGTCAGGATAGTGTAAATTGCTCAAAGTTCTCAGCTTGAGCATTTGTTTAGCATATATTCAGTTCCCAGAATAATACCAAATAATAATAACCTGTTTATGTCATAAATATGTTGGCATTTCAGTTTCTAGAATCGATTTTATGCCCTCTTTCATGGCTTCATTTTCAATTTTTTTTCTCAGTAGTGAATTTCGAACTAGGGGTGGGACCGGGAGGTTTGACCCTCCCGGTCCCCCCCCCCTAGTTGGACATTCTCTACCCAACACTCCCACCTCCAATCGGACACCTCTAGCCACGTCCCTGCATGACGGACACTTTTCGTTACTGGAAGAGACTTACAGGAAAGACTATTGGAAGAGACTTACAGGAAAGTTAGCTCCACCTCCTTAATTTTCTAAAGTTGTCAGTATATTTAACACTCAGGTTATAGGAATCTCATATAAAAATTGAAATTTCGAAATGTTAGCAAAATTGTATCATCAATGCGTGCATCATTTTACAAACTTCAGGCATTTCGTGTTGAGAAGTACAAAAATACAGAAACTAGTTTTTTACAGTTTTTTCCCAATCAGTTTGAACGTTAGTAGTGGGAGAGCGATGGATTGACCCCCATTGGATGGACCCCGGGCTGGATCCCGGACGTGACGTCATGTCACGTGACCTGGTGGCGCCATGTTTGGTTGTCTTGTGACGTCATCCCCATAGTGATACGTGGTGTGAGAGCGCATGCGCAGCGTGTGTTGTTAGGGTGATACGTGTTTCCGTCGTCCATTTTGTATACTGGAGGCCGCCATCTTGGTTTCTATGGTAGCACGTGATTGCTATGTGACCCAATGGCTTCTAACAAGACAGGGGTATGTTCGAAGGGTATGTTCCTTTGTAGAAGAGTAATTTCTCGATTTGTAGAATTATCACAAACAACCCGACAAGTTTGACTATTTCGAATTCTTTCAGAATTCTCTGCTTCTATCTATATATGCAATAGTTTTCATCAACCTGGCCATATTCCTTCTTTCTGGAGTATACTCCAGTAGAGTAGAAGAGCCTAACAGCTGGAATAGCTTTGCTTATTATTACTATATTTAGCTTTTCTGGTCTATTCTTGTTAGTTCTGACACTATACCGACTAATCTTGTTGTTTCATTTATATAGATTATAACTAACCAATCAGATTGCTTGATTTCCCATAATCTGTATGCACAGTTATCTCCCCTTATTACAGCGAAGTTGAATCCGATTCTCATTGCCTCTACATCCAATGGCAATATCCCCATTCACCCCAATTTTCGGCACCCCTTTTTGGAAAAACATATGGCCTTCTGCACCCCTTTTTGTCATATGTGCTTAAGTGAAAATACACAGTGTGACACAATGTGCCTTAGCACATAGGCACATGCCGGATGTGCCGATATGTGCTTATGTGAAAAGGCATAATGTGACACAATATACCCTAGCACATAGGCACATACGGGTATTGGAGGATACCTATGACCCGGTATTATTTTATTCGATGATACCTACTAGAGAATCCCTTTTTTTGTCATATGTGCTTAGGTGAAAAGGCACAATGTGACACAATGTGCCCTAGCACAAAGGCACATGCTGGATGTGCCGATATGTGCTTATATGTGCTTATGTGAAAAGGCACAATATGACACAATGTGCCCTATCACATAGGCACATCCGGGTATTTGAGGATACCTGCCTGGTATTGTATTATTTGAGGATACCAGTTGTAGAAACTTTACATCCGGGTACTTCAGGGTACATCCAGGTACTTCTGTTGGGAAAGGTATAAAAATGGTGTTGGTACGAAAATACATTTGTGTCCTGACCGTCGTCGAGTGAAGACATGTTACCAGTTCGGTGCAGATACTGTTCCAAATTATTTTCGAGATCGGATATTGCTCGAAAACACGAAAAGTACCATCGTCGGCTCCACTGCAGATATTGTTTTAAGTTGTTCGCCCAACCATACAATAGGAAGAGGCATGAAGAACATAACTGCCCAAGAAGAACAGAAGAGGAGAGAGATACTGGAGATTTAATGACTGACCAAAATAAAACACTTTTAGAATTTTTACGGGATGCTGACAAGGAGGAAATCGATAGCGTTCACCGCGCTGCTGATGAAGATTTGATTACCTGTTTATGTAAATGTGCTACCAACATCCTCGAAGATAAGATACCACTGAATTTAGGTGAATTTGACGACCTGTGAAAATACGAACATGTATTGAAGCTGCTAACAGATGATGGAATTTCTCCCGACATAAAAAGATGTATATTACGAAAGAGTTGCTTTCTCTCGGCGCTTATCAACCCAGTCCTAGCTCTGAAAAAAGTATAAAAGGAGTGTTGGTGTGAAAATAAACTCATTTTGTTCTACGACCACGAAAAGGTGAAGTCATGAAAGTCCATTGCTGCAGATATTGTGGTAAAGAATTCTCCAGGAGCTTCACACGTAAGAGACATGAAGATGATTACTGCCCCATGAGGAAATCGGAAAAATCAAGCAACACTACAAGATTAGAAAGAAATTTAGATACACAGCGAATCCTATCTGATGCGGATCGATATGAAGCCAAGACTATACTCAAGACGGCCAGTGATGATTTGATACAATGTATATGTGATTGTGCCTCAAACATCTTGAAGGGGGCAGTACCTATGACCAAATCTGAGAGAGCTAAGTTGCTTCCATACAAACACCAGATTAGGAGAATTGCCTCACCAAAGATAGAACTATCTTTTTAGGAAAAGAAGACGGCTCATACAGAAAGGAGGATTTTTAGGAAAGTTAATCAAACCAATCATCAATGTTCTGTCCGATATCCTATAAAAGGGTCGTGCTCATAAGAAACTTGTCATTTGTAATATGACCTTCGCAGAAAGCGGACACAATGCAATCCAGTTGTGCACCAAAAAATTGGACACGATGAGTCGTCGGAACTATCAGAAGATATGGAATGTGAAGAAGAAGAAGACGAAGAGGAAGAAGAAGACGTTTCTGTGATGGGAACTATCGTCCAAAGTGCCTATGGCAAATACCAAGACGACTTTGACAACCTCATAAACAAATATATCGAGAATGGAATGGATAGAGATGATGCAGTTGAAACAGCATATAGAGCACTGCAAAAGAATGTCAGAGAAGCCATTAGTGAGAAATACATTAATACCCTTGTGTACATTAGAATCTTTTGCAACGACTCAATTCGCAAGAAAATTCAAGAAACAACCAAGCGTCTTCGTGAAGAAGAGGATGATGACTTTGAAGAATCCCAGAAATATGCTTTGGAAAAGCGAAGATTTCTGTTCGACAACCTTATGACAAACTACTCATTCAGAGTAGATGATGTTGAAGAAGAAGAAGACGATTAGAAAAAAAGTATAAAAGGAGTGTTGGTATGAAAATAAATTTATTTCCGTTTTGAACGTCGAAGAGTGAAGATGTATGTGTCAACAACAGTGCTCAGATTCAAAGATGACTTACAGATACAAATCTTCAAGAATGATGCTGGATTAAAGCTGACTTCCCTAGCACTGGCTCAAGTGAATTGTGTAGTAAATGCAGCCAAGAAAAAAATCTAGACATGGATGCTGGTGGAAAGAAACAAAGATGTGTGGATACTAATCGATCATTAACATTAACCAAAAGAATAAAGAGAGAACTGACTGATACTTCCAATACAAACAAGAATGAAGTTACCACTATGAAACAACACGAAGTTCCTACTGTGAAAGATGTTTCCACTAAGAACGAAGTTTCTACTGAAGACACGAAAAAGATGCCAGCTCCCATAAAGAATGAAGTTACCGCTACGAATGAAGTTTCTTATGGAACCAAGAATGAAGTTACCACTACGAACGAAATTTCTACTGCGAAAAAAGTTACGAAGAAGCCTGAAGTTTCTACAGAAACAAAGAAAGATGTTTCCACAAAAAACGAAGTTTCTACTAAAGACAAGAAAAATATGCCAGTTTTCATAATGAATGAAGTTACCACTACGAATGAAGATTCAAACATGGACCAAACTAAGAAGGATGTTTCCATTGCAAATGAAGATTCAAAGATGGACCAAACCAAGAATGCTGTTCAGAAAACTGAAGTTACTACTATGAAACAGCTCGAGAAAGAGGAACCCAAAGATGCCAGACAGGAAATTAAAGCAACCAACAAAACCGAGTTATCAAATGAGAGATTTTTCAAGAACCTGGCCATGCAATGGAAAGAAGCTCCAACCCACAAGAAGATGAGATTCTTAGCCCATGAGAGAAGAATTACAAAGACAAATGCCTTGAGAAATTGAATTGTACACTTGAATAAAAATGAAATGTTATATACATTGTTGTTTGTTTTTTATCTACTACCCAACAGAAGTACCAGGATGTACATGAAGTACCCAGATGTAACGTTTCTACAACTGGTATCCTAAAATAATGCAATACCAGGTATCCTCAATACCCATATGTGACTATGTGCTACGGCACATTGTGTCACATTGAACATTTTCACACAAGCACATAAAAGCACATATAGGCACATCCAGCATGTGCCTTTGTGCTAGGGCACATTGTGTCACATTGTGTCTTTTCACATAAGCACGTATGACGAAAAAGGGATTCTCTAGTAGGCATCCTCGCATAAAACAATACCGGGTCATAGGTATCCCCAAATACCCGTATGTGCCTATATGCTAGGGCATATTGTGTCACATTATGCCTTTTCACATAAGCACATATAAGCACATATCGGCACATCCAGCATGTGCCTATGTGCTAGGGCACATTGTGTCACATTGTGTCTTTTCACATAAGCACATATGACAAAAAAGGGGTGCCGAAAATTGGGGTGAATGGGGATATTGCCATTGGATGTAGAGGTAATGAGAATCGGCTACAACCTCGTTGTAATAAGGGGAGACAACTTTGCATACAGATTATGGGAAATCAAGCAATCTGATTGGTTAGTTATAATCTATATAAATGAAATAACAAGAGTACTCGGTATAGGGTCAGAACTAACAAGAATAGACCAGAAAAGTTAAATATATTCATAATAAGCAAAGCTGTTCCAGCTGCTAGGCTCTTCTACTCTACTGGAGTATACTCCAGAAAGAAGGAATATGGCCAGGTTGATGAAAACTATTGCATATATAGTTAGAAGAAGAGAATTCTGAAAGAATTCGAAATGGTAAAACTTGTCGGGTTGTTTGTGGTAATTCTACAAATCGAGAAATTACTCTTCTACAAAGGAACATACCCTCCGAACATACCCATGTCTTGTTAGAACCCATTGGGTCACATAGCAACCACGTGCTACCATAGAAACCGAGATGGCGGCCTCCAGTATACAAAATGGACGACGGAAACACGTATCACCCTAACAACACGCGCTGCGCAAGCGCACTCACACCACGTATCACTATGGGGATGACGTCACAAGATGGCCGCTCACGCGGGTTACCATGACAACCAAACATGGTGCCACCTGGTCACGTGACATGACGTCACTTCCGGGGCCCAGACCGGGGTCCACCCAATGGGGGTTGATCCATCGCTCTTCTACTACTATCGTTTGACTATTATTCTCTGTTTAAATCTATTTGTGAGAACGGAGCTTTCACCATTTTTTGTGATTTGTAATTTTTTTCTGTTCATTATATCAGCAGTGGGGTATTGTTGTATATAAAATACTAGCAGGGTTACCCGGCGTTGCTCGGGCTGAGGAGAGTATTCTCCCTTAACCTACACCCCTATCCCCACCCCACCCCACCCCGGCACTTTTTTAAACCTCGCCATTAGATTTCTGGTAAAAAAATGACCCATAGTAGACCCCTTTGAAGACCTATATCAGTGAGAAAGATTTGGTCATAACTTTTAGTGCCTCTCCACACCCCCACCCACACCCCGATACTTTTTTAAACCTCACCATTAGATTCCTGATAAAAACGTACCCCTAGTAGACCCCTTTGAAGACATATATCGGTAAAACAAATTTTGGTCATACATTTTGGTGCCCACCTACACCCCCATCCCCACCCCCACACACTTTTTTAAACCTGACGATGACCTCCGCCATAAAAAGTACTCCTAGTATACCCATTTTGGACACTCGGGGTGGCCCTATATTCATTTCTATAGCGGACAGACAGACAAACATACATACATACAGACATTCTAAAATATAGTATAGAAGATACACTATCCTTTTCATTAATATAAAACTCTAGGAGGTGAAATGTGCCATTTTTTCCTGGGAAAAATAAAAACTTGCAAATTACTGTAAAAACACATTCGCTAAACAAAGAGTCAATGTGGGGAATTACTTAGTTGCCTCCAATTAGTTTGTCATAAAAAGCCAAGCTTCCTTTTGTAACTTTTAATAAACGAAACCAACAGACAGCTCCGAGAGCTGTCTGTTGTTTTCGTTTATTAAAAGTAACAAAAGGAAACTGCGCCTTATTTTGTACTGATGTCATAGGTGTTTTCTCAATAATTACATGTTCTTAATTCGACCTTCAGCACCAGTCTAATAATTTGGGGGGAGATAACTTTATTGAAAGCAGATTTACGTAACGAAGTAAGTCAGGGATGCATTTTCTGCAGAACGGGAAACCTTTAAATTGCGGAACTCACACGTTAGAGTGTTGATGTGTTTCGTATTATCTCTGAAGTGAAATTGTTCAGTCTGGATGGTGTTGCCTTGCTACAATTTATATAACATAAATAGTTAAAAGACAATTAATGAGAACAAATGTTTACGACTCTCTCCAGTTTTACACTTAATACTCTGCCGGTTAATAAATACTAAAAGTCAAGGCAGGGAGTTTCTGAGGCCGTGGTGGATCTGTTTCTTTGAGGATGGATAGGATGGGGAGGTAAGGTTATCTAAATAGGTGACTCATGAAAAAAACATTTCCACGAATTCGCAGAAGTGATTACAATACTGAACTGAAGGTCTATTTTCTATTGAGTTGCTTGGATATTTCCTTACCGTCAAGAAAATTGAAACAATGTTCTTTTATACCATGAATACCTATTCTACTATATATGAAAAGCCTATGACATAAATTTTAGCTTTACACACCAACCATGATGAACACGCCAGCAATGGGATTTCAATAGTAAAAATTTACACCTACAGTAGAACTACATCCCCGTTGACCTTTGGTGGCGTCGACCTGAATGCAAACTTGTCTAAATTTATCGCACGTCCCCTCGTGAAGAGTGAAATGGAAGTGGCAATTATTTATTACGTTTTTAAATTTTGCCTCATAAGATGCCAAAAATTAACAAACATGCATTGTCTCATGTTAATAAAGCATGCATAACTCGAAATAGTATGTTATTATGTTATTAAAACGAAAAAGGCGCAGTTTCTTTTTTTTTCATTTCGTTTCGGCGATAAAATTGACAGCGGAAGAACCACCCACCGATGCTCGTGTAAACAAAAACAGATTCGCTGGTATGTACATCTGATGCTCGAGAAAAAATAATAGCGGCTCTTAATAATCTGACGATCATGGTATAAATAAAATATACCCAAAGTAGGTTGGTGTACCAAATGTTCACCACTCGTGGTGAAGTGGTGTTAACCGCGCGCCGAAGGCTCGCGGTTAACACCACTTCACCACGAGTGGTGAACATGTGGTACACCAAGCTACTATGGGTATATTCTATATATAATGAAGGTGAAAAACAGAAACTGTTTATTATGTTTATTTAATACTCGTTCATAACCCGCGAGACCTCAAAATTTACCCAAATGGCTATGCGCTGACAATTGTCACGAATGAACAGTGTTTATTTGTATTTCTCATCATAATGCACTGAATTCTAAATGTAGGCTCCAGGTTCTTGCCGAAAATAGTTGTCGTGAAGATAATAGATAAAAATATTTTAAGAGTGTTTTTCATGAGCCATTCATATCAATGCACTGAAAATTACTTAGTTAATATTGTGTCAGTCTCAGCATCACGTTCTACACCTCACAAATGGTTGTTAAAAAGAAAGGTAAAAATACTCAACGTTCGTGTTGAATGGAAATAATTCACAGTAATATGATATGACAATTACAAGATCCTGTCTCTGTGCATTTCAGCAGGATACTGTAATAACGGAAAGCGTTCAGCAGGATACTGTAATAACGGAAAAAGTTGAATAAAGCAGTTTCAGACGCTGTCATTTGTTTACTATAAACGTATTTACAAAATGTCATTCTGTGTCGGCCCAGCAGTTCCTCTGTGGGTAGGTCTAAAATCAGTCGCCGGGATAAACACTTATTCCATCGCCACTTTATTCATTTGAATTTCTCCCAAACTGTAGTAATTTGATGAATGCTAATTTCACCAACACAACGCTCTTTATAAATATTAAGGAGCACCCCTTTCGAAAATCCCATATCACATTACAGTACGTGGAGAGTGGATTGTAATGAAATCAACCGAGGAGTGGAGTTATCACCCAAGCTATAACTTTCAAATTTTGTGCATATCGACAAAAAACATAAGCAATGTTTCAGCCAATGGACTTTCGGGTTTAACCCGCAGGTCCATTGGCTGAAACTTTGCCTGTGCTTGTTATGCTTTGCAACAAATTTGCAATTACTGCTTGGGTGGAATCTCCACTCTGCGGGTGATTTAGTGATAATACACTCTCCACGTACTGTACAAGCTTGAAAATCTGGCCTTTGGGCAGTAATTTGAAAACCAAAGTTAATGTTCAAAGATCACCAAATCACCAATTAAAATGTGTCTGTCCAAAACTGCGTGTTTTTAGATTTGTGTCATTTTATTGTTTCTAAAGGCATGTTGACACTGTCAAAGATTTTTTGTCCAAGAAAACTTCGATAAAGTTGTTTAACAATTTTTGACAGTGTTAGCGGTCAAAGAAAACTTTGATCAAAAACGTTGGCAAACTTTGACAGAATAGAACTCAATCCTACGTTTCTTCAAACTTTAATGGACTTGGATAGGAATCAGCCAATCAATCAGTTGAATTTAGGATTGACGTTATTCACAAAACAAAATTGACTGAAGACTTAGCACGAAAACCAGGAACTAGTTATCAGCTTTCCAACTCCAATACCTATTTTTTTGTCAATAGCAACTGAAGGTGACTTCCCACCTGGCCAACCTTTTGAATTTTCTTATCATCAACTAAGTTTTGAAACGTTGGCTGAGTGCAACTTGGTGCAGAAGAGAACAATAGGTTTAATCCTCAAATTATGGTATAGTTTGTTTCAAGTATTATACGACACACAACATTACGAATACAGAGCACAACTAGAAATGTTTATTTATATACACGCTAAAAACTAAAGTGTTAAAAACTACACTTGAAGTGCTGTATTTAACACTTACTAAGTGCTGAACTAGCACTTTGTTCAAGTGTAGATATACCAGAACTTGACAGGTGTTACAATAATACCACTTGACAAGTGTAATGTCGCGACATTTAAAAGGAAACAACGCAGATGACGCGGATCAGGCTCGAACTCTCGAGCCTGATCCGCGTCATCTGCGCTGTGTCCTTTTAATTATGTACCCACCAAGCGCAAATCAAATTATGGACGATTCTGGAAGAACCACCAACGCTAGACTCATGGGAAGTGCCATCCATTCAAGTTTCAGCTGCCTGACGATTGTGACGTCTAAGTGCTTAAAGCGCTGAGTGTTAAAATCAAACCCTAAGAGTTAAAATGGGTTTAACACTTTGAAAGTGTCAGTTTTAACACTTTAGATTTTAGTGTATATGTATTTTTCAATAACCTTTTTACTGTCACAAAGTTTAATAGTAGCGAAATTACAAGTAAACTACTTTAGTTGGCCATTCCCAAAATTCTGCAACCCCCCCCCCCCCAACCTCCAAAAAATACCCCCAAAACAAAAAGAAAAAACCTTCTGTGTCAAGAAACACACTGATGGCGATATTTACAATTTCATTTTTTTCCCATAATGCAATTAAGAATCTAACCCAGTCAGTCTTGTTTGACAGAGCTCAGTGAGCTCTGTCAAACAAGGCTGAATTGGTTAGATTCTAAGTTGCATCATTATTTATTGAAGTTTAAGGTCACATATTTATGCACAATGGCTAACCATGACCGTGACAGTTTTACGGGTGGAGGAAGCCGGAGTACCCGGAGAGAACCACCGAGCAACGACGAGCACCTGCCAGCTCCCCAACATCGTAACTCCGCACTGCACCACTGGCAGGGTTAGATTGGTTGAATGCATGCGTACCATCGACGTGCAGTACGCCTTAGTACACGACGTGATCGTGCCCCCACGCGGGCAATGGAGATGAAGTGTCTTGCCCAAGGACACAACGCGGTTGCCGCAGGTGGGATTCGAACCGAGGACCTATCGGCTTGCAGCCTGCACTTCAACCTACTGAGCCACCGCGCTCCCAAGTTGTATCATGGCAAATATTTGATGCTTGAAATTTTGACTTCATCGTAACAGTGGACTCAATGCAATAATTGTCTTAAGTCTTGTCTGTAATTTTTGTATAATGAAATTAAATTTGAATACAGAATAAAAATGGAAATTAAATATTTTAAGTCACAATGCGTTGAATATAAATTGACTGGAAAGTATAACATACTGTTTTAATCAAGAGAGAAAATATGAATTTATGGAAATGTTTTTGATAATGATATGATTCACTGAAGGTGTGAAGTCAAGAAGGTTGGGTAGAAGCAATATGAAAATTTCAAAAGGTTGTCTGAGTGGGAATGAACCCAACTGAAATATTTACAAGATATTCAATTTATATTGTCATGACGAATGTGTTGATCATCCATATATTCGTTTTTCATAGAGATAAACAAATACAGATATTTATTTATTTATTTATTTATTTATTGGTGTTTAAGGTCACATACTTAAGCACAATGGCTAATCGTGACCATGACAGTTTTACCGGTGGAGCAAGCTGGAGTACCCGGAGAGAACCACCGGGCATCGACGAGTAACTGTCAGATCCTCAACATTCTAACACTGTTCAAGTTCCGCTCAGGCAGGGTTACAGCGGTTGAAGACATGTGTACCATTGACGTGCAGTACGCTTTAGTATACGGCGTCATCGTGACCCCATGTGGGCAACCGGGATAAAGTGCCTTGCCCAAGGACACAACGCGGGTCGTCCAGGACGGGGATCGAACTCGGGACCTCTAGCATAGATGTCCAACAGTCTTCCGCTGAGCCACCGCGCTCCCCAGTTTTTAAAAGCAATCGGCGATCGCGACACGTCGGTAAACTTTCATCTGGAAAAAAAATGTTACAAATTGTCTATTTATAGGAACAAATTCCCAATCCCAAGCTGGCATAGGGTGAGACATTTTTCTTTTTATAACTCATGATTGTTCCGGCAATGTGGTTGTATGAGCACGGTGGCTCAGTGGTTAGGGCATTGGACTTTAAATCGAAAGGTCCGAGATTCGACCCTGACGCGCGTCATCTGTGTTGTGTCCTTGGGCAAGATACTGAACTCTTTGTATGCTGCTGACAGATATTCCTTCCAGAACATGATTTCTCTAGCCAATGAAAGAAGTATAATGTGGGCGCCTTTAATCACCCGCACCCCCCACCCCCAACATTTCATGGAGTTTTTGCACCAAGGATTTCTTAAGGTAAATTTAGATGCATTTTTCATCAAATCTAGTCATGGCTGCTTCAGAGCAGCCATGACTAGATTTGGTGAAATATATCTTGAAAATTCTCAGCGGGTTAAGAGCTAATATTAACTGCCCGAGTGGGAGCCCGGGGGCTCAGTGTACTGAGGCGTACAGTATGTTGACGGTACACGTGCATTCAACGCCTGCTTACGCTGCTCGTGTTGGGTAAGTTGGAGAATGCGACAGCACCTCTTCGTGTACTCGCCCCTGACTTGTCTCGTCATAAAAATCTAATTTCTCCCCTGACATTATTAGACTGGCGCTGAAGCTCCAATTTTAGAACATGTAGGCATAATTGTTGAGGAAACACCTATGACATCAGCAGAAAATAAAGCGAAGTTTCCGTTTGTTACTTTTAATAAACGAAAACATCAGGCAGCTCTTGGAGCTGTCTGTTGTTTTCGTTTATTAAAAGTGATAACAGGAAGCTTGGCTTTTATGGAAAGCTAATTAGAAGCAAATAAGTAAACGTCCACTTTGGCTCTTTATTTAGCGAATGTATTTTTACAGTTATTTATTCTTCGCAGGAAAAAAAATAGGAAAGAAAGCGCCTTTTTTTTTATTTTGAACCCTTTACCTAATCTGAAAAGCAGACGACACTTGCAAATAAAATTCTTCAATAACTACTTTTTGTCATTTTCTTGTCTCAAAAACATAGGTTATGACCCCTCATTGGAACGAGCTCGATGAGCTCGTTCCAATGAGGGATCATAACCTATGTTTTTGAGACAAAAAAATGAAAAAATAATGGCGACTTTTGAGAATAGTGCTGGCCTGTTTTGGCCGTTACGCTGGGTAAAGGTTTAAATCGATAAAAACAGAAAATACTAGACAAATGTTCAAACTGATTGGAATTGTAAAAGCCAGCATTTGGATTTTGAAACTACTCTGCAGGAAAATTCCTGAAGTTTGTGTAAATGTGCACATCGAGGATACAATTTTGCTAATATTTCGAAATTTTAATTTTATACTACTCAAAGTTTGCTAAGCACCAAGTATATCCAACAACCTGTTTTACGCTTTAATTGAAATACTGTTATGAAAAGTGAACACATTTTTTTTATTTAATTATATCTTTAATGATTTAAGTACAGAAATTAAGATTGTATTTGTGTTTGACATTATTTTTTAGCTATTGAATACGATAACCATGGAAAATGGATTTTATTGGTAAAAGAGGAAATTTTTCAAATTTGCCAAAAAGTTGACGGAGCGAACTGGTATGGGTTCAGTATCGAGTATGAGAACCATTATTGTTAATTACAGCTTGACAACGCCTTCTCATACTGCCAATCAGGTTTCAGATGGTCCTTTGTGGAATGTTGTTCCATTCGTGGACCAGCATCGCACCAAGCTCCTGGACACTTCTTGGTTGGACTGGACGGGCTGAAATTGCAGGCTGCAACTGATTCCAGACATGTTCGATTGGATTGAGGTCAAGGGAGCTTGCTGGCCAGTCCATACGCCCAATCCCATCCCACTGTCGGTACTCCCGGACAGCATGGGCAACATGAGGACGGGCATTTTCGTTCATCAGAATGAATCTATGGCCCACTGCACCGACATACAATCTGACGCGGTGCAATCAATGTACCACGGTCAAGGGCATAGAGCTCTGTACGTCCATCCCAGCTGATGCCGCCCCTGACCATTGTTGACCCTCCGCCATAGCGGTCGTGCTCAGCAATGTTGGCTGCATGGAATCGCTCTCCTGGTCTTCTCCATACCCTAAAACGCCTTTCTGTGTTGTCTAGTCAGTACCTTGACTCACCTGTGAAAAGAACAGGTCGCCAATCTTCTCTGGTCCATCCAACGAGATCCATGGCTCGTTCATATCGTGCTTGGCGGTGGTTCTGGGACAGGTGAATGCTAATACATGGTCTTCTCGATCGCAGACCACCTTCGTGCAACCTTGCCCGAATAGTCAGCGTCGAAACATTTACCCTGATGCATTTTGAAGGTCACTGCAAAGCTGGGTTGCTGTGACAAAGCGGTTCCTACTGGCCTGAATGATCAAAAACCGGTCTTCAACTGCAGATGTTGCCTTGTATCTGCCACCACCATGTCGTCTGACTGGGGTGCCATACTGCTGAAATTTTGCTCTGGCTCTGGTGATCACCGTTTGGTGCACACCAAGGGCTTCACCAACCTGACGATGGGTTGCCGCTTGTTCCACCATCCCTACAGCCCGCCACATTTCTGCTTCAGACAAATGTCTTCTTACATTTGCATTCGCCATATTCAATCATTAAATCACAAGGGTTTGTGTTGAAATGAAGACTGAATACCCTGCACATCGCATGTACATGTATACGAAAACATCATGAAACTCAAGGGGTACATGCTTTCCATGACTGCCATAAAAAGTCTGCCTGTCAAGAGAGCTAATGTAAACACTGGGGACCATCTCAATGCCTTCCTCAATCATATCCACCAAAAATATCGCAAATGTGTCACAAGAAAATTTCACAATGATGTGTCAAATATGTGGTGCTTAGCAAACTCTGAGTAGTATATATGCAATTCCCACATCCTCAGTGTTAAATTTACTGACAACTTTAAAAAATTAAGGAGAGCTAACTTTTCTGTAAATCTCTTCCAATGACAAAAATTATCAGCCATGCCGGTTTCCCCCACCCATAAAAACTGCCCGACACGATGTGACTCTGGTTTTTGAAAGTGACGTTAAACCCCCAACAAATAAATAAATAAATAATCTTGATGAAAGAGGTCATTGGTATGTGAGAGTCAGTTGCTGACGCTATCCTTCGTTCCAGCTTTCGCCGGCGTGGGTAAACAAAGTGGAGCAAGTTGAGATGACTGCAATGATTGAACGATAGGCAATTTGTTGTTTTGAAACTATCATCAAATGATATGGTTACATGTCGGTAAATGTCTCAGATATACTGCAGGTCGCCGTTAATTGGTTGAGTGCCCTATAAGGAAAACTCTCCAATACAACTCAATGCTCATGTTCCGTTCGAAGTATTAGCTTCTAATAACCAAATCGCCTGTTATTGCTTTTGTCACATTAACAGCCGAGATAAAGTGCAGTTTGTCGTTACAGCGAAGCATTTGTCATTTCTCGAGAGAAAGTGGCAAAATTAGATTGTCTGAATGGAAGAACCATTTAAACGATTACAGCATTGCCTGGAAGTTATCGAAGAGGGAGAGAAGTAATCCACAATGGACTTTTAGTTGTATGCGAATAATTGTATTCTTTATGTACCGATACTCAAACAACCTGGAATACACAGAACGACACGCGTGTGCGAATGGGTTAATCGATATGGCGCGAGTGCCAGCGCGGAGGGATAGAACAAGAGGCCTCAGGACTCGAGTTTTATTCTTCCGCGATGGCACAAGTGCCATATCGATTAACCCATTCACACACGTGTGTCGTTCTGTGTTTATTACACGCCTTCGTCTATAAAAACAATTTTTAGAAGGGCACTCAGCAATTTATTTGACAGCTATCAACAAAAAGAACACATTTTATCGCCAACCAAATTTGCATGGGGAACCCGTGTTACTATTTCGTCCCCTGAGTTTCAATGTGTTCTATGTGCCTACTGGCACATAGAACACATAGGAACTCAGGGGACGATTTTTAGCTTTCGCTAGCGATTCAAACTGTAATTGCGGTGTACGATTTGTAGAAATTTCCAATGAAATTTCGCTTCTATTTAAAAATAGTCTCTCAACGATTTCCGTTCCGCACATATGTGCGCAACAGATTTTCATTTGTTGTATTGTTTAGTGCTGCTGTAGATGGGGGTTACTTAGAACGGGTGTGTAATAAGTACCATATAAGGTATTATTTCTCTGTCTGTGTGAAGCACAAAGCCTATTGTTTTTGTATGGTTTCTTTTCTTTTTTTCCCCCTTCTTCTTCATATTATCCTGTCTTCTGTCTTCTCTGCACTTCCTTGTCCGAACCAAAACTCGAATACGAATCTTCCTATCTCGCTGCTTTTTGGCATACTGATAGACTAATACTCAGCCACCTATATTTTTTCAGACCCATGGGGCATTGGGCTTGTCCCTATGGATGTTTTGAATGTGGGTTACGCTCATATCTCAAGGATGGGATGATTTATGGACCTTAGGCCAACACCAAATGAGACGAAACTCAATGGAGGTTCAAAGTATGGGTCAAGGTCACTGAGGTCACCCATTGAGTTCATTTTTCAGAAGTGCTGGAAATCACATTTTATGAGCCCCCTAATGCATTCTGGAAATCCATGCATACATATTTTACACTCAGAAGAGTAAGGGGGGGGGGGGGGGGGCAGAAATTGTGAAAGTGAGTCATGGTCATACCTCTAGCATGATATGATGTGTCCACCCGGGAGCGATACAAAATGAGTCGAAAGTCAATGTAGGTTCAAAATGTGGATCAAGATCACTGAGGCCACACGGGGATCATTGAGTACACTTTTTAGAATTGTTGGAAATTACATTTTATGACCCCCTAATGCATTGTTGAAGTTCACGCATATATTTTCACGATCAAAGTAGGGTTCAATATTGAATGTAGGTCATGCTCATATCTCAAGCATGGTATGACGTATGGACTTGGGATCAAACACTAAATGAGCTGAAACTCAATGCAGGTTCAAAATTCGGGTCAGGGTCACTGAGGTCATCCGGGTGTCATTTAATGCATTTTTCAGAGTTTCTGGAAATAACTTTTTATGACCCCCCTAATGCATTACTGAAGTTCATTGGCCTACATGTATTTATATACTCAAAAATGTGCGCGGGGCTTAAAGATTTGAAAGTGGGTCACACTCATATCTCAAGTATGGTACGACATATGGACCTGAAATCAACACCAAATGAGTCGAAACACCGTGGAAGTTAATAATTTGGGTCCAGTTCACTAGGGTCACACAGGTCTCAATAAGTGCAGTTTTCGGAATTGCTTGAAATTGTATTTTATAACCTGAATGCATTTCTGAAGTGCATAAATGTATTTCCTTACTCTGAAAAGTGGGCAGAGTCAAAAATATCCATTTTTGATTCCTTTATAGAACACGTTGAATGCTGTGCACAGAAATTTTTTCCGGCTTCTTGAAACATTTTATTTGAATAGTATCTAATAATCTTTAAACGCTGTTTACGAAAACCTATTTCAGATTTCTTTAAAAATATTTTATTCCCGAAAATATGTCTCTTTTAATTCTCTTTTTATATTGTTTAATTCTGATGTTTTCACCGATTCTACATCGTGCCGATGATTCGATCCGAGTCGTGCCGATTCGAAAGTTTTCGAATTGGCGAGTTATCAAAATCCTATCAAGCGTCTCCTCTTGGACCTTTCTTCTCTCATCGGGTCTCCTCTACAGGAGACCTGATGATAGAATAAGAGTTCAAGGAGGTTCCGCTTCCGAAACTACTTTCATTCCACTTCTGGAATATTCCGATTTTTTATTGACTTGCCCAAGCAGACGAATCGCCTTTGCATAGAATCCTTGAATGAAGGCTGCAAATATTTTCTATATTCGTCTCTTATAAGAAGGTTTAATATCTATAACTTCAAAAGCGGCGAGATTCTTTTCGATAATTCGATTCGATTTGAGATTCGATTCGTTTCGACTCTAAATCTGAGTTCCGCATGGCCCACTATGTACAGTACAGTCGCCGTGGAGTGGTCGTAATCCACGAATGAGCAGTGATGTCCACATATGCGTTTACCAGGTAATAAAATCAGCAGCAGCAAAAGTTTAAATAATGAAGCACCGGGTTGTGCCTGATGCTTCATTAATTAAATTTTTGATGATTATTCCTATAATTAGTGTTTGGAATCTAATATTACTGCGTCCGCGGAAATACTGTTCACCCGCGAAAAGTGACCAGTCCACGGCGGCCGTCCTGTACCATACACCACGAGACCTCAAATCCCCCATATGGACAACAACAACATAAACAAGAACTACAGAAATATGAACAACGATGACACCATTAGTAGCATCTGAAAAATACAACAAAGTTAGCAAGAAACAAGTTTTATTTGATGCAAGATTTGTAAACGTCATCCATACCCAAATGCCCAATTTAGAAGATAAAACTGCTCAAGTCACTAGTCTGAGCTAATGTTCTTGTGTAGTTATTACTAGTTAATTTTTGGGTGCTAATAACATTTCGAAGCCCATATATCTAAAATGTAAGAATGACAGCAGCTGCGACAGTCCCATCACCACCACCACAAACAACAGCGCATTTTTGAAAACAGAGTCGACGAATTGTAGGAGGCTACAAAAATACAGACCGAAAGTCTATTGTTTTGTTAGTTATACAAAACGAAATTACGTGATATTGTGAGCCATTGACAGTAATAGATTTTCTCGATACAGATTAAGTATAAATTGAGGATAAGCGAAGTTATATAAGGCCAACTGATTCCAAATTTACAGACGGTTAGAAACCACGGCAACAATTATATGATTTCCGCCATTTGAAAATTCACCTGCTGAATGTCGTATCTGTCGCCAGGGTGTTCATCATATCTGCTGAATGCAAATCAAGCGTAGTCTATTATTTCCAGCTAGAGAGCATTGCCCTGTAATATGATACAAATTAGTGCGGCTACTTGCTGTTCATGTATGCTAAAATACTCGATCTCAGTTCATTGACAAGTAACAAGTGTAATCGCTTATAAGGTATGAGCTTTTTTATGTACGGTCGGATACACTTTACAAAGCAACAGCGAGAGTTCAGATGAAGTTATAATATCATATGGACCATTGCCACCTACGTCCGCTTTTGTTCGTGGCCATAAAACGATTGACTTATTGCCAACACGACAGTGATAATACATTCCACGTTAAGTTACTGTTTTGTGATAAAAAGGACACAACAACAATAGGTTGGGACAGGGGCTAGTATTCTCCTGTGATAAAATTATACACCAAGCTGTCATTACCAATAATTTAAGACGAAGACAATAATCGTTGATAGCCAAATAGAAGATAAATAAAGTGTATACTTACGTAGACACTTTGCCGTCCCATATTAACCTTTTACCCAACGTAGCGGCCAAAACCGGCCAGTGCTATCCATAAAATTCATCATTGAATTTTCATTACTTATTCCATTTTTTGTCACAAAAACACGGCTTATGACGCCTCATTGGAACGAGCTCAATGAGCTCGTTCCAATGAGGGGATCATAAGCTATGTTTTTGACGCAAACAATCCAACAAAATTAATTATTCAAGAATTTTGTTTGCAAGTGTCGTCTGCTCTTCTTGTTGGGTAAATATTTAACCAAATGACAACCAAATCTGTAAAGAGTATTTTTGTCGGTGCCTGTCATTGTGACAGGTACCAACAATTTTGTGCCTGTCATCCCAAACTTGGTGTCTGTCATGACGATTTGTACCCAATAGAATGGTGCATCTTCACTATGACAAATGTTATATATTTCTGTGTAGGTGTCTGAAGCAACATAACTCTATTGGTTTTACAGTACTAAATATTTTTCCAATGGCGACCATTATAACAATTATGTGAGAAAAAAACTATGATCGCATCACTTAAACATAGGTATTCAAATACCTGCATAAAGTACAGACCTTCACACAACATTCTCTGGCCAGGCAACAGGAGGGTCATGTAACAAATAAGAGAACAATTTCAACAAGAAGTGAAGTACCGTCCTTGCACCCATTTTTGGAGGAGGGGGGGGGGGGGCAGGGGGCAATTTCGACCAAAATACACAAATAGTTAACTGCAGTTTTAGGGGCCAGTAAATATTCAGAGCATCTTCTTGTTCTTGTGGAGTATTCAGAACTGATATAAAAATATAATAAAATGCTTTAACAGTTTTCTCAAGCAATAAGTCTTCGAATATTACATCATATCCGAGGGGAACATTTCAACAAATAACTCTTCACCAAATATTTAGTATAGTGATACATATTGGACATTAGAGTCTGTGTACGGTAGACTTTGATTCATTTATTCAAGCCAAGAAATATTTTTTAACTCTTTACCTAACACGAAAGGCAAACTTTGCAAACGAAATTCCTGAATAACTAATGTCTTTCATTCTTTTGCGTAAAAACATAATTTATGATCACTCATTGGAACGAGGCTAACGAGCTCGTTCCAATTAGGGTTCATCAACTATGTTTTTTAGACAAAAATTAAAAGAATGAAAACTGAATGGTGAGTTTTGTTAATAGCGCCGGTCGGTTTTGACCGTTACTTTGGGTAAAAGGTTAAAGGTCTGCCTGTCATCATGAAGGGCAAAGATTTATTTATTTTTTATCAAATTCAGCTTATCTTCCAAAAATTCAAGACTAGATTATAGAGCATGTTAAGATGATCATGTGCACATGATCGTTTGTTAACAATATATACAAATCTGACAATAGCTTTTTCTTCTTATAATTTATTGGGAAGCACTCTTACAGACAGCTTTCCAATAAATGATAATAGGTGAAGAATACGACATTGGTACGTGTTTTTTTGGATATGTTTTTAAGTTACAGATTAATATTTAAGCCCAATAAAGTGTTTTTTGTGATTACGGCATGCACACGTGAAATGGTGCGTGTCAAGCATTCAAGGTGTACCTCTCAATGACAATGACACGTTGCTTCTTAGCAGGCACTTAACTCTTTGAACTCTAGTGGTATCTTCCATGCCAGTTCAATGGCAGCAATTAGAAGAGTCCATATTCATTATTTGGGGTAGACCAATCAATATTTTCAACGTGCAGCCTCGGGGGCTGCACGTTGAAAATATTGATCGGTCTGCTCCACACATTTACGGAACAGCCATCCTATTTAATGACGTTATGGCGTATCTTGTTCCTGGTCGGAAAAGCGGCTGCTCGGGTTCTAAGTGTTAATACATACGGATGCATACGTAGGTTCTTTGTTGCCTTTTGTACGTAGAATAAATTTGAAGAAGTTCATTGGTCGAAGATCCCTCATCTGAATCACAAGCGTCGATTTTGAAGCCACATTGGTTCAACCTTTAACCTACCAAAGCGGTCATGTTTGCGAAACAGTACAAGAGGTCGTCTCCCAATAAATTTGGATTGTTTGTTGTATCTGTCAAAGGTGTAGCTCTCAGCTTCTAAATACATCGAGCTCGTAAACTGGGTTTGTGGAGAAAATTCAACTTTAAAGCTATGTTAAAATAGCAATGTTATATTTTTACTCACTTAACGATAGATAACTGGATAGAACGTATGAAGCTTTGACAAAATATGTTTCTTGCTGTGTTTGCCTTCATAAGGTACACACATCCATTTTAACAAATAATAACATAAAATTGTAGATCCGAGAGTTTGAGATAAAGATATTATTACCCGCTCGTGAAACATGAAAGTGGAGCTAAGGGAGTGCTATTAGTGGTCGAGTAGTTGTACTGCGATGGGTGCAGTTTGTAATTTTGTCGGTGTGTTTGATTATATGTTTTTCGGTAACCCTTCAGGCAACAGTTTTCAAATTTTGGGCAAGTGTTGAACCTAAGATCTAGGTTGTTTGCCTCATACATGTTCATAGGCCCAGGTTTTTGTCCCCTTTCGTGTTGTAATAGAGTAACTGGTCGTTGTCCCCGCATGTTGATGTCCACAGATGCGTTTATCGGGTAATAAAAATAATCAGCAGCACAAGTTCAATTAATGAAACTCCGGGTTGTAACGGTGCTTCATTAATTAAATTTGTGATGATTATTCCTATAATTAGAGTTTGGAATTTAATACTATTGCGTCCGTGAAAATATTGCCCACACGTGGAAAGTGACCAGTCCACGGCGGCTGTACTGCATAACCCAACCCATAATTAACTGATACCTTATTTACACAATGTAACCAATAATATGATTATATTGATGAGGGGTTATTTAGACGTTGTTTTTTAGTTTGTTACATATCAGGCCGAGATATCAGCCCGAGGTAACTTCATATAAGCCTAATACCTAAGGTCGAAGACTGATGAGAAATTACCGCGGCGGCCGTCCGTTCTGGCATGAGTGCCAGCGCGGAAGAATAGGACGAGAGGCAGCTAGCCTCGAATTCTATCCTTTCGCGATGGCACCAGTGCCATATCGATTAACCCATTCACACGCGCGTGTCGTTCTGTGTTTATTGTACTCCTTCACGTCTATAAACAAATTTTTTTAGAAGGACACTCGGCAATTCATTTGACACTATCAACAAAAAGAACACATTCTATCGCCAACCAAATCTGCGAGGGGAACCCGTGTTACTATTTCGTCCCCTGAGTTCCAATCTGTTCTATGTCCCCCCGGCACATAGAATACATTGGAACTCAGGGGACGATTTTTAGCTATCGCTGGCGATTCCAACTGTAATTGCAGTGCACGATTTGTGGAAAATTTTATTGAAATTTCGTTTCTATTTAAAAATAGTCCATCAACGATTTCTGTTCCGCACATACAGTACGTGGAGAGTGGATTGTAACTAAATCACCCGCGGAGTGGAGTTATCACCCAAGCTATAACTTTCAAATTTTGTACACGTCGACAAAAAACACAAGGTCCGTTGGCTGAAACTTTGCTTGTGCTGGTTAAGCTTTACAACAAATTTGCAATTATTGCTTGGGTGGAATCTCCACTCTGCAGGTGATTTAGTGATAATACACTCTCCACGTACTGTATGTGCGCAACAGATTTTCATTTTCCGCATGGCGTAGTGTTACTGTAGATGGGGATTTGAAAGAACATGCGTGTAATAAATATATTAGCATACTAGCACGATTTCTCCCCGCAACATCCGAAGCGATAATTGCCATATTCTGGCATTACATTTTACTAATAAATTCTGCATTTATCCAATTTATCCATCAGTAGATTAAAGACGCGGTAACAAGTTCAGTATGTCCCAAAAGCGGGACAGAATTAAGAAAAACAAACGAATATATCAAGATTCAATGTTTTCACATGTTTGTATCCACTCGTGACATTCAACAGTGCCGTGGTAGGAAAAGCTGACAGGGAATGGCGACCAGATCGTGGCTCAATCATGAGGATACAGCTCATCGACAGGGGCGAGATCCCACGACAAGCCACACCACAGCATAATGCACAGTTATACTACGTCATATCTTGCTCCACATTTGCTCCGCCAAATGGATCAGATTTCGCCTCCGACATGCTACGCATATGAATCAGCGCGTGTCTATTCGTTGCGGTATCACAGAACTAAATATTTTTCCTTAGGCGACCATTACAACGTTCAAGCGAAACAAAATGTGATCGCATCACTTTAATTTTACCATTTAAATATCTTTTTCAAGTATAGCCCTTCGGACAACCTTTTCTGACCTGAAAATAGGGGGTCATGAACAAATAAGAGAGAAAAACTGACAAGAAGGGAAGTACTGGTCACGTGCACATATTTTTCTGGGAATTCCTAACAAAAACATACCAACAGTCAATTGTATTTTCAGGTCCAAAAAGTCATCAAAACACCCTCTTTATTTATCTGAAATATTCAATAATAATGCAAGATGTCAGTAGAATGCTTCAAATGTTTAACAAAAATGGCAAGCGCGGATCGTAACAAAAAAGATTGAGTTTGTAACAAGACCGTACAGCTGAAATAAAACCTGGCGTTTGTTGGAGCAAAACTGTTTCATAATCAGGAAACACCTCCGCATGTGTCCCTTCCAAAAGCTTGCCATGCGCAGAACCAATTATAGCCGTCATTCATGTATGTGCTAGTAGCTTCATGGCACTAACGCAAACCATCTACCTGGAAAATCAAAAACAAAATTAATACAGATGAATTTCGTGACTAAGATAAGTTATTTTGTTGCAATATTCCCAAACGACACACAAATACGCAATCAGCCCATTATGCATAAATCTTCAACAATATGTGAAATTCATTGGGGTATTACAAACGTTGAAGCAAGACGGGTAAATCATTTATTAAATGCTCATAAACATTCATTTATGCCAAATATATGTATATCTATATTAGTTGATGGCTTTACACGAAAATGAATAAATAACATGCATGCGCAGTTGAACTTGTCTCAACCTCTTATCTCACAATCGATGCGCATTGTGTTTGTAGCAAAGCATGGAATGTTATTCTGGGCAATTATAAACTGAAAGGGGAGGTCGAATGTGAGAGATGCAATCGCTTTTGCTCATATAAAATATATCAGTATACACCATGGTAAACTACTATATTGTCCCCCAAAACACCATGGTAAAATGTGGTTTACTACAGTGTTTTGGGACAATATCGTTCTTTATCATGGAGTATCGTGGTACGTTTTAATAAGGACCAGTGAACGCTATGGTTACAGAAAAATTTGTGATGGACCTGTAGTAGTCAATATTATGGGTTCCCGTCTTGGAAATGAACAGAGCAGTAGGAGGCGAGGCATGGATCTGATCCGATTACCAGGACCCCGGACAGGATCCTGAGTGTTATATTCCCAAAGGGTCCGCGAGGTCCGGCAAAGGATAACCGGGAGTCAGCGGTAACCTCCCTGAAAATAGGTGTACTTATTTTTTTCATTGTGCGTGTGCATGCGCATAGCGTGTTATCAGGATAATACGTGTTTTCGTCGTCCATTTTGCTTACTGGAGAATACTCTCTTGATTTCTTTGGTTACTGTGGGCCCAAAGAACCCAGAAGCATAGTCATGCGCTCTAGAAATACCTTTGATTGAATGAGAGATATCTAATTACGGAAATGGACTCGTGTTTCCTCAAGAAGCCAGAAATCCTCTTTTTCAACCTAGGCGTCTACTACCACTGGTAGCCTATTGTACATATGGTTGGCTACTACCAGCTATGAATGGCCCAGTTTCTCTCCCTGCCCTCGACCAAGATTAAAACAGACTGCATCATTCGCCTTCGCCTGTATCTATAATAATAATAATAATAATAATAATAATAATAATAATAATAATAATAATAATAATAATAATAATAAATCCAGTTTAGAGCCATGAATCTACAAAACTGCGCTCTCGAGCTTTACAATGCTCTACTACTATATCGTACATGTATTATAAAGTTGATACAAAATTGATGAACACCGAAAGCGCGGGCGAAAAGGTGGGGTTTTAGTGCCTTTTTGAAGCTTTCTAACGTCTGAGGTGCCTTTAAGTGATCGGGCAGCCTATTCCAAAGAGTGAGGCTCGCCACGGAAAATGCCCGATCGCCTGCCGTTAAAAGGACGCGTGATTTGGATATCAGGAAGTTAGAAGCTGTTGAACAGAGGAGTCGAGATGGTACATATCGTTGCACCAAACTGCCCAGATATTCAGGAGCCAGACCATTCAGGGCTTTGAATGTCAGTAGGAGCATCTTATACACGATCCTCTCTTCAACTGGCAACCAGTGCACATGAGAGAGGATGGGAGTGATGTGGCGTGATTTCCGTTGCCTGGTGATAATTCTTGCTGCACAGTTGTGAACAAGTTGCAGCTTCTTAATGTTTGACTGTTTACAGCCAAATAGCAGAGAGTTACGCAAACGCATGAACCAATTGTTTTGCAGTCCTCTACCATTGAAATTGGGTTTGAAATTTGACACGTTTGAGAGTTGATTCGGCAGTCCGATGTAAATTACTTTAGTTTTTTCGGCGTTCAATTTTAGACAGTTTGTCGTCATCCATGTTTAATCAGATGCGAAGTTGTCCAAAGAGGTGATGGCCTGTCTTTCATTAATGGGACTGAAATGTACATAATGTTGCGTATCATCAGCATAAAAGTGAAAATTTAGCCCATGTTGGCGAATGATGTCTCCCAGTGGCAAAACATAGATTGCATAGAATAGGGGCCGAGGACAGATCCTTGGGGTACGCCAAAGTTCAGTGGTAGCTCCTCTGATTCCACACCTTGGATGGTGATTTTCAGTGTGCGATGTGAAAAGTACGACCTGAACCATTTAAGTGCCGTAGCTCCAATTCCGATCCTTTTTCCTAAGATGTGCAGTAGTACGGTGTGATCAATGGTATTGAATGCTGCACTCAAGTCGAGGAGTCCCAGGCAGGATACTTGTTTTTTGACCATTGACAGCAAAATGCCATTCTAGACACGGGGTAAGGCAGTTTCTGTGCTGCAGCTCTGCCAATAAGCCGACTAAAACTCCTCGGATAAACCGCACGTGTTCAAGTGTTCTCGAACTTGAGAAGCCACAATGCGTTCAATCAGTTTTGATATGAAGTTCAGATTGGAAACAGGTCGGTTGTTTTTCAAAATTACAGCGTCAAGCCCTGGATTTTTCAGTAGTGGTGTGACCAGAGTTTGCTGCATCGTGGATCGGTAAGTTCCAGATGAGAGAGACGCATTTACTCCCTTTTCCAAGCGGTGGCGTGCCTGTATGCTAGTAATACATGTGTAACAATGAGCGCACAACACATGCGGCTCACGCTCGGTATGCAGAGTTGTGCTGACACACGCGGATATTTGTGGACCATTGGTGACCCTTGTCTGTTCACTGATGTGGACAGATGTGCCTGTGTGCTAGTATACAATGTGTATCAGCGTGTAACAACGTGTCCACACCACATGCCGCATATGGCAGCATGCGACCTTTCCCAACGCCAGGGGTTCTGGTTTCTCTACACATGGCTTCCCATGGTATCCCTATTTCTCGAGGTGTGCCTGTTAGTACACGTTGTATACACATCGGATGCAGTACATAGACATTTGTTATCTCTACATCCCCCTCCTCAGTCTTCTACCTCCACTGCTTGTACTTCTACCTTCAACCAAATATTACAGTGGAGCCCACTTAATTGGATATCTCTTAACTGAATAACCCTGTTAATTTAATATAATTTTCCAACACAAAACTATTTATTATACCTCCAGTACAAATTTGACCTGTTAATTGAATATAGGTTATAGAGTAAACTCCTGTTAATTGAACAAAAAATCTTGTAACCTGTCGAGAAATTACCCTGACTCGTCCCAGTTCTCCCTTGTACTAAGACCTATTTGGCCTCAGTACATCTAATACAGGCATTTAATTAATTATATCTGTTATATCTAATCACATAAATTACAAGCATTTAATCTATTAATCTCTTAATCTATTATATACATTTAATCTATTATATCTTGTTTGACAGAGCTCATGGAGCTCTGTCAAACAAGATATAATAGAATAAATGCTAAGTTTATCTCTGGAATACATACAGTACTGGGGACTCCACATAAGTGACACAATCCCTGTGAATTGATTACTCCTGTTAACTGAATAATTTCCATTGGCAAAGTGACTATTCAATTAACAGGGTTCCACTGTACTTCTAATGTTGTTTATTTATAGGGGTTTTAACGCCTCGTTCAACAGCCATGGTCACATCGTGCAGGATGCTACTAATTTTACCATAACTCTCTCTTTTGTTGTGTTGCCAGTAAGACTAGTCGATAAGGCTATCGTTACCGCAGGGTTGTTCTCGATCTGTTCAATAATCAGTCTCCTAATCAGTCCTGTGTTAGAGCCACTTACCATTACTGTTTGTACTACTGTAGGCTTGTTAGCTATCTCTCTGTCTGTCTGTCTGTCTGTCTGTCTGTCTGTCTGTCTGTCTGTCTGTCTGTCTGTCTCTCTCTCTCTCTCTCTCTCTCTCTCTCTCTCTCTCTCTCTCTCTCTCGCTTTCTCTCGGTGTGTCTCTGTCTGTCTCTGTGTGTGTATCTGTCTGTCTGTCTGTCTGTCTGTCTGTCTGTCTGTCTGTCTCTGTCTCTGTCTGTCTGTCTCTCTGTCTCTCTGTCTCTCTCTGTCTCTCTGTCTCTCTCTCTCTCTCTGTCTCTCTCTCTCTCTCTCTCTCTCTCTCTCTCTCTCTCTCTCTCTCTCTCCACCTCTTCCCTTCCTCTAAGTCCTTGTTACTAAGTGCGAATCAGTCTGTACTGTTCATGGACCTAGTGCTTACTTGACGCATTACGTATGAGAGACCGTTGGGTTTTGATTTAAAGATATTGTTGGATGCTGATAGACAAAAGGATTGGGGCACAAGTTATTTCATGATTTCATGTTATTTAAGTTCCTCTCCAGAAACATACAACAGCGGACTTGCATAGTACACTTACATCGACGACATTCACCTAGAAAATTAATGAACTAAATGTCCTCGATGTTTCAGTCTGAGGAGTCCATTACATGATTGTCTGTTGATGGTAGTGAGATATGCTGATGTGTTGTTAACCCTTTACCCAACGAATCGCTCGCATGCGCCCGCGTAATATGCAAATTCAGCAGCTGAAAAAATATTATTTTTCGGGGTGGGGTGGTATCACTGATGGAGGCTGTACTGGGTATCTACAGCAGTGTGTACAGAAAGGGCAACACACCTCTTTTCTGCATTATTTTTTGTCTCAACTATTTCTGATGAAAACATTCAGGTAGACATTAACCCTTTACCCAACGAATCGCTCGTATCCGCCCGCGTAATATGCAAATTCAGCAGTTGAAAAAATATTATTTTTCAAAAACTTTCAACAAAATCATATCATGTGACCTCTCGTTGGAACGAGCTCGTCGAGCTCGTTCCAACGAGGGGTCACATGATATGGTTTTGTTAAAATTCTTTGAAAAATTTGAAAAAATGATATTTAAAATAATAAATTTTTGATATCGTTTGCGTTGGTTAAAGGGTTAACAATGTAAACACAATACACGAGTAGAAGTCCGGAAATTCCAAGATTCTTTTTGTGTTTTTGTATAAATTGTGTTCGCTGAGCTCATTCCTATAAGGGTCATAAACTATATTTTGTGGAAACTGTTAAAAAGAAACAATACAATTTGAATGGACATTTTTGTGAACAGCGCCGCCTATTATCTCCGATGTGTTAGGTAAAGGATTAAACTCGTATCGGTTTATTTTTCCCCAAATGAGTCGAACAATAATGCATAATGAGGGTGGTGAGTTCGTTTTGTACCCGGTAGAAAATGATAACACCGATATAAAGTTAAAAAAGAGAGTGCATCGGCCTGTGAAAGGTTTTCCACCGACTACGTTTTAGGAAGTCATGAAGGATGACCGGAACGACCTCGAAGCCTGGGAAATCATAGAAAATAGTTTAAACAAATTAGAATTCACGACTGTATGAGATAATATACAGAAAAAATAGGTACCAGGACCGGTAATCAGATTTAAACCACGAGTAGGATAAGGGTTGTAATCACGAGGTTCTACTAAGTGGTTAAAACCCTTATTCTACGAGTGGTTTAAATCTGATTGCCAGCCCTAGTACCTATTTGTTTTATTTATACCATGCTCTTAATAAATAATTGACTTTGTCACTTAAAATGGAGAAAAAACGATACTTTCTGTTTACATCTGCGCCAGTGGGCAGTACTTCCGGCTGCGCATGAATACTTGATTGAAAGCTGGGCATGTCGTCAAAGTTGATTGAATTTACCTTTCTTTTTCAGTCAAATTATTATTAGCAATTCCTAAATTTTATTTTAAATATTCAATTGTAGGTATTTTAAACTTAATGAGACATTTCACTGAGCAGACAGTGCCGCTAAACGTCGTATGTTTGAATGAAACATCGCGAAGTGTACTACTACAGTGCGTGGAGAGTGGATTGTAACTAAATCACCCGCGGAGTGGAGTTATCACCCAAGCTATAACTTTCAAATTTTGTATATATCGACAAAAAACACAAGCAATGTTTCAGCAAATGGACCTCCGGGTTTAACCCGGAGGTCCATTGGCTGAAACGTTGCTGGTGCTGGTTATGCTTTGCAACAAATTTGCAATTATTGCTCGGGTGTAATCTCCACTCTGCGGGTGATTTAGTGATAATACACTCTCTGCGTACTGTAGGTGAAAATGTTTGGAATGGCATTCCCGTTGAAAACGTTTCAACCACAGTGGAAGCTTAACACCGGTAATGGGGTTAAAAGCTCAAATTTAACATACAGCCTTTTCTAAAATAGTAACATAGGTGAGCATGGTATACTTTGCCCTACATTATACGATCTGACCTTTCTTCTGGTTATTAAGCCCATTCATTCAAAATTGTAATGCAGGCCCGGTGGCGCGGTGTCTCAGTAGGTAGAATGCAGGCTGCAAGCCGAGAGGTCCTCGGTTCGAATTCCACCTGTGGCAACCGCGTAGTGTCCTTGGGCAAGACACCTCACCCCCATTGCCCACGGTGACGTTGTGTACTAAGGCGTATACTGCACGTCGATGGTGCACCTGTCTTCAACCAATGCTAACCCTGCTTGTGTGGAGTCAGTATGTGACAGTTGCTCGCCGCTGCTCGGTGGTTCTCTCCGGGTACTCCGGCTTCCTCCACCCATAAAACCGTCGAGGTCGTGATTAGTCATTGTGACCTTAAACACCAATAAATAAATAAATTAATAAATAAATAAATAAATAATGCACGTCCATCAAGTGTCGGAGAATAATCGTAGATTTAGACTCGGGGAACGAGGAATGATACATACTTGTTGTCTGTGACAGTAGTTGATGTTTATTTGTAAATTATGCCATTAAATTTGTGTCATTAAATACTTCACAATCTATTCTTTACTGGGGACTATTTTCTGACACGGACTTTGCGGACAAATATCGCATATTAAGTTTTAATGTTATTGCAGTCCTTATAGATGGCGCTGCTTATTTCTTACTAAATTTTAGATTCTCTTGTGGGGTGTTTTTATCATATAATAAATAGAATCTTCAACTCGTCCACAGTGTATATCGAAATTTATAAAACTCGTCCAGTAAATTACGTTTGAACTCATTAAAGCTCTGTCCAGACCTGATATTAACTGGGCACTCGTTGGAGTTCCTGTATATAATGTTAATTTATTTTTTGCAGATAGCTCCTTCTAGGTAATCCCTTTTTAGGGCTTTTCAAGCAACAGAAGTTCACAGAAATGTCTGTAAATTTCCCTGTGCGGTTTAAAACTGCATGAGGTGAAAAATAGTGCGCTATACAGGTTTTCTCTTAATTTGCGTTGACTAAGCTGCTGATATGCTATGAGATAACACACTACTGGAAAGGGCTCTATAACAACCCTTTCCAGTAGTGTGTTATACCATAGCAATTACTCGCCAAAGGCTAGGAAAACTATCTTACTGTCATTGTAAAACAGATCTTAACTTTACAAAAGTTTCCCACTGAATACCAAGAGAGAATAGAAAGAATATGAACGTGTTTTTGCCTTCGCTTTTGAAATATGGCGAAAGATGCATCAATCACCATCGCTCTTTCACTCGAATTATACGCGAACGAATCGATCGTTCTCTCAGTTTGTACAGGCCCGTGAGAGAGACTCTGATGATGTTAAAAATGATGTTTGCGGAGGAAGCCTGGTTTTTAAGACCACTTCCTTCCGAAGTGCTGGTAGTTGGGCGATATAAACGCTCTATATGCCAATAACACGAGAGCTTGCTACAGGATACTGGGACAGTTTCAAGGACAAACGGTCACATAAAGTTGCTAGATGATTCCAAACGCTCACCGTAAGTATTACATTTTTTTTGGTTTTGCTTGCAAAGTGGGTTTTTATTTATTTATCCCTCCCCCCCCCCCCCCCCCCCATTGCCCTCGTGGAGGAGCGGTGGTGTTGTGAATTAAGGCGTGCTGCACGTCGATGGTGCACCTGTCTTTAAGCCAATGCTAATCCTGCTTGTGTGAAGTTAGTATGTTGGGGAGCTGACAGTTGCTCGCCGTTGCTCGGTGGTTCTCTCCGGGTACTGCGTCTTCCTCCACCCGTCAAACTGTCGTGGTCATGATGAGCTATTGTGCAGAAATATGTGACCTTAAACACCAATAAATAATAAATAAATTATTGTTTTATTCGTTTATTCATTATTAAGGTTTAAGGACACCTTCAACAGCCAGTTTCATGGGACGTCCCACTGTTTTAAGAGTGGGGGAAGCCGTAACTGTCGGACTCTCCAAGTTACTGATCCAGCACAAGCTGGATTTGGGTTAGCATCGGTTAGAGGCATGTGTATCACAGGCCTCAAGTACACCTTAGCACAGAGCCCCACCGTGTTCCTACCTGGGCAGTTAGGATTAACCCTTAAGGGCCTGGAGATTTTTTATATAATTTTGCTACACTTTGACAGTCTGCATTCTGTGACTTTGCTGCTGTTTTTGGCACTTCTTGGCTGCCTACATAGGCAGCCAAGACTTGCCAAAAAACAAATACCAAAGTGTTTAGAATGTAACTTGTGAGTTAACCCAAAGACTGAATGTAGGGGCACCTGCTTTGTGGCAACAAAAATGTGATCAAAGTCGGAATTGGGTCCTTAACCCTTTGATACTTTTATACGTCTTATGACGTACGAAATCAAACAGCTCGTTGATACTTTTATACGTCTTATGACGTACGGAATCAAAACAACGCGTTGATACTTTTATACGTCTTATGACGTACGAAATCAAACAGCTCGTTGATACTTTTATACGTCTTATGACGTACGAAATCAAACAGCGCCTTGATACTTTTATACGTCTTATGACGTACGAAATCAAACAGCGCGTTGATACTTTTATACGTCTTATGACGTACGAAATCAAACAGCGCGTTGATACTTTTATACGTCTTATGATGTACGAAATCAAACAGCGCCTTGATACTTTTGTACGTCTTATGATGTACGAAATCAAACAGCTCGTTGATACTTTTGTACGTCTTATGACGTACGGAATCAAAACAACGCGTTGATACTTTTATACGTCTTATGACGTACGAAATCAAACAGCTCGTTGATACTTTTATACGTCTTATGACGTACGAAATCAAACAGCGCCTTGATACTTTTATACGTCTTATGACGTACGAAATCAAACAGCTCGTTGATACTTTTATACGTCTTATGATGTACGAAATCAAACAGCGCCTTGATACTTTTGTACGTCTTATGACGTACGAAATCAAACAGCGCCTTGATATTTGTGGTCATTTGTTTTGTTATTATTTTTCGATTTTATAAAGTTTTAACCTAAATTCTTATTTTCCCCTGAAGAGTGCTCAGTGACAACCGTTTAGCCAAATGTTATCACAGCTTAAAATACTAATGTAATCCTGCTGTCAAGACTTCTAAACTGGTTAAGTGCAAGAAGCCATTATCAGGGCTTTCAAAAAATGAGGATACCAGAACAAATGCCAACACTTTCCTTGCTTAAATTTCATATTCAGTCAAACACAAATAATATTTTGTTTTTGTAAATTTGTTTTATTACAAATTATTGGAGAGTGCCTGTGGGCACTCTCCAATAATTTGTAATAAAACAAGTTTTGGATAACAAATTCGGGCCACCAAAAATAATCTAGCCCTCAACCAGATAATCACTAATGTGAAAAATATCTTATTTGTACTTTCTGACGTCGCATTTTGAAAAACGTTGAAGAAACTGAATTCCCAGTGACGTTTGAACGTCAGAATAATTAAAGTCTCAAAGGGTTAACCCTTTACCCAACGTAACGGCCAAAACCGGCCAGCGCTATTCTCAAAAATCGCCAATTAATTTTCATTATTTTTTTCATTTTTTGTCTCAAAAACATAGGTTATGACCCCTCATTGGAACGAGCTCGTCGAGCTCGTTCCAATGAGGGGTCATAACCTATGTTTTTGAGCCAAAAAATGAAAAAAAATAAGTTATTCAAGAATTTGTTTGCAAGTGTCGTCTGCTTTTCATGTTAGGTAAAGGGTTAAAGGGTTAATTGGCTTGACAAGCACACAGGGCATATGACGTGGGTTATGATCGACCCCACGTCCTTTCTATCTGAGGTCCAAGGCTTTAACCAACGAGCCACCGTGCTCTCAGAATAGGTATATAAATATCACAGATTTATTCTCACGAAAGCCATTGAGTACGAGTCACGGGTATAGAGTCACAAGCAATATTCAAGACAGCGGGTAGGAAGACACCAATAAACTCTCGTCAGATAGGGTGACGACTGACAACAATAAAGTCATTTATAATCAACAGCGTATTAATATAAATTCCTGCAGTTTAACACAATGTATTAGGGTATATTTCAATAGAAATTTACTGCTCGCGAAGATTGTTCCTTCAGAGGTCGACAGTCAGCGTTCGTATCGGTTGACCTAACGGTGACAGGTTGAATTAATCTTCGCAACATGTCACCAGAACTCGAAACCTCCCAACTGATATCAAATTTGTTTAAAAAATATGCAGTTACGATATTTCCTTAAAGCTCCCGCTTGATTAGAATAAATTTACAATTTACAGCGACCGGTTACGATGACAGATGGGTTTTAACCATTTATCCAACCTGATTTGCATTTGCAGACGACACATGTAACAAAAATCTTGAATAACTAAAAATTGTATATTTTGCCTCGAAAACATAGCCTACATGAGCACTTTCCAATGAGGGATCATGATCTAAGTTCTTGAGACAACAATTTAAAAGACAATAAAACTTGAAAGGCGATTTTAGCAGTTTCGGCCTTGAAATTGGGTATAATAATAATAATAAATAATTTATAAGCCTAAAATCCACAAAAGTGTTCTTTGGCTTTACAAAAACTAATGGAATGCCCGTTGGAAGAAATGTGTTTTCATGCTTTTCTTGAATGAATTTAAGGTACTGATAGTTTTTTATATGTTTTGGGAGTGAATTCCACACAGTGGGGGCAGCCACAGAGAATGCTCTGTCACCTGCGGTCTTCAGTCTTGCCCTTGGCTGTGAGAGCAAAGTTTCATTGCCGGACCTTAAAACTCGGGCTGGTTCATACCGATTTACAAGCTCAGTGAGGTAGGGTGGTGCGAGGCCGTGAAGGCTCTTAAAAACCAGCAGACACAGTTTAAATTCGATTCTCCGGCATACTGGCAGTCAGTGCAGTTCCTTAAGGATAGGTGTTCTGTGGCAAGTTTTTCTATTTCCAGTGACTACTCGAGCTGCACAGTTCTGTATATGCTGCAATTTTATAATGTGGGCATTGGTTGATCCAGAGAGCAGGGAGTTGCAGTAGTCGAGCCGAGTTGTCACAAAGGCATGTACGAGTTGTTCAGTTTAAAAAAAAGAGTGCTGGGTCGAGTTTTCAAGCACTATATCATTACCTTGTTTTGTTTTATTCCACTGTTGGTATCATTTCTCACTTTTTCATGGGTAGGATCACCTTGATGATATGAGCGAGACTGAGATTTGGGTTATTAACTCGTATAGCCAGAAACAAAATACTTCTAAAGAAAACCGAACCAACTGTGTGCGAGGCTATGTTTTGAATTTGAATCGGTCGAACATTCGCACCGCAGCCTCTTTTTAGCAGCGAGATGGCTTGAAAGTCGACGGTGGAACATTTTACGCACCTGAAATATTTCTTAGCTTCTGATATGAGTGTAACAGTGATACTCCGATATATATACTTTATGGCGATTAACCCTTTACCTCAAAAACATTGGTTATGACCCCTCTTTGGAACGAGCTCGACGAGCTCATTCCAACGAGGGGTCGTAACCCATGTTTTTGAGACAAAAAATGAAAGTATTTTGAAAATTAATTGGTGATTTTTTAGAATAAGGCTGGCCGGTTTTGGGCGTTACGTTGGGTAAAGGGTTAAAGAATATTTTTATCATTTTCTCGCTGCCGCAGATTTCTGGTTTCTTCGGTTGTACCGGCAAGCAAATATAAGAGAAACCAAACAAGCATGTACGCGTGTTTCGACCGCTTCGGCCCGCAAACAGATTACGTCCACAAAACTCGGGCCTATTTCCGCAAACGAGCTCATTGGGTCCGCGGGCATATCTCGGGACAATTATGCCCGTAAAACCCAAGCCATTTGTGTCCGCAAATTGGCTCGCGTTTTGCGAACGTAATCGGCTTGCTTTCAAAATCGGCCTTGTAGACCATTTCGGACGAAACATATAGGGTACTGCCCGAAGTATGCAAAGATAGTCCCGGGGAACGTAGTTGTATTCTTCCGTGAAACTTGGCCCCTGGCCTCTGGCTGCTTACTTACATTTCGTATTGAAACAATTGGAGACTACTTTTCGAGCAGATATATATCATCTGTCACATATCACATTGTTTATAACAACGTAATTTGAGGCATAAAGGGGAATTCTGATTGCTATTCGATCTATTCAGGTGTTTTAAAAGGGTGTTAGATCTAGTAATAAATTAAATTTCCAATTTGTTTCCATTTTGTAGTAAACTTTACGAAACTCTACCAGAAAATTAGATCTAGGCCGAGTCTAAGGTTTATTTCAGACCTGGGAATCACCAGGTGTCTTCCATATTATATCGAACATTGTCTACACCTGTACGGGTACCTTAACCCTTTTAACCCCAGCGGAATATGATGCGTCCCAATGTCATTAAATAGGATGGCTGTTCAGTAAACGTGTGGGGTAGACCCCGAGGCTGCACGTTGAAAATATTGATTGGTCTACCCCAAATAAGGAATATGGACTCTTCTAGTTGCTGCCATTGAACTGGCATGGAAGATACCACTAGAGTTCATAGGGTGAACTTCGCATGGCAAGTCTGTTTCTTTGTGTATTGAAATTAGAAGTAAATTGCCCCCCTTCCCCTCAATTCCAGATTGTAAATCATACTTCACATCTTTCACAATGTTTTGTTTCCCAGAATCTATTGATAGAAACCATGTCGTTCCATTTCCTACGAACACAAACGGATTTTCAGTTTTTACTGGTATTCTATAAAAGTTTCCCCAGTGTTTTCCAAATAAAACTTAATTACAATGTCTGTTGGTTGATAACCTTTACCGGTATGAAGTAGGATTCCTGTTTGTATCAGTGGAAACTAGAATTCTATTTTCTAGCTCCAGCATCTCAGATTCTTAACCATTCCTGTTCCAAACAAGAAATTCTACACCCAGTCTATTGAGATTCGTCTTAATCTTACATTAAATGTGTATTGAGTCCGTAATTATCCGAATACAGCATGTATCGGGGGCGCCTAATACAAAATCTGTATCTTGCAAGTGCAGTATAGAAACGCGTGCCTGGTTACGATTCGTTTGCATTACTATTTATAGACTTTTCGAAAAGGGTTTGCGAGGAAGCTTGTACGTTTCTATGTACGAAAATGTACGTTTCTATGTACGAAAATGAGAAAAAACATCTCAAAAGTCTTATTATTAAATTATCGAACCACATTTCTTTTATGCTTTTGCACCCGAGCATCGGATGCATTTAAATGTAAACAACACCCAGTTACCCTATTATAGCACACATTTTTACGAAATGTTGAACGAACGAGCTCAAGAAGTTTATCCGAGAATCGAAAAAGTTCAAGGCAGCTGCATACAGTTTAGTCGAACGACCGAAGCGACAAGCATTTTGTGAATTTGAAAATGAAATCTGAAATTAAAATACTTAACTAGACTTTTGCAGTTGAGAATTGAACGATAAATCTATCTTCACCATTACTTGTATGTACAAAAAGTTGTATAGGAGTTTCGCTCTTGTTTTCCAAGGGTGAGACTTTCCTATTCCACACACACTACACTGCAAAAAATATAGGTTCTCTTTAGAACCAATACTGGTTCTAATCTTGTCCCTGAGATGAAAGCAGTTCTGTTTGAACAGTATTTATTTCAAATCAAATAAATTTATAAAGATTAACATTAAATATTAACAGAATTAAACATAAATCGAGGGGGATTCAGCCGTAAGTTTAGAGCTTATACGAGGTTGTCTCAAGTCATTATTAAGTAAAGGAGATATGAACAGTTGGCATATCGAACCAGTTTTGGTTCTATACAGAACCAAAACTGGTTCGATATGCCAACTGTTCATATCTCCTTTGTTTCAAAGTGTTTGGCGACTGCGTTGAATAAGCTCCAAGTATATTGCTGAATCTACTTCAGTTCATGTAATATTCTGTTAAAATTGAATGCTAATCTTGGTAAATTTATTTGATTTGAAACAAATACTGTTTAAACAGAACTGGTTCCATCTCAGGGACAAGATTAGAACCAGTTTTGGTTCTAAAGAGAACCTATATTTTTTGCAGTGTACTCGATGATGATTTTTTTCCACCTCACTCTTCTACATGAGGTCACAGAAATCGAAATACAGCCTTTGCAATGAAAAGTTACTCATCAGTCGAATGACACTGGAGATAAATGGATTGGAAATTTGGAAATTCGGAAATGGGCATCGAAATGTTCCGAAAACACAAGCCTGGAAATAAGAAATTTGTCATTTGCAAAATGAGGTCCCCAGAGGGCGAATTTGCTGATGCTATCCCACACAGTGGGCCAATTTATCCTCTGGGTACTACTTTCTGTTTAGGCTTGAGAGCTTGATTCAGATTTATTTCACAGAGGGTAAATTTAGTGATGCTACCATGTTGTGCAGGGTAGCATCAACGAATTCACCTTTTGGATGACAGTCTGCTTATTTTCAGGCTTGCTTATACACCAAAGGTATATACTTCGAAAACGGGCTTTAGATCACAACATGGAGAGGGTAACATTTTGGAGCGAGTTGAAACAATTGACATTCCGATAATTCTCCTTTTGAAATTATTGCTTTCGATGACGTCATGTGGCGTGCGGTAGGAGAAAAATCATCCTTGAGTGATGTGGGGTGGAAAGGGTTGATGTTTCAATCAATTGAAGCAAAGCGGGACGCCATGTTTATTTACAGAATGCGAACTAGTATGGCGATCATTAAATATTGAAATAAGGCTGGTCACGTAGGGTGGGTAAGATAGATTTTACCCAGGACACGCGTACCTCAATAGGCTGATGGTGAGATACTTTCATAGTTACATTCTCAAGGTACATAACAAGTTTTGCCAACGATCAACTCCCGCCTCCAGGTAGATCGGGTGGAACATGATCAGTCTTCGAAACCAAACGATGCCACGTTAACATTTGGGTTTAAGAAAAACTGTCCATGATGGGTTTCGTTATGTGGGATGGGCAAATGTTACCTTTGTGGTAAGAAATCGGCGTCAGACACTAGACCCGCCTCGCTTTTGGCTCAAACATATTGTCTCTCATACGCAATTTCCACCTCCACAACCATGCTCATTGAAGATAATGTCAAGAGGAAAGTCTGAAAGAAACTGAACAATGACGCAAAGAAAATTACATAAATGGTATCGCCCAAAATTCTTCCCATTTATTGATTTCTTGTTCAACGACACATAATATGTCACCGTTTTCAAAATGAATAAACATCGTTAAAATAACGAATGATCAGTTCTTGTATTTTATTTTACACTGCAAAAAATATAGGTTTTCTTTAGAACCAAAACTGGTTCTAATCTTGTCCCTGAGATGGAACCAATTCTGTTTAAACAGTATTTATTTCAAATCAAATAAATTTACCAAGATTAGCATTCAATTTTAACAGAATATTACATGAACTAAAGTAGATTCAGCAGTAAACTTGGAGCTTATTCAACGCAGTCGCCAAACATTTTGAAACAAAGGAGGTATGAACAGTTGGCATATCGAACCAGTTTTGGTTCTGTATAGAACCAAAACTGGTTCGATATGCCAACTGTTCATATCTCCTTTGCTTAATAATGATTTGAGACAACCTCGTATAAGCTCTAAACTTACGACTGAAACCCCCTCAATTTATGTTTAATTCTGTTAATATTTAATGTTAATCTTTATAAATTTATTTGATTTGAAATAAATACTGTTTAAACAGAACTGGTTCCACCTCACGGACAAGATTAGAACCAGTTTTGGTTCTAAAGTGAACCTATATTTTTTGCAGTGCACAGCCCCAATGCCGGACTGAGAGGTACAAACAATTCAAATAAATCCGAGAGTTTCTTCCACTTATTTGTTACGTGATACGCTGTTAACCCTTTACCCAACGTAAAGGCCAAAACCGGCCAGCGCTATTCTCAAAAATCGCCAATTAATTTTCATTATTTTTTTCATTTTTTGTCTCAAAAACATAGGCCATGATAACCTCTGTTTTTGAGACAAAAGATGAAAAAATTAATTAGTCACGAACTGTTTTTGCAAGTGTCGTCTGCTTTTCAGGTTAGGTAAAGGGTTAAAAATGGGCCAACAATATATAGCACGACAAGATTTCTCCGACAAATATAAACCTTCGCAGATTTTGCTTCCGTTTTCAGCAAGGCAGAGCAATTAACATGTGAACACTTGGACAATATTTTTAAACGAAAAAAAAATGGTTTGGTTCAGGTTACGTGCAAGAAAAAAATGAGGTCGATCGGTCGAATTTTTTAAAAATTTTATTTTAATATTTTATTGTCTCATACAGTCGCTTAACCCTTTACCCAATGTATCGGTCAAAACCGAAGAGAACTCTCTACAAAAATCACAATTCAGATTATATTATATTTCCCTTATTTGTCTCAAAAACATAGCTAATGATCCTAATAGGAACGCGCGCAACAAGCTCGTTCCAATAAGGGGTCATAAGTAATGTTTTTAACCCTTTACCTAACCTGAAAAGCAGACGACACAATAATTCTTGAATAACTATTTTTTTTCATTTTTTGTCTCCAAAACATAGGTTATGACGGCTCGTTGGAACGAGCTCGTTGCAACGAGGGGTCATAACCTATGTTTTTGAGACAAAAAATGAAAAAAAAATGAAAATTAATTGGCGATTTTTGAGAATAGCGCTGGCCGGTTCTGTCCGTTACGTTAGGAAAAGGGTTAATCAAAGAGTAGTGAAAATTTATACTTATTCAATTTTTTTTAATAAAGTGTCGTCTGTTCTTCGGATTATTTATTTATTCATTTACTTATTTATATTTAACGACACTTTCGACAGCCAGAGTCACCTCGTGTCGGACAGTTTTCGGGTGGAGGAAGTCGGAGTACTCGGAGAGAACCACCAAGTAACGGCGGGCAATTGTCAGACTCCCCAACGTACTGACTCCGCACAAGCAGGGTTAGCATTGGTTGAAGACAAGTGCACCATCGACGTGAAGTACATCTTATTACACAGCGTCACCGTGCTCCCACATGGACAATCGGGATGTTCTTCGGATTAGGAGAAGGGTTAACGTATTTGACGCAACAAGACCGTAAGTATCTCCAGATATCGTTTTAAAAAGATTTAACTTTTTTTGCCAAGAGCTCATAATATAATATTAGAACGTTCCTTTTCATGTTCTTTCGGTCGATAGTACCCGAGTTTGTGTGATTTCTGAAATAAAACCTGAAGCAGCGAAGCTGCTGAAGGTTTTATTTCAGAAATCGCACAAACTCAGGTACCATCGACCGATAGAACATGAAAAGAAACGTTCTAATTATTTTATTATGCCGAACAAAAAATAACTTTCATTGTTAAGCGTTAACTGCAATGTTCATGCCATCAATCTTGTAATAACTATGTAGTAGAATCCAAAAACATGACGTCATTTCGAACGAATGACGTCTCTTCGAAAATGAATTGTCACAAGTGCCGTCGCTTTGGGAGTTTCTATATCACCAAATGCCAGTGTTTACAACTGCATCATGCTGTTCATGTTATAATTCATTATTAATGCTTGTGTGATAAGTGGTATAAATTAATGGAATATAAATTCATGTTTCTTGGACGACGACACTTGATAGAATTAAGTGGAGTGAAACAATTTATTTTGAACTTGAGGCGGAGGCTCAGTGAGGTCGAAGAGTTGTGGCAATATAATTGATTGAAGTCGTAACTCATGGTGAACAACACGTGAGTTTTTAATATTTCTGATTCTTTTGAATTCATTGTTTGCTGTTAAAATTGAAACCACACCCACTGAAGATGATATATTTGTTGGTAAGTTTGTGTCTATCGGTGACGAGAAAAGTTAAACGGACACGGCGCCAGTGTTTGGTGTTGAGAAATTCCAATCAGAGTAATCGACGCTGATCAATGGAAGTGGAGCTTACATTTTCTTTGTTCTCTTGTCTCCAGGGAAGAACGTTCCGATAGTACCCGTGTTTTGCCCCAAAACTCCAGTACTATGACTTTTAGAAGGTGTCAAATTAACCAATCACGGCTGATGTTACAATCGTGAGGCATAATAAAAATATTCGATCGGGCATGAAAATGAAGATCGGTTGCGAAGCCCGAACCATTCAATGTTTTCCTCGGCCTTATAAACTCATCCCATTCAAGGCAGCGAACAGTGCAAATGTATAGAACACAGTATCCGGACTAAAGGTGAAACTCAGTATTCATTCGTGGAATTTTGAGGGGTCCAAATTTTAGGAAACACTTTCACCCACAATTAAATGACTATGTGAATTCCATTTACAGTTTGAAGCCAGACAAGAGTCATGTTCCCTTTGGAAAATAAAATTCAAGAGCCGCGTAATGTAATCTAAAGCATGAATCGTTCTGTTTGAAATAACGAGCGTTCAAACTGCACATCCAATTTAAATCTGTCAACGACGAAATAATTTAGTTTCGTGGATTTTCTGTGTCAGCATCTTGTTGAAACAGTTATCCTGCACGGATCAGTTTCAGCATTCACTAAATTACGACACTTGTTTTCCGTGTTATGAATTCACAAATATCTTGGTTGAAAGAGCAATTAGAGGTATTTTTCACATTAAAGTATTTGCGATTAGAATATAACACAGCTCTAACAAACTACCTGGTTTTTAACCATTTATGCAGTGAAACAACAAGACCATTTGCCATGACTAACTTTTAGTTTAGGATTAAGGCGGAGCTCGGAACTGGCTGCCAGAATGTAGCCTATCGATGCTCAAATATTTGACTATACTTCCACGTGAATAGATATACTGAGTCAAAAAAGAAAGTATAATAAACTTTGAAGAGCAATTATTTTAGTATTATCGACTTTAATCGCAAACAAATTATTGTAAATTCATATTTCGAGTCCAGCTGTATGAATTTTCATAATTTCACTAAAAAGAACTGTGCTCCAATGCTGCTGAGTCCAGCAAACACGCTGATGTACCCATTCCATTCTGACGGTAGGATGACGTTGCGAAAGGATTGGTCCGTGGTATGGACGCCTACTTCGGATACCCTGTTCAGCGAGTCTCTTGCGGACAGTTTGTGCACTGATTCTATTGTTAGTTCTACCAGGAGTAACTGCTGCTGTCCTCGTCGCCGGAAGGAGGCGATATTGCAAGTGAGACGTCCTGATGTGTCGGACTTGTGCAGGACCGTAACTCTTGGTCGACCTGAACGCGGTCGGTCGGCAGTCGATCCAGTGGTTCTATAACTTCCAATGAGACGGTAAATAGTGGCCACAGTGACTTCGAACTCAGCATCGAGCTCATCTGGAGGTATCCCAGCCTCACGCATACCAATGGCACGCAAGCTGTGATTTTCGGTTAACCTTGGCATTTTTTAAAATGTTGGAAGACACAAACTAGCGTGTTTTCTCATTAACCCAGGCTCTCTAGCACAATAAAACACAACGAAAATCGTCGGTCACCCATTCACATTGACATTCTCGGGGAGCACGTGCCATTTTGAAATCCGTAGCAAAATTGTATATGGTTGGGTAGACAACAAGATGTCATTAAACTATTTGCGCGACTTCTTGTCCACAAACATGCAACATTAGAACTATTATATTCCATCCTTTATGCTATTTTTTCACATTTGTTTCTATTATACTTTCTTTTTTGACTCAGTATATATATATAATGGATTGGAAAAAAATGGGTCTCGACAACTCGTCCCTGAGTTCCAATGTGTTCTATGCGCCTATTGGCACATAGGACACATTGGAACTCATGGGACGAACTGGCACACTGTGTTATGGAGAGTACATGAGGATGCAATGCAAACTATGTTTAAGACAGAGGGCCCTTTCGGCGCCCTGTCTGTGCATAGTTCGGGTTGCACCTCCATGTCAACAAAGTTGTTAAACACTAGGGGCCAGTGAAACTGACGGCCCGCCAGGAGCCAAACCTCCACTTTAGGTGTTCAACGAATGATGGTGACATGAAGTGGTGGTAAAGTTTCTACAGTCATACATCCCGCAAGCCGAGAACAAAGTGCCGCTGAGAGAGGTAGGGGCCACGTACCTGGTCAGTAGATTGAACGTTCAGTAGAATTGCACGCATCTATGGAGTTGATTGCCTGTACACTTTACTTATATGGTTATGTATTGGTGTCCAAGGGGCAGGGGATACTGAAGTTGAAAACTTAAAGTCTTTGTTTCTTGGAATTTACACTTCTGTTGCCTGATCGTTCTTAAGTTGTTAGTAAGGATTGTATGGAGAAAGTAGAGTCGGGAATTTTGGTGTACGAGTTTATTCGATACATGGCCCAGTGTATCCTGACATGTCACTGCACAAACTACAGGAAACATGTTTTCAGTTAATATAGGGCTGTTGGATTAAATTATTACTGAATCTCCCGAAAAAGAAGAAACAGATCCGGCCAAATTATGGGGACGAGTGTCATCGTTGGGATAAATATGTTATATACTTACTTAGTGGATCGGTACGGGACAGTACGTAATCAGTAGGGTGTTTACCGGGACATATACACGGCCAAATTCCAAGTTAGGATGTCCTGCCTTGCACGAAGAGAACGAGCAACATTCAGGCTTCAATGATCTCATTTTTACTTTAATACATATATATATATCTGGAACATAATTAAGCGCCCCCTGTTTTTTTCGCAGTGGTGTTAATAGAAACTGTCATTTCTTTCAGATGGCCAAGCGTGATTGTTTGCGGAAAGAATGATCTATTTACAAATGAAAGACAACACAATGATGAAAATATGCAGTATTTTAATGGCGCTAATTACACATATCTGTCGCTAATGTTTTTGATGGGGAAATGTTCTCTCGACAAATATGGTGCTGGAACGGTCCATGCTGAAACAATGCCGGTGAGTACTGACCAAAAATGTAACATGTGATCTCCTGAACACAGTAGCAGTGCCTGACGTCAGTAGCGAGTGTATCCGCCACGTGCCCGGATGATAGCCTGAACCCTCCTCCTAATGCTACCAGTGAGCCTTGAAGCCTTCTGATACGGCCCAGCTGCAACTGCTTGAACTACTCATGCAATGCAGCTTCCAAATCGTCAAAATTCTGTACAGGCGGATCCCTTGCTTCCACACGACGTCCAGGAAAGTTCCAGATGTGTTCTAATGGATTCAAATCGGGGCTCATTGCAGGCCAAGGTAGTGTTGTAATAGCGCTGTTCTGAAGGAATGCTCTCACAGCATGGGAACGATGTGGCCTTGCATTGTCGTCTGTGAATATAGGGAGCGTAGACAACGGGTGGTTGTCAAATGAGGCACGACAACCGGATTTGGAATGACCCGGACGTACTGATGACCATTGAGATTCCCACGTACAGTCACCATATCAGGTTTACAATCTTGAGAGAGGCATCCCCAGATCATTTATGATCCTCCACCATAAGGAACAGTAGGTCTGATGTTCCAGGGCACGTAAGCAGTATTTCTACGGCTCCACACTCTCATGCCACTATCTGTGACGTGAAGCAGGAACCTATTCTCGTCTGACCAATGGAATCTCCTTCACGTCCTGAGATTCCAATGCTGTCGTGTCATACACCACTCCAAACGTTGTCTTTGATGCTGATCGAACAGAGCTGGACGCTTGATGACCCTTCTGAATCTCATACTCAGTGCTCTGAGTCGATTTCGGACAGTTCTGTTGCACAAACGCCTCTTGGGGAGCCAAAGGCGTTTCAAAACCCCGCTTGAAGCAAAGGGTTCGCGCCTAACGAGGCGTGTCAGACTCCGAACTTCTCGAGGGGATGTTTTGGGTTGTTCAGGTCTTGGTCGGTTCTTAACATCGTTGGTTTGTTGATTTTTTCGGACAAGTCTGCTGATGACAGAATGACTATAGCCAAGTTGCCTTCCAATAGCATTGAATAGCATCCCTGTTGCATGCATGCCAATGATTTGCCATCCTAGTGCCTCTGACAGGCTCCTCTTTGCCATATCAACATTTATTGATAAAAGAAGTGACAAATTTTCTTGTTTCATACCCAGACATTGCAAGTGGATGATAGTGTTTTTGAGACATTCGTGGGAAGCATACTTCACGTGGACGAGGGGATATGTTTGGGATACGCTATCTACCCGAAACATCATGTTTCACGAGATGAAATGTACTGCAAGACATAGCAATCATTAAAACATACTAATCAGTAACTGCAACATCACTGTCGTGAAACATTTCAGGGGGTGCTTAATTAAGTTTCAGGTGTATATATATGTGGAAGATCTGAGAAGATGCAGCTGTTTGAATTTAATTTTATATCGCCTTGGTGAGGCAGGAATTCCGCCAGGCATAATGCTGGGTACGAGCCATTGAACTAAAAACTTGAGAGTTTTTTGGAGGGGGGCCCTGCCTGGAGTCGACCCCCGGTTTCTGATACCCAATCGCAAAGCTATAAATGCTCTGCCACCATACCAACTGAGATAACGGAAATCCCAATTATAGTGGGTGTAATTTCGTACAAGATCGATTACCGAACTGAATGCTATGCTACCATTTCCTCCAAGTCATGTTTGTATTTGAAATTAATTCAAGATGTTAACTAGTTGTTCTTTATCCCTCACCTTCGCCCACTCCATCACACAGATTTTAACCCTTTACCTAACGTAACGGCCAAAACCGGCCAGCGCTATTCTCAAAAATCGCCAATTAGCTTTCATAATTTTTTTCATTTTTTGTTTCAAAAACATAGGTTATGACCCTCGTTGGAACGAGCTCGTCGAGCTCGTTCCAACGAGGGGGTCATAACCTATGTTTTTCGAGACAAAAAATGAAAAAAATTAGTTATTCAAGAATTATTTTTGCAAGTGTCGTCTGCTTTTCAGGTTAGGTAAAGGATTAAAAGATATTTGTAAAACTGTTACTAATTCAGTTATTGTACCCCTTTCTCCAGTATTGTGTACATACAGAATTAATTGTTATGTGAGAACCACATTAATTTGGGAAGTTCAGAGAAAATGTAACACCCGCCTTCCCCTACCCAGATATAAGACAACCATCAACAATAACTACGACAGGAAAATGTCTATTGCTACTTTTTATCCCACGCGTTTTCCTGTTGGCTAGTTCTTTAGTCCTAATCCTCCATTTCATGTATTATAACTATCTGTGTACCACATCTACCATACAATAGGGGCTGTAGGATTAAATTAACACTGTCAAGGTGATAGCGTAAAGTTGCGATTTTTTGTTTGAAAGTGGAAATACTTTCGATAATCTTTCTCACTGGGCTAAATATAAAGCGTAAAGATAGGTATATGACGGACCCCGAAAACCGATTTGTCACTTAAACAGACCAGCAATAGTTCATGTGCTGCTAATTAGGCGTGGAATTTTATGTCCATTATCGCGGGTCTGGTGAATCCATTTAGGAGCTATCTGATAACTGATTAAAGAAGTAAGAGAGACCAGTGTTCTCCTGCAGTCATAATCTGTGTAATTATGGCCAGTTAATTGGTAATTTTTGTAAAAACAGTAATCGCATATGTTCTGGACACACACACCCATATTACGCATCTAGCCTGTCACCGAATGTCAGGATATACCGAAATGTGAGTCTTTCAAAGGAACTTTAAAGCGATATTAAATTAAGATAGATCTAAGCAGCCAATTCAAGAGAAGCGATTAAACTGAAAATTGATGGTCTGGCTATCGAAATAAAAGTCGAAAAATTCATTCCAGTCTGAAGGCGGGTAAGGCTGTGTACCGTAATGGGGATGTCCCATGCTATAGGATAGAGAAAGTGCCACATCGGTGCAAAAGTATAGGCACGTTGTAATGTTAGGGGAGCCACAGAGCTCATATTTAGAATAGGGACAGTCGCATGCCAAGTCGGTGGCCATATCCAGTGTAGGATCAGAAATAGGAAGTACGAGCTCAGGGAGCTATTGGTATTTAGGAAGAGTAGACTTTGCATGTATGAACATTATTCTGAGATAAATGGAGGGAAGCGTTTAGCCCCATTGGTGGCGACTGCTTGAGTGAAACGCACCCAGTAAAGTGACAATAAGCGAGTGGCCAGACGATGGCAGTGTAGGAGGCACATTCCGTCACTCGTTAGAGGGAAGTCGATATAGGAAAGTGACAATACGTTAGTGGCCGTGCGACGGCAGTGGTAGCGTGACATTCCAAAAGGCGTCCGGTAAAGTGACAATACGCCAGTGGCCGTGCGACGGCAATGAAGGAGTGAAGCTGAAAGGCGACCAAAGTCCAAACACCAGCGGGAAGGAAGGAAAACTAACGACAACAGAGAATGCGTGCCGCAAGTGACTCAAAAGCTGTGTGGGTGGGGTGTGATTGACGGTTTGTTTTCTGATTCATTGGATTTAATGTAAATCACAAATTACCATATTCATTTTTATATATTATTATATATATATGTATTAAAATTGTTATTTTTGGTGAACCCCTGTTGATTCATGCTTTTTGACGAAAAGTCACTGACCCCTTCAGGATAAGAACCACCCCAACAGAAACGAAAACGGGCGGGTTTGTTACGGTGAAACATGCGTCGTTCATGCACGGGTTCAGGCAACACTCCTTGAGTTTTGGCCGAACACGCGGCGTGAATCTATTTCCCCCAGCAGTGTCAAAGCCCGGTTCCTGACAAACACTAACCGTCCTTTCCATTTAGGTTTCTCTTGTGCTGTCTACTCAGAGACTGCTAGCTTTTGTTTTACGTCGAAAATTATGCATTCCAGGTTGAAAGGTTAACCCTTTGACCAGCGCATACGATATCAAAATTTATTATTTTTAATATCATTTTTTTAATTTTTCAAAAAATTTCAACACAACCATATCATGTGACCCCTCGTTGGAACGAGCTCGACGAGCTCGTTCCAACGAGAGGTCACATGATATGATTTCGTTGAAAGTTTTTGAAAAATAATATTTTTTCAGCTGCTGAATTTGCATATTACGCGGGCGGATGCGAGCGATTCGTTGGGTAAAAGGTTAATGTCTACCTGATTGTTCTCATCAGAAATAGTTGAGACAAAGATAATGCAGAAAAGAGGTGTGTTGCCCTTTCAGTGCACACTGCTGTGGATACCCAGTTCAGCCTCTATCAGTGATACCATCCCAAAATGCCAACGGTCATTTCAAAACATAATCTCTGCCCGCTTGTTGGAAAAGATGCTGTCGTACCATTGAGGGGTCATAGGTTGCAGCACACTTCTTTTTCTTTAATGCTCGTAAAGAAAGCAGTAGGATATGGTTTAGTAACCCGCAAGGGAGCACTGTGGCTTAGTGGTTATGACATTGGACTTCAAACCGAAAGGTCCACGCTTCAATCCGCACCATGGCTAATTGCGTTGTGTCCTTGGGTAAGGCTCTTAATACCGATTGGCTACGTGGGGACACGCTGCCGCTGTGTACTAAGGCGTGCTGCAGGTCGATGGTGTAATTTTGTGCAGCCAATGTTAACCCTACATGTGAGGAGTTAGTACGGTGGGTAGTCTGACAGTTGTTCGCTGTTGCTCGGTGGTTCTCTCCGGGTACTCCGACTTCCTCTACATGTAAAACTGTCCGATACGAGGTGACCCTGGCTGTAGAAAATTCGTTAAACCCCAATAAATAAATGAATATGCGCGTGCGTGCGTGCGTGCGTGCGTGCGTGCGTGCGTGCGTGCGTGCGTGCGTGCGTGCGTGCGTGCGTGCGTGCGTGCGTGCGTGCGTGCGTGCGTGCGTGGAGAAATGATACTTTTAAAATCTGAACGCCGATTATTCATGGAGGTGAAAAGTCCACGGCCAAGGTCACAAAATCCAGGATGTGCTTGCACTCAGATGCGTCGGTATGTATCCTGATCGAGTGGCTTCTCGTTATTGGATTATGTGACAGAATTCTTCAAAACTTTTAATCTTATTTAACTCTTTTAAGGCTGGTGGTATCTTGCATGTCAGTTCTTTGGCAGCAATTGGAAGATCCCATATTCATTATTTGGGGGTACACCAATTAACATTTTCAGAGAGTTAAGTCGATTCTTTTTTGGCGGAACTGACCAGTTATTTAGCCGGAAACTACTCTAAATGTAGCTTAACATGATTTTGATGCTTGTCCTTTTTGTAAACTCTTGTGTGGTTGGTGGTTTTATATCCTAATGGGTTACAGATATAAACTAGTTTTGTTTTCATGATGGAAAGGAGATACCAAGCCCTCGGATGAGAATGCCTGTGTTTTCATCGATTTTCTTGAAAGAATAATGATGGCTTCTCTGAAATTACTCCTTTTCTAATCTTCTACGACATTAATCTTGATGAATGTAGAAGATACGCTATTAGTGCCGATTAGAAAGGGAAGGCTTTTGCAGGTATTAATAACACTGTAGGTCGGGACAATGTTTGAACAATTGACGCTAACATGATTTCAGCACGTGATAAAAAAAATGCATCCACTGGGATTGGCGCGGATGAGAAAACCACCTTGTCAATGAACCCTATAGCTGCCATTTTACCCTTCAATACCGCCACCGTGTACGGGATTGTTCAATAGAAAATTATTCACAATACAGTTTTTTATCTAACAATCATATAGATTTTGGCCTAAAAACCACGAGAAACGGCACGTATCACATAATGTGTTCCGATTCCGTATCATATAGACGACTCATTCTGATTCCGTATCACACAGATTCAACTTCCGGTAAACACCGCGTTATGACAAATAATAACATTATATGCATTGTTATTACGCATTAAAATATGAAATTCAAAATTTTGACCAATTCCAACCCAATTTAAACGGAAAAACAGGCTTTATGTAACGGGATTGTTAGATAAATGTATTATCACGACCAAATGCATGTCCTGTAATTTGTATCAGATTCTCGGTTGTGCTTACAATCGGATCACAACTCGCCCTGACGGGCTCGTTGCGATCTGATTGTAAACACGACCTCGAATCTGATACAAATTACAGGACATGCACTTGGTCATGATAATGTATATTTATCTTACAACAAGAACGTATTTCCCCCAATACAAGTAAAAATGTTTAGACAAAATACAAATCTGTATTACGTGCAATCGGGAGAGCGGTGGCTCGGTGGCAGACTATTGGACTTCTATGGTAGAGGCCCCGAGTTCGATCCACGTTCGGGACGACCCATGTTGTGTCCTTGGGCAAGGCACTTTATTCCGATTGCCTACATGTGGGCACGATGACGCCGTGTACTAAGGCGTACTGCACGTCGATGATGCACATCTCTTCAACCGCTGTAACCCTGCTTGAAAGGAGCTTGAACAGAGTTAGAATGCTGAGGAGCTGGCAGTTGCTCGTCGATGCTCGGTGGTCCTCTCCGGGTACTCCGGATACCTCCTCCCATAAAAAAAACTGCCACGGTCACGATTAGCCATTGTGCATAAGTATGTGACCTTAAAACACAAATAAATAAATAAATAAATTACGTGCAATCGTTCGATCTAGAAAGAGAACGTTTTCTTACCTGCAATCGAGTTGTTACACGTGTCGAGGCCACTGTGTTTGGTAACAGTAATTAACTGATAAATACATCACCAGCTTAAAGTAATAAATTGGACTAGATCATTTTTTGCCATGATGATATTTTTGAATGGATCCGCTATACGTCAAATACGAAAACTAAAACAAGGATATACAAAAATGAAACATTACTATAACCACCAGTGGTATAGTAAAAGTAGAACAATGAACCGGGGTTACGTGATGCATAGCGCAAGAATACCATGACGTTTTGATCTTCATTCATAAAACAATCAATTAGTAGACGCTGAATGATTATTAAAAAACGAAAAATTGTACCAATCCCTTTTTTATACAAGTCAAGAAAGGGAGGAATTTTGTTAGATAAATTGGTTATTATCACCACGTGCATGGGTTTCAGGGTTGCTGTATTGAAGTCTCGACCTCGTCTCTGTGACATATATCGACTCGTCGATATAAGCAGAGATACGGGGTCTTAACTTCAATACACCAACTCGGGGCTCCAAATGGTGGTAATAACCTATATGTATGCTGAGTCAAAAAAGAAAGTATAATAAACTTTGAGGAGCAATTTCTTTTACTATTATCGACTTTAATCCTAAACAAATTACTGAAAATTCATATTTCGAGTCTAGCTCTAAGAATTTGCATAATTTCATGTTCGTACTGCTGCCATCATCACGTTAGGACGTCGCAATTCAGTCATGGGGTGAAATGAAAAGTGCACACATGCAGTCAATAGCGTGTATATCCACCGTTTGCATCTTCGATGACAAGACATCGATCTCTGCTCCTCAAGAAAGTGACAACAGAGACGCGCCACGTGACATCGGGCATTATCTTGCTGGAATAACTGCAATCCGACGTTAGCGTTGAACAACGGGACAACAACGGCGTTAAGAATTTCGTCCCTATATCGCTGTCCATTCAGATTACCATCGATGAAGATCAACTGCGTTCGATGGTGCAAGGAAATTCCTGCCCAAAGCATTAAACTACCCCCGCCGAAACGGTCGTATTCTCGCACGCAAGCATCAGAAAACCGCTCTCATCGTCGGCGATACACTCTTGCCCTACCATCAGCGCGCCGTAGACAAAATCGTGATTCATCACTAAAAAGAACTGCGCTCCAACGCTGTTGAGTCCAGCGAACACGCTGACGTACCCATTCCATTCTGATAGACGATGACGTTGGGCAAGGATTGGTTCGAGGTATGGACGCCTACTTCAGATGCCGTGTTCAGCGAGTCTGTTGCGGACAGTTTGTGCAATGACGCTATTGTTAGTTCTACCAGGAGTAATTTCTGCTGTCCTCATCGCCGGAAGGAAGCGATCCCGCACGTGAGACGTCCTGATGTGCAGGGGTCGTAACTCTTGGTCGACCTGAACGCGGTCAGTCGGCAGTAGATCCAGTGGTTCTGTACCATCCAATGAGACGGTATGTAGTGACCACAGTGACTCCGAACTCAGCAGGGAGCTCATCTGGAGGTATCCCAGGCTCATGCATATCAATGGTACTCAACCTCTGATTTTCGGTTAACCATGGCATTTTTTAAAATGTCGGAAGACAAAAAAAAATCGTCGGTCACCCATTCAATTTTACTTTCTCGGGTGGCACGTGCTATTTTGAAATCCGTAGCAAAATTTATACGGTTGGGTAGACAACAACAACATGTTATCAAACTTTTTGCACGACTTCTTGTCCACAAACATGCAACATTAGAACTATTATATTTCATCCTTTATACTATTTTTTCACATTTGTTTCTATTATACTTTCTTTTTTGACTCAGTATATTTGTAGAGAGCTTCGGTGATGAAACAAAATGGTGAAAAGATACAGTTGTAATTTAACCTCACAGAACATGTTGAGTTGTGGGATTAAATTATGACTACATCTGCTTGCCATTTATTGTTGTTTATCTCGTCGTCCTATTATTGAAGGAAAAACATAAACAAATATATTTATCCCCATTTGAAGCTCAAATTTTACTATACTACCCTCTGGGTATAATACTTAAAGTTAAGATTTTTTGTAATTTATTGGTGTTTAAGGTCACATATTTCTTCACAATGGCTAATTATGACCGCAATATGGAGATAAAGTGAAAGTGAGTCAATCTTTTATACTCATATTGCCCATTTTAATGATTTTCCCCCAAACACTGGTGATTAAGTCCTATGTTACCAGTAGAGAAAAGTTTCTTAACAACAGTAAACAAGCACCGCTTCACTTTTCTGAGTCTCCACGGGGGAAAGTTAAGATTGAGAAATAAACAGCTTATACATGCTTTTCAATGATGTATGATTGAAATCGCTTGTGTGACGTTTTCGTACTTCCATTTTCCTTTAAGGTGTTTTATTTTTTTACCTGTTGGACTCAATGTAAAATATTTGAGACAGCTTACTGAGCCTTATTCAACTTTAAATTATTATACTGCAGTAAGGGTTCATAACAAGCAAAGATTTTCTACTTTCAGTTCACTTTGGAAAGGGTTTTTTTTTAATTTCAGCTGAGATTTCGGAGATGTGTGTTAGCTTATCCCCCTGAAAATATACGGATTATCATACCAATTGACGTGATTCAATTTAATTACAGTACAACCGTCGTGGACTGGGCACTTTCTACGGGTGTGCAATATTTCCACGGCCGCAATAACATTAGATTCAAAACACTAATTACAGGAAAAATCATCAAAAATTTAGTTAATGAAGCACCGGGTACAACCCGGTGCTTCATTAATTAAAATTTTGCTGATAATGATTTTAATTACTTGGTAAACGCATGCGTGGACATCACTGCCCACGTGTGGATTACGACCAATCCACGGCGACTGTACTGTAGCTTTGTTATTCGAAAGTAAAGGAATCAGGGAAGACAAACGAAAATAAATCCTAAAAAACTGGATATTCACAGCTCAGAATGTATTCGTTTACGAAAGAAATAGTGAAAACCAGTTGGAAAATGGTAAAGGGGAAAAAGGGTAGGCGCATGGGAATGAAATCGTGTATGTCTGTTGTATTGCAATAACTTAACTTTATATTTTCCGATAAGCGTAAAAAATGCGACAAATAAAACATACTGCATGGGTAATATTTCCGGGCTCTGTTGCTAGGAGTGTGTCCAGTGTAGTACATAGTACGGGCAATTCACTTACTCTATTCTGTTTTTTTAACTGTATCCCTTACTGGGTAATATTCCAACTACATCATCTTTTTCTTTTTTTTTATTAGGGTTTAACGAAATATTAACAGCCAGGGTCATATCATGTCGGTGACAGTTTTATGGGTGGAGGAAGCCGTAGTACCCGGAGAGAACCACCGAGCAACGACGAGCAGCTGTCAGCTCTCCAACATCGTAACTCTGAACTCTGCACCGCGGCACAGGCAGGGTTAGATTGGTTGAAGACATGCGCGTCATCGACGTGCAGTACGCCTTAGTATACAGCGTCATCGTGTCCCCATGCAGGCAATCGGGGTTAAGTGCCTTGCCCAAGGATACAACGCGTGAGCACGAATCAGTCGATGAAATGGTTACCCATCCAACTGCTAACCGCGCTCGACGTTACTTAACTTCGGTGATCTGACGAGAACCGGTTACCGCGATGCCACCGCGCCCCCAACTACATCATCAAGTCGGGACTTAATCCGCCATAGTCACAACAGATCAGGTTTACAGAACCCCCCCTTTCCCCAATCGGTCAGCTTCTAGACAAACCATCCTGATTTGATTCGAGGTTCGATTCGATTTCGAATAACAGACCTGGTGCGATTCGAGATTCGATGCGAATCAAAAATGTGTGATTCGCAGGGCCCTATAATATTTAACCCTTTACCCAAAGAATCGCCCGCATCCGCCCGTGTAATATGCAAATTCAGCAGTTGAAAAAATATTATTTTTCAAAAAATTTCAACAAAACCATATCATGTGACCCCTCGTTGGAACGAGCTCATCGAGCTCGTTCCAACGAGGGGGTCACATGATATGCTTTTGTTGAAATTTTTTGAAAAATTTGAAAAAATGAAATTTAAAATAATAAATTTTGATAGCGTCTGCGTTGGGTAAAGGGTTAACGATTGGTAATCGTGAAGAAGAGCAACCTTGAAACTCGGAGAGATTTCATTTTGTAGACGATTTGTCGGACAAACAAAAATTTTGGATTCTTCACGAAATTTTACTGGGAAAGGGGGACAAGCTAAAAAATAACATATCAGTGAAAAAGGAGTAACCGAAAAGGCGAGGATTTACCCCTTTGTGCGATTTAATAGTATTTTAGTTTTAATTTCACTTCACTTGTTACAAGTCGCGAAAATGAGAAGCCAGTTGTACCAACCCTTTGTAATTTAGGAGACAATTATAATGACGGTGGGAATGACTGCATATGTTGTATTTTCAGTTTCCCTGGTATCATTCCACCAAATGCATTTTTCGCATATTCGTTTTTGAAGTGGCAAAGGAGGCGTCGCTATTACTCTTTGTCCTTGATATCCCTTATAAAAAAGTACCATGGTAAACCATGGTAAATCCCAAAATACCCTGGTAATACCATGGTATACCATGGTATTACCAGGGTATTTTGGGATTTACCATGGTTTACCATGGTACTTTTTTAGAAGGGATTCGACATACTTGAATGTATAACAGTACAAATTATTATCCCTTAGGCGACCATTATAACGTTCTCGTGAAAACAATATCCCATCATTTTAATTTGGGTGTTCTAATATATTTGTCAAGTACAGCCCCTTAGACATTTTTTTCTGTCCTCAAAACAGAGGGCCATGCAACAAATGAGAGGGGAGGACTGAGAGGAAGGCAGCTGCCGACCTGGACCACATTTTGTCAGAGGATTCCAAGCAAAACACACCAACAGTCAATTGTCCATTTAGGCCAAATTCATCACATCACCCGATTTTCTCGCTGGAATATTTAACAATGATGCAAACTTTCCATACAATTCTTCAACTTCAAACGCCTTTTAAATTAATATATTTTATCCAATGCTGTTTACTTTTGGAGATTACGTCATTTCTATGCAACTTTGCAAGGCGTGTGGGTCTAATTCAAATATTTAGTTCTGTTATATATAAAACAAACTCGAGACATTATTTCAATACATGGCCATTTCGGGGGAATGTCTTGGTCATTTCGTTGTTTGCAAGGAGCAGACGAACAAAATTATTTTTCGGTGTAAAGGAGTCTAAACCATGTTGCTTTGTGCTTATGAAAACAGTGGTTACTGAAATTAAGACCCCTTATGGGTTTGGATTTGGGGTATTTTTTCTTCTTCTTCTTCTTCTTTTGGTTTTGGGAGTTTTGTGGGGTTACTTTTTTTTCTTTTGGGAGCGAGATGTGCCTGGGCATTTCGTGTAGGACATTTCATTTAGTGTACAACGAAAGGGGGCGAGTCAGTCTTGTATTTATGGGGAGGTTGAGTAATAATTTAATCCTACAGCCCTACAGGGCTGTAGGATTAAATCATCACTGACCTTCCTGTCCAGTTAGACATTTATTATGTTGTTTCTTCACGAACCAACTTGTACTTTACACAAAAATTGTGTATAGCGTGTTGAATCGGTTGACATCGCAATAAACCCCGTTATCTCTACGTACACATCATGACGCCCAAACCGCTCAGTATTTTCCGTCACATTTACCCACCACCCCACACCCCCAGACCTCATACACACACCACCATCCTTACAAACCTCGTGCTTTGTTTATTTATTGGGGTTCATCGACAGTTTCAACAGCCATGGTCATATCGTGTACGACAGTCTTACGGGCGGAAGAAGCTGGAGTACCACCGAGCACCGGCGTGCAACTGTCAGATTCTCCAATTTAACGACTCCGCAGAAGCTGAGTTAGCAGAAGTTTGTAACAAATACACCATCGACGTGTTGTACGTTGCAGTACACAGCGACACCGTGCCCCTTGTCCAGGACACAGCACAGATGATGCGGGTCAGGATCGAACCCACATCCTTCGGTTTAAAGTCCAACGCTGTAACCAATAAGAAATGTACAATTGTATGACAACCCCTTTTTGTCTCTTCCATGGCTTGCTTATTACAGCGAAAGTAACCTGGAGCGGATATACAGTACATGGAGAGTGGATTGTAACTAAATCACCCGCGGAGTGGAGTTGCCACCCAAGCTATAACTTTCAAATTTTGTACATATCGACAAAAAACACAAGCAATGTTTCAGCCAATGGACCTCCGGGTTTAACCCGGAGGTCCATTGGCTGAAACTTTGCTGGTGCTGGTTATGCTTTGCAACAAATTTGCAATTATTGACCGGGTGGAACCTCCACTCTGCGGGTGATTTAGTGATAATACACTCTCCACGTACTGTAACTGAAAGAACCGCGAAAACAATAGAAAGTATTTCGAGGATCAAACATCTTCAGCTTTGTTTATTTATTATCCGGAAATGTCCGTCCACTTATTCTGCACACGCACGAAAATCCGCGCGCATACCCTCAAACAGCCTTGGATATAACACACACTTACAGATATTTTCTTTAATTTGTAATGTCTGCCTCGGTTATTTTTTTGTCATTGTGGACATATTGTCATAATATTCCCACCTTTCAAAACAATTTGTTGAAACTCATATGATTTCAGGCGTGTGTTTGGCGCTCGCTAATCAATCATCCTATTTCTGAAAAAAATTATGATATGTCAAAGATTACACGACGGAAAAAATCCTCGAAAACATAATATTGATTAGCTGCCAAACATCAAACAGCGACTAATACCGTTGGTTGGTTATCTTTCTGTGTGATCACGTGTCGCGGTATTAAATATTCACGGCATGATATCATATTTGCAATCTCACGTGGAAAGTTCTTCATCGGGTAATTTCCAGGGTGTATTTTCCACCAATGAACATGAGATAAAATACATATTATAGCGCAGCCAAATAGAACTAACAACCGTTATCGTTTCTTATCACCAACATGATATAAATTACTTTAACTCAGACTCATCAAGTAAATGGGGGAAACAAAATAATAGTCATTACCCCATTCCGACCTGCGTTATCATGCTTTATTAACATTACAGTGATTACAAAAGCGGATTGAGTATTTCGACCGGATCGCGACTGGGTCGCGATCCGGTCGAAATGGTCAGTCCGTTTTCCTCTTAACAGCGCTATATAATCTTGCTTGTCGAAAAACCAAAAGCAAGCGGGAGCGCGGCGGTAGATCAGTAATCAGGACTTTGGACTTCAAAACGAAAGATCCACGACGGTTCTATCCCGGGAGGTTCATGGTTCGATCCCCGCCAGGAGTAACTGTGTTGTGTCCTTTGGCAAGGCACTTAATCCCAAATGTCCATGTTGGGGGCACGCTGGCGCTCTGTACTAAGACGTACTGCACGTCTGTGGTGCACCTGTCTTCAACCAATGCTAACCCTGCTTGAATGGAGTTAGTACGTTGAGGGTCTGGCAGTTGCTTGCCGGTGCTCGTTGGTTCTCTTCGGGTACTCCGGCTTCCTCCGCCTTTAAAACTGCCCGACACGAGGTGACCCTGGCTGTCGAAAGTAACTCCAATAATTCAATAAATAAATATACCCACTGGTAAAAGTGTGTCGCGACCAGATAGTGTTCATCTCAGCTGAATGGCGGTGAATATATACCTTAGTTTTAAATGGGATCCCAAATTCCTGTATGGATCCCCCCACTTCAAGCCGACACCTGCTCACATTTTCTTTCATTACCATAGCGTTTGTAATGACAAAATTCATTTCAGAAGGTGTGCCAGACTTTCGACAGCCAGTTCATTATTGTTCAGATGAACATATATTGAAGATGTCACCCAAAGAGGCATTGGTTGAGATGAAATTGCTGTGTATGTTCTGTCCTTTTTCTGTCCATCAGGGTGAGTTTGGTTGGCGCTGGCTGTGATAATTGGCTGGCGAGTGAGCGCGTTCAGTTGGGATTCAATATCTCTTCACATCCGTCTTGTTAGGTTTGCTCGAATTTCGGGTTTGCTGCGGATTCGTTCGCATCTTTCTAAAATATTTCATCAGGTGGGTATTTTATGTATACTTTTCATCTGAAGAAGGCTAACTGCGTTGTATTTTCAAACTTGCGAAAGGTGTATTATTGTAGGAATACCGGAAATAGCAACTCACCCCCCCCCCCCCTTACTTTGCCTACCAATTCTGGTTTGCAGGAAAGGGAGCGTCTCATTTTTTTTAAACTCCATATCACACCTGTCTCAGACGAGGCTCATACGACATACGATTAATTTCAAGACGATAGTTGTACAAACGGGAAATCAAAGCTCACTCGAGTCTCGCAAAGATGTACTTTCTGGGCGAATATTCTATTCGACGTTTGTTTGAAAAGGCTTTAATAAACGGTGTTCAAGGATTTAATCCACCAAAATACGTCAGAAAATCTGTGTATTCTTAAACCTGGCGCCCTGAAAGGTAACATTTCAGTCAATACCGTCAATGGCGAAATGGGCGTTACCATCATGGTTTGTTGGGGGGGGGGGGGGGGGGGTCAGTAATAATTTAATCCAACAGCTCTATCGAGCTGTTGGATTAAATTATTACCGAGCCTCATATCAGATTTTTTGCTCTTATTATCGTCTTCTCGTCAACTACCAATTTGTTTGTTCACACAAAAATGTATGCATCGGCTTGAAAGTGTTACTACTGACACAATCGATATGAAGTTTTACTTCACAACATTGTAAGCTATTATTAAGAGGTGGATACTTCCAATTCGAGGAGTTATTGTGTGTTGACTGGTTATTAAAGTTTCTCTTATCCTTACATTCCAGGCGTGTTCAGTTTTTGAACACCCCTTTTGGCACATAATGAACGCATCTTTAAAATAGAGGAGATCAGCACTCCCCGTCTTGCGTCACGTGAGGGGGCATACGTCACCTTTGTTTCTAAAACAAATCACACGTGCTCTAAGAGGCACTATCGCTGTCAGAAAATGGCGGATGTGAACTCGATTCAGGGACAAATAAATATATTGCCATATTATGCGCGTGATCATTTGTGTCAAAATAAAGTGGTGTAGGAAGTATAAATTGTAATATTATTAATGATATGGCAAATCCGAGTTGAAAACAAAACGTTAGGTTAAGAACACATTAAAAATGTGACTGCGTACAGTTGTAATCGAGTTGCGTATCTTCGTTGCTTTGCAAAACGAAACTTGGTACCATTGAATTGAATTAAATTCTTTATTTAACAATATACATGTTACAAAGCTAAGATATAATGGTGCACAAATATTAACTATGGTATCTTGCTTTTTTACAATATGATAAATAGCATGCATTTTGTAAGGAGGCAACATAGCCAGATTGGCTGTCTTCCTGATGGTTCCAGAAGTTCAACATTAGAAATGCAATGATATAAATAAAGTATTGTCAATACATGTGCAATAGGTGTTTGCGTAGTTGACTTAAACGAAGGGAATGGGTAACATTTGAAGCGACTGACGGAAACCACCATTGCCGGCTCCCTATTTCGCCACACACCTGTTTACTGTTTTGGAAACAAATGTGAACTGCGCCCACCACCACGTGACCAAACATCGGGAATGCTGATAAAATCTATAGTCAATCAATATAGGTTGGCATATGTCATCTCATTGACGAGACCAGGCTCCCTATTTCGCCACACACCTGTTTACTGTTTTGGAAACAAATGTGATCTGCGCCCAACACCACGTGACCAAACACAGGGAATGCTGATAAAATCTATAGTCAATCAATATAGGTTGGCATATGTCATCTCATTGACGAGACCAGGCCATCCATATAAAAAACGACGCCTACAGCGTCGACGGTGTAAAGGTGATACTTAAGACTGTGCTTACGGATAACGTCATACAATGGGAGAACGTAGCTGACGTAAAGTAAGGGTCCAAGTATGGAGCCTTGGGGGACACTATTATAAGAATTCTCTGGGATCGATTGTTTCTTAAATATGAAGCAGGCCACATTAGGGTACACCCAGAGAGTACTTATTATTTTTTCTGGTCTCTCGAGTGGACTGCTGTGATCGATGGTATCAGGGAGCGACTCAGCTAACTACGAAAATTACACCAATAAAATGAGGTACACCTAATCCATAAATATATTGATTATTTCAAGTATTCTTTCTTTGGGGGGGGGGGGGGGGGGGCAAACACGGCATCTCAACCGCCCTGAAGGACTGGTGGATGACTTCGAAAATACTGCAGGAATTTTTTTCCAATCTTTTTTTGTAACACTTAAGGACGCTATGTTGGGGCCATTCTCTGGCTGACGTTGCTGCGGGGTTTTTTTGTTGTCTCTAGTCCGATTAGGCTTCCCCGTTGTGCTTGTTCAGTCCTGGTGGAATCGAAATTCTCCTCAGACGCTCGGCCTACTCCATATGATCCCCATTATCGACACTCCATTCCGCTGGATGTGTAATGCGTGGCGGACTGGCCTAATGGAGTCAGGGAAAGCCATACTTGCTACTGGGGGCTGTTCACTCTAATTACCACAATGGCAGACTAATACTTGCCTGAAGATCTACAACGATACCCCACCCCCTGAACAATAGTACGGCCGCCGTGGATTGGTCACTTTGCACAGGTGGGCAATATTTCCACGGGCACAATAATATTCGATTCCAAACACTAATTATAGGAATAATCATCAACAATTTAATTAATGAAGCACCGGGTACAACCCGTTGTTTCATTAACTAAAATTTTGTTAATGATGATTTTTATAACCTGGTAAACAAACGATGTGTGAACATCACTGTCCACGCATGAATTACGATCAGTCTACAGCGACTGTATTATACCATCAAATTAAAACTACCGTAGGCAGATTATACCTGTCAATGAAGGCAGCGACTAATTCAGAGTTACACAACGTTAATGGCTGACTATGCATACCCACAGATGCCTTGGTGGCGGCTGACTGGCTTCCTTGTGCGTTTGCTTTTGCTTTTTCGCGGCAGCTGGAGGATTACCCTTGTACAGTGACGTATCTAAGGTATGGCCGGTATAGAACGTAGCCTAAGCACCATTTGAAGGGGGCGCCACTGAGCAGTTTCTGTTAAAGTCCGACAAGCCATCCTCGAATGGTCAAAAATGAATTTTCTTCAGATGTATGATCTGCCTTTGATTACCACGGGTGAGAAGTACTTGGATGGGAGGATTGTTAACCCTTTACCCAACGAATCGCCCGCATCCGCCCGCGTAAAATGCAAATTCAGCAGTTGAAAAAATATTATTTTTCAAAAAATTTCAGCAAAACCATATCATGTGACCCCTCGTTGGAACGAGCTCGTCGAGCTCGTTCCAACGAGGGGTCACATGATATGGTTTTGTTTAAATTTTTTGAAAAATTAAAAAAAATGATATTTAAAATAATAAATTTTGATATCGTCTGCGTTGGGTAAAGGGTTAAACCACTTATATAAATTAGTGGGTCACAATACAGTGTTGGAAGCAACGCGACATATACCTCATGATGCCACTGTTGAGCCTCAGTGCCAGTTGACAGTCAGACTATTCTCACGCGCAAACTAGGGAAGTTGTGTTGCTTTTCCGCCGTCTCTGTTCTTACTGCGCCAGTCATGCTTTTTACGACTCAACGGAATCTCCGCCGAAATAAATATCAACAACTAACGCGCGATCTCACCCAAGCGAGATCGCACATTAGTTGTTGGTATTTATTTTGGAGGAAATTCTTTTAAGATGGAAACAACATGCAGTTCGATTCATATGTGTATGACATAGGCGCCATTTTCCATCAATACGCCGCTGCCATTGTACTGCCACAGGGATGGTAAGGGGTCTGTTTACCTCACACCTTCTATGTGCGCCGAAGCCGCGCAAAAAACTTTGGTTTATTATAATTATTAGATAGAGAAGCCTCAAGGGACTCGAAGAATTTAAATATTCGTGCGGGGATTTTTTTATAAACAGTTATCGACGAGAAAATCGACTCCAGCGCCTCTGATAAATTGCCGAGGGTTTTGCAAGAATTGCCTAACATTCTGCCGCAATCCACCTATAGTCAGTGCGTCTCCTTCGGAAAGCCAACTCAGTGTCATCATTGTCAGGGACATGTCATTGTCATTGATATAACCAAGTACTGTTTTAGTTTTATTAGCAATAGACCTGGTATTTATTAAGCACAACGCGAAAGCATTGCAGATGGCGCCTTGTTGCTCTTAAAGTATGATATTTTAGTTTAGTGTTACATCGGCTTTTAAGTATTTTAGCTTCAAACAACCACATATCGTAAAAAAATATAATAAATACTAAAACTAATAAATAAATAAATAAATAAATAAATAAATAAATAAATAAATAAATAAAAATCCATTAAGGTTCACAGAATTATTTCATTGTGATTATTCACTCACTGTTTATGCACTCCAGTTAACCCTTTGAACCCTGATGGTATCTTCCATGTCAGTTCCATGGTGGCAATAGGAAGAGTCCATATTTATTATTTGGGGGTAGACCAATCAATATTTTCAACGTGCAGCCTTAGGGCTGCACATTGAAAATATTGATTGGGCTACACCACACATTTACCTTGCAGTCATCCCCCTTAATGACATTATGACGTAGTTAGTGGCCTGGTCGGAAAAAAACGGTCTCTGGTTTCAACGGGTTAATTGAACTAGTATCAATCAATCAATATATTTATTCAACTTTAAACATTATACAATGTTTGTAGTCGTACATGTAATTTACAGTATACTGTCACAGTGGATTTAGACTATTTCAGCAAGGGGGTTGGAGTGGGACTGTGAGCCTTTCACTGTAAGGATGAGACACCAGCCCATCATTCCCGCTACTAGAAAACAATTTATTATCTTTCAGAAGACTTATAAAAAGAATTTAGAACTTAAAAAAGATTGAGTAACAAAGAAATGTTTTGATCAGAATCAGATTAAATGGATAAACCGTTAATTCAGTTGGCCCATAACAAAGAGTGATGACCATAACGATTACCTATAGATCACTTGACAAGCGTGAAAATCGTCTCGCCTGTGTCACCAGAAAGCGATTTGATCGAAAACAACGCACTAAAATAATCAGCAACAGACCCTTTGGGAGATACGAAAACGATATTTGTGGTGCTGTATTTTTGTCCCAAACAGCATTTTTTAGTCCAATTGGTATCCGACAGTGTGAACAGTGACTATTGATGCTGGGGATCTAGAATGTTCTGCATTATCCACCGGGGTTCTTCTAGCACGCTTAGGATTTAGTATCTGGGAGCTCTTCCCTTTGGATATTGGCGTTTATAGCTAGTTGGGAGCAGGGACGTAGCAAGAGGGGTGTGTGAAGGGATGTCTCACCCCTTCCCCCAATTATCGCCCATAATTTAACAAATTGGAAAAAATCACCCTCACCCCCCCCCCACACACACACACAAACACACACACACACACACACACACACACACACACACACACACACACACACACACACACACACACACACACACACACACACACACACACACACACACACACCAGTGAAGACCCTTTAGCTACGTCCCTGGTTGGGAGGGACTGCAAAATGTCTGACAGCAAATCTTAGCTCAAGGTAAAGTAAATCGGAGATGGTGGTAACATTCATTCTAGATCATTCTAGAATAGACGATTTCTCATTTAGACAGTAAAAAGAGGCGCGAGAACGAGAGTCTGATAGACCAGTTGTAATGGTGAGTATTCCTCCCAGAGTCCTCCAATTTAATAAAAAGTAATTGATGCTACAGTAAGCATGGTGATGTTCAGATAACTAATAACATCTATTATAAAGGCACGAATATTGCTCTCATCCTCAACTTGAGGTATCATCAGTCAGCTTTCTTCGTCAGACCTTTTCCTAGCGTGACATCGGGTCATCATGCTGTTGCAGACGCGTGGGGATAATTACAAGGACGTATCACCGACGGCGATACTACGAGAAACTTGTCGTTCTAATGAAACTTTATTCAAGATTTTTTCCTTTCGACTTTTAGACCTAATCACATGTGTCCGTAGAACGTGATGAACGTCTTTACAGTTGAAGGAAGTTAATGACGTCTTCTCACACACTAAAGATTGAATCACAGGAATCTAAAGATAAATATTAACCCGCGAAAAGAAAAGGGATCATCAAGCAAATATTTTCTCCCAATGGAAGTCAAAAAGTGTGATTAAATACACATCTGTATTGGGGATCACAACGCTCCATGCACGTTCAAACTCAGGAAGAGAGATTTTGGAAGCTGCATTCCCTCAAAAAAGCAATTAAGTATTTACATTTGTACACATCGTAATGACATTGTGTTTTTTATACTAATTAAGTCAATAAAGGTATACATGATTTAATATGGACATCAATGTCAAACGCACTCAGAAATTAATTGTTTTACGAACAGCCTAAATAGAAGCACCGTTCAAAATGCCATTGCTTTCAATCCATGGAGTCACTCATGACTACAGTGCTGTTTTGGTTTGCGCGGAACAAAATAGTTCCTTTTTTAACCCTTTAAACTCTGATGGTATCTTCTACGTCAGTTCATTGACAATAATTGGAAGGGTCCATCTTAATTATCTGGGCGTCGATCAATAAATATTTTCAACGTGCAGCCTTGGGGCTGCACGTTGAAAATATTGATTGGTCGACGGCACATACTGACGGAATAGGCACCCTACGTGATGAACTCACGAGGGATCATGTTCTTGACCCGCAAAAGGGGCTTTCGGTTTCAAGGAGTTAAATGACAAGATGGTAACTTTTAGAGGAGATATTGTATGATTAACTGGTCATTACCACCACGAGGGTTTCAAAATGGTGTACTGCGGTCTCAATATCATGTCTCTGCAGTATATATCGATTTATCGTTTTGACTCGTCGATATCTGCCCAGAAACAAGATCTCCAGATCAATGCACCATCTTGCCCCCATCCTGCACCCCCCCCCCCCCCCCAACACAAACCGGGGTGGTAAAAACCTATATTGAAACAGAACACCCAACGAGTGAACTTTGATCCAAGGTATTGGTCAAGCTTGCAGGCCATCAGTCTAGTTTCGTAAGGAATTTGACGTTGTGACACATGACTTGGAGCAACTCTAGCCCTTAAGTAATCCATCGCCTATGTTTAGATTAAACCTTCTGTAATATTGTAGGTGTTCGGGAAAGCGAACCTACGGTCTTGAATCTGGAAGATACCGTAAAGATTCTTTTTCTGTGAATCAACCCAAGAAATGTCCCCTAAACGGGCCTTGGTTTGACCGAATCTTTGATGACATTATCATTATGAATGAAGACACACCACGACTGTAGTTTTAACATTAGACCGCATAGTTCCATCAATTGTGTTAATATACTGAGGTTTCAAGGCGAAATAAATCCTTATTGATTGAAATATCTATAACTGGAGCACGAAAAAATACATGTATATCTTTGTGAGTAGATGGACATTACATTTCATCAACGGTATTTTGCGAGCAAACTCTACGAAAGGTGGGAAAACAAGCAGCCAATAACAGTGCAGGATTCTTTTCAGAAATAGACTGGTGGCCTGAGAGCTGTGGTACTTTTAAGAGATGACGAGTGATTTATTTTTCATTTGTTATTTAAATTCTCGGCCATTGACGTGACCGGCAAATGGGTTTTTTTCCAAATGTCTGACTTGTGTCTAACATTGAAATTTATTTATTTGTTTTAAAAATCATTATACATGAATTCTCCTGGTATTGGTCACGTTCGTGTGACCAGTTGAAGCCATTAATATAAAACTTTTACAATTGTATTTTCCAGAATTGTATTTTCTAGTTATGACTTTAAATGGGTTAAAATGAACAATTAACATTTTCAAAAATCTGGTAATTTGCCAGTTGGCAAATTGCCATATCTTTTAAAATGCTAAAATTCATTTTTGTCAGCTATATTAATAGGTAGAAAATACAATTCTAGAAAATGCAATTGTAAAAGTTGTATAGTATCGCCGGAGGGAGTGCAGACCATGATAGAATTTCGATACAAATTTACTGTTGTTGTATAGCATTGACAATCTATACTATTCGCATTGTGTCCAATTTAATTTCATTTGTTTCAAACTTGGCATATTTTTTTATTCGTCGTATGACAGCAGGCCTCTCTCATAGCAGTTATCAACAAGTTGCCTCAAATCAGTGTTTCCCACCATTGTTTCCTTAAGCTCCTATTCAGTAAGCTTATAAGGCATCTCATTAAGACCCGGGCGAATGCTTACTTTAAATCTTCATATCCAGTAAACTTGCTGTGACATGACTGATGTATTGTATTGTATATGTAGCATTGCTCACAAGTAAGAATTCAGTTATGTTTGGATTTCCAAACATTACTCTGCTTCATATTATTGGGAAATCTCACGAGGTAATGCTGTTCGGATATCCAACAAGTCCAGCTGTTAAATGTTTATTGCTGTTAGACATTTGGAATACCAGATTCGATATGAAATTGTTATGATCTTTAATTTGTCTCCGGGTCATCAGTTGAATACCAGGGGCCAAATTCATGAACGATCTTATGACAAATATTTGTCCTAAGATATGTCTTAAGACAATTTTCTGACCTAGTTGCGATTCACCAAAATGTCATAACTTAAGATAATCCTAAATATGGTCGTAACTTTAAGACACCTCTAGAGGTGTCTTAAGACAGTCATAAATATGTCTGCGCCCTATGTTGTTCTTCAAGGTGAAAGAAATTTACGTCGCCAAAGAGTATTTAGAGATCGTAGTAACCCTTTGGACTACTTGGACGATGAAGATATTGTTCGTAAATATCGATTAACGCGCCCGTTAATATTAGACATTTGTAATTTACTAAATGAACACCTCGAGCGTGAAACTCGAAGGTCATCGCCATTTCCAGTATCAATGTAGGTTATGGTAGCTTTACGTTTCTACGCAACTGGCAGCTTTCAGAATGTAACAGGCGACGTCCATAACATCAGCCAGGCGAGCACATCGAGAATTGTAAATAATGTTACCCAAGCGTTAGTTAAATACCACAGGAGATACATTAAAATGCCACGAGAACCCAATGAACTGCGGGAAGTAAGGAATGGCTTTTTTGATTTAGCAAATTTTCCAAATGTTATCGGTGCCATTGACTGCACACACGTTAGAATTAAAGCACCAACCCTTGACGAAGATGCTTACGTAAACAGAAAAGGATATCATTCTATTAACATTCAAGCTGTTTGCGATGCGAATCTCAGATTTCTGAATGTTGTGGCGAAATGGCCAGGATCTAGCCACGACGCCTTTATATTGATCAACTCTGAACTTTTTCGGTTGATGGAACAAGGAACAATAGACAGTGGGTGGCGTTTGGGGGATAGTGGCTATCCGTTGAAAAAATGGCTAATGACTCCTGTAAACAACCCAATCACAGCACAAGAGACAAGATATAACGCGTCTCATATACGAACACGAAACACCATTGAACGTGCGTTTGGGGTGTGGAAAATGCGATTCCGCTGCATGGACACTTCTGGTGGCAGTTTATTGTACAGGCCTGATCGTGTCTGTGGCATGTCTGTCGCTACGCTTATGCTTCATAATATGTGCATAAGCAATAACGTTCCCATGCAGGATGTGACCCCTAGTGACAATAATGATGATGCCCAGTTACACGTGCCATATGGGGGTACTCAAAATGACGGAATGGGTGTAAGAGCTCGTCTGATCGAGGGAAGGTTTGGAGTATGTTGACGTCAACTTTTTAACCACTAAAAACGCCATTTGCCGTCACGTAACGGTAGCTTATCAATAAAACAATGTATATATGGACGCAACTGGAACTGGCTCCCCAGAGAGCAAGTTCCAGTGACTTCCATATATACATTGTTTTATTGAGATGTAGACAGTTATTTCTTAAAATACAAACCCATATAAGGTATGGGGATATTTTCTAGGATTGCATATAGGGTTCCGCAAAACTTTAGTTCTGAGGGTTAAAGAGTTAAATAAATATTGTAATTTAACTAGACTATTCTGTACGTTGTTTGTTATGACAACATAGTACGCACGTGCAGTAGAATTTACCACTTGAATTAACTCATCTTTGTCCCTGCTCCGAATGGTTCTCATTCCAACTTATGTCATATTTCTTCGGTCGATTTGGTATGATAAATTTAAGATTTGCAATCTTCTGTCTTCAGGCAGCGGATTACAAATATTACAATTTATCGTACTCTATCGTATAAGCTTGCGCTTTACATTAACAGCATGCTTGGTGGTATAGATAAACAAGAAGTTATTTAATACTTATTTTTTTAATTGTCTGTAATTTCAACATTTATATTTGGTTCAAGTCCAGCTAACTGTGACAAATATATGTTATGTTTTTCTTGTTTCATTCGCAGTAACTCTTTCTGACTCTCGAGCATCTCACGTACTACAGCTAGCCTTTGCGTCTCTACCTCAAGCCTTTTTTCCTCCACTATCTGGCGTTTTCTCTCGACTTCCAGACGTTCTTCTTCGATACTTATTAAATGGTCAGTTTGCCCCTGCTTGTTACTGGACCTCATCTTCCTCTTTCTACTTACTTCTACGTCATGGTCTGAGCTGTATCCACTTGCAGCCTGTGATGTTTCATCCTGTTCTTGTTGTGCTGTTCCAATAAAAAAAAACTACAGTTACCATATGGAAGTGTTGGGAGATGACATTTGTGTAGATAAACTTAAACCTTTCAACACTAAAGGCCGATATTTCGGACAATGAGCGTACATAGACCGGAACTGTGTGTAGGATATAGCGGGCTATCTATAAACGTTCAGAACAAACTAATCGCGGCAATTTGCAGCCAGAGGCGAGCTGCATATTGCTGTGATTAATTTATCCTTTCTTTATACCTACAGTAGACTCATCAGTCTTATAGAAAATACACACATATGTGATTCCATCCCAGAAAGCTCGAGTTCAAAGGGTTAAACATATTTGAAAAGTTATGATATTCAACGACGCCGTCACTCGTCGTCGTTCAATATACCAATGGAGCCATGCCAAATAAACGTGCAGTAAGTAAAGTCCCCACACTAATAACTTTAGGGCGTGGCTTATTGTTATGTCTGTTTCACTACTTTTTCAGTTGCGTAACAAAATAAGCATCAATTCACTGTTCAACATACGTTTTTGATGGTAAATCAAATAATATATCATGTCGAAATCGTCTTGGCAACTCCTTAAATCCCAAATGCCCGTGAAAAAATCTAGTTTTCTTTTGACTTCTTATACCCACCCCCATAAAAAAACACCCGACACCCTCGCCTATTTCCCTCTTTCCCAAATATTTATGCCCTTCCTATCTTTGGCTGTCTGTCTGCCTGGCTAGCTATCTATCTGTCTGTCTATCAGTCTGCCTGTTTGTCAATGATTGTGTCTGTCTGTCTCACAGTCAGTCAGTCACTCAGTCAGCCAGCCATCAGTCAGTCAGTCAGTCTGTCTGTCTGTTTATAATATATATATATATCCCTTTACCCCTCACTTTCTCTCTCTCTCTCTTCCTCTCTCTCTCTCTCTCTTGAGAGGAGAGGGAGAGAAACGGAAACAGACAGAGAGAGAGAGTTATCAGTGAAGAATGTATAACATAAGTTTTTTTCCTACTTTTTATATGTAGCTGGCCATGAAATAGGTTCAGTCTAATTTTGTTTGTATATATGTGACAATTTTGAACCGTTATTATGGAGCTAAATGTTTACGGTGTAGCTAAATAGTAAATACATACCGCTAGTGTTAGGCAACTGTTTCTCCGTGTCAATTCCAGAATGGATTCCACATACTCGTGTTTCTCCTATTACGCCAGAAATTCTCTCGTCCACATCAGTTACCTTATCGGGTGGAGGACCACCCCCTGTTTTTCGCGATTCGCGATTGATATGTGCCAACTTTTTTTTCGTCTCACTGGCTAGACATGTCCACTTTTTCTTAATCTCGGGGACAGTCCTGGTAACGCCCGAACTGTTGGTGGCATTCACAGTTTCACATATTGCCTCCCATGCACTCTTTTTTTTTCGAGTTATTAATTGATGTGTTGTGTTTAGAAAATAAGACCCCTTTCCTTGAGTCTACGCCCTCGGTGAGAGCTGTAATCTCCGCCGCACTGAAATTGGGGTTCCTTTTACAAGTCATTTTAAAAATGTACTATTCTCATTGAAACAGATAACTTGGCAGAATGTTTCTTTTATTGCGAACACACAGTAGAGACCATACTATGTGCCCCGTGCACTTCATGCTGGGCGAAGCAGTTGATGTAATTGGGATTAACGCATCCTTTCCTATAATTGAACTGTTACTTTTTTCAATATTAATTATAGCAGGTATTTTTTGTAGCGCACACTGCTTTGTTACGGTACATTACTTCATTGCTCACTGGATAACACGGTGACAACTTACACTGATCTTTGAACGTGGATGACGCACTTGCCTAAAACCCAAGCTAACTGTATTAATAAATCTATGACTCGCCGCGGTTTTCTGCTTCCCTCAGACTGACCCTCGCCACCACATCGTGTTAATGTCCCCAAAATATCATGTTTCTCGAGTAATACGTCAATAAGAAATATATGAGGAGTATTTATGTGTATACAGTGCTAAATACAGAATAATATCATAGCACAAGCAACTTGGTACATCATTTCCAGTACTCACTGTATTTTCGACACATAATTTGCTGCTAAGCCAACTTTTTTTGCACAAACCTGTGTCTATGTTGCATCATATTAGGTCAATGATTTCTCCCTCCGATTGTCTTAAGATCGTCCTAAGAAATGTGACATAAAAAGGTCTTACGATTCCTTGATGAATCGCAATTACGTTTTTCCTAAGATTATCTTATGACTTTTCTTAAGTCACAACTTATGACTTATCTTATGACATATCTTATGATTTTTTGATGAATTTGGCCCCAGAATTGTACAGCAGATACGGACGGTTGTTCCCCAGGGTTATAATAGTATTGGCTCCAGATTTCTCACTTAAAAACATGCAAAGATAAAATCCTATGGAATTGTGATACTTTTAAGAATAAATGTAGAAATTATTGTTGAACAAGGAAATCCAATCGCCTGTATTACGATTTTTAGGATTACGGTTAATGTGGAGGCTTAATTATTTCTACCCATCAAGTGACAAACATTTGTCATAGAGACGCGTTGCAATAGTTAACTACCGGTGCTGTTCCTTAATGTTTCCATTGAGATAGCTATTATTCTACGCACTGTTTCAGACCTAAATTGTGCCTGTTGGTTCTCTGACACATAAATAAATAAATAAATAAATAAATAAATAAATAAATAAATAAATAAATAAATAAATAAATAAATAAATATTGCATCGCACCATAAGAATTTTCATTACACGCCTGTTCTATGTAATCCCATCTACAGCAACACTAAACTGTGCGGAAAATGAAAATCTGTTCCGCACATATGTGCGGAACGGACATCGTTCATCGTTGACTGACTGCTTTTAAATAGAAGCAAAATTTCACTGGAATTTTCTACAAATCGTGCAACGCAATTACAATTTGGATGGCTGGCGATAGCTGAAAATTGTCCCCTGAGTTCCAATCTGTTCTATGTGCCAGTAGGCACATAGAACACATTGGAACTCAGGGAAAGAAACAGTAACACGGGTTCTCCTCGCAAATTTGTTTTGCGATAAAATGTATTCTTTTGTTGATAGTTGTCAAAAGAATTGCTGAGTGTCCTAATAATTGTTTTTTTTTATAGACGTGAAGGCGTATAATAGACAGAGGACGACACACGTATGTGAATGGGTTAATCGATATGGCACTTGTGCCATCACGGAAGGATAAAACGAGAGGCCGCATATCGATTAACCCATTCACATGCGCGTGTCGTTCTGTGTATGCACTGCTCACTTACACTATACCCACTTGAGGTTTAGACCACAATTTTTTTTTTTATAAGCAGTTATCAGCGGGATTTATGAAAGAAATATAACTCTGTATCAGATAGAATAGAGTTAAGAATGTATTTGATCTTTGTCTATCCCGGAAAAATGGCTTATTGCTTGTTTTGGAGAGAAAACTGAATTTGCCTCACAATTTACATTTAATCGCAGTTTTAACGAGAACGAAGTTTATTAAATGTACATTGAAACGTCAATTCTGTATTGGGTAAGCTCAAATGTTAGCAAATTATTGACTCCTTTCTACATGTTTCTCACGTGGTTCTGAGAATACCATGCCGTTTTCACTCGGGTTACATCAGACCCAACCGGTTAATACAGAAATCTGATGGCTCTTAACCGGATCACACGATTTGTCGCGGATTTAACTTCATGGGTTTGAGAACGCCAAAGATAAACGCGTGGAGTTATGACATTATACTTTTGATCGACCAGTTAATAAGTATCGTGTGTAGAGATGTGTTTCTGGAGATGAATGTTTTGAGATCACTAAAATTTGTTGTTACATTTTCACATTCAACAAACCGAAATGTTTGTAAAAAAAAATTACTATAAAACAAAGCGTGTGTATCAATCTTCAACATGGGCGAATTTAATGAGGCGCACTCATACCCCCACCCCCTCTATTTTTGTAAACAAACATCATACACTAAGCACATAAACCAAAGGACACGGCATTATCCGCAATAACACATGTACATCCACTACCCGAAGTAGTGAATGTACATGTGTTATCTCGGATAATACCGTACCCCATAATTACGGCTATAGATAGCCCCACGAAGAATCAACCGGGAGTGGTGGGGGTGGAGGGGGGGGGGGGGCATACTGACTTTCCATTTTCCAAATTTTCACCGGGAGGCCCTCATACCATACCGAGGAGACTGGGACACCTCCTCTCGTGTTCGCCCTCAAGTCTTCATTACGGTACCACGTAATGCTTCATATCATGACCCATAATTGAAATCCGATGACTGTGCATCCCCTCGAGGAATGGGCGGTATTGCAATTTTTGAGTTCGGTATCGGTTTCGGTATTGGAGGTGTATACTTCGATATGGTTCGGTATTCGATATCTGACTTGACTGAGATTTGCTGATAGTACCAAAAAGGAGGAATTCACGTCAGGAAATACGAAATAAGTTGTTGTTGCATTACTCTACCACAACGCTATAAATGACGCTGTCAATGAGCTCAACAATGCCATTCTTTTATGAACACAAATCATATCTACAGTAATATTGTGATTTGATCGGAACGCATCTTAATATTTAAACACCTATTTCAGGATTTTGCGAACTCAGAGTATGTGTCCTGACCATGCCATCTTTAGGAGATCCTGCTGGAAAAAGACAAAACACCCAGGTAGTGATTTCCAGTCACGTCTGCCTTAACATGCAGCCAAGACCTGACTAGAAATCACTGCTAAGCAATTGGACATGTACAGGTTGTAGGGAATCAGGACAGTTGCCTATAGTCCATTGAGGGTTAACAAAATTGAAAAGAAAAGCAGTCACTTCTTTCATGAAAATGAACATTTCAAGTGTTATCAGTCCTCAACGGGGACTAATAAATAGCGAATGTAGGAAAATTTGAAAATTCAGACGGTATAGGTATTCAAAGATTGGTTCGGTTCCGTTTTTCGGTATCCCCATGATATCGGTATTGGTTGGGTTTTTCGAAATATTGCCCATATCTGACCCCCCCCCCCCCCCCCCCCCCATCCCTCAAATTTTAGAATTCTTGATCCGCTACCTCTCGACACTCAGTTTAGACGCTGTTTCCCACACTCGTGAAAAACTAACAGGCTAACAATGTATAATCGGAAGTTTCAGACGAAAAGTAGTGAACAAAACACTCAAACATATGCTACCGCAATTAATGAAAGATATAATCGGGAAACTTCAAAATAAAAGTAAAGGTCTATTTTCACAAATTAACCACCAATTCCCACAATAATGAATTTGATCCGAAAGGAACGGATGCATGGAAGTAGAGATGGACACATGGGATGATGGATGTAACATGCAGTAACTCCTTAATCTTTTCGTTGGTACAAGGACGTAATATATGGTGGAGTGTGTGACAATTCCAAATACTTTTTGCAGTCGGGACTTTTTTGAGTAGATTAAAGTCTTAAATATTGATTCTCGTACTGTCCTGCGAGACTAGATTTGATACTTTGATTTATACATCCCTGACTTATCTCCTCGAAAATTGATTTTCGACAAAGTTATCTCCCTTGAAATTATTAGATAAGTGAGTTTCCTTTTGTTACATCTAATAAACGAAAACAACAGACAGCTCACAGAGCTGTCTGTTGTTTTCATTTATTAACAGTAACAAAAGGAAACTTGGGTTTTTTTTATCGCAAGCGAATTAGAAGCAACTAGTTCACAGATAATCCGTCATTAAGAATATCTATCAGTATCACTACCAACACTGAGTGTTCACTTGGCTCTTCGTGTAGCGAATGTGTTTTTACAGAAATTTGCAAGTTTTATTCTTCCTGGGATAAAAATAGCAAACCTCGCCTCCTAGACTTTTATATTGACGAAAAGTACAGTGTCTGTATTATACGCCATGATGCTCACACTGTTGATATAATGAACAGATACAAAATAACAGCACATCAAAGAGGTAAACATTCCGTTTTCTTATTTTAAAATGGGTTTCATCAACTTAGAATACTAGTCAAACATTCAAACGGATTGTGAAAAAATTGTGAAAAACCAACTTCTGTATTTTTATGCTACTCTACGAAAAAATGTCAGACGTTTGTGAAGTGATGCACACATCGATGACACAAATTCTCTAATATTTCAAAATTTCAATTATTATATGAAATTCCCATACCCTCAATGTAAAATGTGCTGGCAGCTTTGGGAAATTAAAGGGAGCTAACTTTCCCGTCAATCTCTTCCAGTGACGAGAATTGCCACTCATGGTCACACACGCACCATCGGTTATACGGATGGAGAGGTTTGTGGTATCCGATGCTGGCTGTTAGGGACCAACACCACCAGTTTGGAGTACGGTGAGTGGTAATTAAGTAAGAAGTTGGGAAGCCATACATCGGGGCTATTTCATCTATTTATCAACAAACACATTAACATCGCCTCCTAGACTAAGTGTGTATTTACAGCTACTAACATCACTAACCGCTCATCATCCAGTTCTATTTATTATAATTGGAGATATCCAAAAACCTGAAATCACAATAGATTCTAAGTCAACAAAGGACTATAACTCTTGTAAACATGAATGGACCAACCCGATAATCTAACCTGATCTGTCTATCCACCCAGAGAGCAATGACATCACGGACCAAAAAAACCAATTCATTTCCATTAATGACAACTGAACATATCACCCCAAAACCTCGAAATGTTGGTTTATGTTAGTCAACGGATGATCGAAAGGGACAATAACTCTTTACAAAGATACAACCGAACCAGATGTTTGTGGATGTCCCTCTCTCTTGTGTTTGTCTACCGTGATGCCAAAGGACATTCAAATACGAATTATGGTTCCTGAAATTTGTAAGGACGCGCGGCCACACGAACCGATGAAGTTCTCGTTTAGATACCTCTCCAGAGGCCAATTGCATGATAAGAAATGTTAATACTCTGCCTCATTAGCCCTTTACCTAACGCATCGCCCGCACCCGTAATATGCAAATTAAGCAATTGAAAAAATAAAATTTTTCAAATTATTTCAACAAAACCATATCATGTGACCCCCCATTGGAACGAGCTCATTGAGCTCGTTCCAATGAGGGGTCACATGATATGGTTTTGTTGAAATTTTTTGAGAAATTTAAAAAAAAATATATTTAAAATAATAAATTTTGATATCGCCTGCGTTGGGTAAAGGGTTAAATGCGAAAATCAATAAGTTACAAACTCTATCCGACCTCTAGGCGAAATTGCCCTTAATTCTCGTAACATAGATTTTAATAACGTAAATCCCTTTAAACGGATTAGACGGCAATCTTAATCCACTGATCCCGATAATGTGTATTAAGTGGCTGTGATGACGTCTTAGTGGTTTAAATCAGGGGCGGACTAGACCAAGAAAAGTTACCGGGAAATACACTTGGTGGGGGGGGGGTGTTACAACCGATAATGTTACAACGCCGCATAATGTTACACCAACGCATGATGTTACAAAAAATGTAGTAAACAACCGATAATGTTATAAACTCCGCATAATGTTATAACTTTTTTCAACCCGTTATGTTATAAAAATCGACGCATAATGTTATAACTTTTTTCAACCCGTCATGTTACAACAAATAAACCGATAATGTTATAACTAATGTATACTAATTCCAGTTACAGCTTTTGTAGATGGACTTTACCACTTACCATTTATTGCCACATAAAGTTATGTAATATTTATACTAAAGGTTTCTGCTCTGGTTAAGGCGAAGAGACACCCCCCCCCCCACCCCCCAACTCCCGGGGAGTTATCATAGAATGACCTCGTCACATTACATAGACGCTGATTATCCTGGTAACTCAATCGTGTGACGTCATTCCCATGATCATCCAGTGCCCAACATGGTGAAGGCGGAGGTGGTGGAGGAGGGGTGCTATTTTATCCGATTGGTACGTTTACCAACATGTGTAATCTCCGCTTCCAGAAATGTAGTGTACCATAGTCCCCTGACGCCTTTAGGGATGGGCAAATGCCTCTGTTTCTGCTTGTTTTGGGCATCTAAAACTCATTTGTCGAATATTTCTTAGTCATAAGAATATCTTATTATTCATTAATTTGACATTTTAACAACTAACAGTGAACAAAAATGAGGTGGAGTTAAAAGAGGCCAAAACGTTGGATGGAGCGAGGCACATATAGTGGATGTGGCGGGTTGGTAGTGTCTCACGGAAGCCGAAGAATAAGATACGAGACTGGGTAGGTAGAGGAATGAGGTTAGGAGGATTGAAAGGGGTGGGCAGGGATTAGGCTGAGAAAGAGAGGAGGTCATGGATAAGTACATCAGGGTGATTGTGCAGAGAAAGCTATCTGAGAATACTATAAGAGAGTAGTGCTAGTCGGTAAGATAATATAGATGGTGGAGATGTTGGAAGAAGTGGAAGTGATGAATGTGGGATTACAGATTCTGGATAAGGCGGAATCACTAGAACAGGCAGTATAGGGAGAAGGAGGAGATTGTGGAGGAGGAGTTGTGTTGATGTTGGTGTTGTGGCGGTGTTGGTGATGGTGTTGAGTAGTTATGTATGTTGAAAATGAGCCATTTTGTAGGACCCCGGGGCATTTCCCTGGAAGTGACGTCATGTCACGTGACTGGGTGGTCATGTTGGGTTGTCATGATAGTGCACGTGGGTGGCCATGTTGTGATGTCATTATCATGAAAAAGGTGGTAGGAGTGCGTATGCGCAGCGCGTGTTTTTATAGGGACACGTGCTCCGTCTCATCCCTAACAACCCGACAATAGATATCGAATTAATCCAAATAACCCGACAATCTTCAGAAAACTGTCCAAAACATTTCCGAAAACACTCCCGAATCCTTCTAGTACCGATTTAGAAACTCGAGGGACCGGGACTTCAGCAGCTCCAGGGGTAAGGGGCAGTAGGGCTCCGGGGACAGGGGCGCCCCCCCCCCACCCCCTCCAGTTTATCTCTCAGTTAAAAAACACTATTGTAATAAACCAATCATTATTGTAATAAACCCATTTCTGTGATAAATTACGCGTCCATTATATGGTCGGACATTAGGTAACAATACTATCCTATATTTTAAGGATACTAAACCCACGGAATCCCCCTTTTCGTCGTATGCAGCAATGAAAGCTATGTAAATGAGCACGATGCGCGCAAAATCATACGTCACAAAATGAAAGCTATGAAAATGAGCGCAATGAGTACCTCTCCATACGTCTCATACCCTCATTAAGGATACTATCCTAACTTTATTTGGGAGTGTTTTCGGGAGTGTTTGGGTCAGTTTTCTGAAGATTGTCGGGTTGTTTGGATTAATTCGATATCTGTTGTCGGGTTGTTAGGGGTGAGACGGAGCACGTGTCCCCATAACAACACGCGCTGCGCATACGCACTCCTACCACCTACTATCATGATAATGACAACCCAACATGGTCGCCCAATCACGTGACATGACGTCACTTTCGGGGTCCTGCCCCGGGGTCCTACAAGATAGCTCATTTTCAACATACATAACTATTCAACACCATCACCAACACCGCCACAACACCAACATCAACACAACTCCTCCTCCACAATTTCCTCCTTCTCCCTATACTGCCTGTTCTAGTGATTCCGCCTTTTCCAGAACCTGTAATCCCAAATTCATCACTTCCACTTCTTCCAACATCTCCACCATCTATATTATCATACCGTCTAGCACTACTCTCTTATAGTATTCTCAGATAGCTTTCTCTGCACAATCACCCTGATGTACTAATCCATGACCTCCTCTCTTTCTCAGCCTAATCCCTGCCCACCCCTTTCAATCCTCCTAAACCCCATTCCTCTTCCTACCTAGTCTCGCATCTTATTCTTCAGCTTCCGTGCGGCACTACCAACCTGCCACATCCACCATATGTACCTCGCACCATCCAACGTTTTGACCTCTTTTAACTCCACCTCATTTTTGTTCACTGTTAGTTGTTAAAATGTCAAATTAATGAACAATAAGATATTCTTATGACTAAGAAATATGCGACAAATGAGTTTTAGATGCCCATAACAAGCATGACGTCACACGATTGAGTTACCAGGATAATCCGCGTCTATGTAACGTGACGAGGTCATTCTATGATAAATCCCCAGGAGTTGGGGGGGGGGGGGTGGTGTCTCCTCGCCTTAACCAGAGCAGAAACCTTTAGTATAAATATTACATACCTTTATGCTGCAATAAATGGTAAGTGATAAAGTACATCTACAATAGCTGTAACTGAAATTAGTATACATTAGTTATAACATTATCGGTTTATTTGTTGTAACATAACGGGTTGAAAAAAGTTATAACATTATGCGTCGATTTTTATAACATAACGGGTTGAAAAAAGTTATAACATTATGCGGAGTTTATAACATTATCGGTTGTTTACTACATTTTTTGTAACATTATGCGTTGGTGTAACATTATGCGGCGTTGTAACATTATCGGTTGTAACAGGGGGGAGGTCGTACCCAGAGAACATTTTGTTTAGGAACTGACAGGATGCTGCTTCCCTGCGTCTGAGCGATCAATTGCAGTCCACGTAGGGGACATTTCGATGGTATATTTATACCATCTTCGTCGCTCATTTGGAAAAAAAGGTGATTTCCACCCATCGAGAACAATGGGCGGCAAAGCCGATTGCAGCTCCATTTGGCGGTATATTGGTTTTTCGGATGGAGGATATTGCAGTTACCAAAGAGAACCCCTCATCAGCGGCAAACAAAGGTCAGACGTTTGAAAGTAATGAGTGGGCGCAAGCTACGAGGACCGCGTTCCCAAATGAGTATGCAAATTAAATGTTGTATCTTGCTGAAGGACACAAATTAGGTAGCGCGTGTCAGGACTGTACTAACCAGTTGTACACTCACTCTAGATGAACATTTACAATTTGGCTAAAGTGGGAGTTTCCAATTTCTCACTTTTTTAAGGAAACCCCTCATTAGTTTTTAAGGTTGTACGTTTACTTCTGCATCATGCGTCTTTAGCCCATGCTGGGCTTTTCATATTTATTAATGTTTTTTCTTCAGGATCTTAGTTTAATAAAAGACATGGAAACACGAAATTTTAGTGATAAAATAATATTTCGCTAAAAATTAAATACAAATAGTTTTTTAATCTTTTTTCTTGCTTTTTTCTGCTTTTTTAGGGATGGGGGTAATGTACTTGTCGTGGAAGAAACTGAAATTTGGAATCTGAGTTTCGGCGAGTCGAAATTGCAATTCACGGGTAGAAAGCTGAAAAACAGTTTTTTTCTGGTATAATTTCAGATTCAACTGGAAGTAGTTGAATTCTAGTTCCCCCAGGTAGAAGCTGAGATACGAAAACAGTATAAGAGCTCCCAAGAATAAATTTGATAACAATTTATCTGTCTGTAAAGCCCTTATTTCAACATATAAAATGAAGATAATTGCATTACTAACCATTAAACTGCCGATCGCGACTACTGGTGCGTATTTCATTATAATGTTCTACACCTTCTGGCATGTGCAAAATAACACTATGACCTGATTTACGGTTGGAGGGATCTCAATAAGATCTATTCAACAGATGATCAGATGATAGAACTACAAACGTGTGAAAAACTGTATTAAACTTCCTCATATACAAGTAAATATAAAGGTCCTCCACAAATGGTAAAAGTTGGGGTGACATTAAGGGTTAATGTGCCCTGTAAGATAGATAGCTTGCACGCACTCAAAACGTTTGATATAAATATTTATCATATGACTCGTACGTTTTGTTCACTTTAAAACATTTGATATTTTGTTTTCAAATTAATCAGTGATAAATAAAGCCTTCCGTCAATTTCATTGGCCAATTTCAAAACTAGACAATTTGATTGGCTGAACAAAATAAAACAGGGCCACATTTTCATAATTTGCATAATTAGAGTTGGGATCTTTCATTGGTCAATTTCAAAACTGGCCAATTTGATTGGCTAAACAAAATACAACTGAGTGACATTTGCATAATTTCAATAGGGAGAATTTATGTTATCTGTCCAATTTAGGGTGGGTTATATTGTATTAATCTTTTACCTACAAGAAAAACGCCATTCATTTTTTTTATATTTTCACTTTTTGATACCAAAACATAGGTTATGACACCCTCGTTGGAACGAGCTCAACGAGCTCGTTCCAATGAGGGGTCATAACCTATGTTTTGAAAGCCAAAAATGAAATTTTTTAGTTATACGAGGATGTTTTTTCCAAGTGCCGTCTGCAACTCAAGTTATGTGATGGGTTAAAAAGTCATACTAAGTGGCTAATTTGTGCGTGTGTGTGTCATATGATAAACAGAATATGAAATGAGTGTTTTTCCTATATAATATTTATGAAACTCGTCTGAATTTTCCGTCTGGGCTCGCCAGAGGCTCGCCAAAACGGAAAATTCCTAGACTCGTTTCATAAATATTGTATGAGAAAAACCCTCATTCAATATCCTCTATATATTATCAACATTATGTTTATGTCAAAATGTTGTATCATAGTCTCGCTCTCGTTTCTAAGGCCATATCTCGACGATTTGAGATATGGCCTTAGAAACAAGAGCGAGACTTTGATGCAATGAGGGGGTGGGGGATGCTTTTATTTATTTTTTTTTTTTTTTTTTTTTTTTTTCAATTTTTGTTTGTTACATTTTTATTCACCCTTTTTGAAAAATAAATACCGTCCCCGTATAATATTTGAGTTATTTTTATTTTCTGCAGAACAGAGCAAATTGGATGTTTGCAAAACTAATTATAATAAATAGATACTGTATTTTAATCATGTTTTGTAGTCAACACATGCAAATAAATATACATCAATCAAAAAAGGTAAAATGTTAATATCTCACGACTTCATAGTAATTTAGAAGACACTGCAAGCCAATAAAAAGGTTCAACATGGGGGATCAATTTCAATGAGGGATTGCCCGTGAACCAAACCTAGTTATTTGGACTAAGTTAGTTTTTTAACCATATAACTGGGGGTGCAGTGGCTCAGTTGGTAGAGGTGCAGGCTGCAAGCCGAGAGGTCCTCGGTTCGAATCCCACCTTTGCCCACGTGGGGGCACGGTGACGCTGTGTACTAAGGCGTACTGCACGTCGATGGTGCACCTGTCTTCAACCAATGTTAACCCTGCTTGTGTGGAGTTGGTATGTTGGGGAGCTGACAGTTGCTCGCCGTTACTCAGTGGTTCTCTCTGGGTACTCTGGCTTCCTCCACCCGTAAAAGTAAAACTGTCACGGTCATGGTTAGCCATTGTGCAGAAATATAGAAATATGTGACCTTAAACACCAATAAATAAATAACCATATAACTAAATTCAGCGTAATGGCTATATCCGGCCAGTGCTTTTTGCAAGATCGCCGTCACGTTTTAGTATTTTATTCAAGTTTTACCTCCTTGCAGTGTTGGGTAATGAGCTATCTTTTGAAGATATAGAATAAAAAGTTTTAATTAATCAAAATTTCTTTTTGCAAGCGTTAAGTGAGAGGTTAACTAGAATAAAAAATGGAGTATTAAGACATACACTGTAAAACATTACCGTGATTCTACGGTTAACTACTGCCAGATGACTGTCAAATACAACGGTCTCGATGCAGTTAATTAATTTTAACGGGGTTGCTGTAGAAAAACCCTTGAATTTGATCCAATGAACGTATTTCTCCCGTCACGCTATCCAATCACGTCGGACGGCGGTAAAAATCGTGAAGTATGGAATCGGCCTTGCCATATGCCACTCTGGAAATCGCAATTTCCAGGAAGGATGTCCGATGCTTTTGAAGACGAACAACAACGTATTACTATCAGTTTGTAAGTTTGTGGCCAAATGAATCATTTTCATTGCAGTCTTGGACATGAAAATCAAACAACGTCAATTTTTTATGAGTATAATTGTTTCGGTAATCATGCAGAATAGCTGACTGTTTGTACTACGATACCAATATTCTATGGATCCTATGGCTTGTGACCACGGATCTCCGCTAAGGCCAGCAAGCCCATATGCTTTTATTGGTTCTAGGTAAAATGCTGTTAATGATGGCTGGAATTAAATTACGGTCAAAATGACCTGTGGCAGTGTTCCAGCCATATGGCTGGAACACTGCCACCGGTCATTTTGATCGTAATTATTTTGATGGTAATTTTTACGGGAAAATAAGCGAAATGATGGTTAAAAATGTTTATGGTCATATGTCCGGCAGCTAGTTTCCAGGTATATGACCGTGCAAATAACGGCAAACCGTGAAAAAAAAATACGGGAATATACGGCAAATGACAGTGAAAATTTCTTTATGGTTTGTCGTAAAGCTTACGGTCATATGCCTGGAAAATAGCTGCCGGTCATATGACCGTAAAAAATTACGGTACTTTTTTACAGTGTAGCACAATGAGAGGGGGCAGGAAGCAACGACCCTAGTAGAAGTTTTTCATGTGTTATACAAGAAACCCTCCAGCATGATTCATTGATTCCCACCCCCGTACTCCACCCGAGTTGTATTTTAAATTTATACCACAATTAAACTTGAACTTAGCGAATAAAGCTGTTATTTTAAAGAGAAATATCACCCTCAGCGATCTGTTTACTTTCTTGCTTAACACTGTTTTGTGTCAAAGCACTTCATTTACGTCCTAACGTCAATCAGAAGCGTAACGACCAATCAGATGTGTTCTTACATGGGGTACTTACGCGTAGACCGAATGTCACGTGTGATGTATCTAGCACATTTTTCATTGTCTGTATTGTATCGGGTAATGTTGAATACACACTGCAATGGTGGTATAAAATCACGATATTAACTTTTTTAGTACCTACAGTACGTGGAGAGTGGATTGTGACTAAATCACCCGTGGAGTGGAGTTATCACCCAATCTATAACGTTCAATTTTTTGTACATATCGACAAAAAATACAAGCAATGTTTCAGCCAATGGACCTCCGGGTTTAACCCGGAGGTCCATTGGCTGAAACTTTGCTTGCGCTTGTTATGCTTTGCAACAAATTTGCAATTATTGCTTGGGTGGAATCTCCACTCTGCGGGTGATTTAATGATAATACACTCTCCATGTACTGTATGTACACAGGTAGAAACAGGAATTCCATTTTCTAAGAGTTGACATTTATGTTAAATAACATCATCCCTTTACCTAACATGAATCCAAATGAACACGTGCCAAACAAAATCTTGAACAACTGAAATGTTGTTTTGTAATTTTTGTCCTCGAAAATAGTTTATGACCCCTCTTAGGAACGAGCTCAATCAGCTCGTTCTAATGAGGGATCACAAGCTATGTTTTGTATCAAAAATTGGAAAAAATGATAACATTTGTATGACACTTTCTCCGAATACCGCCGAGTGCTTTTTTGCCATAACGTTAGGTGAGGGTTAATGTTAGATTTCGGCTTTAATGGTGTTCATGTTTCTACCATAAGACACGCTCTTCAAAATTGCACACCAACAAAAGTATAGCTCAGAGATAGTTCAGCAGTTTTCTTCTTCAACTTGAGGATGGCCTAAAATTTTAGTCTCTCCTGGAATCTAAAGTTTCTCAGCAGATTTCCTGCGAAAATCCCAATAGTTATTTTGATAATGTGGAAGCTTCCATTTTAGTAGGATTAAGACCTATTGTGTGATGGTATATTAGGTATGAGAGTAATAAATATTTGATTTCAATAGACTTGTCTTGAAAAGTGGCAGTCGAAAATAAAGAAATATTCTAAAGTAATGATTCTGGAAAAACTTATTGTTTGAGAAAACGCTCAACTGTTGCGCATTTCCACTGGAAATTCTCAGACAAAAACATTGGGTTCACGGCCTGTACTTTACTTCTTGTTTGTTTGTTTGTATTTTTGTTGTTCTGTTTCTTTTTCTTGTTGTTTGTTTTGTTTTGTTAATTTGTTTGTTTGTCTATTAGTGCCATAACTACACTACACTTTCAAGAGTACAAACGTGTCGTAAAGTTTACCGTGTGCAGGGATCGGGTACCTGGGAGAAACTCTCAGCAGCAGCAACCAGAGAGAGACCACCAGAATTGGTAAGATAACGTTTCCCAAAAATTCTCAAGTTAGAAATACGAAAAAAACAAAAGCAAACAATTTACAATGGGAAAATGAACATGTCAACGTTGTATTGAGAATCCGTGATATTTCGAGTAGTTTAAAACATCGCACATGTCACATTTATACGATTTAAATAACACAAATGCACAACAAGCATGCCACATCTATGTGGATAGGAAGTTTTATGGTTTGAACATCTGTTTATATTTTGTTTGTATATCTATAGGTTAAACATTTAAATATTTATAAACTGCACATTCTTGGCGAGAGGATTTCGTCAGATAAGATATTTCTATAATACTATAGGTCAACCTTAGTTTAACTCTTTCGAGGCAGATGATCGGAAAGTGAGTCGGAAAAGATAATCGACTTCCTTTCCTGCACATTTGCGATGTGTTCAAGAGCAAGTTGTAAAGTTTAACTACAGCTGTCAAAATAGAACTTGTATTCGGTATTGGCCAGTAACAACGGCACATGATACTTTGTCACCATCTTTAGATCCTCTGTAATATATACTGTCCAACACAAGTTAAGCACCCCCCCCCCCCCCCCACACACCCATAATACCTGTGGGTATAAGAGTAGCTCATATTGTGACGTTCTGCATTCCTCTATCGGATCGGGCATACATCCTTAAAACTGATGAATATTTGCTGACTATTGGCCACTTCACTGCCGTGTGCTTATAGAGAAATGAGACAACATCACAGTGAGAGAAATTCGGAAGACCACGGACAGCATGCCACGCCCATTAACCCTTTACCCAACGTAACGGCCAAAAACGGCCAGTGCTTTTCTCAAAAATTGCCAATTAATTTTCATTATTTTTTCATTTTTTGTCCCCAAAACATAGGTTATGACCACTCGTTGGAACGAGCTCGTCGAGCTCGTTCCAACGAGGGGTCATAACCTATGTTTTGAGGCAAAAAATGAAACAAATTAGTCATTCAAGAATTTTGTTTGCATGTGTCGTCTGCTTTTCATGTTAGGTAAAGGGTTAAGGTGTGTTAGATATGCTCGAGGCTGTTCCATTGGGTACTGAACAACGTGACTTTCTTAACGTTGTGATGACGTCGGTGGTGCCTAATATTCATTCAATAAAAAAGAAAGCTCTAGAAACCCATGCTTCACTAATAAGGCATATTCCCCCTACTGCAAATAGCAGGTTTTCTCAGGAGAATTTACCCATTTACTGTATACCTACTGGTATTATATGGAGGTGGCGAGGAGGGGGGCTTAACTTTTTTTGGACAGTATATTATCTTCAAAACCAAAGAAATTTAGTTGCATTTGGCCAAAGAATCCCACCTTAGGGCCATCTCTTTTCCTTCAACCATCTTCAAACACCCCTGAAGGCTAGTCTTCCGGTTGGAAGATGATTGGAGTTGAAGAAACAGACTGGACAGTGACCGTAGCTTGGCGTGCTCATCTAACCCTTTACCAAACGTACCGGCCAGCGCTATTCTTAAAACTCGCCAATTAATTTTCATTATTGTTTTCATTTTTTGTCTCTAAAACATAGGTTATGACCCCTCACTGGAACGAGCTCGTCAAGCTCGTTCCAATGAGGGATCATAACCTATGTTTTTGAGACAAAAAATGAAAATAATAGTTATTCAAGAATTTTGTTTGCAAGTGTCGTCTGCTTTTCATGTTAGGTAAAGGGCTAAACGAGAGACTAGCGGATAATCGAACCTCATTTTTCCTACCGGGCCGAACCACGGTGGTCTTGGAAATTTGTGCCTCTCAACTTTCATTGAGCTTCCGCCACCTCTGACCATGTTTGATCCTAACGTAACTCTTAGTCTGCTGCAGAGCTACTTACCTTCCCAGTCCGTTTGTTTGTTGGGGTTTAAAAATACTTTCAACAGACGGGATCACATCGTTTTGAAGAGAACATGTGAGCAACAGTGATTAGGAGTAACTGTTATAATCCCCAACTTACTATTTCTGCACAACAGTGTTAGCACTGGTTGAAGGGAAGTGTACCCTAATCGTGATTTATGAATTAGTGCGCAGCGCCACCGTGCTCCCAATCGGTCAATCGAGATTAAGTGTCTTGTAAACGGTCAAGATCGAACCTGAGCTCTCAGGCCACCAGTTAAATTCTATAAGATATTCGACGCTATTATAGCCTGGAACCAGTCTAGCCATTAAACAGTCCATTTCCCATGTTTAAATTCACTCGTCTGAAATATTTCAGTTGGTCAGAAAAGCGAACCAATGGTTCGCTTTTCCGACCAAATGAAATATTCCAAACGATTGAATATAAAAATACCACAAACATTCATTTTCTTCTACGCGAGAAATGTTTCTCAATCGAGACTTAATCTGAATAAATTCTCTAATGATTTTACCAATACCATCAGAAATGTATATTTATGAATGGAGATCTATCCTAGCAGTGCCTTTGTGATTAGTTCTACTAATTATTTTAATATTTATTTTGAAGTTCACAAGATGGATTAAATACTAATTGACTGGAATATCTAAACCGGAGCACGAAAGAATATCTGTATGTCTCTGTGAGTAAAATGACATCACGTTACATCAACGGTGGTTTGCGCGCAAACACCACGAATAGTAGGTAAACAAATAGCCCATAACGGCGTCGAATTCCTTTCGGAATTTAACTGATGGTCTGAGAGCTTGGATCAAACCACCGGCCTTCCGATCTGAAGTTTGATGCGTTTATCAGTATGTTACCAGGCTCGCTTCCTGCCAAGAACAAAAATCCCATGTTGGCTACTCGAGGTACAATTCTGCCTCCTGTTAAAAGAACATATTCCTATTCAAACCAGGGGTAATACTCTTGTCAACCATTTCTTGAAACCAGACCTTTTTTAATTTTTCATCAGATCAAGTCATGGCTGCTGTGAAACTGCCATGGCTTGATTTTATGACAAATTCAAGAAAATGATCACGAATTTAACAGTTAATATTAGTGTAAAATAGTGATTTAACCCTTTACCGAACAAATCGCCCTCATCCGCCCGCGTAATATGCAAATTGAGCAGTTGAAAAAATAAAACATTTCAAAATATTTCAACAAAACCATATCATGTGACCCCTCATTGGAACGAGCTCATTGAGCTCGTTCCAATGAGGGGTCACATGATATGGTTTTGTGAATTTTTTTGAAATATTTTAAAAAAATTATATTTAAAATAATAAAGTTTGATAACGTCTGCGCTGGGTAAAGGGTTAACGAATTCGTAAAGTAGTCGCATTAATTGTTTTCGACCTGCGGTCACAAGACTAACTCAGATTCAAACCGACTTCGACAAAAACGTCTCGTGGAAAATATAGAGGAGTCCACCTACGTATCTCATACTATAGGCACAGTGTCGAGAAAATAGGATTTTTTGTCACAAATTCTGCCTAGGAGAGGGTGCTCCCCCAGCTTGTGATAAGTAATTTTTAAAATCGTACTTACTGGTTCGTACTGTTTTCGTATACTTCGGATTAATTTTATGGTAACAACATTTTTTGAAAACTCAATCCGGGAGATAGAGATTGTTTTTAATAATACTAATGACTGGTAGTGTTTTAGTATCAATCGGGTTATTTTGTGGTAATTCCATTCATCGGAATTGGAAATAAATGTTAAGGGATTATATAAAACAATAATAATTTGCTAAGATAAAAAAAAATACAAAACCCAAAACGTTTACCTTAATATAAATACGGGAAAATTAGGCATCGTATAAGATCTGATTATTGACCCACAGGTTGACCACTGAAAAACACATATTTATTGTAGGACAGCAGAAATTTATCTCTCTGATTGGATCAAACCATGTTGCCATATTTTGGTTAATCGTGGATTGAGGTATTTGAGAATTAAGTACTAAGTTGTTGACAGACAACACCTCAGGTGTCACTTTTAGTGGGATTTCCGTTCATACCAAACATGGCACAAATAGCAGTATCCAGTCAATATTGATGTCACAATGTAATGAATGGGGCAGGTGTTTTCAAATTGATGGATATGTACATTGTACTAGTTGCGCAACCCGCTCTCAGAGACTGAACCCTGGTGAGAACGTATGTCTCAACATCTCTGTGTGTAATGCGGTGTCTGCATAGCCTATTCTGCACCGTTGAAGGAATCATTAACTTTAACCCTTTACTTAACACAAAATTCTTGATTTACTATTTATTTCATTTTTGCGTCAAAAACATAGCTTATGGCCCCTCATTGAAACGAGCTCAACGAGCTCGTTCCAATGAGGGGTCATAATCTATGTTTTTGAGACAAAAAATGAAAAATGAATGGCAATTTTTATGAATAGCGCTGGCAGTTTTGGACAGTTACTTTGGGTAGAGGGTTAAATATTAAAAAGGTGTCGCTGATGGCTCAGTCTTTATGTATATTTATCTATGAGTGTCTAACCAGTCGTTTATACCCATTTTTCATATTTTAAAGCACCTCCACTCAGACATTGGTTGCCAAGTCATAATATTTTTCTCTTAGACTTTTATATTAATGGAAAGGATAGTGCGTGTTTTATATGTCGTTATACGCACGCTGTCGACATAATGAATAGAAAAAAAGTTACGGAACATCAAAAGATGATTAAAGCGCCGTTTTCTTATTTGTAAAAGGGTTTCAACAGAGAATATTAGTAAAATGTTCGAACTGATTGGGAAAAAAATTGTAAAAAGCCATCTTCTGCATTTTTATATAAATCAAAAACATTGCACTGGTTCCCTGTTCGGCAGCGGATTATTTTCAAAATTTTGGTTTTGTATTTAAATGCATTCATGGCTCGGCACCTAAGTACTTACAAGACCTTCTGGCAATTAAAAAACCTGAAAGGAACTTGTGCTCCACCTCACAGATCAAGCTTCAGATGCCCTTCTCTGGGTCCACTTTTGTGAATAACATGAGCTTTCTCTTTCGCTGGACCTGCACTTTGGAATAATTTACCAGTTCAGGTTCAGGCATCGAAAGATCTCAACCAATTCAAAAAAAATTTAAAATCACATCTTTTCAGAGAGGTTTTTTTACAGTATGTGACCTGCTGGCCTTCACACCTTTCTCAGTCTGTATATTGCCTTGATGGTCACGAGCTCATTATTTATTTAACTGTACAGCGTTTTAGAGCACTTTGTGATTTTACGCTTTATACAAATTCCTTATTATTATTATTATTATTATTATTATTATTATTATTATTATTATTATTATTATTAATCTATAGGAAGATGCCTGATGTTTGTGAAATGAAGCTCACATCGATGATACAAATTCGATCATATTTCGAATTTTCAATTTTTGTATGAAATTTTCATATCCTTTGTGTTAAATTTACTGACAGCTTTAGGAAATTAAGGGAAGCTAACTTTCCTGTAAATCTCTTCCAATGACGAAAATTGTCAGCCAGTTATATATTTGCGGCAACCGCGTTATGTCCTTGGGAAAGACACTCCACCCCCGTTGCCCACGTGGGGGAACGGTGGTGTTGTGTACTAATACGTACTGCACGTCGATGGTGCACTTGTCTTCAACCAATGCTAACCCTGTTTGTGTGAAGTTAGTATGTTGGGGAACCTGACAGTTGTTCTCCGTTGCTCGATGGTTCTCTCCGGGTACTCCGGCTTCCCCCACCCGTAAAACTGTCCGACACGAGGTGACGTTGACTGTCGAAAGTGTCGTTAAACCCCAATGTATAAATGACTAAATAATTTGTGTCAGAAAGGTGAGGCATAATAACAGTAACTGAGGTTGTAATTTTTACCTTACAATCACACAATTTTCCCCACGACACACGCTACGACGTCCAATTGGGATCATATTCACTCAGTCCAGTCCATTTGGCTTAATTTGTAACCCAACTGAATTTAGAGTATGCTGATATAAGGAACAGAAAAAAAGTTACAGAACATCAAAAGATGATACAGCTTCGCTAAAATTTCAAAATTTAAATTTTGTTATGAAATTCACATACCATCAGTGCTAAATTTACTGACAGATTTAGGAAATTAAAAGCAGCTTTTCAAAATGCGACGTCACACGTCGGGAAATACAAATAAGATATTTTTCACATTAGTGATTATCTGATTGAGGGCTAGATTATTTTTGGAGGCCTGAATTTGTTATTCAAAACTTGCTTTATTACAAATTATTGGAGAGTGCCACAGGCACTCTCCAATAATTTGTAATAAAACAAATTTAAGTAAACAAAATATTATTTGTGTTTGACTGAATATGAAATATAAGCAAGGAAAGTGTTGGCTTTTGCTCTGGTATCCTCATTTTTTCAACGCCCAGATAATGGCTTCTAGCATCCAACCAGTAAAGAAGTCTTGACTGCAGGATTATATTAGTATTTTTAGCTGCGATAACATTTGGCTCAACGGTTGTCACTATTCGGGAAAAAATAGGAATTGAGGTTAAAACTTTAAAAAGTCGAAAAATAATAAAACAAATTACCACAAAGTATCAACGCGCTATTTGATTTCGTACGTCATATTTATTTACTGGTGTTTAAGGTCATATATTTCTGCACACTGGCTAATCATGACCACGACAGTTTTACGGGTGGAGGAAGCCGGAGTACCCGGAGAGAACCACCGAACAACTGTCAGGTCCCCAACATACTAACCCCATACAAGCAGGGTTATCATTGGTTGAAGACAAGTGCACCACCGACGTACAGTACGCCTTAGTACACAACGCCACAGTGCCCCCATGTGGGCAATGGGGGTGAACTGTCTTGCCCAAGGACATAACGCGGTTGCCGCAGGTTGGATTCGAACCGAGGACCTCTCAGCTTGCAGCCTATACCTCTTCCTACGGAGCCACCGCACCCCCTTTCGTACGCCATAAGACGTACAAACGTATCAAAGGGTTAAGAATGAAACTCCCCTTCTTATGTAAATTATTTTTGATTATTCTCTTATTTTCTTTCTTCGACGTCTCAGAAGGTTTGGTTAATTCTTACTTTGTATTACATTAAATGACCCTCTTAGGAAATTGCAAATAATGAATACATAGAGGACATCTAGTGTTTTTGAGTGGATACCGAAAATTATCTCATGAGAGACCGAGACACATGTTTATTTTTCACGAGCGCTTGCGCGAGCGAAAATAGCCATTTATCTCGGTCACAAATGAGATAATTTTTGGTATTCACTCAAGAACTCGAGATTTTCTTTTTATTATACGCTTTTTATAAGAATCTAATTCCACTAGTTTCAACCATGAATTGATGCATGAAAGTAAACAGCGCATTGAATCATTGATACGCGGAAGTGTATTGATCGATACTCGGAACAGATAGCGTCTTGCGATCTGATTCAGTTGGCGGGTTTCTTGTCTTTGAAAGGACGTACCAAACCAAAAACGTATATTACGGAGTTCCAGGCCATGTTTGGACTAGCGGGTTAGTGCATCAATTCAAGGTGAATATGTGTTGAATTATTGCTGGAAATGATCGGTATCCACTCAACAACACTTGGTTTACTTTTCATTATACGTTTCTAGAACAGATTGATCATTTCCAGTGATTATTTAGCCTGTATTCACCTTGAAATGATGCTTTGAAAGCCGCCATTTTGATTCATACCGCGAAAGTGAAAAATTCTATATCTTTACAGTGGGAGATACGATTTCTATCTTTCCGCAATTTCTTCGATAATCTATCGTTTAGCGTATAATAAAGACCCGTTTGATGGGTTAATGTTTATCGCACTCGTTTGGTTTGGCGCGGAATACAACTCGAGGCTTCGCCTCACGTGGTTTTCTTGCGCCCAATCAAACTCATGCGACGAACAGTAACATATTCAAATGCTTCTGCGTTTCTGTCTGTTTATTAAACTAGACTACACGAGAGTTTGTCGTTTCTCAATGAAATCAACTTTTCAAATAAATTTTAAATTGTTTATACTCTTTTAACCTAGGGTTCGACCTCATCTTTTCTCAACAGTAATCATGTTCACTGCCCTGCTTGTATTATTAGTCATTACTGTTATCACTTTTTATCCCCCGTGTGAACCCCTGGAAGTGAAGCAGTGCTTGCGTGAAGTTTGCTGTTGTAAACAAGCTCTGTTTTTCTGGTAACATAGGATTCAGTCACCAATACTTGGGGTGGAAGCCCTCTAAAATGGTCGACATGGGTATAAATTATTGACTAAACATGACATTATCTCCATGTTGTTGCCACGATTGGCCATTGTGTAGAAATATGTGACATGAAACACCAATAAATAAATAAATAAATAAATAAATAAATAAATAAATAAATAAATAAATAAATAAATATCACTTTCGTTTCCAGGTCATAACAGTGAAAATGGTTCCTGATTTTAACACTTAATTTACTAAATTAAGGCTAATGAGCTGTTTTGCCCATACCGTTTCATCGTCACGACTTGACCACAGATGCCGATGTGACGTTAAGCACCAATATTAAATAAACAGCCTAGGGCACTTAACCCTTCACCATCCGTTCTGACCAACATGCCCAGCGCCTTACATGAGAATGCCAATTCAGAATTTATTTCATCAAGTTTTACTTTCAATATATAGCTTGTGACCACCAATGGAATGAGCTCCAAGAGCTCATTCCACTGGAAGTCAGAAGCTATATTTTATTAACCAGAACATAAAGTATTCAGTTATTAAAAAAAACAATTCGATTTAGGTAAGTTTTTAATGGCCATTCATACTTCGCCATTAATCACCGAACGATCATACGTTGCACGGTGGCAGGAAACCGATGTCATGAGATTTTGGTTCAACATTCATCTTTCAAGGTTTGAGAGACGTCGATGATAACACCCTTTTTGTATCGCGTCATGATATACCTCTCAAGAATATAAAAAGCGGGGACAGATTCTCTAGTACAAGCAGATGTTACATGTTTTAATAGCCGCAAACAAAATAGAACGATTATTTGAAGACGCAATCTCCCTTGAAGTTCGAAACCTTGAAGATGACATCGCGATTATTGTAACAGGTGATTGAGGTGTTATTGGTAATCGTATATTCTCTATACGTGTAAGGTGATATTTTTAAAAATATAACAAGCTTTTCTAGACATGTTATTATTAAGAACTCCATTGTTGACTTTTTGAATGGTGGTCTTGGTGAAATCAGACACATCCTATTACCAAACCAGACGTAATTTTAGACAGAGGTAGTGCCGCGCATAGTTAGGATCATACTGACGTGAATTATTTACAGCAAAGTACAAACTAAACTTGCCTATTAGGAAAAAAAATGAATTATTCATTCACCCTACCCAGGCAAAATACGTTCAACTAGGACAGGTATTTGCACCCGAAAACTGAGAGTGGACAAAAGCACTTCGAACATGGGCTATTCGGGAAACACGCAGATATGCTTGTGCAACACGTTCACATGAATTATGCACATAGGCGGCGGAAGCTCAATAAAAGGGGGGAGCACAAATTTTCACGACTACCATGGTTCGGCCCAGTGGGAGAAAAGTTACTATCATACATCGATAAAAGTACCATGGCACACTTTAGTCTCACGTTTGGATGACCGTTCCGCGGTGTGGTCACTATCCTGTCCATTTCTTCTACTTCAACCATCTTCCAACCCGAAGGTTAGCCTTCGGGTTAGAGGATGGATGAAGTAGAAGAAACGGACCGAAGCGAACGAAGGTGGGATTCTTTGGCCAATGTTTGGATTTGCAAAGAATATATTACAAATTTGCAAATAATATATTATTATATATTATATTATATATTATAGATATTTTAACACTCTGTGTAACCGTACAATATATCTGTGGAAAAGGTGGATGGAGTACTTGTCCCCTGTGCCCCCAGGTTGCGCGCCTCTGATTATGTGTGTTGCATGCGAATATAGGTGTTTTGTCCAACGCAGGCTGACTGGGGCCCTTTTGAAAAAAGTCAGTTTCAGAGCTAGAAAACTTGAACACACTATATATATTAAAAGACAAGACATTAAAGTATTTTTTAGTCAATTGCGGACAGGGAAATAGCAGTACGAGTTTTGCGACATACATCAAGATGCTGTTAGCTTTCCTGACAGGGCAAATAATCACGAGCGTCGCTAATGGGAGTTTAAGGGGTAACACCCACAAACCCAAATCATTTTTCAGTCCCATTTGGTCTGGCGTCCAAGATATCAATTGTCTCTTGCTACTAATCACGAACTTTCTAAAATGACTGGATCTGATGCATGGACTCGCGTCAAAGTGGGTCACACAAATTTGACGTGTGTGGTACAGGGTTCGGAGGTCTTTGGAACCCAGCATGACCCATTTGGGGTGTTAATTAAATAAGAAGTTGGGTCATGACCACTATTTATTTATTTATTTATTTATTTATTTATTTATTTATTTATCTATTTATTTATTTATTATTTATTTATTAGGGTTTAAGGACACTTTAACAGTCAAGGTCATATCCTGTCGATGAGAGTTTTACGGGTGGAGGAAGCCGGAGTGCCCGGAGAGAACCACCGAGCAACAATGAGCAGCTGCCAGCTCCCCAGCATCGTAACTTCGCACTGCAGCACAGGCAGGATTAGATTGGTTGAAGACATGCGCACCATCGGCGTGCAGTACGCCTTAGTACACGGCGTCATCGTCCCCCCCACCCCCCCCCCCCCCACCCCCATGTGGAAATTCGGGGTTAAGTGCCTTGCCCAAGGACACAACGCGGGAGTCCGAATCGATCGCTCAGACGATCACCCATCGAAGGACTAACCGGGCTCGACGTTGCTTAACTTCGGTGATCTGGCGAGAACCGGTTACCGCAACGCCACCGCGCCCCCAATCGCAGTGATAATGATAATTTTATCTGACGTAAACTGAATTATGTGGTCTTAATAATGTCGTATTTTTAATGTATAGGGTATTTCAAATGTAGGTTTTGGGCTTGGGCGTAAAACCTATAATAACAATTAGACCCTAAATTTCAAAGCCCAATCTTAATCAGGGGAAAGTATTTGTTGCTTAATAAATAGGCAATAGCTGTTCACTGCTCGGATTCGAGTACGATTTCTATCCTCGAGTGGGGCGCACTGGGGATTATTTAACCTTTTACCCAACGTAACCGCCAAAACCGGCCAGCGCTATTCTCAAAAATCGCCAATTAATTTTCACTATTTTTTTCATTTTTTGTCTCAAAAACATATGTTATGACCCCTCGTTGGAACGAGCTCGTCGAGCTCGTTCCAACGAGGGGTCATAACCTATGTTTTTGAGACAAAAAATGAAAAAAATTAGTTATTCAAGAATTTTTTTTTGCAAGTGTCGTCTGCTTTTCACGTTAGGTAAAGGGTTAACGAAACGTTAGCCGAGTGAAATAATCCGCGCGGCCCACAAGAGGCTAAATATTGTACTCGAATCCAAGCAGTGAACTTTTGTATTTATTTTATTTCCTCCTTATTTGTTTTCCAAAAACATCCCTTTATAATTGATTCCGTGTTTACTTTCAAAACATGTTTAAAAAAATTGCCCGTAATCGCTGAGAGTGGAATACGATGATGGGAGTAGAATACTATTTTTCGGAGAGTGGGAGTGGAAATACGATTTGTTTTGGGGGAGAAGATCGAATGAAAATAAAATAATAAAAACCGCATTCAAGTCAACCCAGTATGTACTGCCCGTTCTGCCTATTATTGAGTTTATTTCGAAAGGATATAAATTTCGTTCTGATTTCGATCGTTCGGATTCAATAGACTGGGTTTGGATGTTTAGGAGTAGGATCAAGTTATCAAGCTACCAGTCTAATTCTTTAAGAAATTCAACGCCTATGTTTAGATTCAATAGTCTGGGATATTTCAGTTGGTAGGAAAAGCGAACCTGCGGTTCGCTTTTCCGGCCAACTAATATATTGCGCACGAATGAAATTTCATGAAGACTCATTTTCTGTGAATTAAGGATAGAAATGTTGTTCAAACAAGATTTAATTTGGTCGACATTTTGATGCCTTTACAATGAGAAATGAAGTCTCAACATACAGTACATGGAGCGCGTATTAACACTAAATCACCCACAGAGTGGAGATTCCACCCACGAAATAATTGCAAATCTGTTGCAAAGCACAAGCAAAGTTCCAGCCAATGGATCTCCGGGTTATACCCGGAGGTCCATTGGATGAAACATTGCTTGTGCTTTTTGTCCACATGTATAGAATTTGAAAGTTATACTTTGGTTGATAGCTCCACTCCCCGAGTGATTTAGTTACAATCCACTCCCCGCGTACTGTAGCCGTAGTTTTAAGATTGCGCCGCATATAGTCACAAATTATGTTAATATCTTGATAGTTTCAAGGGGAATTAACTACTTATTGATTGTAATATCTATAACTGGGACAGAAAAGAATACCTATATATCTTTGTAAGTTTAGGTAGATTACATTACATGAACGGTAGCGCAACTTTCCACGAAAAAAACTGTGTAAACAAACAGCCCATAACATCATCTAATTCCATTCAGAATTAGACTTGTGGCCTGAGAGCCTGGAGATAGATGTGTTCTATTGTCATTTATACTTTCTAAATGTGTGACACTATAGCGTCTCTTCTGTGCCGTTGTCTGTCCTGCAATTAGAGAGGATGTTGTGGTTCTATTTGATTTAGAACAATATTAGCAAAAAGTGGAACACAGATCAGGAGTTCGAGACCACTCTTTATCCTTATTTATCGCACAAATTGCCATTTATTTGAACAATAAAGGCCTTGGTTAAATTTTTGCTTTATTCACCTAGTAGGGTGATAATTTTCCCCATAGGTTTAACACTGAAAGAATTTATTCCCCTAGTAGAGACGGACTTGTTGACCTCTGGCCTCTACCACATTTGTCTAGCATAATTAATAGTTCGATTGTTGATTTATTACACAATGCCAGTAGAAAACACCACCCACTGCTCATATAATAAAGTATTTTTGCAAGTTTAGCTCAAGTTTGTAGCGGAATTATTTTTAGACATAAATGTATTACTGCGCCTTGTTTATTTTTACCAATTTGCTGGTCGATCGAATTGGACCAATATGCTCCTCACTTCTCGCTGTGTTTTGTAGCGAATTATAGCACGATTTTGCCGCGACTGCCCTGTGGAAGATTTATGGGATAAACAAAATAAACGTATAGGGTTTTCAAGTAAAAAATTTATTCTACTCGTAGAATTAAGAATGAAACCGACTCGCCAGAGGCTCGTCGGTTTCATTCTTAATCCTACTCGTAGAATATTTTATTTTACTTGAAAACACTATACGTTTATTCTATATTTCCTCCCGATACAAACTGAGACTCTCTGACAAATATGGCGTAAAAGAACAGCTTCTGTGTAGCATAATAAAGGGCAGAGGACAGCAAGTCTAGATTGTCGTCCGGGGTCAACCTTAGGTGTTTCACTATCCCCACGTATCGCTACGTTAATGTTTGATGGCTGGTTTTACATAGAAAACTGGATTTCTTGGTTTCGTTATCATATTTCGACATATTTTGTCGCCCCAGGAGATGCTGCTCGGGCTGTCGTGCCTTGACCCCAGCCCCTCTCCATATCGGCCGCCACTGATAAAGGCTTGTTTAGGGAGATAATGTTAAAGCTTACAAAATCACGCTTAGACAGACAACATACCGTGTGCAAGTTTCACTACAGTGAATAACATGACATTGTATAGAGCTGTATCATGAACAAATTGGCGTTAGATGGTCGAAAGACGAAAAAACGCATTTTTGGATACTCACAAGAACTGATGACTTCGAACTCCAAAGCGTAAAGAATTATACCCTGGCTGTGTTAACGTTAACCCTAAACCTATGCTTAACGACCAGAGCCGCCAAACACTTTTCACATAAAACTGCTATTCAAATTTTATTATTCTTAAAATTCCTACTTCAAACTGATAGCTTATGATCCCTCATTGGAACGGGCTCATTGAGCCCGCTCCAATGTGGGGGTGGGGGTGTAATGAGCTATGTCTTTGAGGCAGAAAAATGAAAATGTTTAAGAAATCAGGAAATGTTGTTTGCATTTGTCGTCTTACGTGTATTTATGTTTTTTGAGGGGATTAGCGATTGGTGACTTCCCATTTGGATGTTATGCAAGCATGACTAAATATAGCTGGTCAGCGATGAACGTGTATGAAGTGGATCGCACGGGTCAGTATGGGCTCACCCCTCCCGCATTGCCATGTAAGAAGGAAAAGAGAACAAATCACAGTAAATAAAGAGGATCTTACTTCCCGGACTTCGACTTTCGATAAAGTTATCTCCCTTGAAATTATTAGAATTGCGAGGAAGGTCCAATTAATAAGTAGCTATTGTTGAGAAAATATCTATTTCTTATCGGTACGAAATAAATCCAAGTTTCGCTTTGTTACTTTTACTAGACGAAAACAATACACAGCTCCCAGATCCGTCTATTTATTTATTAAAAATAACAAAAGGAAACTTGACTGTATATGGCAAGCCACTTAGAAGCAACTAGTTCACTTGACAATATCGAGCAATATGTGTTAGATCCAATCAATTGATTCGGGAGTTTTCCAACTGTACCCCAGCCGTGAAAACCTTCTTATTTGAGAAATATATATCCCCTCTCTATTGCTGCCATCTTTGGGCACAGTATAGTCGAAAGAGTATGCAACGTCTTACTGTCTGCTACAATAATGCATACAGACTACTACTGAGATATGACAAATTCTGCAGCGCAAGTAATATGTTTGTATCGGACAGAGTTCCATCCCTTCTAACCCTAAGGAGGAGATTCATGTATAGTTTCCGAGAACGTATTTTCTCTCTCGAAAACAAAATCACGCAATCCTTGTTACGCTCAGACCTCGGGTACTCATCGGCTTTAGTCAACGTTTGGATCTCCCTACTGTACTACTAATTGAATAAAGTTTCACGCCTGTCACCCGCTAAAGCTTTTCCCATATTATTTGGAGTTGCAGGTTAAAGGCATGACTGTCTATGTTGAAGTCCCGTCATAAGCGGTTACCCTCATGTACATTACCGCGTATGTGTGTGATGCTACCATTGTAAACATATATATTTATATATATATAGAGAGATTATTTTTATTTTTTTTTTTTTTTATTTTTTTTTTATTTTTATGTTCTTTTGTGTGTTCTATGGACCACTGTGTCTGAAATAAAGAATTATTATTATTATTATTATTATTATTATTATTATTATTATTATTATTATTATTATTATTATTATTATTATTATTACTTGTTTACCGAATGTGTGTTTTACAGCAATTTGAAGGTTTTTATTATTTCCAGGAAAAAATTAGCAAACCTTACCTCTAGAATTTTAATATCAATGGAAAGGACAGTGTATTTATTGCACGCCTGTTCTACAGAATCCTCATCTACAGCAACACTAAACCATGCGGAAATTTACCGGAAATCGCTGATGGACTATTTTTAAATAGAAGTGAAATTTTACTGGAACATTCTACAAATCGTGCACCTCAATTACAGTTTGAATGGCTGGCGATAGCTAAAAATCGTCCCATGAGTTGCAATGTGTTTTATATGCCAGTATGCACATAGAACACATTGGAAATCAGGGAAAGAAATAGTAACACGGGTTCCCCTCGTAAATTTGGTTGGCGATAAAATATGTTGTTTTTGTTGATTGTTGTCAAATGAATTGCAGAGTGTCCTTCAAATAATTGTTGTTATAGACGTGAAGGCGCGTAATAAACACAGAACGACACATGCGTGTGAATGGGTTAATCGATATGGCACTTGTGCCATCGCGGAAGGATAAAATGAGAGGTCACAGACCTCTCGTTTTATCCTTCCGCGATGGCACAAGTGCCATATCGATTAACCCATTCACACGCGTGTCATTCTGTGTGTGTGTGAAATGTCACGATGCGCACACTGTTGATAATGAAATTTAAAAAGTTATGGAACATCAAATGATGGAGAAAACGCCGTTTTCTTATTTTTTTTAAAGGGATTTCAACGGAAAGTAATATTCAAACGTTGAAATTCATTGGGAAAAAATTGTAAAAGACCAGCTTTTGTATGTTTATACAACTCTACAGGAAAACACCCGAGTTTGTGAAATGATGCGCACATCTATGGTGCAAATTCGCTGACATTTCGAAATCCCAATCTTTATATGAAATTGCCATACTCTTTGTGTTAAATTTACTGATAGCTTTCAGAAATTAAGGGGAGCCAACTTTCCCGAAAATCTCTTCAAATGACGAAAATTGTCAGCCATGGGGGTGGTAAAAAAAAGTACAGAAGTTGACATATGATGTTTTATTTTATTATCTCAAAATGTGTGTTTATTTTTCAAAAACAGACGAGGCTCACACGTATGGCCTAATGTTTGAAAATCAATATCTTTGAGTCAGGTGGCAGTCTTTGTACAGATTGACTCATCGTCACAGCAGGTGTGTACGGGATTTTTTGTCACGATGTATGGTGTGTTGTTTTTAGTTTCATTGTTTGTTGTTTTACATTCTTTCTATTTTGTAGTTTAAATAGCTACCTGTAAAAAATCATAGGTTAACCCTATACCTACCATGAAAAGCAGACGACACTTGCAGACAAAATTATTGAATAACTGATTTTTTTATTTTTGCCTCAAAAACATAGCTCAACGAGCTCGTTCCAATGAGGGGTCATAAGCTATGTTTTTGAGGCAGAAAATTGAAAATAATGAAAACCGAATGTCATTTTTCGTGAATAGCACTGGCCGGGTTTGGCCGTTACGTTGGGTAGAGGGTTAAGGGCGTTCCTTCCTCACAATATTATGCTTCAAGAGCCTGTCTCCAATTATTTTTAAATGGTGTTTTTTTGGCACATTTAAGCCGGCATTTAGTACGTTTAATTTTGGCTTCAATCACACGGTAGTGTCCTAAACTTCCCCACTCACTTCCATTGAGAGGGTGAAGGCAGTGGAATAACCATGCTAAGTGGAGTGTGTGTTTGTTTTTTCAAATGACACAATTATGTTTTAGAGGAATTTAGAATGTTGGTTTCCGACCCCCCGCCGGGATTCCAACCCTCGGCAACTCCGCCTGGCAATCAGGAGTTCAACAACTAAACCACTAGACCGCATTGCGCACCGTCAAAAACGATGGCTGGAATCTAGTTTTTTAGGTGAAGTTCTCGTGATTACTTGGTTCATCTTCCTTTTGGCAGCAGCATGAAAGCGTGGAATGCGCTGGCTACAAACAAATATTGTTTTCATGACAAAATACATGTGTGGAACGCGCTGGCTACAGTACGGCGAAAGTGCAGTGGATGGCCCCAGACGACGACTGGCACGGGCCTCTGTGTGTGTGTTTTTTTAAGAAAGGAATTTAGAATGCTGGTTTCTGATCCCCGGTGGGAGTCGAACCCTCGGCGACTCCACTTGGCAATCGGGAGTCAACAACGATACCACCAGACCATTGCACGCCGTCAAAAACGATGGCAGGAATCTAGCTTTTAAAATGAAGTTCTCATGATCACTTGGTTCATCTTCTTTTCGGCAGCAGCATGAAAGCGTGGAATGCGCTAGCTACAAACAAATATTGTTTTCATGACAAAATACATTTACTGAACCTTGATGTGTTTCAAACATGATAAAAAAACACAAATTTGATTTAACTCTTTGCGTGCTGCTGGCGGGTATCCCTGCCCAGCACATGGTTTCTCTTGTCACTGAAAACAATATAATTTGGGCACATCTATTCACATTTACCCCCTACAAATTGAATGGATTATTTCATCAACGATTTTTTTGTGTAATACTTTAATTAATTTTTCATCAAATCTATTCATGGCTGCTTCATAGCAGCCATGACTAGCTTTGATGAAAAATATCTTAAAAATACTCAGCAGGTTAAGAATTAAACTAAATGATGCGCTTAGAAACTGGTTAAACTGGCAGGAAATTATCGATCTTATTATTACAAGGGTGTTACCACTTCGTTATTTTGGGCGCGGAGTTGAAAGAGTTCATCTCCCAGATGTTGGGGTCTAGAGTTTTAATTTTCATGTCAAATGGGAAAACCGGAGCATCAAACTGCGGCTCAAGTATACAGAAAGTGATGAAAAGACATTTTTATATATACTATTCAAAAAAGTAGGGGATATCCAAACTGATGTTGATATTTTCTGAAAATGGTATTGGATACGCGCGATTGGACACATCAATATGTTACCAAGTTTAGTGTGGATCATGAATGTCACAGGCCCACGAAAACTTCGTGCAGGTTTTTCGTACGAGCGCCTCGTTAATGTCTGTGGGGTACGTTTTGAAATTTTCATTTGTACTGGACGGGCTTTTTCGGGGGTCTCATCATTCTTTTCTTGGTATAAACTCATTCATGAATAGTTTCTGGTCGAAACGTTACTTTTGAGGTATGCGAAGACTGACACGTGACGAACGTTTACGTGCCGTTGGCATGCTGGCAACACACAGACTGTAGTGGCTCAAATTCTCAACGTTACTCAATCGGTGATAGCATGTTGTGGTCACGCTACTGCCAGAATGACGATGTGGATGACAGACGTCGGTCAGGTCGTTCAAGGGCGACAACTCCTCACCAGGATCGTTTCATCTGAACAACAGCATTACTTAACCGCCATCAAAGTGCCTTAGAAAATAGACAGCAGCTGCACCGAACGACAAATGTGTCAGTCAGGGGTCAGACTCTTCGAAATCGCCTTCACAGCTGGAATTTGTACGCTCGTCGACCTCGAGTAATTCCACGTTTGACTGAACGTCACATCGCAGCAAGGAGTAATTGGTGTGGAGCACGGCAGCTCTGGGACAATCGTCGGTGGAGCAAAGTCATGTTTTCCGATGAATCGAGGTTCACTCTCGACTTCCACGACAAACGAAACAGAGTGTGGAGGCGACGGAACGAACGATACCACGATCATTTTGGTGGTGGATCGGTTATGTTGTTGGGAGGCATAACCATGACAAGCAGAACAGCATTACATGTCATCCAAGGGCGTGTCACAGGACAGTACTACTGCGACAACATGTTAGCAGCTCATTGGTGCCATTTGCGCGATATCACGGCCGTCGATTCATTTCCACGATTACAATACAAGAGCACACAGGGTCGCTACAGAGTTCCTTCAGGAGCAGAATATTACCATACAGTCCATACTGCCTTGGCTAGCACTAAGTCCAGACCTTTCACCAATCGAGCACGTCTGGGGTATGCTTGCCAGGCGCCTACGACAACGCAAAGACCCCTACCAATGTAGGAAGAATGGAATAACATCAGTCAAGCTGATATTGGACGTTTGATGTGGAGTATGTCACGTCGGATCGGCGCTTGACTCGCGAACTGAGGAGGATTTACAAGGTACTGAGGTCATGGACTGAATGCGGTAAGTGCTCTGACTGACCGGCCATGTGTTCTACAGCTCAGTGCGTGGAACGTGTGCTTGTCAAACACCCAACTATCGCTGAAATCATTCACCACATGTTACAGTGCAATGCCTCAACTATCTTTTTGATGTAAATATAAATATATTTCTTCATATATCTCAGTTTTATCAAATATCCCCTACTTTTTTGGAATAGTATATAATAAAATGATACGATAATTGTCAGTACAATATATAAAGTTGGAATTCGTTAGAAAGGGTGTCTGTGTGGATGAGTCCCACCCATTCCTACCCTGTTTTACTGTCCTTGGTGAATGGACCGTACCAGAGAAATCGTAGTGAGGACGGACCCAATGTACGCCCCCCCCCCCCCCCAACCCATAAAGTTTTCCAATTTTTTTTTTCTGATTGCTTATATGTGGGGCAAAGGATTCTTTTTATTTTTTGCCCTGCAGTAAACAGCGTAATCACAAAATAATCTTCATACCTGTTTTAACCTTCAACGAGCTCGTTCCAAATAAGGGTCATAATCAATGTTTTTGAGACAAAAAATGAAAACAATAATGAAAATTAATTGGCGATTTTTGTGAATAGACCTGGCCGGTTTTGGCCGTTACCTTGGATAAAAGGTAAAAAAAAAATGTTAGATCTAAGTTTTCCAAACGCTTGTAACATTATGGGCAAGAAATGTCTACGGATGCACCAAGGGGGCGGGATGGGGGTGGGGGCTACATTATAGAATTCCAGAGTGCATAATGTGTTGTCTCAAAACAGCCAGGTCTTCTAGGCTAAAAGCCTGGTATACACCTGGGTCTTTTGGAACACTACCAAAGTTTACCATACTACTTTTCTGTGAGAAGTTTTCATTCTAATTTTATGGGTATGTAACGACTGGTAATGAAAGCGCACCGTCAACTAAATAGCATACATCACTACATAAAGTCAGTCATGTCCCGGAAGGATTAGATACGTTATATAAACTATCTGATGTCTTCTATTGATTCTGGGCATTCATGTGTCGTGATTTATTTGTCGAAGGGCTTAGTTTGGATATATAAACACGATCTTCGTGACAAAACTCCATCATAATACAGCAATACATATAAAGTTTCCATTACCGTATACATAAATACACGGATTAGAGAGGCGTATTCAATTTATTGGTTATAAACGATGTCTGCAACAAATGTGCGGTCATTCGCAACATGTCGGAACATTCCGTCAGAACGATTTTTTTCACTTTCAACACCTGAGTAATATCGTATTTGGGCAGTTGTAGGAAGCTGGAATATGTCAGGATTGGTTAGAAATTGATAGGTAGATAAGTAAATAAATGTATATTTTTGGTTATTTGATAGCCTAGACAAGGTGTTAGTCAAACATTGCCTCGGGCGATCTACAGTTTATCCATTTCGTGATAGGTGTGTTAATTAGCTGACGACGCTAAAACCTGCAGAGACTCAAATTAGGTGGAGCGAATCGCCCATATGTGAAAACAACGTATAGTTATCTCACACTGGACGTTTCTAAAGAACTCAAAAGGCCCCTCAATCGCAATTATGTTCTTCAAGGCGAGCGCGGTGGCTCATTGATAGACTGTTGGACTTCTATGGTAGAGGTCCCGAGTTCGATCCCCGTCCGGGACTACCCGCGTTGTGTCCTTGGACAAAGCAATTTATCCCGGTTGCCTACATGGGGACATGATTACGCCGTGTCCTAAGGCGTACTGCACGTCGATGGTGCACATGTCTTCAACCGCTGTAACCCTGTTTGAGCGGAGCTTGGACAGAGTTAGAATGTTGAGGAGCTGACACTTTTCTCGTCGATGCTCGGTGGTTCTCTCCGGATACTCCGGCTTCTTCCACCCGTAACAAACTGTCACGGTCACGATTAGCCATTGTGCATAAGTATGTGACCAAAAATTAAAAAAACAAATAAAATATGCTCTTCAAAGAGAGACCGCTCAACCACCTCTTGGGCATGTCTCTATCATGTTTAAGAAAGCCGTAAATACTTGGTAGTCAATGTCCGCTTGAAGGGAAGTTTGGGACTCCAGCCACGCGGTGGGAGTCGCAATGAGTTGTTGGGCTAAGTGAACCCAAGAGTGATTTTATTTAGCCAGATGTCTTTTAGTGAATGAGACATTATTAGGCTGAATGAAGCGAACGGTTGCAGGGCTTTGTGGGTCTTAGAAGCAGTTTACATTACACAGAAGTAAAGTTAGTTGGAGGGGCTATCGGCAGCTCATAGACTCGACTCAAGCTATAGGAGCTTGGAGTGGAAGCCAGACAAATCTCACGAATGAACATTGTATGTTTAAGGGGGTTGGCGGAGGCTGGTTTAATCGGAACGAGAATAAGAAATGCAGCGGAAAGTTTCTAAGCTGTCGATAAGAGGTTAATATTGTTAAAGTAAGTAAAGCGACTCAGATGAGTTGTATTTATTTATTGATTAGTGTTTAACCCTTTACCCAACGCAGACGATATCAAAATTTATTATTTCAAATATAAGTTTTTTAAATTTTTCAAAATATTTCAACAAAATCATATCATGTGACCCCTCATTGGAACGAGCTCAATTAGCTTGTTACAATGAGGGGTCACATGATATGGTTTTGTTGAAATAGTTTGAAAAATTTAATTTTTTCAACTGATCAGTTTGCATATTATGCGGGCGGATGCGGGCGATTCGTTAGGTAAAGGGTTAACCCTTTGAACTCGTAAGACCGATTTTTCGGCCCAAGGCATAATCTCGTCCCATTTGCAGGCCTGAAAATAAGCAGTCTGACATTTGCAAAATGAGGTCCCCCAGAGGGTGAATTTGAAGATGCTATCCCATACAGTGGGCCAATTTATCCACTGGGTACCCCTTTCTGTTTAGTTTTGAGATCCCGATTCAGATTGAGGTTCACAGAGGGTAAATTTAGTGATGCTACCCTGCACAGCAGGGTAGCATCACTAAATTCACCCTCTGGGGACCTCATTTTGCAGATGCCTGTCTGCTTATTTTCTGGCTTGCCCATTTGTCTTATTATAAGAGGTCTATGCACGGGGGATTGGTGATAACTGTAATCTGCAGCCAGACGGCTGCAGACTGCAGTTATTATCTTATCCTGTCTGTATATTGATATTGGACTGACCCATCTCATTGTCAGTGTACACGAAGGCGATACCATTCCAGGAAACGAGTGTTCAAAGAGTTGATGTCATAGATTTCTGCACAATAGCTAATCGTGACCGCAACAAGGAGATAAAGTCAAGTTTAGTTAATCGTTAGCCATTGTGCAGAAATATGTGACCTTAAACACCAATAAATAAATAAATAAATAGTTAATCGTTAATACCCATGTTGCTCATTTTAGAGGACTTCCAGCCCAGGCATTGGTGACTGGGTCCTATTTTCCTGTAAACTAGGCTTGTTTATCACAGTAAGCGAGCACTGCTTCACTTCTCGGGGTTCCCATGGGGAGGAGGGTCAGAGAAGTGACGGGCAGTGATAGTTAGTGAAACAGACGAACAATTAGCTTTAAAAGTGGAAGCTGCAACGCGCAGGATTCTTGAAAGGAGCAAATAGACAATATGTTGTGTCAGTGGGGTGAGATAACTACCAGGAACGGAGTGACGATGGGGGACAACATCAACTAGACAGCGCGGGGATCCGAAGAAATCTAGGGTGGGGAGCGGCGGGGGGGGGGGGTCAATTCATAGTTATTTGTGTTGTGTACATATTATCATGGACCAGTCCAGACGAGGGTATGTGAGTAAATCTTTGTTTTGTTTTATTATCATTAAATTATATTCGGATGATACCTGTTGCTTGCTTTTTTATACATCAAGTCAGAGGCACCTCCAGATTACGAATGTACTTCAATAACACAACGAGGAGGTGACACGCATGTTCACTCAATGGCCAGGTGGTACTCTCTATGAACGATTCAGTTCCAAGGTGACCTTAAATCTCTCATTTCCACTCCAACGTGTTGACAGAATACTAGCTACGACTTTTCCATCCAAATTCCTGAGCCATTGTGCTCCCTAATATAACCGGCTTGAATTAGACTGTAATTTCATACAAATATACAGTTAAAATATATGTTCTAAAACGACCTCATGTACTGTGAAATATTGTCATTAAAATACAGTAAAGGTCTTAGCAATCAGCTGTCAGTATTTCTACAGTACAATTTCACGAAAATACCATACCATACTACTGTTTCCATTAGGAAACCCTGTTTGTTCGACTTTGGAATATCAAGGAAGGAATATTTAAATAGAGAGTAATCGTTTGACTGGACTGGTTACGTGAAATAATTCATGAGAGGCGAGGGGCGTGGTACAAACACGAGCGCGCGAATACACACGAGTGTTTCGAATTATATAGTCCCTCACCTCGAATGAATTATTTCACGAAACCAGTCCAGTCAAGCTTTTACCCTGTTTATTACTTTTCATTATTAACAATAATTATATTACTTAACCCTTTACCTTGCATAACGGCCAGCGCTATTCTAAAAAATCGCCAATTACTTTTCATTATTTTTTGTCTCTAAAACATACGTTATGACCCCCTCATTGGAACGAGCTCGTCGAGCTCGTTCCAATGAGGGGGTCACAACCTATGTTTTTGAGACAAAAAAAATGAAAATAATAGCTATTCAAGAATTTGTTTTGTATGGAGCCCGGGAAGTGACAGGCTTCTCTCTTTTTTTATTTCGTTTTAACGAAATATTATTTCGAAATAACGAAATATTATTTTGAAATAACGAAATAATTATTTCGTTTTAACGAAATATTATTTCGAAATAACGAAATAATTATTTCGTTTTAACGAAATATTATTTCGAAATAACAAAATAATATTTCGAAATAACGAAATATTATTTCGTTTAAACGAAATAATATTTCGAAATAACGAAATAATTAATTCGTTTTAACGAAACAATATTTCGTTTTAACGAAATAATATTTCGTTTTAACGAAATAATTAATTCGTTTTAACGAAATAATATTTCGAAATAACGAAATAATATTTCGTTTTAACGAAATAATATTTCGAAATATCGAAATAATATTTCGTTATTTCGAAATATTATTTCGTTTAAACGAAATAATATTTCGTTATTTCGAAATATTATTTCGCTATTCGAAATATTATTTCGTTATTTCGAAATATTATTTCGTTTAAACGAAATAATATTTCGTTATTTCGAAATATTATTTCGTTATTTCGAAATAATTTTTCGTTAAAACGAAATAATTATTTCGTTATTTCGAAATATTATTTCGTTATTTCGAAATATTATTTCGTTTAAACGAAATAATATTTCGTTATTTCGAAATATTATTTCGTTGTTTCGAAATAATATTTCGTTAAAACGAAATAATTATTTCGTTATTTCGAAATATTATTTCGTTATTTCGAAATAATATTTCTTTAAAACGAAATAATATTTCGTTAAAACGAAATAAAAAAAGAGAGAAGCCTGTCACTTCCCGGGCTCCATAGTTTTGCAAATGTCGTCTGCTTTTCATATTAGGTAAAGGGTTAAAAAGACAATGAAGTCCACATTACACCCACGGCAAAGCGTCTTCGTTTGCGCGCACGGATACATGACACAATTGTTAATTGCATAATTCACTTGTGAAGTTATCGTTTATAATCAAACCTGGAAATCCCAGTAAATCACACTTCACTTTGGAAAGTAATAATTTCTCTTCATTACTTTTATTTGTTCAATGAAAATATGTTTGAGATGGTATTGTTTTAGTGGTTCCATTTCAAAAGAGGGCGTTTTGTATTTTTGTGCAATTAAGGCAGACGATTCATCCACTCATAATGTTCAAGTATGCAATTAGCAAGTCAAATTTGTACTGAAGGTACGGTAAATGGCTTTGTGTTTAGGAATTATATTCAATCAAGAGGATTATGCAATCAAGAGATATAAAATTTAGTGGGCGCCAATGTACAGTTGCTTGGACATTCCACCAAATACAAAAAAGTTTAGAATTTCCAATAGGGTTAATCTTTTACTTTTCGTTTCCCGCGCTTTGGGTGATCGATTTTTGTGCTGGCTGAATTCAATTTTGCACCTCATCTACTTCTGGATGAAGCTGCAACTGGCCAGATTTTTTTTAAAAAATGTGTTGTGTTTCTCAAGAATTACTTTCTAAATGGTCAACAAAATTGGTAACATTTCCAAGACCATTGTGTCAGATAATTAGTTTTTTTATTCTTAATACAGGGAACAAACATGCTTTATGGCGTGAACAAAAGAAAATACCGAAAATGCACTTGGACAAAACACAGAAAGCTGGAAGTGCAGAATACATGCGCGGTGCAAGTCAAGAAAAATGCATTAATAAGACAAGCGAGCAGAAAGCATTGGAGATTTGGAGCAGCGATAAACAGATATTCAAAGCAAAACATTACTCCAACACAAAACAGTAAATTTAGTGATAACATAAACAAGTGCAATAAGTGCTCTAAATATTGTGTTCTTCGTCATGCTGATGTTTAGATAAAACAAAAAATATTAATGCATTTGTTTAAGCAATAGACCTTTGACAACAGTAAACAATATACTTTCAACCGTGTGCATGCAAAAGGTTCAACTTTGGAAATTGGAGCGCGAGTCTTGCAGTCAATTTTTTCTCTCCTCGTTATTTATTTATTTATTTATTTATTTATTTATTTATTTATTTATTTATTTATTTATTTTTATTTATTGTTTATCTTTCTGTTTTCTTGTTAAGTGTTTTCCAATTATAGCAACTTCAGTTCTAGAATAGATGCAGCAGCTATTAGTTGAAGACACAGGAAGGCTCCAGGAGGCCTGAATCATTAAAAAGGTCATTGATTTTTCACAAAGTGATTTGTAAAAAACAAATAATCAACCTCTCATTATTTAGTAAATGTAAGTTGGCAAACTGCTGGGGTTTGGGAGAAGACTCCTTAAAACGTTTCCGTCATTATCAACCACGTTTGAATTGGGGAGTGGGGGTGGTATCACAACCTAAAGTGTCCCAGACGGCTTAATGTCTACAAATTTATAAACCTTTACAACACAAATATGATATGTCAGCTACGAAAATATTTAGATAGTGGTTTGTGTGGGAAGATTCTTTAACCATTATCCTGCCACACGCGACTATAGTGGAATATTCTATTACGGTGCTTTACACATTCGGGCCTGCGCAAATTACCACTATCATCTGATTAATTGTTGGAAAGATCTCTTCGAGATCTTTCCAACCCAACAATTAATTAGATGGTAGGGTTACAACTACGTTATGATTTTCTTCCACACCCTCACGCACAGGTGCATATATATATATATATATATATATATATATATATATATATATATATATATATATATATATATATATATATATATATATATATAGGTCATCCATATATGATAAATGATAAAAGTGGGCGTGACTAGAAAAGAGTAAATGTAGCACCATTTTTTCCAATGTTAAAATGTCTGGCCACCAACACCCTTAAATGTGACATGTTACGTGTAATTTGAACAGTCAGGTAAAATTTCATTACAACTACCTCACATGCCAAAATTAAGACATTTTAGGCGGTATTATAATACTTCCCCATTTAACACAGTGTTAAATCTGAGAACGCGCCATGACATCCCAAAATATGATGACCTCAGTACCTTCATTTGAGCAAACGTCTAAATCATTCTCTTCCTTTATTACCAACAGTGTTGAAGTCTGAGTGCAACATGACACCCCTAAAATGCCCCTAATGGGCTTGATTTGAACACACATTCAAATCATACCAATAAGGAAGTTACAAATCAAACACGTCAGCATTTGTAGAAGTGGTTTGGGAGAGGGGGATTTTTAATGTTTTTCCATCACCAAAAGTCAAAAACATAGCTTATGAACCCTCATTGGAATGAAATCCACGGGCTCATTCCAATGGGGTTATAAGCAATGCTTTTGAGAGAGCCAATGAAAACGGAAAGGTGATTTTCGTCAATAGCGCTGGCCGCTTTTGACCATTACGTTGGGTAAAGCGTTAACGCTCTCTGTACTTTTCAAATCTTTTCAAGGAATTTGAGAGTTAGTGCTGTAATGGAAGCAAAAGAAATGCCAGAAAACTTTCAGCTGATGTGGCAATAAGTTGTACTCGGTCGTCGTTCACTGTGAAACATTCGTGGTGAAAATACGGTAAAAAGAAAGGAAACCAGCTGCCAAAAACCACGAGCCCGAATGCTGCCATGTGCAATATATAGAGGATATGGAATGAGTGTTTTTCTCATATAATATTTATGAAACGAGTCTAGGAATTTTCCGTTTTGGCGAGCCTCCGGCAAGCCCAAACTGAAACTTCGGACGAGTTTCATGAATATTATATGAGAAAAACACTCATTTCATATTCAATATATCATATGATACACGCACACATAAATTAGCCGCTTAGTATGACTTTTTAACACATCACCTAACTTGAGTTGCAGACGGCACTTGGATAAAACATCCTCGTATAACTAAAAAAAATCATTATTTGCTTCCAAAACATAGGTTATGACCCCTCATTGGAACGAGCTCGTCGAGCTCGTTCCAATGAGGGGTCATAACCTATGTTTTGGAAGCAAAAAGTGAAAATATAAAAAAATGAATGGCGTTTTTCTTGCAGGTAAAAGGTTAATACAATATAACCCACCCTAAATAGGACAGATAACGTAAATTCCCCCTACTAAAATTATGCAAATATTACCCAGTTGTATTTTGTTTTGCCAATCGAATTGTCCAGTTTTTAAATTGACCAATGAAAGCTCCCAACTCTAATTATGCAAATTATGAAAATGTGGCCCAGTTGTATTTTGTTCAGCCAATCAAATTGTCTAGTTTTGAAATTGACCAATGAAATTGACGGAAGGCTTTATTTATCACTGATTAATATGAAAACAAAATATCAAATGTTTTAAAGTGAACAAAATGGCTGAGTCATATGATAAATATATATCATCTTTGTAAGAGTGATTTTACAAGTTTGTTCAAAGTTACAGTACCGTGCCTGGCCAATGGGAGAAAACAATGCACCAGTCTATTTCTCCTAATTCACTGTTCCAAAATTTTCCATGCTTCATATATAAAATCCTTACAATGGTGATTTACGAGTTTGTAAATGGGTTAATATTAATGGTGCTTGTAGCATCCCACACTGAGCGTAATGGGGGAAGCTTTTTTTCTCAATCGTTACTCCAAATGCTTTCATATTCGATAAATAATATCTTTGTAATTATGCTTTTCAAGTTTGTTCAAATCAAGCTCCTGTGGTTAAAGTTGGTGATGAAAAAACATTAAAAATCCCCTTCTCCCAAACCACTTCTACAAATGCTGACGTGTTTGATTTGCAACATCTTTATTGGTATGATTTGAATGTGTGTTCAAATCAAGCCCATTGGGGGCATTTTAGGGGTGTCATGTGGCACTCAGACTTCAACACTGTTGGTAATAGAGGAAGAGAAAGATTTAGACGTTTACTCAAATGAAGGTACTGATGTCATCATATTTTGGGAAATAGTTAGGATTTCATTTGAATGCAGGAGTTGGAACAATACCTATAAGTATGTTTGCACATTCAGCCTACGAACAGGCGCGCAAATACTGAGGGAGCGGGTGAGGTCACACCCACCCCATCCCAAACGAATCATTTTGTGTCTTTGTCTTGCTGCACGCTAAAAACTAAAGTGTTAAAAACTACACTTGAAGTGCTGTATTTAACACTTACTAAGTGCTGAACTGGCACTTTGTTCAAGTGTAGATATCCCAGAACCTGACAGGTGTTACAATAATACCACTTGACAAGTGTAATGTCGCGACTCTTGAAAGGAAACAACGCAGATGACGCGGATTAGGCTCGAACTCTCGAGCCTGATCCGCGTCATCTGCGTTGTGTCCTTTTAATTATGTACCCACCAAGCGCAAATCAAATTATGGACGATTCTGGAAGAACCACCAATGCTAGACACATGGGAAGTGCCATCCATTCAAGTTTCAGATGTCTGACGATTGTAATGTCTAAGTGCTTAAAGCATTACACTTTGAGTGTTAAAATCAAACCCTAAGAGTTAGAATGGGTTTAACACCTAGAAAGTGTCAGTTTTAACACTTTAGTTTTTAGTGTGTGTGCAAGAAAGGGTACTATTAGCAGAGAAAATAGCCCCGTAGGATCATGTTCAGAGACCGCACAGTCATAAAACTTTCACCAGTTTGCTGCTAGTCTACTGATAAACGAGTCAGACCAGCCCTAGAGATTAGCCAAGGCAATCAGTAATGTCATGTTAAGAGCTATGGTAGCGTTTACGACGATATTCCCGGTCATCTTGACTAATCACAATAACTGCAGACTTTTGGACTGATCACCTCGCTGAGACGCTAAGGTAAGAACTAACGGGGAAATTCAAATCATAGGTCACACCCCACCCTCCCCAATATCAGAATATTGTTACAGTCTGTGTCTGGTATACATTCTCATCACGCCGTTCAATTCTCTGCCTCTTTCTGAATGCATTCTCCACGCATGCATATGAGTGTATGAAAATGCAAATGTGTTGAAGAGAAGAAAATCTCCCACAAACAAGAAAATATCGTTCCTAACCGATACCCCGTTGAAAATATTACACAAATCGATAGCAAACAAAATGTCTCGATAACTAAAAGAATCCATACCATTACCACTGTACTCTGTTGACACGCGTTGACCAGCAAACAATTACAATGGTTTTATGAGAATTGTATTGAAACACAGAGCGGGGCAATTTATCTAATATTTTCATCAACAATTCTACAGTTTCCAAAAAAAGAAACATTCACAAAAATATTATCTTGTTCAATCTTTGTGTTTATCTGTGTGTGTTCGTGAATGCATTTCGGGTGTCAGTTAGTTTTTTAATATTGGGTCTGCTGATATTCTCAAGGTATGTTCAATTACATGTTGCGAGTTGTTATAATACCTGAATAACCCTTGCCTGCAGCCTGCAGGAGTGTCAAGTCTAGTTATAGAAGTCTAGAAAGAGACTGTCGTAAATAAATATTACATTCGGACTGGGGTTAGAGGTAGTGGCGTCACAAAGCTGACTGACTGAGAGGATTGTAAACCTGATGTGTCATGATAGTCAATACCTCACTGATAAAAGGTTCCAACTGTATCGCCAAGGCTTGTATTCGTCGAATGCGTGCATTGAATGTGCAGTTGGAACATCAGTTAACTGGTTCAGTGCTAGAAGCCACTATCAGGGCTTTCAGAAAAATGAGGGTACTGGAGCAAAAGTAAATGTTTTCCTTGATCATGTTTCAGATTCAGGAAAATGCAAATAATATTTTGTTTATATAAATTTGTTCTATTACAAATTATTGGAGAGTGCCTATGGACACTCTCCGATAATTTGTAATAACAAATCAGGGCACCAAAAATAATCTAGCCTTCAACCAGTTAAATATGGTTAAAAAAAATTGTTTTAGATTATTTGTGGGTACAATCACGCAGTAGCTTCCCAGCTCTTTGGCCCGAATTGAGTATCCAAGACATCTATTGGTATGACCGACTGTGTTTATGAGAAAGAGGCACGTATGACATCTAGTCTTGTCAGAAAGAGTATGGATAGAAGCAAGGGGGAGCGGTGGCTCAGTAGGTAGAGGTGCAGGCTGCAAGCCGAGAGGTCCTCGGTTTGAATCCCACCTGCGGCAGTCGAGTTGTGTCCTTAGGCAAGACACTTCACCCCATTGCCCACATGGGGGCACGGTGACGCTGTGTACTAAGGCGTACTGCTCGTCGATGGTGCACCTGTCTTCAACCAATGCTAACCCTGCTTGTGTGGAGTTAGTATGTTGGGGAGCTGACAGTTGCTCGCCGTTGCTTGGTGGTTCTCTCCGGGTACTCCGGCTTCCCCCACCCGTAAAACTGTCGTGGTCATGATTAGCCATTGTGCAGAAATATGTGACCTTAAACACCAATAAATAAATATCTATTTGTTTGACCGACTGTGTTTATGACAAAGAGCCACGTATGACATCTAGTCTTGTCAGAAAGAGTATGGATACTGTCAAGAACGAACTGATAACTATCTAAGACTGCGATCAAGTAAAAAGTATTCCGCCCGGAAAAATTATTGAGGTTGGATGGGGAGGAGTGGGGTGGGGGGGGGGGGGCAGTGCTTTTATTTCGCCGAGAATCCGAAAATCGATTCACTCAAAGATTCGCGCAACAAATCCAGCGAGAATCCATGTAGATTCTTTCTGCACCTCTGCTTGGATTCCCGTGAAAAGAATTGAGTCAATTTAACCCTTTAACAAACATAGTGGCCACAAATTAATCAACACAAGGCTAACATAACCTGAAATATCCCGACACTTTGTCAATTTAGCCTGTTCCAATGGCATCCATATTTGTTAGGTTTTATTGATAAATATTGTTTTGTTTGTTTTAAAATTATCAAATTCAGTTTATATTTTAAAAATTAAAAAGCTGTGTTGGGTAAAGGGTTAACATGCGTTATCAGTATACAGCAGGGGTTCAAAAAGGGTGCTCCAAATGGATTATCCCAAATTTAGATGAAATATAAACCGGGGGGGGGGGTCCTTCTCCCCTACACTCCGTCTGCTGAGCTACGCCTCTTAGTTGAGGATTTAGCTTTGACGTGAATAGTTTTTAAGTGCTAAAGGTTCGCGGAAGAATTGCTGTGGGACAAAGACTCAGGCGGCCCTAACTGATTGGTTGGTAAAATAAGCCGGTGTTCCTGGAAAAAACTCTGTGCGCCAGCAAGCAACTGCCATATATCTCAACATACGTGTGACTACAAATGAAGCGCTTAAATGTAATTCGTATTGGTTGACAGCAGTCTGTACCAGCGGCGGTGGGGTGGGTCAGAGGTTAGAGCATTAACCCTAACACCGAAAGGTCCACGGTTCGACCCAGACCTAGACCGATGGTAACTGCGTTGTGTCCTTGAGAAAGACGCGTACTCCCAATTGCCCTAGTGTGGGCACGGTGCGCTGTGTTCAAAAGTATATTGCACGTCAATGGTGCCCTTCCATTCAATCTCTGTTTACTCTTCTTGTGGGGTCGCGGTGGCGTTGCGGTAACCGGTTCTCGTCAGATCACCGAAGTTAAGCAACGTCGAGCCTGGTTAGTCCTTGGATGGGTGACCGCCAGAGCGATCGACTGGGACTTCCGCGTTGTGTCCTTGGGCAAGGCACTTCACCCCGATTGTCCACACGAGGGCACGATGACGCCGTGCACTAAGGCGTACTGCACGTCGATGGTTCGCATGACTTCAACCAATCTAACCCCGCCTGTGCTGCAGTGCGGAGTTACGATGTTGGGGAGCTGGCAGCTGCTTGTCGTTGCTCGGTGGTTCTCTCCGGATACTCCGGCTTCCTCCACCCGTAAAACTGTCACCGACACTGTATGACCTTGGCTGTTAAAGTGTATTTAAACCTTAATAAATGAATAAATAAATAAATAAATACTCTTCTTGTGAGGAATTATAGAGGCAGTCACTGCTGCTTCTCTCTGTGTACTCCGACTTCCTCAACCCTGCAAAACTGTCCGACACAATGAGACTCTGGCTGTTTAAAGTGCGTTAACCCTTTGAACCCGAGCGCCACTTTTACGTACAGGAACATGATACGTCATAATTTCATTAAATAGGATGGATGCGCAGTGCATGTGTGTGGTAGACCAATCAATATTTTCAACGTGCAGCCCCAGGGCTGCACGTTGAAAATATTAATTGGTCTACCTCTAAATACTGAACATGGACTCTTCCACTTTCCGTCATTGAACTGATATGGAAGATACCACCAGGGTTCAAAGAGTTAGACCCTAATAAATAAACAAACATACACTGTACCAGTGTGTTCTTTTTTTAACGGGAGCGTGGTGGTAGACTGTTGGACTTCTATACTAGAGGTCCCGAGTTCGATCCCGTCCAGGACGACCCGCGTTGTGTCCTCGGGCGAGGCACTTTATCCCGGTTGCCGACGTGGGGGCACGATGACGTCGTGTACTAAGGTGTACCTCACGTCGATGGTGCACATGCCTTCAACCGCTGTGACCCTGCTTGAGCGGAGCTTGAACAGAGTTAGAATGTTGAGGAGCTGACAGTAACTCTTGCTCGTCGATGCTCGGTGGTTACCTCCGGGTTTTCCGGCTTCCTCCACCCGTAAAATTGTCAGGGTCACGATTAGCCATTGTGCACAAGTATGTGACCTTAAACACCAATAAATAATAATAAATCTTATTTGAACAAGCCAGGTTACTTCCTCAATGGCACAACGTAAAACACAACCGAACTTATATAATTTTGACCGCAAGTCCAACTAGTTGAGCAACAAACCAATCATAGTTCCTATGAGATGATTTTATAAGGATGGGGGATTCAAACTATATTTTGCAGCAGATGCCATAAAAATAAACTACTCTGGCTTTGTTTACTGCATAATCTGTTGAGGTGAGTGAAGTTTTGAAGCTGAAAGAGCCAGGATTTTAACGGGTCGTTTACAATTCGTACAATTTTAGTTTCTTTCCTTTTTATATATTTTCATGCTTGTCTCCTTGCAGAGGGGAAACGATCGTTTAGATTTACCTTCTACTTGGGGTAGAAGTTATTTTGAAACAATATAACTCACTCCAAAAATATGGTGAAGAAATAAAAAATGATTGAACTATTACTCCGAGATCTAACTTCCAGGGGCGGTTCGAAGATGGCCGATTGGGGAGGGGTACCCACGCACTTTGTCTCGACTGTCATGACCCAGGTCTCGTTTCCTATTAAAAGGCCATTTCCGAGGTTATTGGAGACCCCTCAGCCAAATGACTATTTTGAGCTATAGTTTTAGTTTATGGTGGTGTGGATTTAGTAAATAATTTTCTTTAATGGTGATATGGCCAAAATAATCTGTTGATGGTCTTGATTCAAACTTTGTATTGTCAAGTGCATTTCGATTGGGGGTCAAGGTCACATGGAAGTGTTAAATGACAAACCCAGACCTGTTTGGGACCTGACAATTTGCAGTTTACAAATCGGACAATTTTTGTGTAAATTTGCTTTGAGAAAGCCTGAAGAAAAAATGAATAAGAAACCCATATGTTTGTTATTTGTCAGAATGATCATGTTATGCTGTAAAATCCTCAGTGGAGGAATGAGGAATTCCTATAACACAGTTTTATCACTATCGATGCACGAAAATTGGAGATTTATCCCCAAAATGAGAAAATTTTGACCATTTTGAGCCATTTTTTTTGCCATCAACTGTGTCATTCGGCTGAGTGTATTTTATTTGAGTGATATTGTAAGATTTTTGTTGTGTACAGTTGTCTCCAGAAAGGGCCATATTCAGAGCTTCCAGAAACTGAATACATTGTGAGTATTGTGAATAGGGGAGGTAATTTAAATGCGAAATATCCTGGGCCGTGTCAATCAGAAGCTGAACATTTCTTGAAAAGCCGTCATTTTCACCTGAATACCTGTAACGAGACCTCAAGTTCCAGCTGATGAAATCTTCGAAGGCATGTGTAGTTGGAATATTTGTTGGTGGGGATTATTGACCTTTTGATACTTTTGTACGTCTTATTACGTACGAAATCAAACAGCGCATTGATACTTTGTGGTCATTTGTTTTGTTATTATTTTTCGATTTTTTAAAGTTTTAATCTCAATTCCTATATTCTCCCGAGTAGTGCTCAGTGACAACCGTTGAGCCAAATGTTATCGCAGCTTAAAATACTAACATAATCCTGCTGTCAAGACTTCTGAGCTGGTTGAGTGCTAGAAGCCACTATCTATTTATTTATTTATTGGTGTTTAAGGTCACATACATATGCACAATGGCTAATCGTGACCGTGACAGTTTTACGGGTGGAGGAAGACGGAGTACCCGGAGAGAACCACCGAGCAACGACGAGCAGCTATAAGCTCTCCCACATCGTAACTCTAAACTCTGCACCGCAGCACAGGCAGGGTTAGATTGGTTGAAAACATGCGCACCATAGACGTGCAGTACGCCACAGTACACAGCGTCATCGTGCCCCCATGTAGGCAATCGAGGTGAAGTGTCTTGCCCAAGGACACAACGCGGTTGCCGCAGGTGGGATTCGAACCGAGGACCTCTCGGCTTGCAGCCTGCACCCCTACCAACTGAGCCACCGCGCCCCCTAGAAGCCACTATCAAATGAAGATACCAGAGCAAAAGCCAACACTTTCCTTGCTTTTATTTCATATTCAGTCAAACACAAATAATATTTTGTTTATATAAATTTGTAATAAAACAATTTTTCAATAACAAATTGAGATCAGCAAAAATAATCTAGCCCTCAACCAGTTAATCACTAATGTGAAAAATATCTTGTTATTTGTACTTTCCGACGTTTGACGTCGCATTTTGAAAAACGTTGAAGAAAGTGAATTCCCGGTGACGTTTGAACGTCAGGATAATTAAAATCTCAAATGGTTAAAAAACGGGAAAATTGTTTGTCTATAAATACACGTAGTAGTAGTGATGCATGGGCTTCCCAGCTTTTTATTCAATTAGCATGTAGCAGACTAAAATTTGGTCATGCTGGGACAAGCTGTGAGTTGATATACAAAGTGTTGTTTCACTATTAGCGATGAGTTTAAAACATTACATTTATACGAGTTCTAAACTACTCAAAACTAAGTTATCGGCAACAAAACTTTGTACCTGCGGTGATAACACAAAAGAAACTCTGTTGCATCTGGGTTTTTTTAATGTAGCCATCCATAGACCATTCTTGAAAACTTTCATGATAAGTTGAGACATAGATACAATCTTTCATTTCCCCTTACAGCACAGTAAGTACTTCTAAGTTTCCGCATTCAGGAAGGTTCATAGGGAATCGTGCAGTTGTGTGTACTTCTCTCCAAAAAGTTTATTTACTACAGAGTAAGGGAATTCGGGAGTTTCCTAGAACAGAGAGGAAATTCAACTGTACTCTCGAACAAATGTCAATTTACGAAAACTTACAAAGGAGGACTCGTATATATACAGTACGTGGAGAGAGTATTATCACTAAATCACCCGCAGAGTGGAGATTCCACCCAAGCAATAATTGAAAATGTGTTGCAAAGGATAACAAACACAAGCAAAGTTTCAGCCAATGGACCTCCGGGTTAAACCCGGAGGTCCATTGGCTGAAACATTGCTTGTGTTTTAGTCGATATATACAAAATTTAAAAGTTATAGTTTGGGTGATAACTCCACTCCGCGGGTGATTTAGTTACAATCCACTCTCCACGTACTGTATAGTGGCGCAGTCTTTTCAGAACGAACGCATTCAACTCTTTAAACTGACTTTAATTCTTGCTTTTGCAAACTGACTTGTTTTAGAAGACTCAATTAAGGTAGACCAATTTATATCTTTAACCTGCAGCCATACAGCTATATGTTAACGATATTAATTGGTTATTATTATTATTAAGCTTATTTGTTTTACAAGGATGGTGAGCGAGTAATGCCTCTTATATTAACGCCTCTCCTTCCTTAGCTCAATGGCGCATGTATGTGGGGTGACCTTCACAGTGGGAACTTCGTGACCTTGCTCTTCTCGAATACTGCGAAGAGATCTTTAGCCTGCACGGAGCGTGTCTCTCTCCTCACAGAGGACAGCCATTTTACGTCCCCACCCGATAGGACGGCACGCTGCTACATCATCCACCTCATAATTAATGCTAATAGAGAGTGTTCGGACACCTCGAGAACTTTCCCCGACCGGGGATCGATCCCGGAACCTCTGGCATGAGAGACTAACGCACTTATCCACTCGGTCACCACTCTCTGTATAAATTTATATTAATTGGTCTATCCTGAATGACAAATCAACAGCTTTCTCGTGTTATGAACTGAAACAATATATCACTTCCTACATGTTTGCTCGAGATTGGTATTTTCACCCTAACATTTACGGTTTAAGTACCGGAAACTGGATTGCTGGTACTTTTACCGTATTTTTTACATTAATTTTCATGATGAATTCAGATTATGGACTCTTTGTTAGAAGAATCTTGTAAAGCTCGTTCCGATAATGGGCCAAAATTGGTTAGAGTGAAGCCAGAAAATAAGGAGATTGGCATCTGCAAAAGAGGGTGAATTTAGTGATGCATAGCAGGGTAGCATTTTGTGATGCATAGCAGGGTAGCATCACTAAATTTACCCTCTGTGAGCCTCAATCTGAATCAGAGTCTCAAAAATAAACAGAAAAAGGTACCCAGAGGATAAATTGGCCCACTGTATGGGATAGAATCATCAAATTCACCCACTGGGGACCTCATTCTGCAAATGTCAGACTGCTTACTTTCAGGTCTGGTTAGTGTGTAGGAAATGATTTTTTGTAGTCGGATTCGTTCATCAATTTTCCCCCAATTTTCAGGATAATTGCTGAAGAATCTTTCCAATTAATTGTAAGAAAATTTATAAACTTATTAACAAAACTGTTTCCAACTAAATACGATGCGCATCCAATAAGTATGGGCGTTTTTGACATTATGTTTACCAATATAATAAATGCAGCGTTTTTCAAAAGGCCCTTTATTGTGATTTCCAGCACGGACAGAGATACGATGTGTTTTGGAAGAAATTAAGTCATACAGCAATCTCCTGTTATCCAGGCGATAGTGTCACATGGGTGGGTCTGGCGAGAAGCTAATGTGACCCTCCTCCCCAACACACGTCGATATCAAGTAGAAAAAATCGGTAATATAGCCATTAGTGTCTAGTTTCTAGTATTTCTGGAACAAATTAAACATTAGTCTTTGTCTTTCATTATCCACACGCTGTCGTGAAACATGTTCCGGTGATACGAGTAGGGTGGGGTGGAGGGGGGGGGGGGTCATTTTTGTCGGCATGAGTCTCCACGGGGAAAGTTCGTAAATTAGAAGGTCAAGTGTGACTCTCCATTGGCTTCTTTGCACTTGACCAAAATGTCTTTCAGCCAAAATATTCTAGCAAATTGATATAGACTGTTTCAAAAAGGAAAGCCAATTTATAACGGAGCGGGGGCTATACTTGAAAACGCATGGGATATACGATAACTTCCGCAATAATATATGGACATTTAATACCTCTGTTGTGGATGGCCATGTGTTATCGCGGATAATAAACCGTCCATTGGTATGCTTGTGAACAAAATTATAAAAATATGGGGAAACGCCGGATGCGCACCATTTGGATTCGCCCATTGATTCGAGCGATGTCTTTCATAATCACTCGTTTCGCGGCATTTCTTTTCCGATCACACTTTAATGGTTTAACCCTTTACCAAACGTAACGGCAAAAACAGGCCAGCGCTATTCACAAAAGTCGCCAATTAATTTTCATTATATTTTTCATTTTTTGTCTCAAAACATAGGTTATGACCCTCTTTGTAACGAGCTCGTTCAAATGAGGGGTCATAACCTATGTTTTTGAGACAAAAAATGAAAAAAATTAGTTATTCAAGAATTGTTTTGGCAAGTGTCGTCTGCTATTCATTTTAGGTAAAGGGTTAAATCCTTTTTTATATTCGGATAGAGTACACGCATTTCTGACAGTTCCTGGGTGTTCGTCACAGTTTTTCCTGTCCTCATGAAATTTTCCAACCCCAAGAGACCATGGATGGCCCAGGGTATATACTTCCACAGTCAAGTCCTCAAATATCTCGGTATAGAAACTTGTACGAGAAAGGACCCGTTTTTTAACGGTGGACGAAAATAAAAAGAGCAACATCAGTACAGTTTTTTTTTTAATGTCGTATGTGACACTTGGAAATGATCTTGTTATTTTTCATTAAAATCACTGAACCTCACGCACTTGCTTGACACCCAAAGAAACAAACTTAATCGGAGTGAAGTTACTGAACAGCACCTGATTAATTCTCGAACGATTAAGATCGTTTTACCAATTCATTATGATCTTGAACCCATCATCTGTACTTTTGCAAAATCATTCTTGTAGAAAAGCGGCGTAAGTGCAACAAACAGAAGATGCTTACACTCCAACTAGAAAATATGTAGGCCTATTTATTTGTGATTTAACGCATTACCTAACACAAAAGGCAGACAACACTTGCAATCAAAATTCTTGAATAACTATTTTTTTTTAATTTTGGCGTCAAAAACATAGCTTATGACCCCTCATTGTAACGAGCTCGGGAGTCATAAACAATGTTTTTGAGACAAATTGAAAAAATAATGAAAACTAAATGGTAATTTTTGTGAATAGCGCTGGTCATTTTTTCCGTTACATTAGGTAAAGAGTTTAGAAAGAATGAATTGGCCGTCAAACAGAGATGATTATCTATCACAATTCGGTGCGATACTGCTTGTCAGGAACTGATTATGTTGCATTGGAATGAAAGCTCTAGTTTCATGTTTGCTGTGCGTTTGGAAGTTTTGCCGCGTGAAAAGAGTTAACTGTTGTTGCAGTGCGCTCACGCGCGTACATATTGCAATTGTAATTGCCCCTAGGTCATGCGGACTGAATTCTCAGATCAAGTCATTTAACTTTGAGTACAGAAAAATGGAACCTTACGTCCACTGTGTCGACTTTTACATAAACTTCGTTTTTTCTACTTCGTTTTTACATAAAACGCTTCAATGTCACACAAGCGTAACAAGCTAGAATAAATATGTTTGCACTCATGGCGTACCACAAGAAAGAGCAAGACATTTTTTTTAGAAGTTAACGCGGTTCCACTTGGGTTATATTCCTTTTGTCTGTGGAGGTGGTATCTAGCAAGATCCCCGAGTGAGTTTGTGCTAAAGTCTGTTCCACGCTGATATTGCGTAAGTTCTCAAACAACTCAAGCTGAGTTCAAGGGAATTAGATTGAAGTGTTTGGAATGCCAGTTGGTTACTTAACAATGTTTAGTGATTCTTTCGGGGAAAGCTAGCTTCATCAACCCCCCACCCAAAAAAAAACAACTCAATTCAAAGCTACGCCAACTGCATTTGTGCGGAAGATACGTCTTGGTTGAAAAATGGCTCATACCACAATTTCATACTTAGATAATCTGCCACACAAACTATTTGCCAGAAATAGGGTTTTAATGAAAGAGGGCTGATTTTATTTTTCATGTGAATTAACCCTTTGCACACTGACATCAAAATACCGATATTTTAATCAGCAGAATTTCCCCATCATGAATGCAATTGTAAGCATTCGTTCGTTCGTTCGTGTTCGTTCGCTCGTTCGTCGCGTCGCTTCCAGGAATCGCAGCCCTTTACCAACCGACTTTAATCCTCTACCTAACACGAAAAGCAGACGACACTTGAAAAACAATTCTTGAATAACTATTTTTTTCATTTTTTGTCTCAAAAACATAGGTTATGACCCCTCATTGGAACGAGCTCGACGAGCTCGTAACAATGAGGGGTCATAACCTATGTTTTGGAGACAAAAAAATGAAAATAATAATAAAAATTAATTGCCGATTTATGAGAATAGCGCTGGCCGGTTTTGGCCAAAAAATATATAAGAATTTAATAAAATCTAACTTATTTGACGAGTTCAATGAGCTATGTCATACAAAATTAAATTGGTTGAACCCAAGTTGCAATATGGGAAAATTTTGATATTTCGACGTCACTGTGCAGGAAGATAATATAATCCGACACATGGTCACATTGAGAGTCAATGTATGCTATTATCCACGACTTGCATCACTGGAAAAACGCTTGGTCGGATAACTGATACATAACTTTGATTTGACCTAACCGACTGTAAATGCTGTCAATCGGTTACGAGCAATATCAATGACGATCGGCTTTCAATTGGTAAAATATTCGCGGAACCGTCGACGTAAACGTAACAAGTTACGTTTACGTCGACGGCTCCACGATTTTTTCCACCAGCCACTCCAGTGTAAAAGACATGCCCGAACATTCGCGGACGTTTGGCTCGTGGTACCTTGGACAGTTTTGAGGCAAAGAATTCTTGTGTTCTTTATTTCTTTGACCACGTGTGGTGTCCGTCAGCACTGTGTAATCACAGTAACTATTTCGTAGTACGGCTCCAAACGAATGTTTATGTATATTTATTTGACTTTTATGGAATTTCAGACTTAGGATTTTCGTAGTTACGTTCGTTGTTACTTTTATAGCGCCTTCAACTGAACGCCTCTTCATTAAATTGAAGAAAAAGTTTCTGTGCGGGTCACGTGTCTCACACGGCATACCTGTGTCTCAGCCAACTGTTTCAGATCGAAGCGCTATTTTTGACGACCGGGGGTGGGGGGGGGGCATATATTTATTTATTTATTGGTGTTTAAGGTCACATACTTATGCACAATGGTTAATCGTGACCGTGACAGTTTTACGGCTGGAAGAAGCCGGAGTACCTGGAGAAAACTACCGAGCATCGACGAGCAACTGTCAGCTCCTCAACATTCTAACTCTGTTCAAGCTCCGCTCAAGCAGGGTTACAGCGGTTGAAGACATGTGCACCATCGACGTGCAGTACGCCTTAGTACACGGCATCATCGTGCCCCTATGTAGGCAACCGGGATAAAGTGCTTTGCCCAAGGACACAACCGTCCCGGACGGGGATCGAACTCGGGACCTCTAGCATAAAAGTCCAGCAGCCTACCACTGAGCCACCACGGGCGGGGGGGGGGGGGGGATGTCATGTTTTCAAACTTACTATGATAAGTGTCAGTATAGCGTATGATATTGTTCATCTCACAGTTCATTGGTTTAAAAACTTGTGTTTTGGATGATGCTTGTCATAGCAAATACAAAGTTTTAACTTTTGTATCAAGTAGAGTAAATTGATGTGTGTATATTGAATAAGTCCAATACAGTCAGATGCAACGGAGCCAGGGGGCACAGGGAGCACGTGCCCCTCCACCTTTTTCCACAGATATGTTTCGCAGTTATAGAGTAAGTTAAAATGGGCGCATTGAAACGTGTCAATATACAGGCATTCATGTAACATTATTTGCAAATCCAAACAATATTTATCCAAAGAATCCCACGTTCGATCGCTCGGTCCGTTTCTTCTACTTCAACCATCTTCCAACCCGAAGGCCAGCCTTCGGGTTGGAAGATGGTTGAAGTAGAAGAAACGGACATGACAGTGACCACACAACGGCATATTCAAAACGAGAGACTATAGCGAGTCATGGTACATTTACCGATATACGATTGTAACCTTTCTCACAGTGGGTCGAACTATGGTAGCATTGTAAATTTGTGTCCCTCCTCTTTTATCGAGCTTCCACCGCCCCTGAATACAGTCCAGTAACCTTCGTGAGCAAATACCACTACGCGCACATCGAAGATAGTTGTAGAGTGGGTTTGGCAAACAGCCAAACACATGTTGTCTCTTGAGTGCCACAAAGTGCCACCTGCAATGCTTAAGCGTTGCGGACAGCAACTTGTTGCATTCTCGGGTCGATGTATGACTGAGTACGACAGGTGAGTTTATTTATTTATTTATTTATTTATTTATTTATTTATTTATTTATTTATTTATTTGGTGTTTAAGGTCACATATTTCTGTAGAATAGCCAATCGTCACCGCAACAAAAAGATATAGTCAAGTTTAGCCAATCGTTCGAACCCATGTTGTACATTTTAGGTGACTTCTACCCCAAACATTGGTGACTGGGACCTATTTTACCAGTGAAACAGAGCTTATTTACCACAGTAAACAAGCACTATTCCACTTCCCTAGGTTCCCACGGGGAGAGAGGTGAGTTGACTGTGGGGTGGTTGCCGTCTTGGTCCTCACAAAAAGCGGTAAAATAAGACTGAAGGGATGGTGTCTGCATGTGGGAGTGGAGGTCTGTCTTTCCGACGTTGTGAGATCCTATAGAATAGCGTTTGCATCTCAACAAAAATTTTCTTTGTTTCCTCTGGGTCCTTCCTTACAAAGAAAACATTGGGTCAAGGTTTGTCTTCCCGATTTTGTGGGGACATGTTTGTCACCGCGAACAAAAGAAAAACAAGTCCCCACAGCGACGGGTAAACAAGACTGAAGGTGTTTGTGTGTGTGAAAGAGAAGGGGAGTGTGTGTGTTAGAGAGAGAGAGGAACAGTGGTTTTCGCTTCCCGACTTTGTGAGAACCTGGGCAATAATGTTTCCATCCCCACAAGGATGTCCTTTGTTTTCTCATGTCCTCACTGAGTGAACAATGGGTTAGAGTTTGTCTTCTCAATTTTATAGGGACTTGTTTATCATGGTTTTTCACCGAGAACAAAAACCAACAAGTCCCCGGCAACATCGGTAAACAAAACTCTGTGTGTGTGTCCTAAATACACGAAGTTCGTAGTTTTAAATAAATCGCCGTCCATTTTATCTGATTTTGATTAAAGGCTCTCAACATCTGCACGAAGCGATATGACAACAATAAAAAAAAATCATATTCTCGAATCTTGTGAACAAACAATAAGTTTGTTATTTCTGTCCCATAGAGTTGAGTGATTGATATTAATAAAGCTCGGGACTTATCTCATTTCACGCTTCGTAATAAGTGACTCGATGGCTATTGTGTTTATCGATTTCAAAACCCTTCAACCGTGAGGATATAGGCCGTAAAGTGGCATTCGAGAGTATTCACTTCATTGAAAGGTTATATAACGCAATGGTCTTTACTATTTTATGAAAGGAATCTGTGCATGTGTCGATTGAGATATCGACTGGATGTCGAAGCCCACTGTAGAGCTGTTCATGTAACCCCGTTGGTATATAATTAGCTGTGATACGAGACACATTTACAGTTTGTTTTCAAACAGATGTGACGATTTGTCCATTAACCAATTTCTCTAAATATTGAAAAATCCGCGGAGGACCGTGACGTTAGCTTGACGCTAGTCGTTGGACATTCATTTGACATTCACATTAGTTTCCAGGCATTTCCAAAAATGACATGCCATACATTCTCTTCAAATGCAAATATTCAGTAACTTTGTAATCTAACCCATGACATGTATTACATTTCCCAAATCCACAAAAAACATATAACACTATCTGACTAAGTAGAAATAAACAGTCTGAATGTGGGTGGAATAATTTATTGTCAAAGGCAAGACTTCAACCTGAACAATTGCATGAAAAAATGCCGAAACCAGTCATTTTCAACCACCCAGCAGCCTCAAAATCAGAATTTTCCCACGACCCCACCTACCTACCACTGGAGCAGAGCATCCCCCTTTTCTGAAATGCAAAAGAAAAAAATATGTTTCAGTTTCGTTTTTTAGTTACCTGTCTGGTAACAATCCCGTGTAACAATTACATTTTAAAAACTAACCAATTTTTCGAAGCCACTGTTTCCCATAATTCATCTGGTAATTTACCCTCATGTATCAGACTCCAACTTTGGGACAAAAACTTCAAATTCTCTTGTCCAACAAAAAGCTTAATGTAATCATATATCTGATGCTAAAAATATATCTCTATTTTACATGGCCTTAGTTTCAACATATGCCCCATGTTTAGAATTTCCCCCCTGTGCAAAAGTCCGAAACTGTAGAGTGGAACCTTAGTCAGTTTGACGTTGGGCTTTTGTTGTAGGCCCCATTATAATATCAGAATCGATATGTCCTTGGTTAATAATTATACACAATTATTATCAATTCTTTGTGCGTTACTGACACATTAACAGTAATTTACATAGACGGTAAGAAAGCACAACAGACTTATAAATAGACGTGCATATTTTCCAGCTGGTCGATAATGGCTATTTATAGCCATTATCGACCGAGGACCGGAGTCAAATATGACGTCATGACCTACTTCTGGAAGCGTTGTTTATGTTTACAGCTTGCAAACGACAAACGTCAATATAAGTAATAATAAGTAATAAGTAATAAAAGTCATGTCACAATCGTTCTCTCAGTCTCATTCGTCAGAGTTGGATGAAAATGAAATAGAACAAATGGAAAGTGATTCTAGACTTGAGTCTACAAAAAGATCTACGGTATATGGGATAAAAAAGTTTACCAATTGGTTGGACTACTGCAGGCAGCTAGGTTAAATAGCTGCACGATAAACTATAACATAAACAAGAACAACTGAATAGCTGACGACAGTGGTCAAGGAGATTTTGAAAATTTATCTTTAATAATAAATGTTGTTACTGTTAATTTTCTTGTGAATACTTAACGGGTAACCCCATCAATCCTGCTGATACTACTGTGTCTGAATGCAAAGTACCGCAGAGCGATATTTATAATAATAATAATAAGATTTTCTTGGGCGTTTGGCTCCATTATCGGATCAGTGATTAGCAGCCCTACGGTCATTAGCGGCCCCGGCTATCGCCTCAGGTTGCTAATGACCACTTGGCTACTAACCACTGATAGCGGACCGATAATGGAGCCCAACGCCCTCGAAAATCTTGTTATTGTATAATTATTACCACTTTAGCGAGCGTTCTCTAGTACATTAATACAGTTTAATGGGTCATTACAAGAACGTAACGCTCTACTTCAAAAAGTCACGTGACGTGTCGGGCCGTTAATGAATTAAAAGTCTCATTAACAGCCCGACACATGACGTAAATTTTGTTCCTCGCTGTCGTACACTCGGAAATTGAAACTGTTTCCTGAAATGGTTTCTACCTGTAAATAATGTAATTTTTATTTCAATTTTTAACCCTTTACCTAACACGAAAAGCAGACGACAATTGTAAATAAAATTATTGAATAACAATTTTTTTTTATTTTTTGCGTCCAAAACAGAGCTTATTACCTCTCATTTGGAACGAGCTCGTTGAGCTCGTTCCAATGAGGGATCATAAGCTATGTTTTTGAGACAAAAAGTGAAAATAATAATGGAAATTGGATGGTGATTTTTGTGAATAGCGTTGGCCGGTTTTGGCCGTTACGTTGGGTAAAGGGTTAAATATGTAAAATGTCCGGCAAAGTTAGCCCCCTAAGAACAAGTAGCTATGTATACTAAGTAAGTCTGTATACATTTTAAGCCTTTATTTCTGACTTAAAAGCGGTAAATATCTGGTATGTTTTTAAGTTTTCGAACAGTTGCAGTTGAAAGCGTACCGGTGCTGATCGCATGATAATGATATGATACCAGATTCTTCGACAACAGACGATATAATCACCTGTCAAAATTAGAAACGTTAAAAAGGTCATGTAGGTACAAGGGTCAAAACTTTTTTCAGAATCCCAGTGGTAATAAAAGCAATAGCATGACTTTGTCGAGCCTAGTGGTTTATTAACGGCCCAACAGGTGTGAATAACAACCCATCAGCTTTTTAACGGTCGCCGGCTTCGTCTAGGGCCTTTTATAGGCTGTCGGGCTGTTATTCATACCTGCTGGGCCGTTAATAAACCACAATGCCCTCCAAAGTCATGTTATTGTTATATTAATATTTTCTAAAATTATTTTTAATTAGAATAAGAAGCCTTTCGCTTGTGTGATCACTTATTTGCACTGAGTGATCTTTGAATGTACCTATCAACATGTTCACAGATACTGTCACACAGTATCTATTTTTAGTTCACTAATTGATTATTTGGGTCACACTTCTTTACTTGAAATTAGTTAGAATGACAGAGAGCTGTAGTTGTATTACTATTTGTGATAGCTTACACTTGGAATATTGCGGCGAGAAAGTAAAACTGGTTCGTGATGAGGGGTTTTACGCACTGCCGGGGTACTTCAGAACCACGAAACACGCGTAAAGTCATGTCAGGGCCCAGTCAGAACAGACCGACAAGCTAAAATAGTAAAACAACGATTCTAGCCTAAGTTTTTGCTCCCCTGCGCTACCGGAGGTCACCCCGAAACAACACCCTATACTACGTAGAGACTTGTAGCGCTGCCCATACCAATCGAGTAGCATCCCAGATGATTGATACCAAGAAGATTTTGCGGTCGTTTTCGGTAATTATAGATCGCCGTCGGGTCGTTTTCTGTAATTTGACATAGTCTCACATCGAACATGTCCCCAGAGCATAGCCCTATGTTAGCAGTGCTTGCTACCGAAGAGACCAAAAATTACGGCCCACTTAAATCCAAATGGACGACAGAAATATGTGCCACGCTAACAACACGCAATGCACATGCGCACGTATCATCTTAGTAATTACGATACAATAAGGCTGTTCAATGACAATCGATATGACGTGACTGATGGAGTTACCATCAGGTCATCCACGAGATTATCGGACATTGAGAGGAAACATACGAGACATACTGCTGGCCTATGTTGGGGGCATTACTCAAGATCAATAAATGTCGAGAAAATGATTTTTCCGTGTTTGATGTGCATGTTCTCATTTTTCCGTGGTACGACCATTTTGTTTCTAACAACTGTACTGATACTTGAAGTGAAAACACAAAGAAGGTTTTAACCAATAGTTCTGGAGTCTATTTCAGAACGATAAATAACAATTATTTATCTCATAATTATGCACCCTAACTCTGTGCAGTCACTAGTTGGTGTCACTGAATGCGAAAATCTTCCGCAAAAGAGATAAAAAAGAATCATTAAGCGGACAAAAAGTTAAAAATCTGTTTCTCATGCACTCCCACATGATACTTTTGTCTGCTTATGGTCTCTTTTTATAACCAATGCAAACTTAAAAAAAATTAAACGGTTTATGTCTGATATTTTACCCAAGTTAATAAAATTGATAAATTTGTCCATTGAGTGCAAGAAGGCTTTGCAATGCTTTAGCATTGCAAAGCCTTCTTGCACTCAAGGGACAAAGTACATCACCACCCATGCTATTCTGTAGATAATGAGGTTTGAAACATAAAACAAACCATGCGAGGAGAGTGATTTTTATCCCCCACCCCCCTGCATTTTAAGAATGCCAGGCCTGTTTGAGGTTATTTCTTACTGTGGAGTATATACATGTATGGGTAGCACTCACAAGGGTAGGAAAGTTCTCTCATACTCTGATTATTTATGAATTAAAAATTAGGTCTTGCAGTACAAATATTTTCTTGCGAATAATGCTGGCCGTTACATTAGTTTATGGTTAAGAGGGATTTATTTTACATTGCCATGTGCAGATAATTACTATCTTAACTGAATTTCCTGTCAGTGATATTCATACATGTAATTAGGCCTAAAACATAACAAAAATCTGTTTCTCAGACCCTCCCGCAAGGTCCTTTTGACTGCCGCATGTTCTCTTGTTATAACCAATGCAAACTTAAAAAAAAATAAAAATTACATGGTTTATGTCTGATATTTTACCCAAGTTAATAAAATTGATAAATTTGTCTCTTGAGTGCAACAAGGCTTTGCTATGCTTTTGCATTGCCCTCTTGCACTAGAGGGACGAATACACCCACGCTATTCTGTAAATTTAGATTATGAGGCCTAAAACATAAAACTAACCAAGAATATGAACCTCTGGTGGCAAAGAAATAATTACAAAAATAAGAAATGAAATGAAAAACCGCCCGCGCATATGCAATTTTCCAAAAAAAAACATGGCCTGAGAAACAGAATATCTACTTTGTGCGGCCTTGCTGCTAATTTTTATAATATCAAGGCAATATCTACATAACGCAATAGAAAATCAACCTTCAAGTTGAATGTTGCTGAAAAACGAATGAAAGCGCCTGGAGTATTGATTTTGATACAAAAACTGAGATACATTTTCGGTTGCATTTTATTAACTTTGAAGTAGTTTTTTTAAACAAGAGGCCCCACGGGGCCCGAAGCGCTCATCTTGTACAGACCACAATTTAAACAGAGTCCAAGAATGAGTCTACATTAAGCAAGCATCTCCATAGGCTACACTGTCAATCCTTGAGTCCCTCAGGAGTGACAAAAATAATCTGGGCATCATGCCTTTTCTTCAGTTGATCATAAGTAAAATGTAGAGCTCCCGTATGAAGCCCCTTGATACAACCTATGTGGATTAATCTTAGTACCTCTAGAGGGTACTGAATACAAAATTTTTAATTCTTCAGCAAAATGGCCAATTCCGGCTCCCATAGGGAGCCCAAATATTAACCCAGGCTCTTGATTTGAACACAGTTAAATCTGACTTCCCTAGAGATGTTGTGTACCGAATATGAAAGCATTCTGACTGTTGGATCTGAAGAAGAGAAATTGTAAAGTAATTTCTTCGAACTGCACTAAGTTCAAATTTGGGCTACCATAGCGAGCCCAAATATTGACCTATGGATCCGATTTGAACAAACTTGAATCTGACCCTCATAACAATGATGTATATCGAATATTAAAAGATTCTGACTGGTGGTTCTGAAGAAGAAGATTTTTAAAGAATATTCCCCATATTACCCTATGTTAAAACTTCGGGCTCCCGTAGAGAGCCCAAATATGAACCAATGAGCTTTATTTCAACAAACTTTTATCTGACCCCCCCCCCCCCCCCCCCCCCTCCTATGAATGCTGTTTAACAAATATCAAAAGAGTCTGATGATTGGTTCTGGAGAAAAGATTTTTTTAAATTTTTGCAAATATGCTGACTCAGCATTTTTTCGATGCCCATTACAGAACACCCTAACATAACCGATGGCAATTTTTTTTACCATTCAAGGATCATAAGGATACTTCATACCAAATAAAAGCTCTCTGTTCCGTGGGGTTTGGGAAATATGGGCGTTTGAAAATATTTCTATTTTTAGCTCCCAGGGTTCCCATGGGGATGCGGGAATTTTTTTTTTTTTTGCATGGGTCAAGTACTTATGACCCAATACTACCACAAACCAAATTTGGTTCATACCGGACCATCGGTTCAGAAAATAGAAATTTTGGGCGGGGCCAAAAATCTTACCCCTCCGATTACAAAGCCAAATATTACTTTACGAACTTCGTTTGAACAATCTTGATTCTACACCTCATATGGAAGCTCCATAGCAAATATCAAGTCATTGTACACACTGGTTCTTGAGAAGAAGATTTTAAAAATATTTTGGAGCATTTTCCCCCACAAGGTTTGTGCAAGCTGAACACACAAACTTTCACTTGAATTGGCCCAGTGGCTTTGGAGGAGAAGACCAAAACATGGTGTTGACGGACGACGGACGACAGACGGGAAGCGATTAGATTAGCTCAGCTTGACTTTGTCAAGATGAGCTAAAAACGCATATTTTTCTCTATCTCCTATTTTTGAAGGCGACAATCAGTCGATTTAGATGCGATTTGCACTTTTGAAATGTCTGCAACGTAATATCTTCAAAACACAGGGAAGCCATCTTAAACGCACGTCATGTGATGATCACATGGTGGATGTTTATCAAATCATTTGTTTATATATGTTTTAACCCTTTCAATTCTTGTGGTGTCTTCCGTGTCAGTTCAATGACAGCAATTACAAGAGTCCATATTCATTATTTGGGGGTAGACCAACTAATATTTTCAACGTGCAGACTTGAGCTGCACGTTGGAAATATTAATTTGTCTACCCCACACATTCAATCAGCAGCCATCCTACTTAATTCTATTATGACGTATCCGTTTCATGGAACGGAAAAGCGGTCTCTCGTATTCAAAGGGTAAACCACGATATTTTCGGGTTGGAAAATGGTTGAAATAGAATAGACGGACCAAAGCGACCGAAGGTGGGATTCTATGGTCAAATACAATTAAATGTATTAAGATTTGCAAGTAATATATTACAAACATGCACCCCATTTTTCAAATCATTATGTAATCGCATCACATGTCTACGGAAAAAGGGTGGGAGTGGCACGTGTTCCATGTGTCCCTTGGTTGGTTAATTCGTTTTGATATCTGTAGGAAGCGTATGCCCAGTGTCCTATCAATAGTTGTGATCCCTGCCCTTTTGTGCTTCCGGTGTCCCCGGAGAGGGATAATCGCTGATTATTACTTCATCACCTAACTCAAAAATCGCCTTTAGTATGTAAAAAAAATCTTAACCTTTTACCCAACGGAGACAATATCTTAATTTATTATTTAAATATTTTTTTTTTAAAATTTCCAAAAAAATTCAACAAAACCATATTATGAGACCTAACATTTGACGAGCTCGTTCCAATGATGGATCACATGATGCAATATGCTATATGATACACCAATTCTTTAAGGCTAGAGAAAATGCTCTTGTGGTGTAACGCAATTAATTTCACTCATAGAATGTACATAGTACACACTTTGTATAAACTTTCGTTTGATTTAACATTTATTACCATTTATGTATATACTTTGTTTCACTTATAACTTATGCAATCTGCCTTGTTTTTGGTGTTTTTGCAATAAACGTATTCTATTCTATTCTATTCATGATGTGGTTTTGTTTAAACATTTTAATGTTTTTTCAACTGCAGAGTTTGCATATTACGCGGGCGGATGCGACCGACTCTTCAGGTAAAGAATAATAATTTCTTTCTGTTGAACAGGGTGAATAAGAAAGAAATTGTATTCCCCCGGGTGTCCTCGAACATTTGTACGCACGGAGTCGCACGAGCGGAAATCAGAGTTGCTGATTGTTTGGTCATTTTGAATCAGTTCAGGTGCTATCTCGGGATAGTGCATATCAAATCTCCGCTTTTTCGTTCAGTTTTTTGTAGGGTTTTGCGTTTCGAAACAAGAAGTCGGGTTTGTCGCCATTATTGAAATCATGTGTGTTTTTTGTTATCCTAATGAGATTGTATGCATAATTGGAGCTGTCAAAAAAATTCAGAACTTTATATTGGAATAAAGCACAACACCGCGTGGCACCCACCAATCCACATATTGTGTTGTTGTATTTGATGGGTGCACAAATGTTTGGGGTGGGTTTCCGAGGAAATGAATACTTATAAATTTCGTCCCCCGATTTCCAATGTTCTCTATGTGCCGACTGGCACATAGAACACATTGGAACTCAGGAGACGTATTGTGAAAATTTGGAGTCAAGAAAAATGGAAGGTTTACATGACATTTGCTCTGCCATTTTTTTTTTCTTTAAAAAATTATTCGATCTTCGTAACAGACAAAAGACTGGCTACCCGTGAAGAAATGAATTGACGGAATTTGAAGTGGATGTAAATCCAGCGGCTTCCCGTCAAAACATCCATTGTACTTTAACATCCATTTCACTGACTCCCGGCGATATTTTGTCGAATTATTATCAGCGCTGTTTCGGCGATGGCCTCTTCTATTAAAAACTCCACGCAAAACACACCGTGAATTAATGAATGTATTAGTAAATAATATGTAAGATTGAACATTGCGTGAAATCTAAATCCTACCTCAAGTGGTCATTTGTTTCATGGTTTTGAACATGTTAGAAATATTCTGGGTGGTATGACACAATCAAAATTCGAAACAAACTTGGGCTGAGTTGTTACGCAGGCCTTTGGACCGTTTCGTCACATTAAATCAGGGCTGATTGAAGGATTTAAATGGTCCAGAAAATTAATAACAGGAAGGATTTTTTTTTTTTTTTTTAGGTTAAGGGAGTCTTTAATTGCGAAAGAGTCCCGAGTTCGATCCCCGTCCGGGACGACCCGCGTCGTGTCCTTGGGCAAGGCACTTTATCCCGATTGCCTACATGGGGGCACGATGACGCCGTGTACTAAGGCGTACTGCACGTCGATGGTGCACATGTCTTCAACCGCTGTAACCCTGCTTGAGCGGAGCTTAAACAGAGTTAGAATGTTGAGGTGCTGACAGTTGCTCGTCGATGCTCGGTGGTTCTCTCCGGGTACTCCGGCTTCCTCCACCCGTAAAACTGTAATGGTCATGGTTAGCCATTGTCCATAAGTATGTGACCTTAAAAACCAATAAATAATAATAATAATAATAATTGCGAAAGATCAGGAACATCCAATCACCTTCTCCCACACGGATAGAAATTGTAAATACCATTTATTTATTTATTTATTTATTTATTTATTTATTTATTTATTTATTTATTTATTTATTTATTTTTATTTGTTTATTGGGGTTTAACGACATTTTCGACAGCCAGGGTTACCTAGGAAGCCGGAGTACCCGGAGAGAACCACCGAGCCGTGGCGAGCAACTGCCAGTCTCCCCAACGTACCAACTCTGCACAAGCAGGGGTAGCATTGGTTGAAGACAAGTGCACCATCGACGGACAACCTCTAATAGACCTCGCGTATTACATATGTTCTAGGGTGTGTGTGTAGGGGGGGGGGGGGGTGATCACTATAATTTAGTAGTGGTAATCTAAATTCATTTTTGTGTTTTAACCCAGGCAATATCCGCTTCTGCTCTAACTCGACTTAAATTCTAAGGGCGTTTTACCCTAGAATGGTTGTGTGTAAATGTGGTAAATCATATCTGAGTGTAAGCTATGAGCACGGATGGACTTTCAACATAGAAAAAATTAAAAATGTCCTTTTTATAAATATTTTACCCTTTCATAACCGAATTCCGGAATGGGATTGTCGCATAGAATACTCGTGCCACTTTTTGGTGAATCCACTTTGTACTATAGGGATATTCAGTAATATTTACTCCAACAGCCCAGCCCCAATAGGGTTTGTAGAATTAAATTAGTACTGGTCCTCGTTTCCTGTTGGTTGTGCGTCATGTATTTTCCTAACCGAGCACCAAATTTTCCACATGGCGATAAGAGGGCCATGGGGAAATTGTTAAAAAAAAACGTGACCTGGCATCCCATGAAAGGATATTTGCAAGATCACGTGTGTACATCCTCTACTTCTAGACACTGAAAAGTCAAAAGATACCATGCACTCCTTTCCCATCTGCCTAGACGAAGCAAAGTGCTATCCTCCAAAACAGAGACCACTAATTTGTATACAACGGGATTGCTATAACGTCCGTATCCGCTCCACAGTTTTCCAGGCATTTCCAAAAATGACTTGTCATACACTCTCTTAAATGAGAACAGTCTTTAACTTAGTTATGTAACCCATAATTTGTATTATGTAACCCATAATTTGTATTACATTTTCCAAATCCACTAAAAGGATACAACACTATCTGACAAGGGAGAAATAATCAATCTGAATGTGGGTGAAATAATTTAATGTCAAATGCAAAGCTTCAACTAGGAAAATTGCATGAAAAATACCGAAACCGGTCATCTTCAGCCACCAGCAGCCTCAAAAGCATAAGTTTTCCACTACACCCACTTTTCTACCCCTAAAGTATTTCATCCCCCGTTTCGAAAGTTTCCGTCTCATTTTTAGTTACATGCCCGGTAAGAACTACGTGTGGAAATGACATTTTAAAAAATAGTCAATTTTTAGAAGTCACTGTTTCCCATAATTTCCCCATATGCATCAGTCTACAAGTCTGTGACTAAAACTACAACAATTTCTGTTTTTCAACAGAGAATCTAATATAATTACCCATCTGATACTAAAACTACATCTCCAATTTACATGGCATAATAGTGCGAAACTGCAGAGTGGAACCTCAGCGAAAAATCTCCTACTCAAACTTCACCTCCCCGAGAGGCGGTGGAAGATCAAAAAAAGTGTTGGGTCACACCTTTCTGAGTAACGCAAGGGTGTAGGATCGAAAATATTTTTTCTTGGGTGGGGGGGGGGGGGGGTGTCAATGGTGGTGGGGTGATGTATTCATGCAAAACATATCAATTTATATACGCTACTCCTCACCCTTGAACCCACTCTATTTGAGACACTAACCTCAACGAATTTATTTTGTTTTATTTTTACTTAACCCTTAAAACCCTGGTGGTATCTTTCAAATCAATTCAATTGCACACATATTCATCATTTACCAGCTATCATACTTACTGAATTTATAAAGAATCATGTTCATGGACCGAAAAAGCGGCCTCTCGGGATCAAAGCCCACTCATAACTTTGAAACCGTCCTTTGAAATATTACGCTCCATTTGGAGCTTTCTATTTTAATTCAATAAAATCATGAAAATCAATGTGGTCATATATGTATAGGTGATGTGTAGTGACCATCTATGTTATGTCGGAAAATGCCGTTCGGGTACCTATAATTGGTGAATAAAGTGGGAGGGCGCGTGCCCCCCCCCCCCCCCCCCCCCCCGGCTCCGCCGCTCCTGACCCCTTCCCCCTCCAGATGGCGGCACAGGGGATAGCCAATCAACGCGGTAACTTATCCCAGTCCATAACGTTTGGTGATGTAAAAGCTGTTAGACTGTGACATGTCAGTGGTAATGGTACAAGGCTGCAAGAATGGTAGAACACTATAGTTATGGTGGATACAATAGAGGCGAATCATAGGACAGACAGCCGAAGTCGTGGTTGAGGCGGATGGTAAGACTACCACGAGCTATATAGGAGCTTGGAATCCTACTTACGGAATCCTTCCGAGAAAATCCCATTTGGGGAAACCTTCTGCACCCTAAAATGAGTTAAAAACAACCCAAATCAACTGGGTTGAATGAATTTGAACCCAGATGGGTTCATATTCACTCAACCTAGTTGATTTGGGCTGATTTTCAACCTAACTGATTTCAGAGTGTGTGGTTAAAGAATCTCTTTTTTCTGACACGAGAATAAGAGTAGTGCATGATGGAGTCACTCGTTCAATTGCTCTATGGCTTATTTGTTCGATGAGATTTGAGTCGTTCGAGCAATACTTGTTTCTGTTCGATTGTCTTTCGGACTTGGGAATCATAGTGGATTTCAATATAGGCAAGGGGGGTAACTCTGTGTGGGTAGGTACAGATTACATGAAATCAAGCAATCTGGCTGGTGATTATAAGATTTTGCTGAAAGCAGAGATCGGAACGAGCGGTAGTCAAGAATTGCTAGGAAAAGGGAAAAAACTACTGCTATAGTTAGAGTAGCTTGGATAGCGTCTGCAAAAGGTAGAAAACGAGGATTCTGGGGGGTGGGTATCCGAGCCAGTAAAGATAATCTTATACAAAGGAACACGCGAATAGAGTTGGGTAGACAAAAAAGAATAACCTAGATACATAGATAGAAGCAGAGGATTTTGAAGGAATTCGATCCAGCAAAAGTACCCTTATACACTAGAACAAAACCCCTCCAGCCCTACATAACTGTGTGCTACTATTACAAACTCTAGATTGTGGCTTCGCCAAGTCTGCTTCGGCGAACTTTTGTCGCTTGTGGTGGTTTTTGGAGAAATTGTCAGGTTCTTTGTGGCAATTAGATTTAATGTAGTGCCATCGAACGCGTCTCTAGAACACAAATCCGTCCTATTTAGGGCCCTATAGCACTAGTGACGCGGACCGTACCGGACCGCCAATGATGGTCCGGTCCGGTCCAAGAATTAGCGGTCCGGTATTCGGACAGGAGGTCCTGTTTTTTTGTAGATGGACCGGTCCAGGGCGGTCCAATTCAACAGGGTCACCATACCAAACTCACCAGATCAAACACGGGGACCAAGTTACTACCAACTAAACAGTTTCCATGTGCACATAATCCAGATCGGGGTTTATAGAAATAGATACACAATACACATTGAAAACATTAATATTCCTTATTTTCCAGAAGAAACTTGCACATAATGTATAACACGGAGTAATTCTCAAGTGAATACAGTTAAAACTAGAAGTCCTGTTGATATGCGCGTTAATCTACGCGTTATGACCACACTAAGGCTATCAAATTCTGTATATATGACCTGTGCACAAACAATGTTTCAGCCAATGGAGCTCCGGGTAACCCGGAGGTCCATTGGCAGAAACGTTGCCTGTGTTTGCTATGAGTAACCACGGGAATCTGCCGTGCTTCGGATGCCATTCGATATGGCAAGTGCGCGAAATTCCTACGCGCAATTAAGCCTTGATAAGCGCACAGTTCGTGACAGGACTTCTAGTTTTAACCGTATATCTATACTTCAGATATACTGATGTGCATTTCGGTCCACGTCACACGCTGATGAGAGTCTAGCTGACTGACTGTACACGAATTTGTAGTTTGTACAGTACACAGTATATTGTGTATAATGTATGCATGCATGCACTGTTAGATTGTCCACATTGCTGATTATAGAGTTAGACTGTTTCATAATCTACTTCTGACAGAACTTTGCAACACCGTTGACAATTGCAAACACTTTGCATTCTCTCGTACTGAGGCAAGTGAGGCTTGGCAGTAGGTAATATTTGCGGGTTCAAGAATCATCGTACATGTACGTGTACGTGTACATGTACACCTCCATAGGATTTAGTGTTAAAATCCTGTACGTGTACAAGATTTTAACGTTTTTTAGGGTGCTTTAGAATCCATTTGCGGATTCAAACATCACTGATTGAATCCAAGAATGACAGAAAACGCATGAAATTTTTCGTACAGTACATGTACCGTTTCGATGCTTGAACCCGCAAATAATTCTCCCATAGGATTCAGTGTTAAATTGCGAGCAAAAAAACGTTTTGCGGTTTCTAACATCATCCTCTCGCCGATTCTAACAATCCGCGTCCGTACACGATTTTAACACTGAAACCCAATGGAGGCGTACACGGAGATCCGCTCTGCGGATTTTTAGGTCCGATGATGTTTGAATCCGCAAATGGATTTCTCCCATAGGGTTCAGTGTTAAATTGCGAGGAAAAAACGTTTTGCGGTTTCTAACATCATCCTCTCGCCGATTCTAACAATCTAACAATCCGCGTTCGTATACGCGATTTTAAGACTGAAACCCAATGGAGGCTTAGACGGAGATTTTGAAATCGACTCGCGTGAAGAGGTGATGTTTGAATCCGCAAACCCACTGTAGCGTTTCTCGAAGTGAGACTGGCGCACGTTATTGCGAGGTGGGGGTCTCGACGAGCACTTGATGGAAAATGTTTTTGAACGAAGAGTGTTGTCGTTGTCGGTGTGGTTGGAAATTCGCGAGCCCGCTGTCACGTTTTTGATTGATATATATATAGGGGAGAAAAAAATATATATAAATAATAGTTATTTAGAAAATTAAATATATCAAATCGAATAGATAATTAAAAAAAATATGTAAATCATGAGCGATTCTCAGACTATTAGAGCGAGGTTTCTTTTAAACATGCTGATGAGAGCATACGCAATCTGCGTGAACGAACAACTACATCCCATCTTGTTAGAACGATGCGTCGGATGTCGGGATTATCTAGACTTCGATCACGAGAATCATTCGTGTCTGACGATGGAAAGGGAAGATATGGTCGTCATGTATTTCGAACTGGCGTTCGAACGCGTTAAATTCAACGTTGTGATCACGTTTTGGAAGAGATTAGTCTTCTGTAAGAATCGAGACAGGCCCACAGATTCGGAAGAACTGAAATTGGCGCGTAGAAGTTTGACTTTAGAAGACAAGGTATGCATCAAGAAATTATTGCTGAACGAAGCATACGTCTAAGTTTTTTTCGTTGATATAAAATAAGGGAGAGTAGAAAATAAAAAAAAAAATAAATACACACATAAATTTTTTTTAACTAATATTAGAAAGAAAGAAAAAAAACACAAAATGAGAACCAGAAATAAATTGTATCCGACGTTAGTGGACGACGAGGACGAGAAGCCGAACGGCGTTTTGCCGACGGCGCCGTCGCTAGAAGAAAGAGAAAGAGGAGAGAGGTATCGCATCGATCAAATCAGTAGAATCCAATTGTATCTGACTCGAGAGAGAGATTCTCGTCGTTCCCTCAAGAAGAAGTATTCGCGTTTCGTGAAATTCGTCAACGCGATCGACACGACACTCATCACGATTTCCATGGGTTTACACGCGGCCGTAGAAGGAGTGGCTCTCGCCGCCGGATTGTTTAGCACGGTCGGAAACTTTTTGAGTAGGAAATTATATCTGAAGGCGAGGAAACACGACAAGATTCGCATCTTGGCCGACTCCAAGATCGACACGATATCCGAAATGATCTCTATGGCGTTGAAAGACGGTAGGATATTGGACGGAGAATACTTCGCGATATTGAGCGAGAAAACGAAATACGATGCCATGAAAGAAGCTGTGAGAATCAAGACTCGTCAGATCATCAAGGAAGAGATGAAGGATTCTCTCGTGGAAAAGGGGAGGAAAGAGGCAAGGGAGGAATTCAGTAAGATGATAGAACTCAAGAGCAGCAATTGAAAAAAAAAAAATATATATATATATAATAACAACAGAATTTTAAAAAAAAAAAATATTAAATTTATATATAAAATAAAAAAAACGAAATTAATTTAAATAACTCTTTAAAAAAAATGTATTGCGTAAAGTGTAAGAGAGTTACCGAGACGAGTAATTCTAGAGAAGTGCGAACTAAAAACGACAGACGGATGCTTCGCGGAATTTGCGACGTGTGTGGTTCTATCAAGACTCGATTCGTCAAACAAAAGAACACGAGCAAAGGTAAAGACGTCGTGAATAAAATGATCAACAATCTACCTTTCGAAATGCATCTGCCTGGTCACAGTTTCATGGGACCCGGAACGAAATTGAACAAGAGACTCAACGCCGATCTGACACCCAAATCTTGGAGCAAACCCGTGAATAGGGTGGACGCGGCCATGTACGATCATGATCTGTGCTACGCTGGACATCCCGACACCAAGACTCGCAACGACGTCTGTGACAAAAACATGTTGGGGAGATTGAGAGGCATATCAAATCCAACCAGGAGAGAGAAGATGGAACGTTCGCTGGTTGGCAATATGATCGGTGCGAAACGTCGATTCGGATGGGGCATTCAAAAAAAAAAAGCACATCTGAAAAGAAGAAGAAACGATTATTGACGAGCGAATTGGCCGAGGACTTACACAAACCCATAGTGCGTAAATTTCGAAAGAGAAGGGTGTTCGTGAAGGGTCTGGATGACATTTGGTCTGCCAACTTGGTCGACATGAGATCGTTTTCGAGGTGGAACGAGGGCGTCAAATATCTATTGACGGTCATCGACGTGTTTTCCAAATACGGTTGGATCAGAGCTTTGAAGGATAAATCGGGACCTTGCGTCGCCGAGGCTCTGAAGAGCGTGTTCGACTCGTCTTCTCGAAAACCGAGTAAATTGTGGGTGGACAAGGGAAAGGAATTCTACAACAAGGACGTTCGTCGATTGGTAGACCTCTACTCGATCGAAAACGAAGAGAAAGCCAGCATGGTGGAACGTTGGAATCGAACGATGAAGGAGAAGATGTACAGATACTTCACGGCGAATTCGACCAAGAAATACATATACGCGCTGAACGGTCTGGTCAAAGATTACAACAACACGCGACACAGATCGATCAAGATGACTCCCACGGAAGCTAGCGATCCTCGAAACGAAAAACGGGTCTACGCGAATCTATATCCCGAGAGATCTAAGATCAGGAAGAAGTCTAGAACACCGAAATTTGCGGTCGGCGATCGAGTGAGAATCTATGCTTATAAGAAGCACTTCGAAAAGGGTTATACTCTTCGATGGACCTCAGAAATCTTCGTGATCATCAAAATATTTCACACCGATCCGGTGACTTACGAAATCGAAGCTTTGGATGGAGAAGAGATCATCGGAAAGTTTTACGAACAACAATTACAGAAGATGAAGTTTTGATGAAGAACACAAATTTTTTTTTATTTATTTACTCTCCTTGACATTTTCTTGTTTACACACATATATATAAGAGAGAAAAAAAAATAATAATAAAAAATAATTAAAAACTATTTTTTAGATAAAGAGAGCAAGTTAATTAATAAACCAAAAAAAAAAAACTAAAAATCCTTTAAAATGACAAATATACTCGATATAACACAAAGCATAGTGAAAGATGAAAGTATTCAAGAATATGAGGTTCACGAATACGAACCGGTAACCGGAACGAGTTTGAACAATGCGGGAGAGATAAGAATCAACGTCGAAACTCAAGATCTATTCGTACATCCTAGCGAGAGTTACATAGTGGTGCAGGGACGTCTCACCAAGGAAGATGGGAGCGACTACGCCGACGACGACACGGTTACTCTAGCCAATAATGGCATCATGCATCTATTCAGTAACATAAAATACATGCTATCCAGACAAGAGATAGAATCTGTGTTTCATCCCAGCCAGGCCACCACGATGTTCGGACTCTTGACGTATCCTGATGATTTTTTGAAATCCAGAGGACTTAATCAGTTGTGGGTGAAAGACACCATAGGCCCTGCTAGCGCAGGCGCCACCACGATATTCGACTACGGCGTCAAGACGTCCAGACCTAAAGGAACGTTTTCGTTCAGGATACCTTTGAAACACATCTTCGGATTCGCAGACGATTACAACAAGATCATGTACGGATTCAAACACAATCTGACGTTGATTCGAAAAGGAAACGATGATGCAATAGTGAAACTCACCACGACCGATGCAGGTAAGATAACTCTACACAAGATATCGTGGTTCGTTCCACATGTGGAGCCTTTGATCGTGGAGAAAGCGCGTCTCTACAAGATCATAGAATCCAAGAGTAAATTACCCGTGGGATTTAGAATGAGACAGTGCGACACGGCTTGCATTCCTCTCTCCACGAATCACTTCGATTGGAGATTGACAGTGAAATCCGCTTCCGAGAGACCGTGTTTCATCGTGGTTGTGTTTCAGACCGATATGGACGGGGCTCAGGAAAAGAATGCGTCGCTGTTCGATCACTGCCATTTGAGAAACATGCAAGTGTTTCTGAACGCCACGAGATATCCAGCAATCGATTACAATGCGTCGTTCGACAAGAACAATTTCTCCAGACTGTACGGCGATGCCGCTGATTTTAGAAAGAAGTATCACGGTCTAGACGAATTGATGAGCAATCCCAACATATCTCCCGGCGAATACAAGTCGATGTATCCCATGTTCGTGTTCGACGTCAGTAAACAGAGTGAACGACTCAAGAGTAGCGTGTTAGACATTCAGATCAAGATGCAATTCGATAGGAACGTGCTGAGAAAAACCGAAGCCTTCACCGTGGTCCTGTCGGACAGAGAATTACAATTCGAATCGGACGGAAATAAGATGTCGATCATTCGATGAGAGACGAGTGCGTGAAAAAAAAAAATAAAAAACAAAAAAAGAATAAAAAGTAATGTGTGATTATTAAAAACAAAACAAAAAAAAAATAAATAAAGTAATGTGATCTAGAGAGATTGAACATCTTTCTAAATCTCATTACTTTTGTTTTTTTTTGTTTTTAATAATCACACATTATTTTTTTTTTTTCATTCATTATTTTCCACACGTTCACTGTTTGTTCAAAGGATCTAGTTTGATCAGTAGACTCACCACGGAAGTGGCGGCTTCGGGATTATTGGTTTTCATGACAAAATTAATCCTGTCTCTGGCGTTCACTTTGAGAGGCGTGCCGAACGTGCTAACATTCGCGTGTTGATTCTCAGTCTTTTTCGACGCTGTATCTCTTATTGCTCTCCACACCATTCACCATGAGATTGACGACCGCTCTGTTATTCAAATCCGAGGAAGCCAGACTCATTCGAAGGATTTCACCTCCCAACGGCATGGGATATCCAACCTGACCGTGTTTCAATCCGCTACCTCCATTTCCGAAAGACCACTCGGCTTTTCCCTCATCTAAGGCGCCGGCCTCTTCGGCCCACATGGTGATCAATTGTCTAGCATATTTGACTTTCTCCACCACCGAAATCAGGGTGCAGGCATCCGTCATGTTCACGGGATCCAGTAGATTCGTGAGCACGTGTCCACCCATGTCTAGTTTACCTTCCATGATGTCGCCCTTTCTCCAGACCGAGTTGTCGTCCACGTACTTCCTGCTTACCGTGCTGGAATCGAATTTGGGATCATGATCGAGACCGAATAAATTGTGACCGTTCATGTTGATGCCACCCTCCATGGTTCCGCCAGATTCTTTGTTCAGGTAGAGATCGTCCACTTGCGATTCTAGGTATTCTTGCGATTGTATCATGGCAGAATCTACGTAGCCCTTGTTGACCACGGTTGAGTCCACATCCGTGTCGTCGATCTTTGACAGGTTCAATATCTTGTGGAATCCCGCATTCAGATCCGATTTCATTTCTCGTCTGTCAGACTTTCTCTGTTCCAGATCTACATAGTGTTTGGTCGCCACGTCCTTGGGATTCCTGGGAGTGGCCACGTTCATTATCTTGTTAGAATTGGCGTTCAATTCCAAGTGCATCGTTTTCAGAACGTATCTATTTCTCAGGTGTTTACTCAATCTCGCATGAGAGTCGTCCGCGTATTTCTTGGTCGTGGCATCGGTGGGATCTATGGGATTTGCGACGTTCACCAAATGTTTGGATTTCAGATCCAGATCGTCGGTCATGGTTTTATCCACGTAATTATCCAGCAGGATTCGTTCGAAATCGGCGTTCCCCCTGTCGACGTATTTTTTAGTCGCAGCATCTGCGAGATCTATTGGCTCGGGAAGATTGTAGAGCTTCTTATCATTCATGTTCAAAGGTTCTTCTCGAGGTTCGTATCTCCAAACGTAACATTCGTCCAAGTTGGCAACGTTGTAACCATCGTCGACTTCGAACGTCTTCCTCTTCTTTCTCGGGTTGACTTTTTCGTCATCACTTCTACCAAATTTATCGACTGGCATGTTGTTGTAAGGATTTTTTTTTTGTTTTTAGAAAAAATATATTCAAAACGCAGTTTATTAAAAAATGAACTATGTTATTTTATTTTTCGTTTTTATTCGATAAAAATTTTTTTAAAATAATTTTTTATCTTTATATATACTATAAAAAAAAAAATCTCTCTCTAATGTAAGTCATTGAGAATGTCTTGAAATCGATCTCCTTCAGACCATCTCTTGAGAACGTAGAGACACAGGTGACCACAAAACACTTGATGTGGTGATGCACTTGTTCCAGGTTGTAACGAACCATCGATTTGTTGAAATAGTTCTTTATTTCTTTTGGCGGCGAGATTCCGTAGCTGTCGAAATAATAATTTTTCTTCTTCCCATTCTTCATCCACGCCACCCAGTGAGTGCCTTCACCCGATGAATCATCTAGATTTAAAATTCCGCATTCCGATTGTTGAGGTCTTCTCTTCGGCAAGGCATCTCTGGAAAACACTCCTAGAAAATCTTTGATTTTCAAATCTTTTGCCGCATTCAACAGATCGATGTTGGATAGGGGTTCGTTGGGTAAGACGACACCTTCTACGGATATCTTTATTTTCTTATTCATAAATGCGTATATATTTTTTTTATTGATTTTATTATAATTTACTAAAAATGACGTTTTTTTTTTTTTCTATTTTTTTCTTTTTCTTTTGAAACTAACTTTCTTGATGTCACTATCGATTTCTATAATTTTGTATTCATCTAATTCCTCTTGATTTTCTGGAATCCAATCATCCACATTCATATCGTCTATAGTTAGTTCTGCAGTCCAATGTCCGAGTGCCAAAGTGCTTATTTTATCGTCTAATATGAATCTCTTATCATCGTCGGCCGTCAGCGAAATCTTGTTGACTATTTCGGTATACAGGTCATGATTTTCGCTTCGAATCGATTTCATAGTCTTATACACTGGACCACTTCCTAACAGACAATCTTTATACTCTTGGAAAGAGATGTTTTTCTTCACCACGCACGCTTTAACTCCTTTGCACTTCTTGATCTCTTCATCATCTTCTAGACGATAAGCATACAGTTTGGGTCTCAAGCCCACGAATTCGACGATTTGTTTACCGCCGCTCTCGTCCTTAAATTTACCCAACACCTTCTTGTTGTCGTTCGATTGAATGTTGGACGGGTGATCGATGGGATAATTGCTTGTGTCGAACCACTCGGCCACATCCTGAGATATATCTCGGTAGACGTCTTTCGTCTCTATCTCGTAAACTAAACTGTCCGTGTCGGTGAACAGTAGTTTGGCTTTATCACCAAATTTTTGTTTGACATAATCGTAGTGAAACTCATACATCAATCGCTTGCTGATATCTAAGATGATCGGTCTGAGATAATACGGTTTGTCGAACTTCAGATGCATCTTTTGCATGTGAACAGCCACTAGATTTTCATCGAATATGGTTCGGTGTTTGTAATTGGGTTTCGCCACTAATGTTTTAGCTCTTTTCTCAGACGTGATGAGTCGAACGTCGGTTCTCTTCCTGATGTTTTCCATTGATTTACCGTACACACAGTTGTTCATGAGTTTGAAGAAATCTTTTTCGAAATCGTTCTCGGCTCGAGTTCTGAGATTCATGTTGAGATCGATGTATTTTTTCATCCAAGGCTCTTCATCGAATCGAATGATGTGATGTATGTCGACTAATTTCATCAACGTACTGTTTCAAATTCTCGCTGTAGACGACGTAGTTACGTTTGTTAAATAAATTGGGAATGAGTTTTTCCTTGTCTCCCTCGTTCGGTTCCATTCGTTCAGGAGCCAGCGGATAATCGTAGTGTAGATCGTGTAATTCTTTCGGATAGTTCAAATCGACTTCTAAAATGCAAGGATAGTCTCTCCATTTTTGCATCTCTTCAGGTTCCTTCACCCTTTCGAAATTTCCAATCGGTAAAGGATGACTCATAGCCAAACCATACAGATTAATAGTGTCCCAATACTGTATGTATTTAGTCGATCGTTTCGAATCGAAACCTTCTTTCATGTAGGGATTGTTAGCCTCAGAATGTCTGCGAGAGATCATCGAGACGCCACCTCTCACAGCCCTTTCGAATATGAGCAACATGTCCACGTCAGATAATAATTCAAGTTGGACTTCGGTGGTCTTCAACAGAGCGTCTCACGCCAAACCGGGTGCGGTGAAATACCTTGCGGGATCCAGATCGTAATTTCGACAGCAGACATCTCGAAAATTTTCGAACACGTCTGCCAAGAGTAGAACGTCAGTCTTCAGATAGAGATCGTGATAATCTCTCATGGTTTTCATATCGAATGATTTCCACACGTTTTAGCATGTTCGTAATTCTCGTCGGAAATGTCGGATTCATATAATTTCGAATAAAAATCTTCTTTCGAAGGTAGTGCGGTGTCTTCAAATCTCTTTAGATCGTTCATGTAATCGTAAGGATAAACTCCTTTCCTCAACATGATGTCTACTCGTTCTTCGAAATGTTCGCTCGTGATTTTAAATTTATCCTTGCTCATGTTATCGACTAATTTTTCCAGAGCAGTCGACATGAATTTAAAACTGTCGATGAAACGTATGCATCTACGAATGAATTTCGTTTTTTCTTCCAACGTCTCTCCGTCGATTACTCTTTTCTCCTCCATGAGCTTCCATTTTGTGAAGGAAATGTATCTTTCTTCGCTGTTCGTGATGCAATTTAATTCTTCGTGTGAGGTGCCGAGATTTTTCACGAACAGATTACTGTTGTAACCCGAGAGATTGTGAAACATCACCGGATAGAAAGCAGCATCTCGATATTTTAAATTACACTTGTTGTGAGCCGGACATCGATACAGACCCGTGTAATGATCGTGGTCTCTGACCTTCTTATTTTCCTCTGAATTCTCGTCGAACGATTGTCTGCATATGTGACATTCGGTGGCTCTGTTATTTTCATCCAGCTGCTCTTGCGTGATGATCATTTTTGACGGAGTTTTGAATTTGTCGTATAACATTTGAAGTTTCCATTCTAACTCTTCCACGAACCTTTGAGCCACATCGTCATCTTCATACTGTTTCGTGTAGGTGAAGGGACCCATGTGATGTTGCGAGTCGAAAGTGCATTTCACGTAAATGCAATAGCCCGAAGGTATGTGTTTTTGATATTTTTCGACGTAACTTTGAAGAGCGTTGGGTTGACAGGAACTCATTTTCGCAGTAAAACATTCGAAATCGGCGTACACGACGAATGATACTTTTAACCTTCTATTGTGATTTTCAAACTTCACGATGGTGTTGGGTTTGGGCATTTCGATGTTGACACCTTGATTTTCGTTGCAATATTCCTGATGTTTCGCCAACGATTTTTCGCTGTGAAACGCATTCATGCAATTGAAACATAAAGATATCTTTCATTTATGTTTATTATATTGTTTCACTAGTAATCGGCTCAGATGTTTAACCCAACAATAATGATGATTGTCACCATTCGAAATCAATAATAAAATAATCGTCTCTTCTCTTCCGAGATACGAAGTCAATCTGAGAGGATAGATATTTTGTTTTTCGTCATATCCCAAGACGTTCACCACTTCTGTGGGATTTTGTGCCTCGAAATGTTCGATGTGTTTTAACTGCATTGGAAAAGTCACTCCAGTCCAATTGAGATTTTTAGAAGTTACCTCGTAAGAAGAAACTCTTTCGATGTTCATTTTGACAGGGTATAAAGCGGAAGTGACTGCCCATTTAAAACACTGATCATCTTTATTTTTCACGTTGATTACGGCGTGTTTTTTTGCTAGGAAATACGGTAATTTCACGTAGGAAGACCCTTTCAACAAATCGTTTTTAGTTATGTGAATTTCGAGTTTCAACATCTCATCGAACGTCTAATTACTACCTTCATGTTGATAATTTGTGAGAGACGTCAACATCTTGTCTTTCATCTTTTCGAAAACGTCCGATAAATCTGAACCTCGAAATACGGGTTCAACATTAGATCTGAAATATGCATTTTTCACGATGCTCTCGCCAGACTTCATGTCGATTTTATTCATCATGCAATGGAGTATCATCTTAATTTTTAGTCCCACGTTCATGTGTTTGCAAAACAAATCCAATACTTTTTTCTTCACCTGTTCCATAAACAATTTCGGATCGATTTTCTTCAACGAGGGAACCACGTCGAAAGTTTTAAAAATACCTTTGATCGCACTTTCCCGTTCCATGGACTTCAACTGAAATAGTTCTGCGGTGAGTTGCGCTAGATATTCTTCTCCTTTCCCTTCGTCTATTGCTTGTTGAAGTTCGCTCGATATATCTCGCTTGCCTAGAATCAGATGTGCATCACTCGTTTTCGTTTTTCTTTTCTTTTCTTTGGAAACTTGAAGTACTTCTTCCACGGCTTTTCGTTTAGTCGTCTTCTTATTTTTCACAATCGAAACGTTTTTGTTTTTTTTTGACGTAGGCATTTCGATTCCTTTTACTATCTTTCTCTTCTCATTTTTCACAACCGATGCATTTTTTTACGTCGTTGCTATCAGCATTTTGTTTGCCTTTCCATCATTTCGCAAATGTTTCTGTATGACATCAATCTTTTTTGATTTAGTTCTGTGATTTCTGAAATGTGAAATTTTTAATAGTTTACAAATCTCGTTTAACTGAGGTATGGTTTTCTCATTTAAATTTTCCAATTTTTTTTTATCTGTTTGTTTCATTTTGTAAGAATATATTTTTTTTCCGAATTTTGTATTTAAATAATTTGTTAAAAAGTTTTGCTTTTTTACTCTTTTTAAATATATAACAAAAAAAAAAAAAAGTTAAATTTTAAATTCGATTTTTTTTTTCTTTAATGTGTTTTTATTCAAAATCAATTTAAGACCGCTTTTATTTCTCGCTCACAAACCGAACACGTTTTCTCATCTTCAGAATGACATTCTCTACACTAACGCAGGTGTGCGCACGGTAGAAACAAGACGTTTGTGACACCTTCGCAGACCAGACACTTGATGGTGGATGTTTTACTCGGTTTGTTTTCGACGAGTGACGATAACTCGTCCGCTTCCGCCATGAATTTGATGAGATGTTCTAAAGTCATGAATTGAGACAGGATCTTGTTCGCGATGTTTAACGCATTGTACAATTGTTCTCTGGTGTATCCGAGTTCTAACATATCCATCAATAATTTTTGGTTTTTGTCTCTATCCCTCTCTTCGTCTTGGATTTTGATCAATCCCAATGTTAGGATCTTGTTCAAATAATCGCATTCGCCTTTTTCAATATTACTTATGTGTTCTAGTAAAGGTACGTCGTGAGGTTCCCAATTCATCAAATATATGTCGCAACAAAAACATTTGACTTTGTCGCCTCTACCCATGTAAACGAAACCCACGGCGGCTAAATCTTCAGGTTTTTGAGCGAGATGCGAAGGCCAATTTTTAAACGTTTGAAGTCTTGCATGTTCTAGACTATAATTCGGATGTTTGGACTTGATCATTGTTTTTACCTCAAAATTGAGTTTGTAAGAAATTTTTTTTTTAACTTTTATTTATATATAAAGAGAAATAAAGAGAAACTTTTTTTTTTTTAACAAATTATTATTTAAATACAAAATTTAAAATATACATTATTTGCAAGAATTCATAAAAACCAAATAATCGATCATGACAACAACACCTAAAAGATGCAAATTGAAATTGAAACGAGACGAAGGGTGTGAGAAATCCAGTTTTAATATCTATACATTACAACCACACGATCCCATCGAATTGAATGAGGTCGAGATGGTGGACTTAGAGCGCTACTACCACAAATATCGAATGTGTTTGAAAGTGGATGAAGCCACGCTCGATTTGTTTTACGAGTACCAAAGCGAACTGCTGAATAATATCATTGTCGCCGAAGATAGAGAATTTGACAGGGGTGATTTATTGTTGTCCTATGGAGATTACATATATCCAATAATCTCACCTGAACTCGTGAAGAAATCGGGTGGTGAGAGCACATTCGCCTATGAAAAAAAACTCAAAAGAGTAAAGATAAACATTCACACCATTTTCGTATGTGGAAAAATGACGAATGTCAACTTGCTAATAACGGACTTGGAAATATAAACAATAGAGAGATTGAAATTAAAATTTAACTTTTTTATATATATATATAAAGAGAAAAAAAAACTTTTACTAAAAAAGTTTTACATTAAAGAAACTTAAAAAAACAACTTTTTTATATATATAAAGAGCAAAAAAAAATAACAAACTTTTTTAACAAATTATTATTTAAATACAAAATTTAAAATATACATTATTTGCAAGAATTCGTAAAAACAAAAAAAACAAATAATCGGTCATGAAGACAACAACACCTAAAAGATGCGAATTGAAATTGAAACGAGTCGAAACGTATAAGAAATTCGGTCATAAAATCTATAGATTACAACGACGTGATCCCATCGAATTGAACGACGTCGAGACGAAGGGCTTAGAGCACAAATACGAGAAATATAAGATGCCTCTGAAATTGGACAAAGCTGCGCTCGATTTGATTTACGAGTACCAAAGCGATCTGCAGAACATCGTCATCGCCGAAGATAGAGAATTCGACAAGGACGATTTGTCGTTGCCCTATGGAAATTACATATTTCCAAACATCTCATTCGAACTCGTGAAGAAATTGGGTGGTGAGAGCGAGTTGACCGATGTAAAAAAAACTCAAAAGAGTAAAGATAAACATTCAACACGTTTTCGAAAAAGGAGAAGACACGAGTGTCAACATGCTAATAACAGACTTGGAAATATAAACAATAGAGTGATTGATTTTTAGCGAAGACAAATGAAAAAAAAAAAAAAAAAAAGTAATAAGATCATCTTTAGATCTCATTTACTTTTTTTTTTTTTTTTTTTTTGTTTTCCTTCTTCTTCACTATCATCATAATATTTTATAATAACATTTCCTTTTCTCTCAGTTTTCAGCATCGATTCTTCTTCTTTTTCTTTTTTTCTTTTTCTTTGTGATGTGATACGTTTATGGCAACATTTTTGTTTATCCGAATCATAATTATGAACGAATGTTTTGCATCTCTTGGTAACACTCGCATCATTACCATTCTCTTCAGAAGGTAGTGGTGACCATGGAAAGCATCGTCTCATTCTCAACCGTCTATCCCGCGCTTCATCTATCTCTTTCATTAGTTCTTTCCTTAGATATCCATCATTAGCGTCTAACCATTTTTTTATTTTTTCGCTCTCTGGCTCGCGATGTTCGTCATTATCGTCAAATTGTTTCTCCACCTTTTCATCCAGGTGATAAATTTGTTTCTCCACCTTTTTACCCATTTTAAATATATTATTTTATACTTTCTATGATTTTATACAATTTTATATTTATAATAACATATTCAAAATCGGTATGTTCTTAAATGGCGAATTCTCACCGAGCAACAAACCCTTGCCGAGTCGCTCGACGTTCCGTCCACTCTTCAGATAGAGACCGTTTCCTCTCAGAGAGTTGCCACCTCTAACGGGTTCTAGATACAATCCTTTACTGCTGTCATCTACGTGGACGCAACACACGGCTCCTCCCTTCTTCAGAAACAGTCCGCTGCCACCCATTAATTTCTCAACTGCCGAACTAGCGAATCCCGTGAGAGCTCCCACGCCGAGAGTCTTTCCGAGAAAGGGTAGCGCCTTTGTGGCAAAGGGTAATGCTTTTGCGGCTATTCCTGACAATAGCGGTAGGAAACCACCTTTCATTCTCAAATTGTATCTCAATTGAGCGGGACTCCTCACCGTCAACCCTCTTCCATCGCGAATCGCTTTATCCATCCTTTTGCTTTGACTTCTGGTCCAGGCGATTGAATCCTGACCGCCTCTCGTCAGATCTTCGTGAGTGAATTTGAGTCTCACCGCCTCGCCTCGAGTTGTTAACGCTCTCTTAAGTTTCTTCCTCTGTCCTGCGGATATGTTCACGTTTTTAACCACGTATTCTGTCATAATTCTGTTTGTTTTTGTTTTTTTAAATATATTTACTTCAATTGTTTCTTGTTTAATAATTATATTAAAATAATTTTGTAAAATTAATATTGCATTTATTTTATTTTTGTTATCTATATATATAATATTTTTTTTTTTTGCTTTTATATTTCTCTTATGTGAAATCGTATTGTCACTCTCTCTCCGCGAAGATCTAACAGTTCATCATTTTGATCCGTCAACGTGGTTTTCAGACTATACAACATGTCTAAAATCACTGGTAGATAAACTAAATTTCAAGGTCGCTCCACGATCTAATAACCCGGCGACACGTTTGGAAAGAAGGAATAGATCGTCGGTTGAGCGCTACCATTCACGTAGCTTCCAGCAATCACGTCCACGTTCACCAGAATGCTATTGATAGTGAGAATGTCGACCGTATTTTCAGATGCTGCGTGGCCTCGATACATCTTTCGATCGAATCCCAACATCTTGCCTATAGAATCGTCCGTGTTGAAATCCACTCGAAAATTATCTTCCAAATCCAACATCGTCTGTAAGGTATTAGGATTGGGAGCGAGTCTGATCTTGTTGCTTCCCTTTCCATCCGTCTTCATTCGCGTCTGAATGTAATGGTTCAAATCGTCTATGTCGTAACTCCTTTGGGAATTCGAATCTCCAACCAATCCGTTCCGTCAGAATACTTGAACGAGTTATTCTTTTCGGTGACGTTGGGAAAGGAATAATAAGTCTCCAGATTCACCAAAGCCATCTCGTAACTTTTCTCTCTATTCAATTCGATGGAAGGTTCGAATTTCGTAGCGAATCGAGTCGAATCGCCACTCACCACGATTTGAATGGATTGTTTCGCAGCCGTATTCTCGGCTATCCGTTCTAACAATTCTCCATGTTCGAACATTATATTTAATTTTATTTTATTTTTTTATTCAAAACTAATTATTTGAAGATTTTATTATTTTTCTAAATTTTATTTTCACACTCTATCTTATTATTATTACCATCGGAAACATAAAACTTGTCGAATCCGCACCGATATTTTGCGCGATTAAATTCGCTCGTCAAATCAATCACGACGAAATTGTAAAGTCCACCATCCCAAACCCTCTTGCAGAATCTCCTGAATTCCGCAGCGCTCATGTCATTTGCGACGTGATCGCCGTAGATGTGATTGAGATTCTTGAGATCTTGGCGAAAGAGACATAGAAAATTAGCGTTCTCCCTTATCGTCTGTCTGGGCAATCGAAAATAATTCTGCGACAGGTAGAAACAGTCCACGTTGTGTCGACCCCTAACGTAATATGATTCGCATCGGTTCTGTCTCTCCAAAAGCAGATCGTCGAAAATCATGAGATTCTTATCTTCTGATTTCAGTTTTCTAGGATCTGGAACATCGCTAGCATTCTCATAAAATCGACACTCGACGTTCGAAGATGCATTTCTCTTCATCAGCTCCATCGCCGCGCCATCCAAAATGGTCGAGAGCGAAGCTCCGCTCTTGTCGAATTCCTCCCTACTGTCAAAGATTCTGGCTGTGACGTTCTTGGGCAATCTGCGATCCATGCACTCTCGAAGCAATCTGTATTCGGGTTGAAACAAGCTCTTGCCAAACATGAACAATCTGTCGTAATCCAACCAGTCGGGTCGGGACAACAGATTCATCAACAGATTGGTCTTTCCACAATTCGATTTTCCCACTATCAAACCTCTTATGCTCTTGGGAAAGAACTCGTTATTCGACCTCTTGGTCACGGCATCGTTCCAAGACATATCTTTAATGTTCATCTTTGTTTTTATTTTGTTTGTTATTTTAGATTCTTTTCAAACACAAAATTTTTTTTTTTTTTTATGTTTTTCAAACTCTGTTTTTTTGATGTTATTATTATTTATTTATATCGCACCGTCGCGAGTTCTCTTCAATCCGGATCCACTCGTCATTTTGGCTAAATCTTGTATGGCATCAGCATCCTTAAAATCTTTCCAACTTTTCGGCGTTCTCTCTAACGCAGCTCACTTCGCCGGCGGACTGATCAACTTGTCGATCAACACGTCGGTTGCCCTCTTGCCAGCCACAGAAGCTATCCTACCACTGGCTTCAGAAGCGGCTTTCTTACCAGCATCCAAAGCCGTCTTCTTACCGACCTCAAATGCGGTCGATGCAAGTTTTCTACCCGCATTGCTCATGAACGCTCGCATTATAGAAACGACGATGCCAGAACCGCCTTGAATGTAAGTTCTGACGTATCCCCTGTTCTTTATCACCAACATATTTTATTTTTATGAAATATTTTGTTTGTTTTTTTCACTGGTAAATCGTTTTGTCGTTTTTAAATACTTTTATTATTCTAGTGTAAGAATTTACTGTTTTATTTTTTTTGTTTGTTTGTTTGTTTGTTTCTCTCTACTTATTATATACACATCAATCCTTCAATTCATTCATCAGCCTTTTATACTGGTTTTTATTCAAAACCTTCTGTCTCAACAATTCGTCAGATATAGCAACTATCTCATTATCTAATCCCGTGTTACCAGCCCATCTGCTCGCCATCAACAAACTCAATCTCTGAGACAGAGCGTCGGAATCGCTCGGAATAAAAGTGGTTTTCACCCCTTTGCCAGTCACCGATTCGACGAACTTCTTGTTCATATCCTATATGGGTTTCACCACTTTCGTCCACTTGTAACCTCTGTTGGCTTTGGGTCTCGTCTCTCTGGCATCGTTATTTCTCTTCATGGCGTGAGTTTGAACTAGAATGTCGCTGTAATTGTCGAAATCCTGTTCCATGTAATCTCCAGGCTTGTCGTAAAGGAGCAATCTCCGCAGACCATCAGTTACTTTATATTTATTCGAACCCACGATCAATTCATCATCATCCATTTCCACTAACGTATCACCTACAAAAGTTCTACCCTCAGAATCCTTATAAATTCCATATGACTGATCTCTCTTACCGCCATCATCATCGGACGATGCGATGCTACTAGTGGTGATAGTCAAAGCCGTATCATCAGACTCGCTCATATCTGTTTGAATTCCCGTGGGAATGTAATCCGGTGTAGATTGAATGGAATACCGATTTCCAAAACTAGGAGGCAACGAACCCATTCTCAAAGAACTCTCCTTTATGGGTCTCAATTCTTCGACTATCTCCTTCCTGCTTCGCTCTTGACCCTCCGTCACGGGTTTAAATATTTTTGTGGCTTCGCGTCTGAGTTCCATCTCACCAAGACGTCTGCTCCTATCAGCTGACTGAATCCCCTTCTTAGCACGTTCATACTGTTCTAAAATTCGATCTCGGTGTCTAGAATCCATCTGTAAAAACATCTTTCGTTTTAATTGTTTTTATTTATTTTTCAAAATTAAATGTTTAATTATATTTTTTATGTTTTTAATGTTTTAAGTAATAAAAAACTCTTTCCGTCTTAATATAATAATCTGAAAATATTCACATCTCAACTGACTGTGTTAATTGAAGTTTAAAAAAATACGTTTAAACAGTACATGACAAACCGGTTTCTGATTTAACGCATTTTGACAGTAGTGTTTACATTTGTCAAAAGATCTTCATTCATTCACACATCAATTCACTGAGTGTCGAAGTAAGAGAGAATCCTTTTTGATGACTGCGATTGCTATCATGAATATATTAAAAATTTTACCACTCAAAACCTAATTGAGTGGAAAATGCGTTTTAAACATTCCGATAAGTGTTTTTGACTTTTTCCAATGAACGCTTAACAGTCAATCTCTCTAATCAAGGCAAAACACGAATATCTATTACAGATCAACTCCCCTTCGAACAAAAAAACCCTCAAAACTCAATTTTTATCCTTCCCATCAACAGAAAACATCAATGTCTATAATACAGACTATATTCATAATCGACTCTTTTTGAACAAAAAACCTCATTCACTCATTACGATAACATGTGTTAGTTTTTTTTACTTCAGGAAGACGTAACTGGGTTCGCAAATTTCCAACCACACCGACAACGACAACACTGTTCGTTCAAAAACATTTTCCATCAAGTGCTCGTCGAGACCCCCACCTCACAATAACGTGTGCCAGTCTCACTTCGAGAAATGCTACAGTGGGTTTGCGGATTCAAACATCACCTCTTCACGCGAGTCAATTTCAAAATCTCCGTCTAAGCCTCCATTGGGTTTCAGTCTTAAAATCGCGTATACGAACGCGGATTGTTAGAATGTTAGAATCGGCGAGAGGATTATGTTAGAAACCGCAAAACGTTTTTTCCTCGCAATTTAACACTGAACCCTATGGGAGAAATCCATTTGCGGATTCAAACATCATCGGACCTAAAAATCCGCAGAGCGGATCTCCGTGTATGCCTCCATTGGGTTTCACTGTTAAAATCGTGTACGGACGCGGATTGTTAGAATCAGCGAGAGGATGATGTTAGAAACCGCAAAACGTTTTTTTGCTCGCAATTTAACACTGAATCCTATGGGAGAATTATTTGCGGGTTCAAGCATCGAAACAATACATGTACTGTGCGAAAAATTTCATGCGTTTTCTGTCATTCTTGGATTCAATCAGTGATGTTTGAATCCGCAAATGGATTCTAAAGCACCCTAAAAAACGTTAAAATCTTGTACACGTACAGGATTTTAACACTAAATCCTATGGAGGTGTACATGTACACGTACACGTACATGTACGATGATGCTTGAACCCGCAAATATTACCTACTCTTGGCAATGCTGTCATGTAAAAATGACAACTTAAACACCGATTCTGGGAGGAGACGGTTTCTGATTGTTGTTACAATGTCACCAGTTGTGCTGAACAGACACTCGCTTGGTACACTTGTTGCGACAACACACATCAGTTTTTTCACTAAACGACCCACAAATGGTAGACTTTATGAATGCGTTTTCCATCATGATAGTGGATCCGTGTTAATGTGATCTGGTGGTAGTGCATTGTATCGAACTATTTCGGTAACAGCGGCGTCTGCGCTGCTGCTGGAAACAGACACTAGTAGGTAATATTTGCGGATTCTGTAGCACTTGTACACGATTTTGTACATGTACACGTACATCGATGTACACCTCCATAGGATTCAGTGTTAAAATCGTGTACAGGTACACGATTTGTCGTTTTTTTATGGTGATACAGAATCCGCAAACCCACTGCCACGTTTTCTCAGATCACACATTTAACGTTGAAATACCCGTTGGCGAACGTGTACATTCTACACATCGCTCAAGAGTGAAAAAAATGTATGAAATTTTAAGAAAAATGAGGTGGATTGTCTGATACAGAATCCGAAAATGGGTTTCCCCCATAGGATTCAGTGTTAAATCGCGAGCAAAAAAACGTGTTGCGGATTCTGTAGCAGCGTCGAAAAGGTGGTTTGCGGATTCTGCAGCATCCGTATCTGAACACGATTTTAACACTGAATCCCTATGGAGGCGTACACGGAAACCCATTTGCGGATTCTACATCAGAAAATCGACTTATATACGGTACATGGAAAAGAGGTTATACCGAACCCGCAAACCCACTGCCACTATGAGAGTAAAAACTGACACTCATGTTTTTGTTCTGGTGTGAATGAAGGTTTTCGTTCAAAAGAGTCGACTATAAACATGAGTGTCAGTTTTTGTTTCTGGTGTGAATGAAGGTTTTCGTTCAAAAGAGTCGACTATAAACATGAGTGTCAGTTTTTGTTTCTGGTGTGAATGAAGGTTTTCATTCAAAAGAGTCGACTATAAACATGAGTGTCAGTTTTTGTTTCTGGTGTGAATGAAGGTTTTCGTTCAAAAGAGTCGACTATAAACATGAGTGTCAGTTTTTGTTTCTGGTGTGAATGAAGGTTTTCGTTCAAAAGAGTCGACTATAAACATGAGTGTCAGTTTTTGTTTCTGGTGTGAATGAAGGTATTCGTTCAAAAGAGTCGACTTTAAACATGAGTGTCAGTTTTTTCTGGTGTGAATGAAGGTTTTCGTTCAAAAGAGTCGACTATAAACATGAGTGTCAGTTTTTGTTTCTGGTGTGAATGAAGGTTTTCGTTCAAAAGAGTCGACTATAAACATGAGTGTCAGTTTTTGTTTCTGGTGTGAATGAAGGTTTTCGTTCAAAAGAGTCGACCATAAAATATAATCTGTAAAAAATAGACATTCATGTTTTGTTTCAATGTAAACAAAAAAAATTGAGTTTAGAAAAAATTAGAAAAAAATCGGAGGTAAAAAATCGTTTGTTCACGTTTTGTCACTGATAATTTTGTGAAGTAAATTTTAATAAAACACTTTATAGAATGTTTCATTCAAATAAAAAAATAGTTCGTAATTGACACTCATGTTTTTGTTGTGGTGTGAATGAAGGTTTTCGTTTTAATGGATCGTTTTAATAATAGATAATAAAATGCATTTGTTCCATTCAATTAGGTTTGAGTGGTAAATTTTTAATATATTCATGATAATATTTCGGAGATGTGAACGAAATCCTTTTAACAGACGTAATTATTCTCAAACGCGTTAAATTAGAAACCGGTTTCTTTATGTGCTGAAACTTTTAAACTTTTTTCAAAGTTTTCTCAATTCAACATTAAGTGAATGATTTTGAGATATGAATGAAATCCTTTTAACAGACATAATTATTCTCAAATGCGTTAAATCAGAAACCGGTTTGTTATGTGCTAAAACTTTTAAACTTTTCAAGTTTTCCCATTTCAACACTGAGTTGAGATATGAATGAAATCCTTTTAACAGACGTAATTATTCTCAAACGCATTAAATCAGAAACCGGTTTCTTATGCGCTAAAAACTTTCAAACTTTTCAAGTTTTTTCCCAGTTCGACACTGAGTGACTAATCGGTGATGCGATTTTAACGCGTTCGGAAGCAAAACACATTTATATAGTTTTTATCGTGTAAAATGTTTTTTTAGTTATTATATTAAAGACAGAAGATTTTTATTTACTTAAAATATAAAAAAATAATTATACATTTAATTTTGAAAATAATAAATAACTCACATTAGCATACTCAAAGGAACAATAATAATTTAAAAACGAAAAATGTTTTTACAGATGGATGCTAAACGTCGAGATCATATTTTAAACGAATATGAACGTGCCAAGAAGAGCATTCAATCGGCTGATAGAAGCAGACGTCTCGGAGAGATGGAACTCAGACGCGAAACCACAAAAATATTCAAACCCGTGACGGATGTTCAAGAGTGAAGCAAGAAGGAGATAGTTGAAGAATTGAGACCCATAAAAGAGAGTTCTTTGAGAATGGGTTCGTTGCCTGGTTGTTTTGGAAATCAGTATTCCTTTCAATCTACACCGGATTACGTTCCCACAGGGATTCAAACCGACGTGAGCGACGATACAGCTTCGACTATCACCACTGATAGCGTCGCGTCGTCCGAGGATGGCAGTAAGAGGGATCTGTTGTATGGAATTTATAAGGATTCTGACGGTAGAACTTTTGTAGGCGACACAGAAGTGGAAATGGATGATGAAGATTTAATTGTCGGTTCGAATAAGTATAAAAGAACTGATGGACTGCGCAAATTGCTCCTTTTCAACAAGCCTGGAGATTACACGGAACAGGATTTTGACAATTACGGCGACATTCTGGTTCAGACCCACACCATGCTGAGAAATAACGATGCCAGAGAGACGAGACCCAAAGCCAATAGAGGTTACAAGTGGACGAAAGTGGTGAAACCCATATGGGATATGAATAAGAAGTTCATCGAATCGGTGACTGGTAAAGGGGTGAAAACCACTTTTCTTCCGAGCGATTCTGATGCTCTGTCTCAGAGATTGAGATTGTTGATGGCGAGTAGACGCGCTGGTAACACAGGATTACATAATGAGATAGTTAGCATATGTGACGAATTGTTAAGACAGAAGGTTTTGAATAAAAACCATTATAAAAGGCTGATGAATGAATTGAAGGACTGAGGTATATAATAAGTAGAGAGAAACAAACAAACAAACAAAAATATATAAAATAAAAACAGTAAATTTTTACACTAGAATAATAAAAGTATTTAAACAACAAACGATTTACCAGTGAAAAACAAAATATATTATAAAATAAAAATATGATTCTATAATGCGAGCGTTCACGAGCGATGTGGGTAGAAAACTCGCATCAACCGCGTTTGAGGTCGGTAAGAAGACGGCTTTGGATGCTGGTAAGAAAGCCGCTTCCGAAGCCAGTGGTAGGATAGCTTCTGTGGCTGGCAAGAGGGCAGCCGACGCATTGATTGACAAGTTGATCAGTCCACCGACAAAGCGAGCTGCGTTAGAGCGAACGCTGAGAAGTTGGAAAGATTTTAAGGATGCTGTGGTACCCATACAAGATTTAGCCAAAATGACGAGTGGATCCGGATTGAAGAGAACTCGCGACGGTGTAATATAAATAAATAATAATATTAAAAAAGCTGATTTTGAAAAAAAACATGAAAATTGTGTTTGAAAAAAATCTAAAATAACAAATAAAAACAAAGATGAACATTAAAGATATTTCTTGGAACGACGCCGCGACCAAGAGGTCGAATAACGAGTTCTTTCCCAAAAGCATAAGAGGCTTGATAGTGGGAAAATCGAATTGTGGAGACCAATCTGTTGATGAATCTGTTGTCCCGACCCGACTGGTTGGATTACGACAGATTGTTTGTGTTTGGCAAGAGCTTGTTTCAACCCGAATACAGATTGCTTCGAGAGTGCATGGATCGTAGATTGCCCAAGGACGTCATAGCCAGAATCTTTGACAGTAGGGAGGAATTCATCAAAAATGAAGCTCCTTTTTCGACCATTTTGGACGGTGCGGCGATGGAATTGATAAAGAGAAATGCATCTTTGAATGTCGAGTGTCGATTTTAAGAGAACGCTAGCGACGTTCCGGATCCTATAGAATTGAAATCGGAAGATAAGAATCTCATGATTTTCGACGATCTGCTTTTGGAGAGACAGAACCGATGCGAATCGTATTACGTTAGGGGTCGACACAGCAACGTGGACTGTTTCTACCTGTCGCAGAATTATTTTCGAGTGCCCAGACAGACGATAAGGGAGAACGCTAATTTACTATGTCTCTTTCGCCAAGATCTCAAGAATCTCAATCACATCTGTGGCGATCACGTCGCAAACGACATGAGCGTGGCGGAATTCAGGAGATTCTGCAAGAGGGTTTAGGATGGAGGACTTTACAATTTCGTCGTGATCGATTTGACTAGCGAATTTAATCGCAGAAAATATCAGTGCGGATTCGACAAGTTTTATGTTTCTGATGATAATAAGATAGAGCGTGAAAATAAAAAAAAATTAGAAAATAATAAATCTTCAAATAATTAGTTTTGAAAAAAAAAAATAAATTAAAATATAATGTTCGAACAAGGAGAATTGTTAGAATGGATAGCTGAGAATACGGTTGCAAAACAATCCATTCAAATCGTGGTGAGTGGCGATTCGACTCGATTCGCTACGAAATTCGAACCTTCCATCGAATTGAATAGAGAGAAAAGATACGAGATGGCGTTGGTGAATCTGGAGACTTATTATTCCTTTCCCAACGTCACCGAAAAGAATAACTCATTCAAGTATTCCGACGGAGTGGATTAGTTGGAGATTTGAATTCCCAAAGGAAGTTACGACATAGACGATTTGAACAATTACATTCAGCCACGAATGAAGACAGATGGAAAGGGAAGCAACAAGATCAGACTCGCTCCCAACCCTAATACCTTACAGACGATGTTGGATTTGAAAGATAATTTTCGAGTGGATTTCAATACGGATGATTCTATAGGCAAGATGTTGGGATTCGATCAAAAGATGTATCGCGACTATGCGGCATCTGAAAATACGGTCGACATTCTCGCAGTCAAAAGCATTCTGGTGAATGTGGATGTGATTGCTGGAAGCTACGTAAATGCTAGCGTTCAACCGACGATCTGTTCCTTCTTTCCAAATGTGTCGCCGGGTTATAAGATCGTGGAGCGACCTTGAAATTTAGTTTATCTACCAGTGATTTTAGACATGTTGTATAGTCTCAAAACCATGTTGATGGATCAAAATGGTGAACTGTTATATCTTTGCGGAGAGAGGGTGACGATACGATTTCACATAAGAGAAATATAAAAGCAAAAAAAAAAAAAAAAAAATATTGTGTATATATATATAAATAACAAAAATAAAATAAACGCAATATTAATTTTACAAAAATTATTTAATATATATAATTATCATTAAAACAAGAAAACAATTGAAGAAAATATATTTAAAAAAAAAAGAATTGTGACACAATATGTGGTTAAAAACGTGAACCTATCCATAGGACAGAAAAAGAAACTTAAGAGAGCGTTAACAACTCGAGGCGAGGCGGTGAGATTCAAATTCACTCACGAAGATCTGACGAGTGGCGGTCAGAATTCGATCGCCTGGACCAGAAGTCAAATCAAAAGGATGGAGAAAGCGTTTCGTGATGGAAGAGGGTTGACGGTGAGATTGAGTCCCGCTCAATTGAGATACAATTTGAGAATGAAAGGCGGTTTCCTACTGCTATTGGCAGGAATCGCCGCAAAAGCATTACCCTTCACTGCAAAGGCATTACCCTTTCTCGGAAAGACTCTCGGCGTGGGAGCTCTCACGGGACTCGCGATTTTGGCAGCTGGGAAATTAATGAGTGGCAGCGGACTGTTTTTGAAGAAGGGAGGAGCCGTGTGTCACGTCCACGTAGATTACAGTGGTAAAGGATTGTATCTAGAACCCGTTAGAGATGACAACTTTTTGAGTGGAAACGGTCTCTATCTGAAGAGTGGACGGAACATTGAGCGACTCGGCGAGGGTTTGTTGTTTGGTGAGAATTCGCCATTTAAGAATATACCGATTTTGAACATGTTATTATAATATAAAAAAATTATATAATTATATAAAATATAAATCACAGAAAGTATAAAATAATATATAAAATGGATAAAACGGTGGAAAAACAATTAGATGATAATGATGAATATCGCGAGATAGAGTGCGAAAAAGATGTGGAAAAACGATTAGACGCTAATGATGGATATCTTAGGAAAGAACTGATAAAGGAGTTAAATAAAGATCGGGATATGCGGTTGAAATTTAAAAGAATGAGACGTTTTCCACCGTTACCACTATCTTCTGAAGAGAATGGTAATGATGCGAGTGTTACCAAGAAATGCACACCATTCGTTCATAATTATGATTTGGATAAACAAATGTGTTGTTATAAAAACGTTGCATATCACAAAAAAAAAAGAAAAAGAAAAGAAGAATCGACGCTGAAATTTAAGAAAAAAGGAAATTATTATTATAATATATGGGTAATAGTGAAGAAGGAAAACAAAAAAAACAAAAAAAAGGTAATGAGATCTAAAGATGATCTCATTACTTTTTTTTTTCCTTCTTCTTCGCTAAAAATCAATCTCTCTATTGTTTATATTTCCAAGTCCGTTATTAGCATGTTGACACTCATTTCTTCTCCTTTTTCGAAAATGTGTTGAATGTTTATCTTTACTTTTTTGAGTTTTTTTTACATCGGTGAACTTGCTCTCACCACCCAATTTGTTCACGAGTTCGAGAGAGATATTTGGATATATGTAACTTCCATAGAACAACGTCAAATCGTCCTTGTCGAATTCTTGATCTTTGGCGATGACGATTTTCTGTAGATCGCTTTGGTACTCGTAAAACAAATCGAGCATGGCTTCACCCAATTTCAAAGGCATGTGATATTTGTCATGTTTGTGCTCTAAGCCCTTCGTCTCGACCTCTTTCAATTCGATGGAATTGTGTCGTTGTAATCTATAGATTTTAAAACCGAATTTCTTACACGTTTTGACTCGTTTCAATTCGCATCTTTTAGGTGTTGTTGTCATGATCGATTATTTGTTTTTTTGTTTTATGAATTCTTGCAAATAATGTATATTTTAAATTTTGTATTTAAATAATAATTTGTTAAAAAGTTTGTTTTTTTTTTGCTCTTAAAATATATATAAAAAAGTTTTTAATTTTCTTTAATGTGAAAATTTTTTTTTTGTAAAAGTTTTTTTTCTTTATATATATGTTTTAATTCCTTCAAATAAAATTATTTTTTGGAAAAAATTTAATCAATTTTTCACGTTAAGGAACATAAAAAAATTCATTAATTTTTCAAAAAAATTTTTTTTTTTGAAGGAATTAAAACATATATATATAAAAACAATTCTAAAACTTTTTTTATATATATAAAGAGTAAAAAAACAAACTTTTTTAACAAATTATTATTAAATACAAAAATAGAGAAAAAAAAAATTCTTACAAATGGAGCAAACAAATAAAAAAATGGAAAATTTAAATGAGAAAACCGTACCTCAGTTAAACGAGATTTGTAAACTATTAAAAATTCCACATTTCAGAAATCATAGAACTAAATCAAAAAAAATTGAAGTCATACAGGAATATTTGCGAAACGATGAAAAGGCAAACGAATGTCGATAGCAACGACGTCAAAAAATGAATCGGTTGTGAAAAATGAGAAGAAGAAGAAAAAGATAGTAAAAGGAATCGAAATGCCGACGTCAAAAAAAACAAAAACGTTTCGATTGTGAAAAATAAGAAGATGACTAAACGAAAAGCCATTGAAGAACTTCAAGTTTCAAAAGAAGAGAAAAACCTAAAACGAAAACGAGTGATGCACTTCAGATTCTAGACAAACGAGATATATCGAGTGAAATTCGACAAGCAATCAACGAAGGGAAAGGAGAAGAATATGTAGCATGACTCATCATGGAACTATTCCAATCGAAGCCCTAGAACGGGAGAGTGCAATCAAATGCATTTTTAAAACTTTCGACGTGGGTTCCCTCGTTCAAGAAAATCGATCCAAAATTGTTCATGGAATGAGTGAAGAAAAATGTATTGGATTTGTTTCGCGAACACATGAATGTGGGACAAAAAATTAAGATGATACTCCATTGCGTGATGAATAAAATCAACGTGAAGTCTGGTGAGAGCATCGTAAAAAATGCATATTTCAGATCTAACGTCGAACCCGTATATCGAGGTTCAGATTTATCAGACGTTTTCGAAAAGATGAAAGACAAGATGTTGACGTCTCTCGCAAATTATCAACATGAAGGTAGTAATTGGACGTTCGATGAGGTGTTGAAACTCGAAATTCAAATAACTGAAAATGATTCATTGAAAGCATCTTCCTATGTGAAATTACCGTATCTCCTAGCTAAAAAGAATGCTGTGATCAACGTGAGAAATAAAGATGATCAGTGTTTTAAATGGGCAGTCACCTCCGCTTTATACCCTGTCAAAATGAGCTCCGATAGAGTTTCTCATTACGAGGAGACTTCTGAAAATCTCGATTGGACTGGAGTGACTTTTCCAACAGAGTTAAAACACATCAAACGTTTCGAGGCTCAAAATCCCACCGTAGCGGTGAACGTCTTGGGATACGACAATGAAAAATGAACGATCTATCATCTCAGACAGACTTTGTATCTCGAAAGAGAAAAGATGATTATTTTATTATTGATTTCGAATGGTGACAATCGTCATTATTGTTGGGTTAAAAATCCGAGCCGATTACTGTCAAGACAAAATAATAAACATAAAGGAAAGATATGTTTATGTTGCAACAGCATGAATGCGTTTCACAGCGAAAAATCATTAGCGAAACATCAGGAATATTGCAACGAAAATCAAGGTGTCGCCATCGAAATGCCCAAACCCAACACCATCGTGAAGTTTGAAAATCACAATAGAAGGTTAAAAGTACCATTCGTCGTGTACGCTGATTTTGAATGTTTCACCACGAAAATGAGTTCCTGTCAACCCAACGCTCTTCAAAGTTACGTCGAAAGATATCAAAAACACATACCTTCAGGCTATTGCATTTACATGAAATGCGCTTTCGACTCACAATACGACATGGGTCCCTTCACCTACACAAAACAGTGTGAAGACGATGACGTGGCCCTAAAGGTTCGTGGAAGAGTTAGAATCGAAAATTCAAATGTTATACGACAAATTCAAAACTCCGGCGAAAATGATCATCACGTGAGAGCAGCAGGACGAAAATAGCAGAGCCACCGAATGTCACATGCAGACAATCGTTCGACGAGAATTCGGAGGAAAATAAGAAGGTCAGAGACCACGATCATTACACGGGTCTGTATCACGGTCCGGCTCACAGCAAGTGTAATTTAAAATATCGAGACGTCGTTTTCTATCCGGTGATATTTCACAATCTCTCAGGTTACGACAGTCATCTGCTCGTGAAAAATCTCGGCACTTCCCACAAAGAATTAAATTGCATCGCGAACAGCGAAGAAAGATACATTTCCTTCATGAAATGGAAGCTCATGGAGAAAAAAAAAGTAATTGACGGAGAGACATTGAAAGAAAAAACGAAATTCATTTGTAGAGCCATACGTTTCATCGACAGTTTTAAATTCATGTCGACTGCTCTGGAAAAATTAGTCGATAACATGAGCAAGGATAAATTTAAAATCACGAGCAAACATTTTGGAGAACGAGTAGACATCATGTTGAGGAAAGGAGTCTATCCTTACGATTACATGAACGATCTAAAGAGATTCAATGACATCGCACTACCTTCAAAAGAAGATTTTTATTCAAAATTATACGAATCAGACATTTCCGACGAGAATTACGAACACGCCAAAAACGTGTGAAAATCATTCGATATGAAAACCATGAGAGATTATCATGATCTCTATCTAAAGACCGACGTTCTGTTCTTGGCAGACGTGTTCGAAAATTTTCGAGACGTCTGTCGTCGAAATTACGATCTGGATCCGGCTTGGTATTTCACCGCACCCGGTCTGGCATGGGACGCTCTGTTGAAGACCACCGAAGTCCAATTGGAATTATTATCCGACATGAACATGTTGCTCATATTCGAAAGGGCTGCGAGAGGTGGCGTCTCGGTGATCTCCCACAGATATTCTGAAGCTAACAATCCCTACATGAAAGAAGGTTTCGATTCGAAACGGTTGAATAAATACATACAGTATTGGGATGCTAATAACCTGTATGGATGGGCTATGAGTCATCCTTTACCAATTGGAAATTTCGAATGGGTGACTTAACCGGAAGAGATGCAAAAATGGAGAGACTATCCTTGCATTTTAGAAGTCGATTTGAACTATCCAGAAGAATTACACAATCTACACAATGATTATCTGCTGGCTCCTGAATGAATGGAACCAAACGAAGGAGATGAGGAAAAACTCATTCACAATTTATTTAACAAACGTAACTACGTCGTCTACAGTGAGAATTTGAAACAATACATCAATTATGGGATGAAATTAGTTGACATACATCGCATCATTCGATTCGCCGAAGAGCCTTGGATGGAAAAAATACATCGATCTCAACACGAATCTCAGAATTCGAGCTGAGAACGATTTCGAAAAAGATTTCTTCAAACTCATGAACAACTGTGTGTACGGTAAATTGATGGAAAACATCAGGAAGAGAACCGACGTTTGACTCGTCACATCTGAGAAAACAGCCAAAAAATTAGTGGTGAAACCCAATTACAAACACCGAACCATATTCGATGAAAATCTAGTGGCCGTTCACATGTAAAAGACACACCTGAAGTTCGACAAACCGTATTATCTCGGACCAATCATCTTAGATATCAGCAAGCGATTGATTTACGAGTTTCACTACAATTACGTCAAACGAAAATTTGGTGATAAAGCCAAACTACTGTTCACCGACACGGACAGTTTAGTTTATGAGATAGAGACAAAAGACGTCTACCGAGATATATTCCAGACGTGGCCGCGTGGTTCGACACGAGCAATTATCCCATCGATCACCCATCCAACATTCAATCAAATGACAAGAAGAAGGTGTTGGGTAAATTTAAGGACGAGAGCGGCGGTAAGCAAATCGTCGAATCCGTGGGCTTGAGACCCAAACTGTATGCTTATCGTCTAAAAGATGAAGAGATCAAGAAGTGCAAAGGGGTTAAAGCATGCGTGGTGAAGAAAATCTCTCTTTTCAAGAGTATAAAGATTGTCTGTTAGGAAGTGGTTCAGTGTATAAGACTATGAAAATGATTCGAAGCGAAAATCACGACTTGTATACCGAAATAGTCAACAAGATTTCGCTGACGGCCGACGACGATAAGAGATTCGTGTTAGATGATAAAATAAGCACTTTGGCACTCGGACATTGTACTTTGGATCTAATTTCAGATGATATGATTGTGGATGATTGGATTCCAGATATGAGTAAGGATGATAGGATTCCAGAACATCAAGTCGAATCACCGCAAAAGCATTACCCTTCACTGCAAAGGCATTACCCTTTCTCGGAAAGACTCTCGGCGTGGGAGCTCTCACGGGACTCGCGATTTTGGCAGCTGAGAAATTAATGGGTGGCAGCGGACTGTTTTTGAAGAAGGGAGGAGCCGTGTGTCACGTCCACGTAGATTACAGTGGTAAAGGATTGTATCTAGAACCCGTTAGAGGTGACAACTTTTTGAGTGGAAACGGTGTCTATCTGAAGAGTGGACGGAACGTTGAGCTACTCGGCGAGGGTTTGTTGTTTGGTGAGAATTCGCCATTTAAGAATATACCGATTTTGAACATGTTATTATAATATAAAAAAATTATATAATTATATAAAATATAAATCACAGAAAGTATAAAATAATATATAAAATGGATAAAACGGTGGAAAAACAATTAGATGATAATGATGAATATCGCGAGATAGAGTGCGAAAAAGATGTGGAAAAACGATTAGACGCTAATGATGGATATCTTAGGAAAAAACTGATAAAGGAGTTAAATAAAGATCGGGATATGCGGTTGAAATTTAAAAGAATGAGACGTTTTCCACCGTTACCACTATCTTCTGAAGAGAATGGTAATGATGCGAGTGTTACCAAGAAATGCACACCATTCGTTCATAATTATGATTCGGATAAACAAATGTGTTGTTATAAAAACGTTGCATATCACAAAAAAAAGGAAAAAGAAAAGAAGAATCGACGCTGAAATTTAAGAAAAAAGGAAACGTTATTATAATATATGGGTAATAGTGAAGAAGGAAAACAAAAAAAAACAAAAAAAGGTAATGAGATCTAAAGATGATCTCATTACTTTTTTTTTTCCTTCTTCTTCGCTAAAAATCAATCTCTCTATTGTTTATATTTCCAAGTCCGTTATTAGCATGTTGACACTCATTTCTTCTCCTTTTTCGAAAATGTGTTGAATGTTTATCTTTACTTTTTTGAGTTTTTTTTACATCGGTGAACTTGCTCTCACCACCCAATTTGTTCACGAGTTCGAGAGAGATATTTGGATATATGTAACTTCCATAGAACAACGTCAAATCGTCCTTGTCGAATTCTTGATCTTTGGCGATGACGATTTTCTGTAGAACGCTTTGGTACTCGTAAAACAAATCGAGCGTGGCTTCACCCAATTTCAAAGGCATGTGATATTTGTCATGTTTGTGCTCTAAGCCCTTCGTCTCGACCTCTTTCAATTCGATGGAACTGTGTCGTTGTAATCTATAGATTTTAAAACCGAATTTCTTACACGTTTTGACTCGTTTCAATTTCAATTCGCATCTTTTAGGTGTTGTTGTCATGATCAATTATTTGGTTTTTTGTTTTATGAATTCTTGCAAATAATGTATATTTTAAATTTTGTATTTAAATAATAATTTGTTAAAAAGTTTGTTTTTTTTTTGCTCTTAAAATATATATAAAAAAGTTTTTAATTTTCTTTAATGTGAAAATTTTTTTTTTGTAAAAGTTTTTTTTCTTTATATATATGTTTTAATTCCTTCAAATAAAATTATTTTTTGGAAAAAATTTAATCAATTTTTCACGTTAAGGAACATAAAAAAATTCATTAATTTTTCAAAAAAATATTTTTTTTTGAAGGAATTAAAACATATATATATAAAAACAATTTTAAAACTTTTTTTATATATATAAAGAGTAAAAAAACAAACTTTTTTAACAAATTATTATTAAATACAAAAATAGAGAAAAAAAAAATTCTTACAAATGGAGCAAACAAATAAAAAAATGGAAAATTTAAATGAGAAAACCGTACCTCAGTTAAACGAGATTTGTAAACTATTAAAAATTCCACATTTCAGAAATCATAGAACTAAATCAAAAAAAATTGAAGTCATACAGGAATATTTGCGAAACGATGAAAAGGCAAACGAAATGTCGATAGCAACGACGTCAAAAAATGAATCGGTTGTGAAAAATGAGAAGAAGAAGAAAAAGATAGTAAAAGGAATCGAAATGCCAACGTCAAAAAAAACAAAAACGTTTCGATTGTGAAAAATAAGAAGATGACTAAACGAAAAGCCATTGAAGAACTTCAAGTTTCAAAAGAAAAGAAAAACCTAAAACGAAAACGAGTGATGCACTTCAGAGTCTAGACAAACGAGATATATCGAGTGAAATTCGACAAGCAATCAACGAAGGGAAAGGAGAAGAATATGTAGCATGACTCATCATGGAACTATTCCAATCGAAGCCCTAGAACGGGAGAGTGCGATCAAATGCATTTTTAAAACTTTCGACGTGGGTTCCCTCGTTCAAGAAAATCGATCCAAAATTGTTCATGGAATGAGTGAAGAAAAATGTATTGGATTTGTTTCGCGAACACATGAATGTGGGACAAAAAATTAAGATGATACTCCATTGCGTGATGAATAAAATCAACGTGAAGTCTGGTGAGAGCATCGTAAAAAATGCATATTTCAGATCTAACGTCGAACCCGTATATCGAGGTTCAGATTTATCAGACGTTTTCGAAAAGATGAAAGACAAGATGTTGACGTCTCTCGCAAATTATCAACATGAAGGTAGTAATTGGACGTTCGATGAGGTGTTGAAACTCGAAATTCAAATAACTGAAAATGATTCATTGAAAGCATCTTCCTATGTGAAATTACCGTATTTCCTAGCTAAAAAGAATGCTGTGATCAACGTGAGAAATAAAGATGATCAGTGTTTTAAATGGGCAGTCACCTCCACTTTATACCCTGTCAAAATAAGCTCCGATAGAGTTTCTCATTACGAGGAGACTTCTAAAAATCTCGATTGGACTGGAGTGACTTTTCCAACAGAGTTAAAACACATCAAACGTTTCGAGGCTCAAAATCCCACCGTAGCGGTGAACGTCTTGGGATACGACAATGAAAAACGAACGATCTATCCTCTCAGACAGACTTCGTATCTCGAAAGAGAAAAGATGATTATTTTATTATTGATTTCGAATGGTGACAATCGTCATTATTGTTGGGTTAAAAATCCGAGCCGATTACTGTCAAGACAAAATAATAAACATAAAGGAAAGATATGTTTATGTTGCAACAGCATGAATGCGTTTCACAGCGAAAAATCATTAGCGAAACATCAGGAATATTGCAACGAAAATCAAGGTGTCGCCATCGAAATGCCCAAACCCAACACCATCGTGAAGTTTGAAAATCACAATAGAAGGTTAAAAGTACCATTCATCGTGTACGCTGATTTTGAATGTTTCACCACGAAAATGAGTTCCTGTCAACCCAACGCTCTTCAAAGTTACGTCGAAAGATATCAAAAACACATACCTTCAGGCTATTGCATTTACATGAAATGCGCTTTCGACTCACAATACGACATGGGTCCCTTCACCTACACAAAACAGTGCGAAGACGATGACGTGGCCCAAAAGGTTCGTGGAAGAGTTAGAATCGAAAATTCAAATGTTATACGTCAAATTCAAAACTCCGGCGAAAATGATCATCACGTGAGAGCAGCAGGACGAAAATAGCAGAGCCACCGAATGTCACATGCAGACAATCGTTCGACGAGAATTCGGAGGAAAATAAGAAGGTCAGAGACCACGATCATTACACGGGTCTGTATCACGGTCCGGCTCACAGCAAGTGTAATTTAAAATATCGAGACGCCGTTTTCTATCCGGTGATATTTCACAATCTCTCGGGTTACGACAGTCATCTGCTCGTGAAAAATCTCGGCACTTCCCACAAAGAATTAAATTGCATCGCGAACAGTGAAGAAAGATACATTTCCTTCATGAAATGGAAGCTCATGGAGAAAAAAAAAGTAATTGACGGAGAGACATTGAAAGAAAAAACGAAATTCATTTGTAGAGCCATAAGTTTCCTTGACAGTTTTAAATTCATGTCGACTGCTCTGGAAAAATTAGTCGATAACATGAGCAAGGATAAATTTAAAATCACGAGCAAACATTTTGGAGAACGAGTAGACATCATGTTGAGGAAAGGAGTCTATCCTTACGATTACATGAACGATCTAAAGAGATTCAATGACATCGCACTACCTTCAAAAGAAGATTTTTATTCAAAATTATACGAATCCGACATTTCCGACGAGAATTACGAACATGCCAAAAACGTGTGAAAATCATTCGATATGAAAACTATGAGAGATTATCATGATCTCTATCTAAAGACCGACGTTCTGTTCTTTGGCAGACGTGTTCGAAAATTTTCGAGACGTCTGTCATCGAAATTACGATCTGGATCCGGCTTGGTATTTCACCGCACCCAGTCTGGCATGGGACGCTCTGTTGAAGACCACCGAAGTCCAATTGGAATTACTATCCGACGTGAACATGTTGCTCATATTCGAAAGGGCTGCGAGAGGTGGCGTCTCGGTGATCTCCCACAGATATTCTGAAGCTAACAATCCCTACATGAAAGAAGGTTTCAATTCGAAACGGTTGAATAAATACATACAGTATTGGGATGCTAATAACCTGTATGGATGGGCTATGAGTCATCCTTTACCAATTGGAAATTTCGAATGGGTGACTTAACCGGAAGAGATGCGAAAATGGAGAGACTATCCTTGCATTTTAGAAGTCGATTTGAACTATCCGGAAGAATTACACAATCTACACAATGATTATCTGCTGGCTCCTGAATGAATGGAACCAAACGAAGGAGATGAGGAAAAACTCATTCACAATTTATTTGACAAACGTAACTACATCGTCTACAGTGAGAATTTGAAACAATACATCAATTATGGGATGAAATTAGTCAACATACATCGCATCATTCGATTCGCCGAAGAGCCTTGGATGGAAAAAATACATCGATCTCAACACGAATCTCAGAATTCGAGCTGAGAACGATTTCGAAAAAGATTTCTTCAAACTCATGAACAACTGCGTGTACGGTAAATTGATGGAAAACATCAGGAAGAGAACCGACGTTTGACTCGTCACATCTGAGAAAACAGCTAAAAAATTAGTGGTGAAACCCAATTACAAACACCGAACCATATTCGATGAAAATCTAGTGGCCGTTCACATGTAAAAGACACACCTGAAGTTCGACAAACCGTATTATCTCGGACCAATCATCTTAGATATCAGCAAGCGATTGATTTACGAGTTTCACTACGATTACGTCAAACGAAAATTTGGTGATAAAGCCAAACTACTGTTCACCGACACGGACAGTTTAGTTTATGAGATAGAGACGAAAGACGTCTACCGAGATATATTCCAGACGTGGCCGCGTGGTTCGACACGAGCAATTATCCCATCGATCACCCATCCAACATTCAATCAAATGACAACAAGAAGGTGTTGGGTAAATTTAAGGACGAGAGCGGCGGTAAGCAAATCGTCGAATCCGTGGGCTTGAGACCCAAACTGTATGCTTATCGTCTAAAAGATGAAGAGATCAAGAAGTGCAAAGGGGTTAAAGCATGCGTGGTGAAGAAAATCTCTCTTTTCAAGAGTATAAAGATTGTCTGTTAGGAAGTGGTTCAGTGTATAAGACTATGAAAATGATTCGAAGCGAAAATCACGACTTGTATACCGAAATAGTCAACAAGATTTCGATGACGGCCGACGACAATAAGAGATTCGTGTTAGATGATAAAATAAGCACTTTGGCACTCGGACATTGTACTTTGGATCTAATTTCAGATGATATGATTGTGGATGATTGGATTCCAGATATGAGTAAGGATGATAGGATTCCAGAACATCAAGAGGAATTAGACGGATTCAAGATTATAGAAATTGATAGAGACATCGAGAGAGTTAGTTTAAAAAGAAAAAGAAAAAAAAATAAATAAAAAATAACGTCATTTTAGTGAATTATAATAAAATAAATAAATAAAAAAAATATATATATACGCATTTATGAATAAGAAAATAGAGATATCTGTAGAAGGTGTCGTCTTACCTAACGAACCCCTATCCAACATCGATCTGTCGAATGCGGCGAAGGATTTGAAAATCAAAGATTTTCTAGGCGTGTTTTCCAGAGATGCCTTGCCGAAGAGAAGACCTCGACAATCGGAATGCAGAATTTTAAAGCTAGATGATTTATTGGGTGAAGGCACTCACTGGGTGGCATGGTTCAAGAATGGGAAGAAGAATTATTATTTTGACAGCTACGGAATCTCGCCGCCAAAAGAAATAAATAACTATTTCAACAAATCGATGGTTTTTTACAACACAGAACAAGTGCAATCACCAGATCAAGTGTTTTGTGGTCACCTGTGTCTCTACGTTCTCAAGAGATGGTCTGAAGGAGATCGGTTTCATCAAGACATTCTCAATGATTTACATTAGAGAGAGATTTTTTTATAGAATATAAAGGTAAAAAAAATTATTAAAAAAATTTTTAATCAAATAAAACGAAAAATAAAAATAAAATAATTCATTTTTTAATAAACTGCATTTTGAAATATATTTTTTTAAAAACAAAAAATCTCAAAACAACATGCCAGTCGATAAATTTGGTAGAAGTGACTGTCAGGGACTCCTGAGGCCCCGTAAGGCCTGGGCTGACGTGGGGTTATTTAGTCCCGCTGATGAAGTTGCGGGAAAAATTAGACCAACGTGGAGGGTCGGAATCCAAGTGTCGCGAACTCGGCGCAGAGAGCTGAGTTAGACCGACGCCGTGATTCCTTCTCTGCCAAATTGTCCTGAAATAGGTTCGATTTCCGTTAGGTGTGATTCCTAATCACTTCAGGCTGTATAATGGAAAGAATGATTTAAAGTAACAACGATTCTTTTATTTACACATAAAAATAAATCCGTTTCAATATTTCAACACTCAACAATTCAATTCTTTTCACAGAAAATGGGTCACTACGGTTAAATAATTCTAAACAGTCATATAGTCATTCTATAGCCCTGTACTGGCACTATAGTCTATACACTGGAAATGTTACTACCGTGAGCTCGCCATAAGAGCTTCACAAATCTGAAATGTTATTACTGTGAGCTCGCCATAAGAGCTTCACCCGCTTAGGCTCAAATGTCAACGTCTGCGCGTAACTGTACCTCTGGCTGTCGGAGGGTTCCGACCAGCAATGTTCGTCATCTATAAACCACCGTACTTCTGATTTGGGTCAGATATTGTCTACTCATACCTTATGCGCCTTTTGAAAGTCCTCCGTGAAAGTCCTATTGAAATATCCACCGTTCCTGGTTGAATTCACGATTCACAAATGCCCCTTTTGTGCTAGGGCGAAATTGTCACTCACACCGATCTTCAGTCGGTATTACGATGTTCCGACAGCAAAACAAACTACTCAGAACGCAATCAGGCTGACGCTTCAAAGGGTTAATACGCACAATACAATTAACCTACACTTCTGACTATTGCAGGACGATACCTGCTACTCGACAATCTAAACTTTAACGTTCCACCTGGGGTGTTCCTTCCCACGAATTCGGCCCCGTAGCCGCCTATCAACGTTAAGCTAAATCAATCATGGAATGCCCTCTCTGGCGATTCCAGCCGTTTCAGGGTCCTGTGATCGAAGGTACCCTTATGCCAGGAAACAGAGTCCGCCTGTCCTGGACTTCACCAACGCGTGTGTGACCCCAAGTGTGTGTCTAATGCTCTGCTCTTCCAGGTATATATATACTTTTTACCCTGAACTGTCAGGTGGACCGACGCTCATCTGTCCACCTGTCAAAACGGTGGGAGATGACGTATATCGAGGCAGAATCAATACAAGTCATCTCACGCGTGACTTCACTTGTCGAGAAAACCGATTCGTTCTTGCCATGATTGTTATAACTTATGATGACACGACATTTCTATCTTTTAGAATCTCGTTTCTCAATTTACCGTGACGACATCTTGACATCAACCGATTACGTCTCGTAAGACTCCGACTACTGTATAAATTAAACGAGATGATTAGACCTTATCTAACATACCGTTTCTCCCCTGGGTCCCTGCGCTAAAGCTGGATATACACCACGTGTGTTTTTTCTATGTCCAGCTTTACAGAGAAGTGAAATTCACGTGGGTTTTTCGCCTTGATGCGGAATATATTTTGAACTTACAATATCTTTAAATATGAGGCCCCTTGCCCCTATATTTAGGCTGGCTTTGCCCTGACAACTCCCTTCCCGAGAGAAACACCCTGTGTATCTCTTAAAACGCAAGGGCAAAGCCACGCACGCTCGCCTCTCACACCCTTTTACAATCTACCATCATGTTCAAGACTACAAAACTGTACCCTAGTGGTCGTGGGGGGTCATGACCGGGCTCATGCGTCGGCCATGTCGATTCCCACGACACACACGCTACCACATGCTCCCGTCTTGCGGGTTTACATATGATATGGGGAGTAGCCTTATCCTCAGATTTGCAGCACTCTCTCTCTCTGTAATACTATATATTTACACCTAAACATACACATTTTTATACACGTTCGCCCATTTTGCAAACAGTTCACTTGGCACTCACTCCGACGAGTAACACCGTCCGCGCCTTTGCGTCAGATGGGTTAATTCCAACGGAGTGTAACTTCGCCTCCCGTTCCCCTATATCTTGTGAAGGGGCAAACGACCCCTGCATTATGTTGAGCCTCACCCTCGCAAAGCTCAACCAGGGGATTAAAATTGTGCCTCACACACTCACACATTCAACACACAAATTTCCCGACCGCGCCTTTGCGACAGACGGGGTGAGTGTGCCTCACACTCACAACAAACTCTCGTCAATAAAAACAAGCGCGGTTTCCCCCGGGCCTTAACACCGGGTTTGTGCATCCCATACTTACAAAACTCGACACACAGGCTCCCCGTCCACGCACACGCGACAGACAGGGCAGTGTATCTCACATTCGCATTCACAACCAACTCTAGACAGCAGTCAGAGCAATAATAATACTAAAAATAAGAAAATTTCTTCCGGGCCTTAACACCGGGTTTACGAAACTCATCACCTCACCCACAAAAATATTTGCGACTGGAGCCCCCGTCCCAGACACCAGGCCCACAGCCACCCAACTATTGCTTCTTTATAACCACCGACCATTGGTAGGGGCCCGGTTCCCAGTATCCCCTTGGGTAACCCTTGACACACCCCTACTTCTCGCCCCGCCATTTCTACGGGTATTCCACCAGGGTCCCCATACCCTGTCGTTGTCGCATTCCCAAGAGCTTCCCTTGGCGCTATATCCCCCAGGCTCACTCGTCCCGGCGATTACCGTCGTTCGAACGACACTTGCCGTCCTTGGCCCTTGTGCCGTCGACCCCCCGGTCCATTGCGACGACTTCTTGCGCATATTGGGCACTGTGCGCCCCCGGCACTCTCTACGTGGTCTCCGCCACCTAGGATGCTTCTCCTTTGATTTGTGGACCCTTTTCTCGGTCCCCTGGGCGCCCACCTTAGCGGTCCCATCCACTTTAACATACTCAACTTGTGTTGACCCGTGCCCTCTCAATTCTGGGGAAGTTTGCCCAGCCATTTGCGTGGGTCTGGCCTCCCCTCTCCACACGGGTGACACCGACTTCTTGGGGCGCTCAACTCCCCCACATAAATTTGCTTGAGGGTCTTTCTCCAATGATCCCATTGGGTTCCCTCGCTGTTTGGCGTTTCGCCTGGACCGCCTGCGGCCCCTTCTCCCTAATAGGCCAGGAGTCGTCCCTCCTGAAACTTCCCGACATTTCGTCGTGTAGGGGCCATCCCCTGGACCATCGGATTGGTTCCCCCTGGGAACCTTCCCTTCATTACTCGTTGGGCCTTCACTTGGCCCCCTATCCCTGGACCATAACTCATCAGGGCTTGCCCTCACCCCTGGGATATTACCTATGACCAGGTCATACACAGGTGATTCAATGCACATGGCTTCCACTTCGCCACAATAAAATGGGGTATCCACCGTTATCCTCGCGATGGGGAACCTTCTAACGGTCCCATCTATCAAAATACACAAATGGTCACGACCCAACAATTGCTTGTCGTCAACCAGTTGCCTTCTAACCGCTGCAGAGGAGCACCCAGAATCCCGGAGCAGACGGATCTCCCTTTGTCCCACATACCCTGGGTACACTGGCATATCAACCTTCTCCTGCGAAGTTGTGAGCCTCTCACACATGCCACTTATTATCGGGACAACCTTCCCGCCTTCCAGCCTTAATTCTCCCTCTTGTATACATTCCCGGAGGGGACTGTGTTCTGGACCGATAGTTTGACAGAACGCTGCCGTCTGTCTACTGGGCCCTGGATCTACGCGGTCACCTTGCTTCCAACCCCTTGGTGCTGCGTTCCAGGCCCCCTGCTGGGGTGGCCTAATGTTCCCAGTGGTCCTTACCTGTTTCTGCCAGCAGTCCCTGGCAATATGACCCCGCTTGTTGCAGATAAAACACGTGGTGTCCTTGGGAGCGCTCCCCTTCCGGCTGGCCTGCGACGCAGGAGGGTCGGGGTGGTGTTGCCTTACGGGTGCCATTGCCAACCCGTTTGCCCCACCCCTAGCCGATTTGGGTGCGTTCACACTCCCACCGTGGGCCTCGATGTAGCGTTCTGCCACAATTGCCATCTCATCATAGGTGGGCGGACCCCTTTCCTTGATGAACAGGCCCAACTCCTTGGAGCATGTAGTTAAAAACTGCTCCCGGAGAAATAGATCTCGCAGGGCTCCATACGACTCATTCACTTCTGCGAGATCAGTCCAGCGGTCAAAGTACCGCCTAGCTCGGGCAAAATACTGAGGTACTGTTTCTCCCTTCTCCTGCTTAATTTCTCGGAACTTGGTCCGGAATCCTTCTTCAGTGAGCTGGTATCTCCGAAGGATGGCATTCTTCAGCTCACTGTAGTCGTTAAGAAGTGCAGGAGGCATACTGGTATAAGTCTCGAGGGCTTTACCTGACAACAAAGGGCTCAAGCACATAGCCCATGTGTCTTCTGGCCACATTTGACTGGAGGCAAAACGCTCGAACCTCTCCAAGTACGAGTCCAAGTCATCTGTGTTTTCATTGAAATGAGCGAGATGGGGGCGTGGGGCATGAATTGCTACCCCTGCACTCCCATCCCCTGAGCGCCGACTTTCATTCTCCACATCGGCCCTTGCTCTGAGGAGCTCTAATTCTCTCTCGTGCCTCTGTTGTTCGAGCTCTCGCTCTGCCTCCCTTGCCTCCCTTGCTAATTGGGCTTCCCTCTCTCTCGCCTCATTTGCTAATTGAATCTCTCTCTCTTTCGCCTCTCTTGCGTCTTTCTCACGCTCTCGTTCTAATTGGGCTTCTCTCTCCCTCGCCTCTCTTGCGTCTTTCTCACGCTCTCGTTCTAATTGGGCTTCTCTCTCCCTCGCCTCTCTTGCGTCTTTCTCACGCTCTCGTTCTAATTGGGCTTCTCTCTCTCTTGCGTCATTACGTAAGGCAATCTCCTTGGCCTCACGTTTCTGCTCATCTTTAACGAACTTATGAAGTTCGGCCCCCTCAAGGCCCATTTCCTTGCCTAATGATACCAGTTGGGCGAGGGGTGTAACAACATCCATTTTGATTTTTTCTTTCTATCTTCAACACTCGTCAGAAAGAACGAAGAAGGAAAAGAAAAAAAAAATATGGCAATTAATCTTAATTTACCTCTGTAATTTAACGTAATTAAACGCACCAAATATTCTGAAACCTACCGCAGTTATAGTGGCTATTAAGTATCCTTTTGGGGACTACTGTATTGCGATATTAAACCCTTGAACGGCATCAACTGACCGAACTCGTCAAAACCTAAACAGAACCGCCATTAAAATAAAACAAAATTTCCATATAGCCATTTTTTACCTTTTAGAAATATTCTGGTAGCGCTCGCCAATCAATGTCAGGGACTCCTGAGGCCCCGTAAGGCCTGGGCTGACGTGGGGTTATTTAGTCCCGCTGATGAAGTTGCGGGAAAAATTAGACCAACGTGGAGGGTCGGAATCCAAGTGTCGCGAACTCGGCGCAGAGAGCTGAGTTAGACCGACGCCGTGATTCCTTCTCTGCCAAATTGTCCTGAAATAGGTTCGATTTCCGTTAGGTGTGATTCCTAATCACTTCAGGCTGTATAATGGAAAGAATGATTTAAAGTAACAACGATTCTTTTATTTACACATAAAAATAAATCCGTTTCAATATTTCAACACTCAACAATTCAATTCTTTTCACAGAAAATGGGTCACTACGGTTAAATAATTCTAAACAGTCATATAGTCATTCTATAGCCCTGTACTGGCACTATAGTCTATACACTGGAAATGTTACTACCGTGAGCTCGCCATAAGAGCTTCACAAATCTGAAATGTTATTACTGTGAGCTCGCCATAAGAGCTTCACCCGCTTAGGCTCAAATGTCAACGTCTGCGCGTAACTGTACCTCTGGCTGTCGGAGGGTTCCGACCAGCAATGTTCGTCATCTATAAACCACCGTACTTCTGATTTGGGTCAGATATTGTCTACTCATACCTTATGCGCCTTTTGAAAGTCCTCCGTGAAAGTCCTATTGAAATATCCACCGTTCCTGGTTGAATTCACGATTCACAAATGCCCCTTTTGTGCTAGGGCGAAATTGTCACTCACACCGATCTTCAGTCGGTATTACGATGTTCCGACAGCAAAACAAACTACTCAGAACGCAATCAGGCTGACGCTTCAAAGGGTTAATACGCACAATACAATTAACCTACACTTCTGACTATTGCAGGACGATACCTGCTACTCGACAATCTAAACTTTAACGTTCCACCTGGGGTGTTCCTTCCCACGAATTCGGCCCCGTAGCCGCCTATCAACGTTAAGCTAAATCAATCATGGAATGCCCTCTCTGGCGATTCCAGCCGTTTCAGGGTCCTGTGATCGAAGGTACCCTTATGCCAGGAAACAGAGTCCGCCTGTCCTGGACTTCACCAACGCGTGTGTGACCCCAAGTGTGTGTCTAATGCTCTGCTCTTCCAGGTATATATATACTTTTTACCCTGAACTGTCAGGTGGACCGACGCTCATCTGTCCACCTGTCAAAACGGTGGGAGATGACGTATATCGAGGCAGAATCAATACAAGTCATCTCACGCGTGACTTCACTTGTCGAGAAAACCGATTCGTTCTTGCCATGATTGTTATAACTTATGATGACACGACATTTCTATCTTTTAGAATCTCGTTTCTCAATTTACCGTGACGACATCTTGACATCAACCGATTACGTCTCGTAAGACTCCGACTACTGTATAAATTAAACGAGATGATTAGACCTTATCTAACATACCGTTTCTCCCCTGGGTCCCTGCGCTAAAGCTGGATATACACCACGTGTGTTTTTTCTATGTCCAGCTTTACAGAGAAGTGAAATTCACGTGGGTTTTTCGCCTTGATGCGGAATATATTTTGAACTTACAATATCTTTAAATATGAGGCCCCTTGCCCCTATATTTAGGCTGGCTTTGCCCTGACAGTGACGACGAAAAAGTCAACCTAAAAAGGAAGAGGAAGACGCTCGAAGTTGACAATGGTTATGATATTGCCAACTTGGACGAACGTTACGTTCGGAGATATGAACCTCGAGAGGAACCTTTAAACATGAACGATAAGAAGCTCTACAATTTTCCCGAGCCGATAGCTCTCACAGATGCTGCGACTAAAAAATACGTTGACAGGGGGAATGCCGATTTCGAACGAATCATGCTAGATAATTACGTGGATAAAACCATGACCGATACTCTCGATCTGAAATCTAAACGTTTGGTGAACATCGCAAATCCCATAGATCCCACGGATGCCGCGACCAAGAAATACGCGGATGTCCCTCACGTGAGATTCAGCAAACACCTGAGAAATAGATACGTTCAGAAAACGATGCACTCAGAATTGAATGCCAATTCTAACAAGATAACGAACGTGGCCACTCCCACGAATCCCAAGGACGTGGCGACCAAACACTACGTAGATCTCGAACAGAGAAAGTCTGACAGACGAGAAATAAAATCGGATCTGAATGCAGGATTCAACAAGATATTGAATCTGTCGAAGGTCGACGACACGGATGCGGACTCAACCGCGGTCAACAAGGGCTACGTAGATTCTGCCGTGATATGATCACAAGAATACCTAGAATCGCAAGTGGATGATCTCTACCTGAACAAACAATCTGGCGGAACCATGGAGGGTGGTATCGACATGGACAGTGAGAATTTATTCGGACTCAGTCACGATCCTGAATTCGATTCCAGCGCAATCAGCAGGAAGTACATGGACAACAACTCGGTCTGGAGAAAGGGTGACATCATGGAAGGTAAACTAGACATGGGTGGACACGCGCTCACGAATCTACCAGAACATGACAGATGCCTGCACCCTGATTTCGGTGGTGGAGAAAGTCAAATATGCTAGACAATTGATCACCGTGTGGGCTGAGGAGGCCGGCACCTTAGATGAGGGAAAAGCTGAGTGGTCTTTCAGAAATGGAGGTAGCGGATCGAAACATGGTCAGGTGGGATATGCCATGCCGTTGGAAGGTGAAATCCTTCGAATGAGTCTGGCTTCCTCGGATTTGAATAACAGAGTGGTTGTCAAAAATCATGGTGAATGGAGTAGAGAGCGATAAGAGATACAGCATCGAAAAGACTGAGAATCAACACGCGAATGTTAGCACATTCGGCACGCCTCTCAAAGTGAACGCCGGAGACAGGATTAATTTCATTACAAAAACCAATAATCCCGAAGCCGCCACTTCCGTGGTGAGTCTACTGATCGAACTAGTTCCTTTGAACAAACAGTGAACGCGTGGAAAATAATTAATTAAAAAAAAAAATAATGTGTGATTATTAAAAACAAAAAAAAAGTAATGAGATTTAGAAAGATGTTCAATCTCTCTAGATCTCATTACTTTTATTTTTTTTTTTTTTTTTTTAATAATTACTCATTACTTTTTTTTATTTTTGTTTTTATTTTTTTTTTCACACACATCTCTCATCGAATGATCGACATCTTATTTCCATCTGATTCGAATTGTAATTCTCTGTCCGACAGGACCAGGACAAAGGCTTCAGTTTTTCTCGGCACGTTCCTATCGAATTGCATCTTCATCTGAATATCGAAGACGCTACTCTTGAGTCGTTCACTCTGTTTACTGACGTCGAATACGAACATGGGATACATCGACTTGTATTCACTGGGAGATATGTTAGGGTTGCTCATCAATTCATCTAGACCATGATACTTCTTTCTAAAATCAGCGGCATCGCCGTACAGTCTGCAGAAATCGTTCTTGTTGAACGACGCATTGTAATCGATTGCTGGATATCTCGTGGCATTCAGAAACACTTGCATGTTTCTCAAATGGCAGTGATCAAACAGCGATGCATTCTTTTCCTGAGACCCATCCCTATCGGTCTGAAATGCAACCACGATGAAACGCGGTCTCTCGGCAGCAGATTTCACCGTCAATCTCCAATCGAAGTGATTCGTGGAGAGAGGAATACTAGCCATGTCGCACTGTCTCATTCTAAATCCCACGGGTAATTTACTCTTGGATTCTATGATCTTGTAGAGATGTGCTTTTTCCACGATCGAAGGCTCCACATGCAGAACGAACCACGATATCTTGTGTAGAGTTATCTTACCCGCATCGGTCGCAGTGAGTCTCACTATCATGTCATCGTTTCCTTTTCGAATCACTGTCAGATTGTGTTTGAATCCGTACATGATCTTGTTGTAATCGTCCACAAATCCGAAGATGTGTTTCAAAGGTATCCTGAACGAAAACGTTCCTTTAGGTCTGGACGTCTCGACGACGTAGTCGAATATCGCGGCGGCGCCGGCGCTAGCAGGGCCGATGGTGTCTTTCACCCACAATTGATTAAGTCCTCTGGATTTCGAAAAATCATCAGGATACGTCAAGAGTCCGAACATTGTGGTGGCCTGACCGGGATGAAACACAGATTCTATCTCTTGTCCGGATAGCATTATTTTATATTACTGAATAGATGCATGATGCCATTATTGGCTAGAGTAACCATGTCGTCGTCGGCGTTGTCGCTCCCATCTTCCTTGGTGAGACGTCCCTGCACCACTATGTAACTCTCGCTAGGATGTATGAACAGATCTTGAGTTTCGACGTTGATTCTTATCTCTTCCGCATTGTTCAAACTCGTTCCGGTTACCGGTTCGTATTTGTGAACCTCATATTCTTGAATACTTTCATCTTTCACTATGCTTTGTGCTATATATAGTATATTTGTCATTTTTGAAGGATTCTTGTTTTTTTGTTTATTAATTAGCTTGCTTTTTTTTTTATCTAAAAATAGTTTTAATTATTTTTATTATTATTTTTTTCTCCTATATATATATGTGTGTAAACAAGAAAATGTTAAAAAGTGTAAATAAAAGAAATTTGTTTTTTTTATCAAAACTTTGTCTTCTGTAATTGTTGTTCATAAAACTTTCCGATGATCTCTTCTCCATCCAAAGCTTCGATTTCGTAAGTCACCGGATCGGTGTGAAATATTTTGATTATCACGAAGATTTCCGAGGTCCATCGAGGAGTATAACCCTTTTCGAAGTGCTTCTTATAAGCGTAGACTCTCACTCGATCACCGATCGCAAATTTCGGCATTCTAGACTTCTTCCTAATCTTAGATCTTTCAGGATATAGAATTGCGTTCGATTCATTTCGAGGATCGCTAGCTTCCACGGGAGTCATCTTGATCGATCTGTGTCGCGTGTTGTTGTAATCTTTAACCAGACCATTCAGAGCGTATATGTATTTTTTGGTCGAATTCGCCATGAAGTATCTGTGCATCTTTTCCTTCATTGTTCGATTCAAACGTTCCACCATGCTGGCTTTCTCTTCGTTTTCGATCGAGTAGAGGTCGACCAATCAATGAACGTGCTTGTTGTAGAATTCCTTTCCCTTATCCACCCACAATTTACTCGGTTTTCGAGAAGATGAGTCGAACACGCTCTTCAGAGCCTCGGCGACACAAGGTCCCGATTTATTCTTCAAAGCTCTGATCCAACCGTATTTGGAAAACACGTCGATGACCATCAATAGATATTTGACACCCTAGTTCCACCTCGAAAACGATCTCATGTCGACCAAGTCGGCAGACCAAATATCATACAAACCCTTCATGAACACCCTTCTCTTTCGAAATTTATGCACGATGGGTTTGTGTAACTCCTCGGCCAATTCGCTCGTCAATAATCGTTTCTTCTTCTTTTCAGATGCGCTTTTTTTTTAACGCCCCATCCGAATCGATGTTTCACACCGATCAGATTGCCGACCAGCGAACGTTCTATCTTCTCTCTCCTGGTCGGATTCGATATGCCTCTCAATTTCCCCAACATGTTTTTATTGCAGACGTCGTTGCGAGTCTTGGTGTCAGGATGTCCGGCGTAGCACAGATTGTGATCATACGTGGCCGCATCCACCCTATTCATAGGTTTGCTCCAAGATTTAGGAGTCAGATCGGCGTTGCATCTCTTGTTCAATTTCGTTCCGGGTCCCGTGAAACTGTGACCAGGCATATGCATTTCGAAAGGTAGATTATTGATCATTTTATTCACGATGCCTTTACCTTTGCTCGCGTTCTTTTTTTTGACGAATCGAGTCTTGACAGAACCACACATGTCGCAAATTCCGTGAAGCATCTGTCTGTCGTTTTTAGTTCGTACTTCTCGAGAATTACTCATCTCGGTAACTCTCTTACACTTTACGCAATACATTTTTAAGAGTTATTTAAATTAATTTCGTTTTTATTTTATATATAAATTTAATATTTTTTTTTTTAAATTCTGTTCTTATTATATATATTTTTTTTTCAATCGCTGCTCTTGAGTTCTATCATCTTACTGAATTCTTCCCTAGCCTCTTTCCTCCCCTTTTCCATGAGAGAATCCTTCATCTTTTCCTTGATGATCTGACGAGTCTTGATTCTCACAGCTTCTTTCATGACATCATATTTCGTTTTCTCGTTTCTGTTGTTATTATATATATATATATATATATATTTTCAATTGCTGCTCTTGAGTTCTATCATCTTACTGAATTCCTCCCTGGCCTCTTTCCTCCCCTTTTCCACGAGAGAATCCTTCATCTCTTCCTTGATGATCTGACGAGTCTTGATTCTCACAGCTTCTTTCATGACATCATATTTCGTTTTCTCGCCCAATATCGCGAAGTATTCTCCATCTGATATCCTACCATCTTTCAACGCCATCAAGATCATTTCGGATATCGTGTCGATCTTGGAGTCGGCCAAGACGCGAATCTTGTCATGTTTCCTTGCCTTCAGATATAATTTCCTACTCAAAAAGTTTCTGAGCGTGCTAAACAATCTTGCGGCGAGAGCCACTCCTTCTACGGTCAACACAATTGGAATGCTGACCGCGGTCTACAACAATCCGATGCCAGCCACGTGTAAACCCATGGAAATCGTGATGAGTGTCGTGTCGATCGAGTTGACGAATTTCCTGAAACGCAAATACTTCTTCTTGAAAGAATGACGAGAATCTCTCTCTTGAGTTAGATATGCTTGGATTCCACTGATTTGATCGATGCGATACCCCTCTCCTCTTTCTTTTTCTTCTAGTGACGGTGCCGTTGGCAAAACGCCGTTCGGCTTCTCGTCCTCGTCGTCATCTAACGTCGGGTACAATTTATTTCTGGTTCTCATTTTTGTGTTTTTTTTCTTTCTAATATTAGATAAAAAATTTATGTGTGTATTTATTTTTATTTTCTATTCTCCCTTATTTTTATATCAATGAGAAAACTTGGACGTATGCTTCATTGAACAATAATTTCATGATGCACCCCTTGTCTTCTAAAGTCAGACTTCTACTACGCGCCAATTTCAGTTCTTCCGAAACTGTGGGCTTGCTTCGATCCTTACAGAAGAGTAATCTCTTCCAAAACGCGATCACTTCATCGATTTGAACGTGGTCGAACGCCGGTTCGAAATACTTGACGACCATATCTTCCCTTTCCATCGTCAGACACGAATGATTCTCATGATCAAAGTCTAGGTGATCCCGACATCCGACGCATCGTTCTAACAAGAGGCGACCTATTTGTTCATTCACGCAGAATGCGTAGGCTCTCATCAGCATTTTTAAAAGAACCTTTGCTCTAATAATCTGGGAAGCGCTCATGATTTACGTATTTTTATTATCTATTCGATTTGATATATTTGTTTTTAAATAACTATTTTATTTATATTTTTTTTTTCTCTCCTATACATCAATCACTTTTTTATTTCCTCGAGAAACGTGGCAGTGGGTTTGCGGGTTCGGTATCACCTCTTTTTCCATGTACCGTACATAAGTCGATTTTCTGATGTAGAATCCGCAAATGGGTTTCCGTGTACGACTCCATAGGGATTCAGTGTTAAAATCGTGTACAGATACGGATGCTACAGAATCCGCAAACCACCTTTTTCGACGCTGCTACAGAATCCGCAACACGTTTTTTTTTTGCTCGTGATTTAACACTGAATCCTATGGGGGAAACCCATTTGCGGATTCTGTATCCGCACAATCCACCTCATTTTTTCTTAAAATTTCATACATTTTTTTTCACTCTTGAGCGACGTGTAGAATGTACACGTTCGCCGACGGGTATTTCAACGTTAAATGTGTGATCTGAGAAAACGTGGCAGTGGGTTTGCGGATTCTGTATCACCATAAAAAACGACAAATCGTGTACCTGTACACGATTTTTACACTGAATCCTATGGAGGTGTACATCGATGTACGTGTACATGTACGAAATCGTGTACAAGTGCTACCGAATCCGCAAATATTACCTACTGACACTGGCTCTATACTCGATTCTAAAACAGAACCCAACAATCTGCAGAGACCCTAAAGTTCCGATTCTTGGCTCGTATCGTCATTATCGGATGCTTGCTGCTGTGTTGAAGCTGTTGATATATGTCCCGATTCAGAACTTTCCCTAGATTTCACAACATCAACAAGTGCCTGCAAATCTGCGGTAACGTCATTTTCGACTGGTCTCATCTCAACTTTGTGTGGAAATGAACGGAAACGCTGGTCCAAGTACGTGCATTTGTCGAGGAACTTAATCTCGTCGGTGTTCAGAAAGCATTTGTCCATTTTGGCCTTTGCTTGTTCCTTAAACTTGCGCAACGGTTGCGGCTCATTTAGTTTATATTTCAGTGATTTTATCCAACATTGCCAAGGATGGCCCAACTGCCGAAATTGTCATGTACGACGAAGAGTTAAACCACACAGTAATATCATAGAATGGACGTAACACTGGGACGAGTTGCGACACAACAGTCCACTCATTATCTGTCGGCATATATGTTGGCATGGGTGCATTTGTGTGGGGTTTGTGATTGTTTCACAATATCTTGAAGTATTTCTTTCATTTCAAGAAGCCTCATTAACATCATGTAAGTTGAGTTCCAACGAGTAGTGACGTCCTGAATAAGTTTGTGTTGCTTCATCTGACGCTCCTTCTGCATCGGTGATATTTTGTCATGCATAGGCTTGATTTTCCGAAAATGCTCAACTAACTTTCGGGACCTAAAAATGACCTCAGATATACGTCGAGCGTTCAGTCCATCAGTTACGGCCAAATTGAGAACATGTCCTACACACGGCACTCGGTCCACCTTAACTGGTAGAGTGCTGAATTATTTTTGCTTGGCAGAACTTGATCATGTGTCTTTGCCTTGTTACATTTTATGGGAGAGTGCGTGCCTACAGGCACTCTCCCATAAATTGTAAGAAGGCAAATCAATACAGACTGAATAATTTCACTTCAAAGATAATACAAAGTATATCTTGAGAATATGAAGCCTTTTGTGGCAGTACCTGCACTTCAGAGTAAAGCCCAAATATGGGCTTCCAGCACTCTACCAGTTAAGAAAGTCTCTACAGCATTTGATGTTGCTGCTGACATTGTCAGTAGTAGCAGCCACGCATTTTTCTTGGGATATGTCCCAGTGTTCCAGCATTTCTTTCACCTTATCAGCCATTAATTCAGCCGAATGTTCCCCCGGGAATGGCGATATTCCCAGTCGTACACATCGAAGTTTCCAACATTTTGTAATGTAATGAATTGTTAAACTGATGTACATGTGCAACTCCATTCTCCTCGAAGACCAGACATCGAATGTCTTGCAATAATATTCCATGTCAGTGAACTCGTTCTCTACGGACGATTTTGTACCCTCATATAATATTCTTATCTCAATATCCATCGTTTCCCTCGACGGTACTACGAACCTTACTTTGTCTTTATCGTTCAGATACACATATCCATATACAGGTCCTGGATATACAATGGAAATTCATATCTCAGCGATAGCACATTTCTTCTTCGTTTTCTCGAAGGTTCACTTGGGTTGTCTAGTATGTCTACACTAGCACTTGTAGCGGAATCGTCGATCGAACCCTCCGATTGTTCATTTTGTTCAGGTTCAGCGGGATGTCCAGATCCCCCCGGCGTTTCACTTGTCTGAGATTGCAAATAACTGGCCATTTTCATAAACACTTAATAGAGCTGTCCCGATTTAATGCTTCACAAACAAATCTTGCGACCATACCATGTGGAAGAAAAACGCTCAATGACAAGCATATTCAATGTTAAATACTTTGTCTAACTCTAGCAGACAAATCCTCAAATTTAGCATGCGTCGCGGTACCGGGGGACACGTGTTTGATTGCTTTGATCTTTGCCGACAAAGGAAATTGTGTCTGATTGCTTTGATCTTTGCCGACAAAGGAATTGAGTGACAGCTTCTGGTCACCGAATTTGAGTGTTTGCTATTTTGGGAACTTTATTGTAGAACCGCTCATCGCTGATACCTTCACCCGTGACAGGAATCACAGGATGCAGGTGGTTGATTGGTGACAGATTGGCTTAACATAGTTGACAGTTACTTCAAACTTACTTGACTTCAATGTACTCACCGTCTATCAAGATGAAATTATCAGTTTGTGTATCAATTGGGACATGCAAAACTTCCCTTTGCGTCGCCCTGGACCGGTCCCTTGGACCGCACCGGACCAGTCCAGCGAGTCAGTGTACCGGTACAGCAGGGGCGGTCCGGTCCACATTCAGTTGAACACATCCCCCGAATTCCACACCACAATCCTATTAGGCTGAGTCATATAGCAACCAAGTGTCGACACAGAAGTTGACAGAACCAAAGACGGCGGCATTCAGTATACGAAATGAACGATGGAAATAGTTATCACCCTAACAATACGCGCTGCGAATGCACACTTGTGTCACGGATCAAAATGATAATGAGGTCACAACACGACACAATGGTAATGACGTCACTGGATCACGTGAATATGACATAACATGCAGACTATCGACGAGATAAAGTGATAAGGCATGTACGGTGCGAAACATACCATTAATATCGAAGAGGCGGCGGAGTCGGGAGATGTAGGGAGCCGTTGAACAGTCCCCTCGCTTTTTTTATCAACAATGCTCAAATTATTTGAAAATAGTAACAAAAATGAGCTAAATCGCTTGTTATTCTACTTTGCATCTTTACCTGGTTGAGGGCTAGATTATTTTCTTGTGATCTGAATTTGTCATTCAATATTTGTTTAATTGCAAATTATTGGAGTGTGCCCACAGGCACTCTCCAATAATTTGTAATAAAACAAATTTATATAAACAGTATATTACTTGCGTTTGGCTGAATATGAAACATAAGCGAGGAAAACGTTGGCTTTTGCTCTGGTACCCTCATTTTTTTAAATTTGAAAGCCCTGATAGTGGCTTCTTGCACTCAACCAGTAAATACCAAAGATACTTACTTTTGAGTCGGCGAATATCCAAGTCATGGTTAGCAGTATGGAATAGTGACTAGAGAACACAATGTAGGCCTCTTGTACAATCTTGGCGATCTGTGGGAATTAGTGAAACGGTTGCGGTCATCCATTAACCCCCTAAGGCACCCAGATTGTTTCTTAGATCACATATTCTTTTACATGATTCTGTAGAAGGTTCGCTTACACTTCACCCCCAAATCCCCACCAACACCCCTATCCCCCACCACCATTTGGGGTCAATATTATTCTCCCAGGCTGGGGGAATTCCAGGAATTGACAACGGCGAATATGAGAGGTGCGGTCGATAAAAGGTTAATTCCAAACAAGTATTGAAAAACCCAAGTCTTGAATATTGTTGTTTGGCTGTTCTCTTTTAATGTATCATTACGAAACACCCTCAGATTGAACCCTTCAAGTCCTCAGTTACGCGAGACAAAATGCCAAACATATCTCATTTCGCACATCATCCAATCTTTACAATGCATCACCGCTAACAACTAACTGCTCCTGGCGACCAAGCAACAACAAAAAAAACAGAATGCATAAAAATCAGAAACAACACAAATTATCACCAAAGCCTAATTGCGACAATAAAATCGTCTGATTTCTATAAATTTTCTTGCAAATGTGTAGTTCCACATCTGTTTTAGACAGCACAATCAATAAAACAAGTTCGAATCCAATACAGTTCACGCGAACCTCCAGTTCCACTGCCTGTGTAACCTCAAGACCTGTGGGTACTTTGTCTCTCGTTTTATTTTCGTACAGCAAATGTTTTGTTTGAAATTTTCGTCATTTCCATTCCTGCAGGCAGCTTTCTTTTGTGTTGGATGCTTCTTTATAAATATGCTTTTAACTGGCGCGGCATTTCGTCACAAGCAGACGAGCCTGCAGGACAGATGCATGCACACATGCTCGATCCCACGTTGTTAGCTAATTGGACCCGATGGCGCTTTTTAATTACTCTTTTCGCCGACAAACTCTCCGCAGCACCGCATCTACAGAGCAGACTCAGTGTTTTACCAAATGAAACAGCAGACGACATTAACATTTTATTCAACCAAGCGCCAAGCCAGGAATCTATATTTTTTTTATTTTTTATTTATTTTTTTTATTTATTTATATAAGTTTTATTTATTTATTTATTTTTATTTTTTTTATTTTATTTTTTTATCTTTTTATTTTTTTATTTTTTTATTTTTTTTTTGGGGGGGGGGGGGGGCCCAATAGAATCAAGAACATCGAAAGTATCAAGGTGGTGTCTTTCTCGTGTTGGTGGAGATGGAGGGGGAGGGGGTGCTCATTCAGAAGACTTCCTGGCGCATCTGTCCAAGGGATAGGTCTGTGTCGGTACTTTAACTTATTAACTAACAAATCCGCTGCATCCAACCGCGTCCACCCTCGTAATTTACAAATTAAGCAGTTGAAAAAAATATATTTGTCAAAAAATGTCAACAAAACCATATGTGACACACTCATTGGAACGAGCTCGCCGAGCTCGTTCCAATTCGGGGTCACGTGATATGGTTTTGTTGACATTTTTTAAAATTTAAAAAAAAAATAATCTAAATAATAAATTTTGCTATCGATGGCGTTGGGTAGAGGGTTAAGGTAACTGTTGGGTGCATTATAGTCTCATTCAATCGAAAAGTCAAGACTAACTAACCACCCTCCTAACACACACACACATACAGTATTTTAGAGGCCTTCCAGGTCAACAGCAACCACGTGATACCATAGAAAACAAGATGGTAGACTTCAGTAAACAAATGGATGACGGAAACACGTGTAACCTATCAACACGCGCTGTGTGTGCGCATTGACAGCACATATCACCATGTTGTTGACGTCGAAATAATACCGATCACGCCGGCTACCATGACAACAAACATGATATCCACAATACACCGCGATATGACGTCACATCCGGGAAATTCCATTTAACAAAATCAGTTAGGAATACCACTTGCGGAATCCCTACATGATTCCTTTCTATGGTACATCTGTGGTTAAACGAATCCCTTTTTCCGGGATGAGGATAAGAGTCGTATGTGGAGTCACTCGTTTAGGCATTTACTCGATAACTCGATAACTCCTTTCCTAGATGAGATTCTAGTTGCTCGAGCAATGATTTTACCAATCACTGCTCGATAGCTCATTAGAGAACTTGGAATGGGCATGGAAAAAAAATCGCTAGAGCAAGCTGATTGTATTCCACAGCTGGTATTACTAGAAAATTTATTTATTATTTATTTATTTATTTATTGGTGTTTAAGGTCACATACTTATGCACAATGGCTAATCGTGATCGTAACAGTTTTACGGGTGGAGGAAGCCGGAGTACCCGGAGAGAGCCACCGAGCGTCGACGAGCAACTATCAGCTCCTCAACATTCTCACTCTGCTCAGGCTCCGCCCAAGCAGGGTTACAGCGGCTGAAGACATGTGCACCATCGACGGGCAGTACGCCTAAGTACATGGCGTCATCTTGCCCCCATGTAGGCAAGCGGGATAAAGTGTTTTGCCCAAGGACACAACGCGTGTCGTCCCGGACGGGGATCGAACTTGGGACCTCTAGTATAGAAGTCCAACAGTTTACCACTGATCCACCGCGGTCCCACCTGTATCGATAGTACGTCCCCTGACTTCCAATGTGTTCTATGTGTCAGTAGGCACATAGAACACATTGGAACGCAGGGGACGGTAACTGTAGTGTAATGACAGTGCGACAAGTCAATGGTTGTGACATAAGACGACAAGAATGGTAGAACACCATAGCAGTGGAGAATACAATAGAGGCAAATCACAGGATAGATAACTGAAGTCGTAGTAGATGCCTATGGTAAGACTACGACGAGTTGTATAGGAGCTTGGAATCCCTGTTCCGGAATCGCACTAATGGGATCCTTTCTACGGAATCCCACAAAGAGAATCCCTTTTGGGGAAGCGTCTGTGGTTGTGGAATTTTTTTTGCGGAGATCAGGATAAGAGTTGTACATGGAGTAACTCGTTCGAACAATTACTCGATAGCTTATTTGTTCGATAAGATTCGAGTCGTTCGAGCAATACCTGTTCCTGCTCGATTATCTTTCGGATTTAAGAATTATAGAGATCCTTGTTTTATTACTTTCCAAAAAGTGATTTACTGGGATTTCCGGGTTTGATTATAAACGATAACTTCACAAGTGAATTATGCAATCAATAATTGTGTCATGTATCCGTGAGCGCAAACGAAGACGCTTTGTCGTGGGTGTAATGGGGACTTCATATTGTTTTTTTGTTTTTTTAACCCTTTACCTAAAACGAAAAGCAGGCGACACCTGCCAAAAAATTCTTGAATAGCTATTATTTTAATTTTTTTTGTCTCAAAAACATAGGTTATGACCCCTCATTGGAACGAGCTCGACTAGCTCGTTCCAATGAGGGGTCATAACCCATGTTTTAGAGACAAAAAATGAAAAAAAAATGAAAATTAATTGGCGATTTTTTTAGAATAGCGCTGGCCGTTACATTAGGTAAAGGGTTAAATAATATAATTATCGTTAATAATGAAAAGTAATAAACAGAGTAATCGCTTGACTGGACTGGTTACGTGAAATAATGCATTCGAGATGAGGAACTATATTGTAAAACACTCGTGCGCATTCGCGCACTCGTGTTTGTACAACGCCCCTCACCCCTCATGAATCATTTCACGTAACCAGTCCAGTCAAGCGATTACTCTCTATATATACACAGGAAAGTTAATTTTGGACAGGTAGGTTCAAATTACTGGAAATCAAGTAATCTTGACTGGTGATTATAAGACTTGGACCAGAGTAGAGGTTGGAACCAGGGGTAGTCAAAAGTACCTAGGAATAGAAAGACTGCTAGGGTTAGTGTATCGAACACACCCCATCCTATTGGATGGTTTTGGGTCACATAACGTGCCATCATAGAAACAAAGCAGGCGGTTCCAGTGCACAAAATGGACGGACACCTACCACCCGAACAAAACTGGCAACACGGATCATTATCGTAATGACGTCACAATATGGCCGCTCGCGCGGGATACAATAACAACGCGTGACTGGGTCTCGTTACTATGACGTCACATGAGCTCCACCAAAGAGATCTACCTTATAAGGCACGAAAGGTGCAAGACATACTACTGATATTAACAAGATATATCTTCTCTCGACATAAACCTGCAAAGATCAAGGCAACAAATTCTGCGCAGGTCTACAGAGATGCTCACACTATCATAGCAAAATTTATTTTTCACAATTAGATTGCTTTTCTGTCTCCATTTGACTTTACTGGCAATTAGCCACATGTGTTGACAGGATTCGGACGATTTGATCTGTATAGGAGTGACAAGTGAGTTAGGCTAAAGATGGAAAGATAACGTTAGACATGTGTTCAGCATGAATAGATTTCTAGCAATCGCAGATCGTAACACAATATTTAGCATTTCACGCGATATAACAATAATAATTATATAGTTTAAAAATGACGGTCTGTTGCAATTCTGTAAAGACCGTATAAATCACCCACTCCATGTATGTGAAGCTTGAAGATAATAGTGCGTACTGCGGTTGATTCCATTGGCTACGAGCCTATGGTGGCGTGGGGGCGCGGTGGCGTTGCAGTAACCGGTTCTCTTCAGATCACCGAAGTTAAGCAACGTCGAACCCGGTTAGTCCTTGGATGGGCGGCCGTCTGAGCAATCGATTCGGACTCCTGCGTTGTGTCCTTCGGCAAGGCACTTAACCACGATTGTCCACATGGGGGCACGATGACGCCGTGTACTAAGGCGTGCTGCACGTCGATGGAGCGCATGTCTTCAACCAATCTAACCCTTCTGTTCCGCAGTGCGGAGTTACGATGTTGGGGAACTGGCAGCTGCTCGTCGTTGCTCCGTGGTTCTCTCCTGGTACTCAGGCTTCCTCCACCCGTAAAACTTTCACCGACACGATATGACATTGGCTGTTAAAGTGTCGTTAAAACCATAATAAATAAATAAATAAATACCGAGCCTGTGGAGTGACGTAAACGATGCTTATGAGAACCAAGTTCCAGACCCCCCTCCCCTCCCCGCCCCACACGAAATAAGAGGAGACAAAATCGTCAAAATACATCGAAGAACTGAATATTTTATCACACTCTCCAACCCGAATGGAAATTTAGCGATATTACGCGTTCAAGGGGTTCCAAGAGTTTCCACGGGAACCTATTTGTGTGTGTTTCAATGGAGCGGATTTAGGCTCCAGAAACGTTCAATGATGGAGCTCGGAGATGTGTGTTATGACCCCCCCCCCCCCCTCCCCGCGCTACCCAGGTCTGAGATGGGGGCCACCCTGAAGGTGGAAACATTCAACATTCAGCCGATGGCTGCGATATCGGCAGTGTGGAAGCTCGAAGCCACTTGCAAACGTCAAGGCGGCAGGGGACCACTTCTCATACCCATTCGTCCGCATTCCAGATTCCCAAGACACTGAGCTCCATCAAACATTTCTAGGGACCGCTCCCGAAGCCGCCTCATTGAACAATTTGTCCAATCCTGCGACTCAGAAGCTCGAACTCAATACGTTTTGTGTTGATTTTGTGTAACACGGGTAAACTACCCGACTCATTCACCCATCAAATGCCTTACATTTTCCCAGAAACTCAATGCGTCCTTATAAAATGTGGGGAATTCTTGGCTTACAATATTCTTCAATATGTGAAAAAACAGCAAGAGGGCCACTTTAACCCTCCAAGGATTGACATTCCGTGGGGTCTCAAGTGTAAAGTAAAGTTCAGTCAATTGTCTGCATCTATGCCTCCCACTTTAGGGGCCTTGTACACCTGAGCATACAAAAATAAGAAATCCAGAAGCCAGGTTTACTCCTTAATCGGTAGAGTGCTAAATTATTGCTGATTGTCAAAATTTGTTCATGTGTTTTGTCTTGTTACAATTTATGGGAGAGTGCCTAAAAAGGCACTCTCCCAAAAATTGTAACAAGGCAAATCCATACAAATGATATAATTTCACTTCAAAGAAAACAGACCCTTTACAGAACATGAAGTCTTTTAGTTACAGCACCTGTTCACCGGCATCAAGTTCAAATATGGGCTTGAAGCAGTCTTCCAGGTAACTCTTGTAATATTATTTTTGCATTTAATTGAATTCTTTTTTTGCATAATTAAAGTTGTTTCTCAGATGACTGAAAAATATTTTGATATCACCACAAAAACACTTCATTTTTACAACAGTTCCTAGTCAAGTCTTGGCTAATAAAGTGACCAGTGGCGGAAATAGGGCCTCAGATGTATGGTTACAAGCCAACTTAGAAGCCTATGATTAAGATTCAGGAGCCAAATCAGAATTTTAGGGGTCAAATTCACACTGGCTACTTACTAAGTGGCCCCATACTTGCAACCAAAGCTTTGGTTACGAGTCCTATTTTATCAATAAAGCAGGGCACGTTTACCACTGTAATAAGCTCGGCTCCACTTATCGGGGTTCCCACTGGAAAGATAGTAAATTTAACACAGACGTTCTTGATGACTGCAATTTTCAATTCGATACGCATGCAGTTTGCTCACCATCCATTTCAAACAGTTTCAGTTTGGTTTTTCGATTACTCATTGGTGTTCATAGCCACTTTCGGCATCTACGGCTTATAATGCCTGCAGCTCTGGTATAAAACGACCATATGCCATGAGATGGAAAAATTACCCGCCCGCAAAAAGAGATTTGGGCCGAAATGTTTTAAACAATCAACGAATTTGGTTGAATATCCAATGAGGGCAAGATCTTCTCACGTATGGAAAGATCTCGCTCTCATTGGGAATTCCCCCCAATTTAGTTGTTTTCTTTTTTACGCCCACGCCAAGTTTTATCAATTTGTTCAAGTTATCGCGATAAACCCATCAAATTTTCAAAAACGGGGCGTAACTCCTATAGAAATTTACGAAATAAGCAGAATATCCATCCTGGGCAAAACCTTCCCAAAATCTATTCTGGTACTAAGTTTGATCAAATCGGTTTGAATTTGTTCAAGTTATGGCGTTAACAAAGTCATTATTCTACAAATGCCATATTTACAACGGAAGGGGCATAACTCCTGTGAAAATTGATGACTTTACTATATCGCCGCGCGAGAATCTCAATGTTCTATCTTCCACGGGAAGGTAGAACATTATGGTTCTCACACGACGATACATCCAATCAGAGGGAGATTTACAACGTATGAATATACCTAGTTTTATGAAAATCTGATAAAGTGTTCAAGTTATCGCATTCACAAAGTCATTATCTGATAAAAAACGGATTTTCAACAAAGAGGGGAATATCTTCTATCGAAATTGACAAAATTTTGTGACCACCCAATCAGAGCGAGTCTTTCCACAATATATGCATGCACCAAGTTTTATCAAAATCCCATTATATTTATTCAAGTTATAGTGTTCAAACTTTGTTTCAGCGGGGGAAAATAAAGTTTAGTCAATCGTTTGTACTAATGTTGACCACTTTAGATGACTCATCCCGGACACCGATGTCTGTGTGCAATTATATAGAAATAAAGCTGAATGTTTGTCGACAACAGAAGAAAGATAAGCACTGTCCCTTCTTTCCGAGCTGCCGCGTAGAAATAGTATAGATACTGTTAAATGGTACCCATTTTTTTAAAATCAGCCAAGCTAATTATTTTTTCCTTCCTGTCGCCCAATATAAAGAGGTTACTCCAAAACGTATTGTAGTTTGTTCATAAAAAAATACTTTTTTACTATGTTTGTCTGTCTCGCGATTTGGCACTATTTATTGGTGCTTAAGTTCTCTTTTAGCATCTTTGGCCATCTCATGACCGCAACATAGGGCTGAAGACAAATTTGACCAATCGTTTAACCCTTTACCCAACGTAACGGCCAAAACCGGCCAGCGCTATTCACAAAAATCGCCAATTAATTTTCACTATTGTTTTCATTTTTTGTCTCAAAAACATAGGTTATGACCCCTCGTTGGAACGAGCTCGTCGAGCTCGTTCCAACGAGGGGTCATAACCTATGTTTTTGAGACAAAAAATGAAAAAAATTAGTTATTCAAGAATTTTTTTTGCAAGTGTCGTCTGCTTTTCACGTTAGGTAAAGGGTTAAACTCATGTTGCCCACTTTAGAAGACTTCCACACCAGGAGGTGGTTCCGGCTCCCATTTTATCAGTAAAGCAGAACCTGTTTATTGCAGTAAACAAGCACTACTTCACTTCCTGGGGTTCCCTCCGAGAGGTTTGATACCTGGGCTGGGCAATAAATGTTTATATATAGCATTTACTGATGTGTGGGTTTTCAGTGGTTATATCGTTTAGGGACGTTTTGTGAGTGGGAAAGGCCAGAATATAGAACTTAGTGGTTCAGTGTTAGCAACTCGTATTTGTGCTTTAGTAACCCTTTACTTAACATGAAAAGCAGACGACACTTGCAAAAAAAATTCTTGAATAACTATCTTTTTTATTTTTTGTCTCAAAAACATTGGCTATGACCCCTCTTGGGAACGAGCTCGTCGAGCTCGTTTCAAAGAGGGGTGGTAATATGTTTTTGAGACAAAAAATGAAAAAAATAATGAAAATTAATTGGCGTTTTTTGTGAATTGCGCTGGCTGGTTTTGGCCGTTACGTTAGGTAGAGGGTTAAAAATGTGTAGTTCTCGACGCAGTCCTTCGTATTTGAAAAACGTTGGCGCGCGGTAAACCATACCTCTACAATATAATTTCGCAGTCACGATTATTGAGGCGCTAATATTTTTAAATATGGTTTGGTAAAGCAGAACCGAATAGAAGTTTATAAAGGCGAGATACTAATATTCATGTATTTATTTATTGGGGTTTAACGACACTTTCGACAGCCAGGGTCACCTCGTGTCGGACAGTGTTACGGGTGGAGGAAGCCGGAGTTCCCAGAGAGAACCACCGAGCATCTGTCAGACTCCCCAACATACTAACTCCACACAAGCAGGGTTATCATTGGTTGAAGACAATCGAACATCGACGTGCAGTACGCCTTATGACACAACACCATCGTGCCCCCACGTGAGCAACTGAGTTTGAAGTGTCTTGCCCAAGGATACAACGCGGTTGCCGCAGGTGGAATTCGAACCGAAGACCTCTCGGCTTGCAGCCTGCATCTCTACCTGCTGAGCCACCGTGCTCCCATGCGAGAAACTAAAGAAATAAAACCAGCGTCTTCAGTTCAGCACTAATGAAACAGTACTCTGTTGTGATAGAAAAGATGACAGAAAAACGATCGGATCGCAAATGCGATCCGATTGAAATTTACTTTTCGCTTTTGTATTCACAGCTTCTGCCGTAATGTGTCTATTGCAGTTTGTAGTGCTGGAGCTGGTTCTGTAATTATCTCTAGAAAACAGTTATGTTGGACTATAAGGGTGGAAAAGGTGTGATAGTACCAACACATAATGTGTACTTCTCGTATAAATATAGGAGTGGCAGTAAGCAGTTTTAGGGAGATGGGGAGGCAACTCAGTTCATCCACCCCAAACCCTAAAATCTGCGAATTTTAATGTTTTTGTAACTTTCTGCGTGAAATAATTTAGAAATGCATCTTTTTCGTTCATAAGGAAGCCTTGTTTATTCTGCATTCGTACTACCGGATGGTTGAACGTCAAATCGGTTTTAAAGAAGCTTCTAATAGGGCGTTCTGTTAAGCGACACTCAGTTTCAACTTCTGGATCCGCTCCTGAATCCCTCTTGTGTTGCTCTGAAAAAGATGCCGCAAGTGTATTCTTCCTTGAGAGCTATACTAATAGGATGCATTTATCTTACAGACGTAACAATCGTTACTTATTCCCAGTTCCTTATTGGATATTCGATAGCAGTTTCCGATATTAACCCATAAAAACGGTTGACAGCGAATGTCGACTAAGGAACGGAGAATAAGTAACGGTTGTCACGTCCCCATTTATCTTTACAGCGTTTCTACATCATTGTTGGATGTCTATCCAGGCAACCAACAATAATGTAGAAACACTGTTAATGTAGAAACATGTAAATACAGTTGATATTATCGTAAAATTAATCTTCAGACGCAAGGGTTAATTATATCATTATCCAATCATTCTATTCAAGGGCGTGTGTTAAAAACGTTTCAACTTTCTGATTGTGACAAAGATAAAAAATAACTAACTTCAAAGAAATGTTTCGTTTCATCAAAAATGGGACAGTAATTTAGTGTTTCAGCTTGCACAATTATTGGTTTAACTTTTTTACAGGAAGACACGAATTGCTTATATTACACTACATTCACTGTGCAAGCTGTAACACATCAGTAACCCATAAGTTCCCATACAACCACAAACAGTGCCTCTAATATTATTCTGTAAAAGTTATTCCAAGTGTGTGGTGAGGGAGCACGGTGGCTCAGTAGGTAGAGGTGCAGGCGTCAAGCCGAGAGGTCCTCGGTTCGAATCCCACCTGCGGCAACCGTGTTGTGTCCTTGGGCAAGACACTTCATCTCAATTGCCCGCGTGGGGGCACGATGACGCCGTGTACTAAGGCGTACTGCACGTCGATGGTATGCATGTCTTCAACCAATCTAACCCTGCCTGTGCTGCAGTGCGGAGTTACGATGTTGGGGGCTGGCAGCTGCTCGTCGTTGCTCGGTGGTTCTCTCCGGGTACTCCGGCTTCCTCCACCCGTAAAACTGTCACGGTCATGATTGTCAGGGATACCTGAGGCCCCGTAAGGCCTGGGCTGACGTGGGGTTATTTAGTCCCGCTGATGAAGTTGCGGGAAAATTAGACCAACGTGGAGGGCCGGAATCCAAGTGTCGCGAACTCGGCGCAGAGAGCTGAGTTAGACCGACGCCGTGATTCCTTCTCTGCCAAATTGGCCTGAAATAGGTTCGATTTCCGTTAGGTGTGATTCCTAATCACTTCAGGCTGTATAATGGAAAGAATGATTTAGAGTAACAACGATTCTTTTATTTACACATAAAAATAAATCCGTTTCAATATTTCAACAATCAACAATTCGATTCTTTTCACAGAAAATGGGTCGCTACGCTTAAATAATTCTAAACAATCATATAGTCATTCTATAGCCCTGTACTGGCACTATAGTCTACACACTGGAAATGTTACTACCGTGAGCTCGCCATAAGAGCTTCACAAATCTGAAATGTTATTACTGTGAGCTCGCCATAAGAGCTTCACCCGCTTAGGCTCAAATGTCAACGTCTGCGCGTAACTGTACCTCTGGCTGTCGGAGGATTCCGACCAGCAATGTTCGTCATCTATAAAGGCACCGTACTTCTGATTTGGGTCAGATATTGTCTACTCATACCTTATGTGCCTTTTGAAAGTCCTCCGTGAAAGTCCTATTGAAATATTCACCGTTCCTGGTTGAATTCACGATTCACAAATGCCCTTTTTGTGCTAGGGCGAAATTGTCACTCACACCGATCTCCAGTCGGTATTACGATGCTTCGACAGCAAAACAACCTACTCAGAACGCAATCAGTCTGACGCTTCAAAGGGTTAATACGCACAATACAATTAACCTACACTTCGGACTATTGCAGGCCGATATCTGCTACTCGACAATCTAAACTTTATCGTTCCACCTGGGGTGTTCCTTCTCACGAATTCGGCCCCGTAGCCGCCTATCAACGTTAAGCTAAATCAATCATGGAATGCCCTCTCTGGCGATTCCAGCCGTCTCAGGGTCCTGTGGTCGAAGGTACCCTTATGCCAGGAAACAGAGTCCGCCTGTCCTGGACTTCACCAACGTGTGTGTGACCCCAAGTGTGTCTAATGCTCTGCTCTTTAAGGTATATATACTTTTTACCCTAAACTGTCAGGTGGACCGACGCTCATCTGTCCACCTGTCAAAACGGTGGGAGATGACGTACATCGAGGCAGAATCAATACAAGTCATCTCGCGCGTGACTTAACGGTGATTCGTTCCTGACACGCATTGCTATAACTAATGATGACACGACATTTCTATCTTTTAGAATCTCGTTTCTCAATCGGCCGTGACGAAAACCGATTACGTCTCGTAAGATTCGCGACTACTGTATAAATTAAATGAGATTAAACCTTATCTAACATACCGTTTCTCCCCTGGGTCCCTGCGCTAAAGCTGGATATACACCACGTGTGTTTTTTCTATGTCCAGCTTTACAGAGAAGTGAAATTCACGTGGGTTTTCGCCTTGATGCGGAATATATTTTGAACTTACAATATCTTTAAATATGAGGCCCCTTGCCCCTATATTTAGGCTGGCTTTGCCCTGACAATGATTAGCCATTGTGCATAAATATGTGACCTTAAACATCAATAAATAAATAAATAAATATTCCAAGTGTATTCTTCCTTGAGAACCCGACTGACAGAATGTATTTATCTTTGCAGTGTTTTTACATCCTTGTTGGCTTCATGTGCAGAAATCTAACAATTACGATTTAATTCCGGGAACTGGAATTCCCAGGTTTCCTGTTCCGAAATCCGCTCATGATACTCGGAACTCTATAGCGCGGAACCGGGAATCACGATTAGCCCTTTACCTAACGTAACGGCCAAAACCGGCCAGCGCTATTCTCAAAAATCGCCAATTAATTTTCATTATTTTTTTCATTTTTTGTCTCAAAAACATAGGTTATGACCCCTCGTTGGAACGAGCTCGTTCCAACGAGGGGTCATAACCTATGTTTTTGAGACAAAAAATAAAAAAGAATAGTTATTCAAGAATTATTTTTGCAAGTGTCGTCTGCTTTCGGGTTAGGTAAAGGGTTAGCACTGTCTGCGTGTTGAAATGAGTTTTATAAATTGAAAAACTGCCCCAAAGTAACTTTGTAAGATTTCGTCAGCCCTTCCACTCCTGAACTTATTACAATCCTGATTCCTGAAGATCCATTTTCATCAAATCAATGTAGCTTTCGACCAGTTCCGGGGGAATCCTATCATCAACAGCAAGACTTTTACTCTCTTCAAAGTTCAAACTACACACTAAAAACTAAAGTGTTAAAAGTGACAGTTTCAAGGTGTTAAACCCATTCTAACTCTTAGGGTTTGATTTTACCACCCAAAGTGCAATGCTTTAAGCACTTAGACATTACAATCGTCAGACATCTGAAACTTGAATGGATGGCACTTCCCATGGGTCTAGCATTGGTGGTTCTTCCAGAATCGTCCATAATTTGATTTGCGCTTGGTGGGTACATAATTAAAAGGACACAACGCAGATGACGCGGATCAGGCTCGAGAGTTCGAGCCTGATCCGCGTCATCTGCGTTGTTTCCTTTTAAGTGTCGCGACATTACACTTGTCAAGTGATATTATTGTAACACCTGTCAAGTTCTGGGATATCTACACTTGAACAAAGTGCTAGTTCAGCACTTAGTAAGTGTTAAATACAGCACTTCAAGTGTAGTTTTTAACACTTTAGTTTTTAGCGTGTAGTCTTCATTTTCAGAATCACCATAGTATCACTCACTATTTACTACCTTCTTCAACATCAAGTCCTTTTTCACTGCCGTCACCAAGCAGAGGAGACTTGGAGAAAATTTTGATTTTACGAACTGAACGAACGCGACATCCTTGCCTCTGAGCGATCAATAGCAGTCCATAAAGAGAACATTTCGATGGCATTTTTGTATCATCTTTATCCATCATTCCACAAATATAGTTCGGATGGTGTGGGGGGGGGGGGGGGGGGATCGGGCATTCGACCCAATCGGAGAAAAGTTTGATTTTTAAAATTGAAGGAACCATGTTTTGTCCACATGGTGAACATTTCGATATTCCGCAGTCTATGCAATCAGTTCCATTCGGCCTTTTGGTCATTTCACGAAATTTCACGTACCAAACTGCATCAATTGAGAGCCCACCGGGAATTTTTCCGGTGCCCATACGCAATCAATTCAATCAAGGGGGTGTGTGTTTGACGTTCCAACTTTCCGATTGTGAAAAAGTGGGTTCATGCGGATGCAAATTTGTTTTGTCATTTTCTATGCTCATTTTTCTATTTAGTTCCTTATTTACACTTTTCTGTTTTTCAGACTTAATTTGATAATTGGTTTGTTTTCTTTTTTTGTATTATACATGTACAGTAAATTATTTACCCTGGACCGTCGATAAACAGATCTCACACAGTTTTTCAAACCACAAAACACTGAAAAACAGAGATCAGCTATCGAAGGGAGATTACTCGAGAAAAGAACCGACAACGAATCGTGGCTGTTTCTGCGTGAAGTCGTTTGACCCTGTCAGGTAAAAGGGTGTTTGTTGCCATGAAGTCAAGTGGTAAAATAGTTACGCAGCTGTTACACCCAGCAGCCTATGAAAATGTAACTTCATGACGGTATTATCAATAATAAAAGGAAAGAAAAGAATATACACTGCCATTCGCAAACTACAGAATATGAAGACGTGCAAACTAGCTTCTCTTATGGCTCCATTCCATTTTAAGACAACTCTGTTAGCTCTGGGTGTCCCTTGTCCTCTCAGAGTGAAGGCCGGGAGCGTCCATCTAACTATGGAATTCGAGACTAAGGAAGGACATTATGAACCTAATTCGGGGAGATGTAGTGCCTTTTGTGAGAGGACCACCTCTCACCCTGGGCCTCACCGGAAGTTGACAAGACCAACAACAGACAAGAACAGGAGGAGTTTCTGCGAAGGCAGAAATGTCACTATCATCCCTCACCTCAACGTTATGAAACCCGTTCCTTCTTCCAGTGGGTAGAACAGACTACAAGACATTCTGGCCAAGTCAGACTTTTTATCATCGAGGCTCACATACTGGAATCTGTTACTTAAATACATTTTAACCCTTTACCGAACGCAGACGATATCAAAATTTATTAATTTGAATATAATTTTTTCGAAATATTTCAACAAAACCATATCATGTGACCCCTCATTGGAACGAGCTCGACGAGCTCGTTCCAAAGAGGGGTCACTTGATATGGTTTTGTTGAAATTTTTCGAAAAAATAATATTTTTTCAGCTTCTGAATCTGCATATTACGGGGGAGGATGTGGGTGATTCGTTGGGTAAAGGGTTAAAACCAATTATTTGGTATGTCCCTTATTCCATATTGTTCAAGTTTTTCTAACAATATGTCATGTTTTTAGTATCAAAGATTTTGGAGGGGGTCAAGGAATATAGCCAGTGTATTATCCTGACATATTTCAAGAATTGTAATAAGGGGTGAATGGACGACTGTTGTTTCCTAAAACCGTATTGTTTGGGGGTGTATGATTTCAAATTTATTTTAGAAACCAATTTAGTCTCACGGACAAAGGTTTTCCAAAACTGTAGAAAACGAGAGTAAAATGCCAATTGGCCTGTAATTAGTGAATATATGCTCATCTCCAGATTTGAATAAAGGAATCACCCCAGAAATTTTGTCACTGTATTAGGCACTATCCCACGGGCAAATGAATTATTTATGCTGTGAGCTGGGGTGGTGTGACAAGAGTTATTGTGTGCTTTTAAGGCTGGATGCTGTAACAAAAATCAAAATCAGGTTTAAAAAACAACCTTACAAATAGGGCTGCACGGTATATCGATAAACCGATATGTACCGGTATTCAAACCAATATCGATTGAATACCGGTGTAATTACAAAAATATCGGTTTATCGTCATTATTTATTTACCATCAATTTAATTTTCAAGCTGTCTTGAGTTTTTCAACTGTAGCTCCGAATGAATAATATTATCCCTTTATCCAAAGAATCGTCTGCTTGAGCTCTCGTAAAACACAAATTCAGTAGTTGAAAACATAATTTCCAAAAGTTTCACAAAACTATATCATGTGACCCATCATTGGAACGAGCTCGTTGACCCCAATGAGGGGTCACATGGTATAGTTTTGTAGAAATCTTTGGTTAAAATCTGCTAAACTAATTGTGAAAATAATAAATTTTGATATCGTCTGCGTTGGGTAAAGGTTTTTCGAACTGCATCATCAAGGCGTGCTAATTCGTTCCGACTGTGATGCCTCGAGTCTCGATTGTGGTACTTGTGTTCAAATATCTGAACAGTTTTCGATATACCGGTATACCGCGGTATTTTTTTTAATACCGATACCGGTATTCAGTTTTGAATATCGTGCAGCCCTACTTACAAATCACACCTCTATTATAGACGAGATCGCCGAAAAAATACTCCCTTCGATCAGTTACTGTCCAAAACGACGGTGCTATGAATCCAAAAGGCGGTGTGAATGCTGTGTTTTTTCTGCAACCTACCCAGAAGAATTGCTTCATAAACGCACACTTTTGGAAAATCAACCTACACCACTGTAATCTGACTAGCAGTGCCAAAGATTATTTTAGGCTATTGTTTATCTATTCATTGGTGTTTAGGATCACTTTCAGACAACAGACAACAGGACGCCGAGTGATGCAATAGCTCTCCCTGATTTTCAGTTTGGTGAGCGAAAAATTCGATCGCATCATTTTAGTTTGGCCATTTAAATACATACCTCTGTCAAGTACAGCCCTTCAAACAACCTTTTCAGGGGGGGGGGGGGGGGGGCAACAAATTAGAAAGAACAATCGACAAGAAGGAAACTACAGGTCACGTGCACATATTATTGTTAGGAGAATTCCTAATAAAAATACACCAATAGTCAATTGTATTTTTAGGCCTCAAAATCATCAAATCGTCCTCTCTTCTTCCTGGAATGTCCAGCGATGAAGCTCGATTTCAACGCAATGCTTTGAAAGATTTTTAAATCAATGTATTTTTTCCAAGGCCGCTTAGTTTCGGAAACTGCAACATATTTATTTATTTATTTATTTATTTATTTATTTATTTATTTATTTATTTATTTATTTATTTATTTAAGGTCACATATTTCTGCACAATGGCTGGCTAATTGACATGGAGGTCAAGTCAAGTTTAGTCAATCGTTTCTACCCATGTTGCCCATTTGAAAAGACTCCCACCCCAAGCATTGGTGTCTGGATCCAATTTTACCTGTAAACAGAGCTTGTTTACCATAGTAAACAAGCACTGCTTCACTTTCCGCGGCTTCCACGAGGGAGACTGCATCATTTCCGACCGCGAGGAGCTCGAATTCAAGTTACAACTACTTTCGTACCCGCATTCTGTTCCAAAGGCAAATCAAGGGCAATGACTCGAAAAATAATTGTTGCGACATCAGTCTTGGACGTTGACGGTCTCACGAAAATCAATAGGGATTTTTCCAAATACCATGGCCATATCGTGTCCAACAGATTTAACCCTTTACCCAACACCCTCGCGCATAATATGCAAATTCAGCAGCAGAAAAAAAATTATTTTTCAAAAAATTTCAACAAAATAATTTCTTGTGACCCCTCTTTGGAACGAACTCGTCGAACACGTTCCAAGAGGGGTCACATCATATGGTTTTGTTGAAATTTTTTGAAAAATTAAAAAAAAATGATATTTAAAATACTAAATTGATATCGCCTGCGTTTGGTAAAGGGTTAAGGATAGTAGAAGACGGAGAGAACCACCTTTCAGCGACGACCAACTGCCACTCTCCAACTTACCAACTCTGCACTGGCAATGTTAGCAGCGTTTGATTGAAAGTGCACCATCGACGAGCAGTACCACTTGGTACACAGCGCCACCGAGTCCCCAATATGGCCAATCGGGATTAAGTGTTTTGCCGAGGGAGACAACATGTCTTATACCGCTTGTCAGAATCCAACTGTCGACCTTTCGGTTTTTTTGTCCAGTGTTCTAGCCAATAGGCCACTGAGCTCAGGATCTTCCTAATATTACCCCCACCACACACTGGATTTAGTAACTTCCAACGCATCGTTGTGTCTATTAATTATCGAACGAACCCCTACCCCGTTCGTTAAAACTGCGCTTTGACAAGAGTTTCTACTGTTTACTTTTGTTTCTGAATTTCAATTTTCGACAAACAGGATCCAAAATTTAAGCAAAATTGTTATTTGATAAAGCTGGAAACTGGAAACGAAAGATACCTTTTTCAATAGTGTTTCGCTGTTCAGCAAGTGTGTGCAATGTTTGTTTATAAGCAAAGCTTGTTTACAGGGTCAATTCGATATCCCGGATGTTAAGATGGCGGAATGCGGGGAAAGGTCTATTATATCGAGTGATTGTTTGCTTCACCTGAGACATTAACCTCGGTTTCCAAGCTCTCAGACCACCAGTCTATTTTTATAAGAAATTCGAGGGTGTTTTGTTTGGATTCACTCGTCTAAAATATTTCAGTTGGGTGGAAAAGCGAACCTGCGGTTCGCTTTAGCGACCAACTGATATATTATGGACGACTGAATCTGAAAAAAATCACGAAGACTAATTTTCTGTGAATCAAAGCTAGGAACGATCATCACTCTAAACCGAATAATAATATTTTCCTTTCGATAACTGTCATTATGTATTTATTTATTTATTGGTGTTTTAAGGTCAAATACTTATGCACGATGGCTAATCGTGACCGTGACAGATTTTACGGGTGGGGGAAGCCGGAGTGCCCGGGGAGAACCACCGAGCATCGACGAGCAACTGTCAGCTCCTCAACATTCTAACTCTGTTCAAGCTCCGATCAATCGAGATTACAGCTGTTGAAGACATGTGCACCGTACGTCTTAGTACACGGCGTCATCGTGCCCCCATGTTGGCAACCGGGATAAAGAGCCTTGCCCAAAGACACAACGAGGGCCATCCCGGACGGGGATCGAACTCGGAACCTCCAGCATCGAAGTCCAACAGTCTACCACTGATCCACCGCGCTCCCGATAACTGCCATTACAACAGTAAATGTTTTTGCCAATATATTTACTAGCAAGTGAGCAGTTAATTGGCGGACGGTGTGATAACTGAGTATACAAATAATTCATAATTAATTTATTTACTGATAGATAGGGTCCCATTCTCAATGTAGCCCCACTGGCCCCTGAGACTAGACGAATATGATGGTTTACTACTCAAAAAAGCTGTCATATTTCTCTTGGGTATGGAGTTGGGGAGGGGGGGGTGGTGGCGTTTCACGTACTTGCATTACGTCCGAGAGAGGACTCTTGAAGTCTGAAAACTTGTAAGAAAGTTGTTTAAATAACAATTTTTTTAAAACAATTTTACCCTCAAGACATCGCAAGCTTTTGAAACTACAGTGAAACGAGCTGGGGCTAGCTCAATGTAATTGGAGGACATAAGCTGTAGTTTTGAAACAAAGAATGACAATTTAATAAAATTTGAATGGCGGATTTTGTGAATAGCTTTGCCGGTTTTGTCCGTTTGGTCAGGAAAAATGGAGCTAAGAGAACCGTGCAAGCTCTCGGACCACCCGTCTAATTCTGATCGAAATTCGATGCTGTTTTGGTCTGTTTGTTTACCCATTCTTTGTAGAAATTTGCACGCAGACGACCGTTGATGTAATTTGATGTGCTGTTACTTAGAAAGGTACACAGGTGTTGTTTACTGTCAGAGTTAGAAGGTCTTCCGATCAACAAGTAAGTAGTCCCCCTTGAAAACATCAAGTTGTTAACATAAACTATCTGACGTAATCACAACACTATGGTTGTGATGAGTTTCATTTTGCTTTTCCTGAAAAGAAAAGACATTTGTTATTCTTCTCGAAAAAAATTATTTGTTTTTTTTTTTTATCTTCTTCCAACACTTTAGCGAAGACGATTTTTCGAAGGCTCTCTTGTAGATTTTTCTCAAATTTTGCTGAGGCGTCGACGCAAATGAAATGTAGGTCTTTTCGCATTGGCATCTACAACGAGGGCTCCGAATGCCCCAAAACGCCGAAAATGCCCCCCAAAAACGCATACATTTTCATTCACCAATATCTCCTGGTCCAAATGAGCTAATGATTTGAAATTCTTACAGATTTGTTATAAATACATTTTTCCATAAGGAACTGGTAACAAAAGTTTACAACAAAAAAAAATTTCTGTCAAAATTTTGCAAAACATCAAAAAAAGACCTGAAAATGTGACATTTTGGCCTACAATCTCGGCAGAATGAATTAGCAGGACACCCGCAACGGACTGAATAACAACAATGTAATATATCGTTATCATAAATGAAAAAAAAAATCGATTTTATCCACAATGAGTCCAAAATGGCCGCCAAAAGTGGAAAAAATACCCCAAATTTTCATTGACCAATATCTCATGGTCCGAATGGGTTGATGACATAAAATGTTCTCAGATGTATTATAAATGCACATTTCCATAACCAATTGGTAACAAAAGTTTATCAAAAATATTTTTGCGGCCAAAATTTTTCCAAAATATCAAAACTTATAGGCCTGAAAAACGGACATTTTGACCTACTATCTCGGTAGTACATGAATTAGCAGAACACGAGTAATAGATGGAATAGTAAGAATGAAATGTATCATTATCATAAATGCAAAATAAATTTCGATTTAATTTATCCACAGTGAGTCCAAAATGGCCGCCAAACATGGAAAACAAGCTCAATGTTTCATTGACCAATATCGCCTGGTCCGAATGGTCTGATGGCCTGTAATTTTCACAGATTTGTCATAAATCCACTTTTCTCGCGGGCGTGCTGTGTAGCACATGTTTAGTGGGGCATGCAACCCATTACACCCGTCCTTTACGCGGTATTTACTGAATTGCTAGGCCAGGACAAACAAATCAAAGGAGAGCGCTATCAAAACCACCAGAAAGAGAGAAGCCAGACGGGTCTGAAAGGCACTGAGACACACCCACCCTGGAGACAAAGTGGGAAAGGGAGAAAGAAGAAGGACGGCCACAGCCAGCAGACGACATCCGGGGTCTGTCATGGGGCGCTAAAGCCATGATTGTCCCAACCGAATCCCAATAGTGAGATTCGGTGGCGCGGTGGCAGTGAGGCTTACTGCAACCGTTTTTCTCGAGCTCAGGAGGTCTGGAACTTAAATGAAATCGTTTCCTACAGGGGCGGCACTAACAGTGATTTAGCAGGCCTGAGCGTGTCGGACCTGCAATATGCGTAGTGAAAAAATATATTGCTCACTTTTACTTATGCAATCAGTCCTCCAGTCCTTTGCTGGGTGCTACGCAACGCAACCTCCAGAAATACTCACTTTCAGCAAATGAAATGCACAGTGTCCTTGAGCAAGGCACTGAATCCAGATTGCCTACGTGGGGGCAAGGTAGCGCGGTGTACTGAGGCGTATCGCACGTCGATGGTGCACCTGTCTTCAACCAATGCTCACCCTACTTGTGTGAAGTTAGTTCGTCTGAAAGTTGCTCGCCGCTGCTCGGTGGTTCTCTCCGAGTACTCCGGCTTCCACCACGAGGTGACCCTGGGTGTTGAAAGTGTCGTTAAACTCCAATAAATGAATGAATAAATAAACAAGTGCACACGTATCGCCCTATCGGACTAATGAGCATTAATAATTATACAAATGTTATAACTAGGATGTGGTTAGCATGAATTCCATTGAAGCATTTCCAAAAAAAGTCCAGAAAACTTATATTTTGGCGCTTTTCCATATTTCCAAGGGCCATAACTCACACAAGAATAATGCAATCAGCATGAAACTCAAACTTGATCTGTAAGTCATCGTTCTATAGTAGGTTACCAAGAATGAAATCATTCGGTTGAAGCATTTCCAAAAAAAGTCTGGAAAACTAAAGTATGACTGACAGACTGACTGACAGACTGATGGATGGATGGACAGAGTACACAGGAAACTTGATCTGTAAGTCATCGTTCTATAGTAGGTTACCAAAAATGAAATCATTCCGTTGAAGCGTTTCCAAAAAAAGTCCAGAAAACTAAAGTATGACCGACAGACTGACTGACAGACTGACGGATGGATGGACAGAGTGTAAATGAAACTTGATCTGTAAGTCATCGTTCTATAGTAGGCTACCAAAATGAAATCATTCCGTTGAAGCGTTTCCAAAAAAAGTCTGGAAAACTAAAGTATAGCCGACAGACTGGCTGACAGACTGACGGATGGATGGACAGAGTTTAAATGAAACGTGATCTGTAAGTCATCGTTCTATAGTAGGTTACCAAAAATGAAATCATTCTGTTGAAGCGTTTCCAGAAAAAGTCTGTAAAACTGATATTTTGGCGCTTTTCCATATTTCCAAGGGCAATAACTCACACAAGAATAAGGCAATCAGCATGAAACTCAAACTTGATCTGTAAGTCATCGTTCTATAGTAGGTTACCAAAAATGAAATCATTCCGTTGAAGCGTTTCCAAAAAAAGTCTGGAAAACTAAAGTATAGCCGACAGACTGGCTGACAGACTGACGGATGGATGGACAGAGTTTAAATGAAACGTGATCTGTAAGTCATCGTTCTATAGTAGGTTACCAAAAATGAAATCATTCTGTTGAAGCGTTTCCAGAAAAAGTCTGTAAAACTGATATTTTGGCGCTTTTCCATATTTCCAAGGGCAATAACTCACACAAGAATAAGGCAATCAGCATGAAACTCAAACTTGATCTGTAAGTCATCGTTCTATAGTAGGTTACCAAAAATGAAATCATTCCGTTGAAGCGTTTCCAAAATGTCCGGAAAACTGATATTTTGGCGCTTTTTCATATTTCCAAGGGCCAAGTCGGGTGTGAAATTCACCACACAACCGATGGCGCAGAGATTACATGAGGGGGTTATCCTTCTTCCGCACCCCTACGAAAAAAAAGACTTTCAGTTCCATCATCTCCCCTACCTAATTTTAATCTGCAGTTTCAGACAGAGAGAGAGAAAGAGAGAGAGAGAGAGAGAGAGAGAGAGAGAGATGGGGTGTTTCGGGTCCTCGATTCGAACCCACCTGTGGCAACAGCGTTTTGTCCCTGTATCAGTATGCATCGCGTCTTCTGATTGGTCAACGTGGCCGAAACAAATAGCCATGGTATCGGCTATCTTCAAACATGTGGGTGATAAGAGCGCGCGCCGTTGTTCCCCGTCTGTCACTCGAGAAACAGCCAGGTGATAAAAATAACCTTTGACCCCGACTGGGTCATACCGATTGCAGAAACTCCTATCAGAACTGTTAAGTTATATCCAACTTATTGTCGTATTGTAGTGAATACTAATGCAAATTAAAAAACATCGTTGCAGCCCTATGAATAGAAGCACTTGTTGGCTGTCGTTTTCGATGAGAACTGAACAGATTGAATCGGTTTCGCAAATATACTTTTGCGCTTTGCGGGATGAGAATATCAAGGGGAGCAACTCGTCTGTTTATCTTCGATATCGCTTGAGCAAAATACAAAATGTCAGTCTCTCGCTTCGCTTGTCACTCCGATGGAGACATCGTTCGCAAACGGATTGAACTCACGCCTAAATCCACCGTCAAATCAAATAATACTACCGCACAGCTTTTTAGAGAGTATTTGTCAGAGAAAGACTTTGATACTGAATTTGAATCGGTTTTAAAACTTCACCAATGTGAAATAGACTCGTTCTATTTATAGTTTTGCTGTGACGTTTGTTTCGCTGTTTGGTTCAAAACCTGAGGCTCAGTGTGGGGTTTAAACTTCGTCGCTTGAGTCTTAATGTGGGATCATATTTTACATCTCGGCATTATTTCTGTGATACATTATTGGAGTTTAATGACACTTTCGACAGCCAGGGTCGCCTTGTATCGGACTGTTTCACGGGTGGAGGAATTCGAGGTACACCAAAGAGTGACTGTGCTGTCAGACTCCAGAACATACTAACTGCATCCATGCAGGGTTAGAACTGGTTGAAGAAAAGTTCACCATCGACGTGCCATACGGCTTAGTACTGATAATCATGGTATAAATACATGAACATACATTTCAACCAAGTTAGTTTAAAACATATTTATATGCATTCAATGTTGAATTGTTGAGTTTTTCCGCCTTAATGCAAGGAGAGTTAAGATAGAGTTTAAGAATGAGGTAAAATAAAAATATCGCGTTTCAAATATAGTTTCAGTTTTTTTGTCACCGGTGCTTGAGCAGGATGAATGGCTTTCTAATTCTGAAATGGCCTTCGGAATTATCGTCCTGTTAAATATGAATTAAACTGTTGATTGAAATATCTCTATCTTATTCCAGATGGATGAGTTATTTGAAGGGAGCGACAGAGAACTGACATCCTTACTGTAACATGACAGTTGAATGTCGAAATTAGGCCTCCAATCAGGTATTTTAAATGAGAACGGGACGAGTCTATTTAAATTACGTCAATATAAATATTCTTCATTCAGTGTGATGAATGATAACAAACTGAATGAGAACAATTTGCGATTGAAACAAAATCCAGCACGGGAGGACGCCTTTTTATGGCCATGTGTAATTATTATTTCATAAAATTCCAAGTATACTTGATTTTAAATTCTCCAACTAACCATCTTACGGCCAACAAAATGACATTCAACACCTAGTTAATACAAAAAAACACGATGGCATCCTCCGCGTGAGTATAATTGCATCGGTCACAAGAGAGCACATTTATATATATTCATTGTTTGGGAGTTGACGAATTAAATTAATTTTCAGCGTGCAGCTCTTGGGCTGCACGTTGAAAATATTGATTGCTTTACCACCACGAATTCCCCGAACAGTCATTTATTTTATGAAATTGGACCCTATGAACTTGGACAGAAAATCGGCTTTACACTTTCAAGGGGTTTAAAATTTAGTCATAGGCGAACAAGGCAATAATGTGGGAACAAAAAAAAATGTGTTTAGAATGGACAACGGTACTTGCTCTGTAAACTAAACAATGACATTTGTGTCTTGGCACCCTGGTAGTATTTGTTTGTATGGTGTCGGATATGACGTCATATTCAATGCATGATTGTTGATGTTTGTCAATGGGACTATTCTCTCTCGCCTTTTGTGTGTATTACGGAATTTCACTATTTCTCTGATGATGTAGGAGCTTGAACAAGAGCACTATGTCAGTACGATCTTGATAATCTGTTCCAATTGGTTTATTTTCAGTCTAGGAAACGCCATTTTTTGCACCCAGAATGATACACTTTACTGCCTTTCGTGGCAATGTTTCTTAATTTCGGATTGTTTGTTTTTTGTTTTTTTTTTGGGGGGGGGGGGGGTTGGGGGAGAGGAGGGGGGTAACCTATTAATTTATTGTTTTGGAGTTCAGTCTGGTGGACCAGAAACTCTAATTTCATTAGTTTTCAGCTCTTAGTGTATTTTACCTTCTGTACACGGTAGTCCTGTAGTACTATATATATATATATAGTACATATATACTACATGTCAAATTGCGGCATGCTCGGGAGATTACTCCCTTCTAAACGGCTTTCATTTTTGACTAATTCACATTCCGGTACGATAAGTGCCGTACCAATGTTTATTACACACCCATTTTACTTACTCGATGGAATAGTTCACATTCTAATTACTTTTAGAACGTGTGATCGATCCCGGATCTCGGTTAAACCACTTCCTTACTCTGCCAAAATAAGGTTTTAGCCAGTTGACATGTACAATTTTGGCACAGTTTTGGGGGACCTTTTTATCTTATAAAGTAGGTCAGAAATAACATCAATAATAGTATAAGATCCTTCCCATTTGGCTTGTAATTTTGGACTCCTCCCCTTTTTGCACTCTTTATGATGTAACCACACAGCATTACTAATTTTGAATGTTTTTAATTTTGATTTGTGGTCATAATATACTTTTTGATGGTTGCCCACTTTCAACATACGGTCACGCACTTGTTGAATTTTGTTCATCTTCTTTGGGGTATTTTTTCCACTTTTGGAGGTCTATTAGCTGTAGGTTGTTCTGTGTTTCTAGGAAGGCCATACAATAAATCCACAGGTAAGTTTGTTTCTCTGCCAAGCATCATAAGACATGGAGATTGGCCTGTACTATCATGTATCAATGACCAGTATGCATACATAACTAAGGGTAAATAGGAATCCCAATCTTTCTGATTCTTAGAAACAAATTTACTCAACATCTCCTCAACTGTACGGTTAAACCGCTCAACTAAACCATCACTTTGGGGGTGATATGATGTCGTCCTAGTCTTACTAATAGATAATTTTGTACATAAATCACTGAAAAGTTTGGCCTCAAACTGGCGACACTGGTCAGTATGAATTTCCCTGGGAATACCGTATCTACAAATAAACTACTCCAATATTACTGTTGCTACTGTAATAGCCTCTTGATTAACTATTGGGTATGCATCTACCCACTTGGTAAAATAATCTGATACAACAAGTATGTATCTGTTTCCCCTATTGCTCACTGGAAAATGTCCTAATATATCACATGCTATACGTTCCATAGGTTCACCAACCAAGAACTGTTTCATTGGTGCACAACTTTTCTAGGATGGATTCTTAATCCTTTGACATACCTGACATTTCAACACATAATTCATTACTGTGGTTCTCACATCAACCCAGTAGAAACGCCCACGGACTCTGGCCAAAGTCTGTGGTACTCCTAAATAACCGGTCAATAGTTCACTGTGAAGCAGCCTTAAAATATCCAACTCCCAACACTTGGGTACTATATACCGCCAGGAAATATTGCCAGTAACACTGTTTTGCCATTTGCAAAACAAAACTGCATTTATTAAAGTGATCCTATCCCATTGTGCCCAATAAGCTTTTACCTCCCAAGACAGATGACTAAGATTAGCCCACAAGGGTCTCTTACAGTCCTTAGCTTCTTTCCAAGCTAGAACTACTGACAAAATTTGATCTTTCAGCTGAGCATTTCTCAATTCTTGATCTGATTTAGCCTGAATCCACTGTTCAGACATTATTGTGTCTTCGACACTGTCATTGGCTTCATACAGATTATTTGCGTTCTCTCTGATTATTACATTACATGTGCTAGCTCTAACACTTTCCTCTCTTATCTCTTCATATGATTTATCTGGCTTTATTTTTGCCTCCTTTCTGTTGCAGTATTCGCATCTTTCTGTACATGGTCTTCTTGACAATCCATCGGCATTTCCATGTTGTCTTCTTGGTCTGTGTTCAATGGTCAAATTATAAGTTTCCAATAACTCGAGCCACCTAGCTAACTGCCCTTCAGCATTTTTAAATTGTCTAAGCCAGTTTAACGCTCCATGGTCTGTTCTAACTAAGAACTGTATACCATATAAATAATGATGGAAGTGCTTCACTGCACTTACCGCTGCAAAAAGCTCTTAACGAGTTATGCAGTACTTGCGCTCTGCTTTACTCAAAGTTCTGCTATAGTAAGCTATAACATGTTCTCCGTCTCCATGACGCTGTGACAATACTGCACCTATTCCATGTGCACTTGCAGCAGTATCGAGGATAAATTGTTTACTTAAATCAGGATATGCTAATATTGGACTCTCTGATAATAAATATTTCAATCTTTCAAAAGCATTTTGACATTCCTCTGTCCAGATAAGCTGGATATCTTTTTCAGTGAGGCGGGTCAATGGTTTTGCTATCTTAGCAAAGTCCTTGATGTGACATCTATAGTATGAACAGGTTCCCAAGAAACTGCGAATCTCTAAACATTTTTAGGTATAGGCCAGCTTTTGATAATTTTTGTCTTTTCTGGTGCTACTTCTACTCATTTCTCTGATACAATATGTCCAAGAAATTCAACTCTATCTTTAAAGAGATGACATTTCTTAAGAGATATTTTCAAACTGGCTGTGCCAATTCTCTGAAGTACTTCGTCTAATCTTCCCAAATGACTCTCAAATGTTTTCGAAAAAATTACGATGTCGTCTATATATAGTGGACAGGTTTTCCAATGCAGTCCATGGAGGACAAACTCCATTAGCCTTTCAAAAGTTTGAGCTCCGTTGCAGAGGCCATATGGCATGGACCTGAATTCAAACAAGCCATTTGACATAATAACTGCAGTTTTCTCTTGGTCTTTAGGGTTCATTTTTACCTGCCAATATCCACTTTGTAGGTCTAATGTAGAAAATTGTTTCGATCCCTGTAACACATCAATAGAGTCATCAATTCTTGGTAATGGGTACGAGTCTTTAACTGTTACCACATTGACTTTTCTATAGTCGATACAAAATCGAATTGATCTATCTTTCTTCCTAACTAATACAACAGGTGATGTTCAAGGTGATTTGGAAGGTACAATAACACCATTATTTAGCATCTTTTGTATTTCATCTTCAACTTCCTTTCTTTGTGACAATGGCACTCTTGTAGGTGCTTGTTTGATTGGTATGGCATTGCCAGTCTCAATGTTATGGTACACTATATCTGTGTGCCCAAGGTCATTTTTATCTTTAGCAAATACTTTCCTATGTTTATACAGTAGAGACTGGATAGCATCAATTTGTACTTTAGTATAGTCTGAACTCAATGAGTCCATAATAATTTTTAAATGGTCATTTCTCTCTTCACTCTTCTTTGTAATTTCCTCTCTATTTTCTACTTCAGTTTCTTCTACTGGGCACTCTAAACCTGATTGACGTGCTGTCATGGCTTCACATTCAACAGCCACAGTTTGTCCATATATGATTTGCTCATGGTCTGTGAGATTTATGACTCTTAGTGGAAAGCATTTCTGGTTAGGATCAATTAAGCATTTAGCCACTAACAGGCCTTTCTTTGGTAGACTATCACTACCTTTCTCCACTAAGGCATAATCAGTAACTGGCAGGTCTCCTTTCATTGTACATGGTATCACCATTTCAGTAGCTGGAGGTACAATCACTTTCTCCTGTATAGCTATTCGATAGACTGACTGTAGCTGGCTTTCCAGCTGACAATGTATAATCACATCATTTATATTTATTGTAGCATCTGCTATATTTATGGTACAATTATTTCTCTTCAGAAAGTCATAGCCCAAGATAGCGGGTGTATCTATGTCGGCAACAATCATATGATTGTATATAATTTTATGGTTTATTTCTAATGGGAATGTTGCTGCACCCTGTGGTATAACCAGTTTACCATCGGCCATGCGTAATTTCCTGCATGCTGCATTTAGCTGAGGTTGTAAGTTCTCAGGTAATCTCTCATAAAATCTTCTATGTAAAACTGCTACAGTTGCACCTGTATCTAATAGACAGTTAAATTGATTCTCATATAATTTACATGCTAAAAATAATCCATCATTATTTCTGTTTCTTACTTCAAATACTTTGTCAGGTCTTGTATCCTGTGTACTTGCCAAGTCTCGACGCACAGGCTCAGCAATATCTAGTTTTCCTGTGTTGCCTGGGTCTGTACACCTCTTTCACACTTTAGATAATTATGCTTTCCAACATTTCTTCTTGGCATTTTATTGCCCATTTTAGCTTGGTCCTTACTGTAAGTTCTACCATTGACTTTATAATGTCCGTACTTGTTACAATAAAAGCATTTCTTCTCTTGTGTTTTATGAGATGTGCTATCAGTTTCTAACTTGGCTAGACTTTCATTAATCAATTCAAGTGTTTCATCACCCGGAGAAATATCACCACAATCTGGCTCTGTATCTTCCAACATCTGTGCACGTACATTGTATTTATCATAGTGTTTCTTGCTTCGGCTAACAGTAAAGACTTCATACTTTAGTGCTAAATTTAATGCTTCCTCTATATTTTCAGCCGAACTTTGGCAAACAGCCCACTCCATATCTCTATCCCGTAGGGAATCTCTGAAGCATTTGTATGTGAGGCTATTCCTGACATCATCAGAAGCAGATGGGTATGCAAATCGTACCAACCGCTTAAAATCCTGAGCAAGTTCTGGTAGTAACTCGCCCTTCTTTCTTATTCTGCTATCGAGTTGTGTTCGATACACCTCACATTGGTTTTTAGGCTCAAATCTGGTTTTTAAACTATTTCTAAGTAGAGTGTAATCTCTAAGTTGCTCATCTTTAAGATCAGTGATGATGCTTCTTGCATTACCCTTTAAGCAAGTTGCAAGCTTCATGGCTTTCTCAGTATCATGCCACCCATTTAATTCTGACACCATGTCAAAATATGCTATATAGTCCATCCAACTGGTCTTTCCATCATAATAATCAGGTTTAGTGTAGGCATTACACCTATTCCCTCTGTTATCTTGTATTGGGTATGTTAGGTCTACATTACTGTTAGGTCTCAAATCATTACTGATACTGACATCACAGTTATTACTAGAATTCAACTGTGGTCTCTCTCCCTGTAGTAGGAATTGGCTCATCATTCCAGTCATTGAACACAGGGATGATTTAATTTGACTGAGTTCATGTTCCATATTATTTATCCTAGCATTGTCAGCGTTATACTCAGAGCTAGCACTAATATCTGGTTTATTGACAATCACTGTATCCTCCTCCATGGATGACCGTGGATTGCTTAGAGAAATGCTCAATTGATCTCGAATTCTCATCTGAGGGGTTTGAATATTATGGAGTGCATTCTTATCATTTACCGGGGCTAATTTTCCACTTCTCAACGACATAGCCATGATACCAAAATATTGGTCACCAATAAGACACAACCACAAATACAATAAAATCTAACCACAAGTGAACTGGCTTGAACTGTTCAACTGGTTTCAGCGATATCCCACCACTCTGCCACCAACAATGTAACAGGCCAGCCCTCAAAATAACAGTAGAACATGGTAGAGTAGACAATCGCAATACTGGACTGCCCATTACATTGGTACCAGTATTAAACTAAAATAACCCTTGGATAGATTTTCCTTTCTCTGTTAAATATACCTACATAAGCATGGTGATGGAATTAACTATGCACTGCATACAGGTTATTGATACATGAACAGTGAATAACTTGCTATTTGCCTGCAAATAATATTGATAGAATAGCCTGGTATTAACTGTGAATGACTTCTGGTTCGTATATTGGTTAATATAGCACTGTATCACTGTTCTGATACACAGATAATGATTGGTGCATGTACAGGTAAGTGTATAGCCTTTATGCATGTATATATGGCACATTCATGGGTAAATATTATGGTCTGCTGAATTATGGTCTCACCTAAATGTATATGGTCTACATACAGGTAATTATATTCATAAATAGAGGTTGGCAATCAGTATATGGTGTCAATATATGGTACATGCAAAGGTAGGGAGTAGGTACTGGTTCTAATAGTAACTCTGGTTGGTTGTTGCTGGGTCACTTATTGTAACAATTGTCGGTAAACCACTCGGTTTCTTGAACAACAGGTTATGCATAAACATATAATTTATGCTACATACACGCCACATTCACAAGTCTACCTATCTATCCCCTTTTTGTATTATATAAATACAGGGACATAAAATGTGTGTCAGGGATACCCAAATAAATGCTAGATAAGGCACTAGCTAAATGATAAATGATGCGAAGAAAATAGTGCACACTGAAGCATTGATACAGCAAACTATAATAAAGGGTAATTCAGAGCTGAGAGCTCGTGAACATAGATCCAAGAGCTCACTGTACGAATGCATCATGTACAGAATTTTAAATGGCATCAGGTATGATTCAAGAATAGTTCCAGTACTTAGTAGTAGGCACTGATGGAAAGATTTCCGGAATATTCTGGACAACAGGTAAATAAAATATGAAGATCTCTAACAGTAACAATAAAAGCTTTTAATATGATCTATGACGGTGGGTGATATGTACATGGTTTTCTTTAGGAAATCCTATCTCGGTATGTGTTTTATTGTAATTTCAGGTTCAACTGTTACTGTAGTGTAATGTAGCCAGTAATTCTGTTACTAGTATTAGGCCTATTTGACCACAATTTAAATAAATGTTCTCTAATTAATGCGAAAATAGCTCATTTAACCTGTGTCAATTTACATATACAATCGTCTGATAAAAGTAGCTGTGGATGAAGGACATGATGATTTATGAAAATATATCGCCAGTCGAAGACATATTCCAATGCTGGCAATCGTATTATACTATTGTTTACTATTATAAGTATCGTAGTAAACGTAGTAAAATAGAGCTTCGATGTTTTATATGGTAAATTTTGCCTTGGACTGTTTAAATATGGTTTGCCTGATTAGCGGCTTATGTTGTTTTACATCTTCTTTTGAAAAGTTACCTTTTAAAGTTGTTTTTGTGCGTTAAATTGAATTCAATTGATTCTGATTTAAGTTATCGTCTGTCAGCGTTGTTTTCACAAGAGCCGGTAAATGATGTAATGAAGACTGCGACCTAAAGCTAAAAGAATGGTTTTAGCTCGCCCAAGGCGCGCTGGGTCGTTATTGGGAAAGCCCCTTTCGACCCTCGATTACGGTATGTTACAATTTCGTTAATTGTGAGACAGCGTCATCAGCATCATGTCTAGTCAGTGTAAAGGATGAAGAGGATTGGAGTTGATGTTTCTAGTTGTTATTCTTCAGGCAAGTATAGTCTGCTGCTTGTGATTTTGTGGTGAAGATAGGCCTTCACCAGCAAGTATAGTCTGCCTTGGGCTCTTAGCTGGCGTGTATGGTTTCGGCGATTGACAAGTGAAAGCAACAAAACGGACCTTAACAAGGTGCCACCCAACAGGCCTGTTATTATCATTGGGTTGTGTGCTAGAGGAGCGCTTTACAAAAAAAAGAGGCCAAGAAATCGAGGCGCAGGACCAACGCTCGCCCTCCCTGGGTGGATGCCTACCTCAAAGGATGGAGTGAAGGATGTGCTGAAGCCATAGCGGTTATTGAGTTGCCTTAGCAGTTAATGAAAACCATAGCGGTTGTTGATATCCATAGCGGTTATTGGGGAGAAAGGTAGTGTCTGAAAGATAGTAAAAAAAACTTAGACTAAAAGCGGCAAAAGGAAGAGTAGAGTAAGGAAGTATGTGTACTTGTAAGGTCTTTTCTGGATGTATTTCTGTTGAGTGTGATTTGAGAAAACCTGACATTTTTGATCGCCAAACTGAACCCATCTGTGTTTTTCCTTCCTGGGCATTTTGTTTTGGGCGATATCTGCTGCCTCAAAAATGAGTCTATGAATCCCTGGTGGCCTAAGTCCAGGGGCTGGGGTGGGGTATCAATCTTGGTACTGCACCTTCATAACTGCCATGACTGTGCTGAATCAATATTTACATATGTACCGTGAGACCAGAAATGTACTGACATCTGAGGGTGGGCATATAGGTAGGAAATACGAAGGAATTGACAAAATGAAGATTACATAAATTTGGTTTTTCATCATGTTCCTTGGCATATATTCTATGAGTATCCATATAATTATGAGTGTAATAACTACAGTATATCATTTGGGGGGGGGGGGGGGGTCTTAACTGCCCATGTATGTAAGTAAATAAGTGAATAGACATTCAAATTTATATTCCAGGTTTCAGAGCTTTATCAGGGAAATAAGATAGTTCCCTGGACAAGAAGAGATATTGTTTTAAAAGACCAGACATCAGATATTACCATTAAACTGAAGCTGTGGGAAGATGCTGGTTCTTTGACTGAGGCAGATGTTGGGCAGAGGATTGGTGCAAGCACAATGGAGGTTGAAGAATATAATAATACTAAATACCTTACAACCACAAGGGAGACAAAGATAACTGTTAGTATTATTTAGTTGCATCACATTTTCAAAAGTGAAAATAATGATATATTGTGACAATGTGATGTTATACGTTTTCCAATGTAATTTTTTTTTCTAATGTTGTGATGTCCAAAGTTTCATTGGAGATTAGTCTTTGTAATATTCTACCTTGGTTTTCATTTAGTGATTTATTCAAGTGACTAATCTTTTTACCACAAAACAATTATTGGATTTCAGATAATATGTTAATAACACCATTCTAAGCCATAATCACAATCATTGTCACTTGAATAATTAATTTGTGTTATGGAACTAATCCTTATTTCTTAGCTCGAAAGATTTTGAACTTTTGAGCATTTTTATTATTATTAGGCAATTATCGGGAAATATTTGTTTTGTGATAAATAGATTAGTCAGTAAAATATACAAAAGCACAAATATCTTATATATACATGTAACATGTTCCAAAACATGTAAATTAAAATACTAAAAGGTACTGAATTCATTGAGTCACTTATTGTTAAAATACATAAAATACTGAGGGTGGTATTAAAACCAATCTCCATTTACCAACATTTTTCTCATGAATCACATACATGTATTATTTTACAAAATGAGTGCTATATTTAGAACAAATAGTCATAAGTGAATGGAAAATTGCATCTTGTCTGTGGAACGAACTTGTAGAGCTGGTTCAATTGGCACCCATATTTGTATGCTTTTATTGATTTATGTTGAAAAAGAAATATTTTGAAATATTCAAAAATTCATTTTTTTGGAAAAGCTTTGTTTTGTAAAGGATTTTTGAGGGTTTTTTGGAAAAGCTTTGTTTCGTAAAGGATTCATCAGCTTCAAAATAAAATCTAAAATGCAAAGTCTAATATGTCTCTTTCACAGTTAACATGTACATTATGCTAATGCATGTATCATAGTTGAGTGTTATTAGTTTTTTGTGGGTCTAATTTCTCAGATTGACATAAGTTGTAATTACTACAACAAGATTTTGTGCCGATGGATTTCAACAATATATCAATATAGTAATACTTTATTTTGTTTGTTGCGAGAATTGTGAATGAACAGTAACATATTATCAGTTGGCCAATGTGAAACATTCATCATAATTAAAGTTAGAAAAAGATAGATTGTCACGAATGAACAAAATTGAAAAAGAAGCTGAGGGGCTTTAAGTTCAAGATAATTTGACAGTGTGTCATAAAGAAGTGATTTACAGAATACGAATGTTTCGTCATTAGTACACGTCTAAGTAAATTTCAAAAGTCTTTAAAATAATGTTAAAAGAATCTGTAGTGAAAAACTCACTGATGTATGACATCACATTGGCACTAAAAGTGATCATCAATTTTACAAAGACCATCTCACCATTCTATCACTATCCATGTGGAATAGGATTTTGAAAAGTGAAAGTGATCCTCCTGGAGTGAGATTTCTCATAATTTACTGTAACATCCTATGATTGGTTCAAGGAAGTTCATTAGTGGCCAAGATCTATTCGGAAAACAATATATATTTCTTTACTAAATGGCTTAAAAAATTGTACTTTGCTAGGAAATAAAGTATATATATTTGTGTATAATAAATAAAACTGCTTTTGCCATTCGCAATTGTTATCAATTTGTGATCTTAGACACATAGGATTATCGCTGTGGGAACTCTGAGAAGTTTGGCAATGCTTGTCTGTCTATGGTAGACTAGTTCTGACATTCTGCTAGAAAAGGACTCAGCAACCAACACATGTGGGTAGAAGTCCCTGGACATGAACAACACTCATCAACAATGGGCTAAACTTGGTTTGATTCCTCTGTTGTGGTCACAATATAGCCATAGCTGCAGAACATGACCTTAAGCCCTGATAAAAAACAACCCCAAAACTTAGGTTTAAAAAAGAACTATTAAAAAGGAAGATATTTAATTATTGTTTTTCATTAACGGAAAATAACAGAAATGATCGAGGAAGTAACAAAAGCCATCACCATTGAAGGGATTGACAATAAAGGGTGAGTACAGTGGTGCCTGCTTAATTGTATATGTCTTGTCTGAATAACCCTGTTAATTGAATATAATTTTCAAATACAAAATCCATTTACCATACGTTCAATTCAAATTTGACCTGTTATTTGCATATGGACTGTAGAGTAAAATCCTGTTAATTGTATAAAATGTCTTTTATTATGTCAAAAAACTTCACACCCAGCAAATTCCCCATAATTTATCGACCTGTTTGGCCTCATTTCTTCCAAATCAGGCATTTAATCTATTATATTTTGTTTTACAGAGCTTCATAAGCTTTGTCAAACAATATATAATAGAATACATGCTCAGTTCAACTCGGAATACAGAAATATGACCAAATCCCTGTTAATTGTATACTCCTCCTGTTAATTGAATATTGTGACCTGGCAAAGTGTCTATTCAATTAACAGGGTTCTACTTTATTCATGTTGATAACTTTATATTTTCCACTCTAAAACTTTTGGAGGAATAAACTCTTGCACTCATATTGTCATATTATAAAAGGTATGCCACTAAGAATGATTTGTTGAACTGTCTACATTCTCTTATCAAATAAAATATTGAGTATTGCAGCTTAGAGATGTCTGTCAAATAAAACTAAATGCTTCTTGCTTTACAAAAGGAAAACTATGTTAAACTTGAAAAAAGATTGTCCATGTTACCCTTTACTTAACAAATGGCCAAAAACAAAATGTTCACAATTTTTAGAAATAAAGGCTAGAGACCCCCACAATAATAAGAGTTATGACCGGAAAATCATGTTTAAAAGTTAGTTTATTAAATATCTAAATTAGAAACTATTTTGGGGGGATATCACAGAATATCTTATTTATAGTAGTATAGAGTACATGTGTACCAAAAGTATGCATTTTTTTCTTTCAATTGTTTCTTTCTACATTTACCTTAAAACTAATACATCACAAAATACTTGGGGCAACTATAAAATTTTGCTGCAAAAGTTGAAATCTGACCTGCAACTAGATCACATTGCACAGCGGTAAGCATCCAGTGCTGGTATTTGAGTTAGTGTGTTTCACATATTAAGAAACGTGTAGGAAAGAGCAGCTGTAATTTCATGCAAAACTGTCATACTACAGGCTGAAATTACAGTGTACAAACTCCATTTGTTGTTCATTAACATACTGACAATGTACAGACTCTGTTTAATGCATCCAGAATACTTGATGATTGGTGCCACAGCTTTTCAACAGTGAATGAGTAAATATAGGGACTGATATGGCATGGACTGATAAAAATTCCTTCTTTAAGACGCAATATATTATCTAGGCAGTTTCATGATGTGCCTATCTAAAGGTACTTGCATGACCGACATGCAATCAACAGGTTAGTTTCATTTTAGGCCATGGTAAATGGATTTTTGGTGGAAAGGGATTGCTAGTGGATATTCATTTTATCCTCTACTCGCCTACACTCTTATTTGTCAGTACTTACAAAAATTACTTACATTTTAACTATATAATCTCATTCCATTTGAATATTGATACAAAACTAGAACATCAACTTATATCATTAACCTCCTGCCTAACACAGCAGATGAAACAGTCAAAACAATTTAGCACTGTTTCTATATAATGGTCTGACATAATTTGGATTTTGAATAGAACCATGCAAGTGTGAATGTCATTGGAACTAACTCCCTGAGATGGTTCAAATGTAATCCATATTTGCATGGTTTTATGGGCGTATATTAGAAAAAATGGTTAACCCTTTACCTAACATGAAAAGCAGACGACACTTGCAAAAAAAAATCTTGAATAACTAATTTTTTTCATTTTTTGTCTCAAAAACATAGGTTATGACCCCTCGTTGGAACGAGCTCGTCGAGCTCGTTCCAACGAGGGGTCATAACCTATGTTTTTGAGACAAAAAATGAAAATATTTTGAAAATTAATTGACGATTTTTGAGAATAGCGCTGGCCGGTTTTGGCCGTTACGTTGGGTAAAGGGTTAATAAAGAACAAAGAAAATGAAATTATTGGTGGTAAATTTTGTGTTTGGTAAAGGCTTATTCATTTATTCATTGGTGTTTATGATCACATTTCTCCAACAATGGCTAATTGTTACCGCAACAAGGGTATTTAAGTCGGTTTAGGCAATTATTTGTACCCATGCAGCCCATTTTGGAGGACTTGTATCCCGGGCATTAATGAATGGGGCCTTTTTTAACAGTAAAACAGAATTTGATTATCATAGTAACAAGTAATGCTTCACACCCTGTGGTTCCCATGGGGTAAATAAAAGTTTAACAAAAATATGAACTACATTTGTGTGTCAACAACATGCACTGATATTATTATTCATACTTATTGGCCTTATGCTTCGATATACAAAACACTTATTTGGTAAAGGAAAGTAAATACAAGTTAGCTTGGCTTTGGTATTAATGAAGTTATTAGGCTGCAGCGGTAACTGTGACATTAATAGAATATGTGTATTTTAGTTAACATTATTTATCTTTCCAGAGCAAATGTGACATTTTTGGATGCGAGTTGTACAGAATTCACATGTGATCAAGCCACTTTTGATGCAGTATGGGGAAGCTTCGAAGAAGCAATTGAGAACTTACCAGTGAATATAAAATGCAGTGTCAAGGGGAAGACAATAACTAACATCATAGAAAAGGTTGATGATGATGATATATTGAACTTATGAAAAGGTCATTAGCCGTAAAAATTCTATGACATTTCAAAAGTTGTAGTATTTATATAAATAACCCATTACCTAACATCATAACATCCAATAATGGTCAGAGAATTATTCAAAAAGATCTGGAAAGTCCAAATATTCTCTCAATGAAACCAAGGTTTTGTCTAGGGGTAAAAAGTTGGCACCCTTTGTCCTGGGAGGGGGAGGGGGAATTTATATTTGCAATAGGAATTGGTTACAAATGGTAAGATCTTTATCTACATATAGCAACAGTTTTGGTTTACTTTGTAATTGATTTGGGCAGGCAGGAATTATTGGCACAACTTTCAGAGAAACTTTCTTAACAGTGTTTCCAGAAATGTTAAGGATTAGATAAGACTTGTGGGGCCACCAATATAAAAATCTATATATATCAACAGGGAAGCTCATAGGAGGCTGGGGCGCGGTGGCTCAGTTGGTAAAGATGCAGGCTGCAAGCCGAGAGGTCCTCGGTTCGAATCCCACCTGCGGCAACTGCGTTGTGTCCTTGGGCAAGACACTTCACCCCGATTGCCTACATGGGGGCACGATGACGCTGTGTACTGAGGCGTACTGCACGTCGATGGTGCGCATGTCTTCAACCAATCTAACCCTGCCTGTGTTGTGGTGCAGAGTTCAGAGTTACGATGTTGGAGAGCTGACAGCTGCTCGTCGTTGCTCGGTGGTTCTCTCCGGGTACTCCGGCTTCCTCCACCCGTAAAACTGTCACGGTCACGATTAGCCATTGTGCATAAATATGTGACCTTAAACACCAATAAATAATAATAATAATAATCATAGGATGCTGTATTATAGGACTAATATATTGTATGGTCCGAAACTGATTTTATGTACTTATATTTCCTTCTCAAACAGTAACGAAGTGTCTAGAATTCTTGAAAAAAGATTGATTTGTATGTGGCACAGAATACATGTTTTTTACAATAATTATTAAGACATAATTAAAAGTCCCAGGGGGGAAATCTCCGTTTTTGAGAATGGCCCTTGGTCACTCACAATGGAGAAATTTAATTGTTATTTGGTCAAAATTGGGAAGTCTCATCTAATTTGTATTATGATGGATTACAATGATATGCATACGGATTACAAAAGGTAGAAGTTCTGTGATGCCATTTATATACCTTATTGGCAACATTTTTTGTGAAATTGTCATTTCTTTTATATGCAACAAAAGTCAACATGAAATAAAGGGGTAAGCCGTCCGTTTTAGTTTTTTTGAAATTTTCTAATTTTTTATACTTGTTAGAGTTCTGATATGCCACTGCATATCAGAACTCTAACAAGTATAGAAAATTTCAAAAAACAATTAAAAACTCATTTATTCAACAAAGCTTTTTTTTCCGGAATACATAAATTGAAATTGAACTGATTTTTTTTTTTTTTTTTTGTAAAGCATTTTAGAGCACCTTTGGTGGTTTTACGCTACATAAAATTGATTATTATTATTATTATTATTTAATTTTTGTGGTTAAGTAGCATCACTGGAAGGGCAGAACTTGTACGTAAAATGCAAGCTTTTTGTTTCACAGTCAATCCTTACCCAAAGCAAATTTTCACAAATGAATTTTTCATTTTTAAAAAAATGTTAATAATTTTTTGATAAAACTGTACAGACATGGATGTCATTGCAATCAGCTTTTTGAGCCAATTCCAATGACATGCATATTTGCATAGATACATTGAAAGAGTTGTATGATCATAGCCTTTGTTAAAATTTGGCAAATTTGCGGCTGGTTTTGGTAATTTAATGTTCCACTTTTTGTTGGCTGTATTGAAGTAAATGCATCCGACAGATGTTCAAGTTGAGAAACTGCTGATATATGAATGAAGATATTAGTTTTGTAGTTTTGTAATATATAAAGTTATTTTTTTACTGTTTTTATTAATGTTTATACTGTGGCTATTGCATCCACAAGCATACAAAATCCACACAATTTCATTTAAAAATATCTAATCATGGAAACAATATGTAATTTATTTTTATGATATGAATTCCTTGATAATATAAGTTTTTAAGCATATATTTGATTTATAGGATTTCTTACTCAAATACATATTTGACATGTTACATCAAATTTCTTAAAATTGAGCACATATTTTCGAGTTTAACTTGGCTTTTGATATTTGGTAGCCTGAATGCTAAAGTACTGTAATATTAAAAATTTTCTTCAAATAAACATATTATATCTACCAGTCAAAGTCATTTTATATTCACCGTATTTACTCTATATATTGGGACAGCTAAAAACAATTATTTTCACGTGTGTCCCAATTCTTAAACAATGTGGAAAAAACACAACTTGGTCTTGTTTTGATGCTGAATAAAGTTGTGTGTGATTTGTTTTCCATCAGGAATACATTTGTGATTAAAACAATTTGGAGAATAATTAGAATTCAGGTTGCACACTGTGTTAATCTCCTCTCCATTGAGAAGATAATTCAATAGAGTGATAGCTTTGCACAATAAAAGTTCATATTATTCAAACCTGTCAATCAAATAGGCTGAAAGTGCAGTGTCAGTAAGAATTGTTACAAGTAAGTGGAACAAAGGAGTATACAAGCATTGTTTTTTCAATCTTTGTGATCAAATAATAAAAAAAAATTAAATTAACCCATTAGATAAGTAATGACGCAAACTGACCAGCATTACATATGAAAATCATAAAAAAAATTTGATTTTCATTTTTTGCTTCAAAATCATAGCTCATGACCCCTCAGTGGAACGTGCACATTTTAGTTACACAAGAATTTATTTTACCAGTGTCGTTTGCTGCTAGTGTTAGGTAACAGGTGGATGTTATGTTATAATGTTAAATAGTCTTCCCCATGTCAGTCAGGACTGTAAATATTAAAACTTAGGAATAGAGTTAAATAGGAAAACATAAATCAGTATGTATTATAATTTTTTTATTATTTAAAAGGAAAGATAAACAAAAACTTACTTTTAATATTGAGCATTTTGCACTGTTTTCAAGTGACTAGGCTAACTTGGAACTAGTTTCCTGAATGTCCCAAACTTTGGAGCATAAAAAAAAATCTGGCAAAAATGTGTGTGTTCCAAATCTAGAGTGTCCCAATACATAAAGCAAATAAGGCAGTATGAAGCATTGATGTGGCAAGAAGCTTGTGGCATATAATTTTTAGAACGATCCCAAGATTTTAATATTTGGTATACAACATAGTTAGGGAAGTCAGATTCGACTTCTGTTAAAAAACAAAGGCTTGATTGAGTCCATCTTTAGTCTTCCCATATCTTCAAAATGTATGATAAAATGTGTCTGCTTTTTATATAACTTGATAGTGTCTCATTTGTAATTCACATTTTAATGAACCATTTTCACAATTTCAAATTGAAAATGTGCTTTCATTTTGATTGGACAAAAGAGGAAGAGTCAGTCCACAGCATTGCATTTGTTTATCAACGAATTCATATCCACAAATTTAAATTCTCATAAAAAACCTGCTTTTAATTTTTGATTGATGTTTACATTTCTAGACTAATTTAATTGTATTTAAAAAGATATTTACATCTTGAAACAATGTTCATCTCCAAAAAGTACCGAAAACATGATTTTAAATGTATATGTTTTTGTTTGATTATATTACATATCTATACTATTTTTCTAATTATGTTTTATATGATAACAAGATGTTTACATTTTATATAGCTACTGCGAATGTTGTGGCCTGTAAAATGGATTAACTCTCACTTTAATACGGGTACTGACAGGAGTAGAGATTCGTAAAACTTGCAGCTTCAAACACAAATAATATTATACAATTACAGACACTTGATGAGGTTGATACATGGTTTTATCACTCTAAGGCAAAATATTGACCCAAGGACTTGGTTAATATTTTTCTTTGGATGATTAAACAATGTATCGACCAAAATCACAAGTCTACAACTATTTTATTATGAAAGTTCCATCGAACCCTCTGGAGTAAAAAATACTGTGTATACCATTTTTCAAGTGAAATTTAAATAATTCTTCAAACTTTAAGGACAAATACATGAACAGAACAGAAGAGAAAAATATTCAGCAAATTTTTGTTAATTATTTTGGATAAATATTGTGAATAATTGTGAGTGTTTGACAGATTTTGATAATATCATTTGGATATTATCCAAATGACGTCATCCAAAGCTGTCAAAATGTCATGCTGATGTTAAACGTCATTACCACATGGCAATGGCAGCTATTTATAGGTGTCAGCCAACCTTCAGTCTTCCAATAAGCTAGTTTTAGAAGTACCAGTCAACCTTTTGTTCAGCAGTTAACCTTCTCTTTTACAGGGAATCAATGATTTTGTTCTGGTCAATTTGGAAGAAGGAATGATATTCTACGATAATAAATATTATGGTATCCATGCAAAGCAAAATCATAATATTACTGTCATTTCAATCCAGGGACCACAATGCATATAAAAAAAATCAGCCTAATTGACATTAGTGTTTTAAGGCTGTTCTTTAAGATTTGGCTTTTTAATAGTATAATAAATCTGAAACAATAGCTTATGTTTTTAATGTACATATTGGACATTCAAATTTCCACTAAAGCAGTGGCTATATTGTCTTTCAGCAAATGGTGCAAACTGATGGTACACACGCCTTCTTTAAATTAATACTAATTAGTGCAACAGTGTTGTGGTGTGTGACAATTTGTGGTTTTCTGAAGGTGATGGGGGGGGGGAGTGGTGGAGCGTTATTCTGCCCAATAAATACTTTATAAACATAAAGAATTAGTGCTAAAACTATTGACATAGCTTTAAACATGTTACTGTGAGTTTTAGGTAAAACAATTGTGTTGAGTGATAGAAACAATATTTCTGTTTTCTGTTTTCAGTTTAATAGCTATTCATTCATGTATTCGTTCATCTGAAAAATTATCATTTTTCGAAGGTTGTTATCTCCAGAATGTTTTTCATTTTTATGATCATATTCCATACAAACAATTCTTTATAAATACTCATATTTATTCTATACTGAGACAATAACTCATGTTTGTAAACTAATCGAAAATGTCTTGCACCTCATTAAGTCACTTCCCGTGGCCTCCATATTGGTATGTTATAGAAAATTCGCAAAAATTCCATTTATATTTTTATTTTATTTTATTTTTTTATTTTTTTGAAAACTATTTCAGTCATTAAAAAATGTTATCCATCGGTTTTTCTGGATTGTATGTATTAAGTACAGATATACAATAGGTAATCATAAACTATTTTATTTTTGTATATTACAGTAGGCAGAACTGGCTGATTCGAAAGCAGTATAGCATAAATATGAAAACAAATGTTAAGAGAAATTTTTTTCATATTCAATTCATTTATTTGCTAAAGAATTCCACTCTCACATAGACAACCCTTGTGATAGTGCATGTATACATTCGGTGATACTGTTGTTTTATTTACATTTTATTTCTACAATTCTGTATTTCTACCTTAAAAAGATTGTTATGTTTAGGCGATTTTAATATTTAATAATAAACATATCTTATCAGAATTTTATGTTTTCTGTTTTTTGTGATGAAGCAGGGGTTTATCCAGGTAGCACCGGGGGTCAAATTTCGGCCCCAATCCCAATGGAAAAATGGTCAATTTTTTAGCTCATCTGAGCGAAACTCAAGGAGAGCTTTACTAATCACTTTCCGTCCATCGTCAGTCCGGCATAAACTTTACATTAATCGACTTTTCCTCACAGACTAATGAAACAAAATGAACCAAATCTGCTGTCCGTGTTCCTTATCATATGTCAATGCAAGTTTATTCAAATAAAGTTGCCATGCCCACAGGGGCATAACTCTGATAGCACCCAAACTTTCTTTCCAAAATTAAAAAATCTTTCTTCAGATCCACCAATTGGAATCTTTTCATATTTGGTACACAACAACTCTGATTGCACCTAATCTGGTATAAAATGGCTTTGGAATCTTTTCATATTTGGTACACAACAAATCTGGTTGCACCTAATCTGGACATGAGCCCCCTCCACCTGTAAACATTAAAACCCAATATGAGCCCCTCTCCCCCTCCCACGGCAGATCCATATATCTGCTCTATAGATCCATAGTCGCAATCGAAAAATTATCCACAAGCTCCCTCTCCAGCCTTGTTCATCCTGTTTGAATGTTGGAGTCCCATTCATGGCTAAGCGTTATTTTACAACATCTGCTTACAAGATTTACCAGGTAATTTAGGTGGCATAATTTTCCACATTCCATACCTTTCCTACTTTTAACTGGCATCAACCCAAATTCACCCCTGACCACTTCAACTGTGGCTGTGATGACCCAGTGATCCAGCCACCTGCACTGTTTTGCATAATTTCCAATTTCCTCTCCACCAAAATGCGACATGGTTAATGCATAGCAACACATATCATTCATCAATTCAAAGAAATAATATAGTGAGGAATGAGGAGGGAGTATGCATGAGAAAAAAACCCTTCTTATATCTGAGGTGTTCTATGTTACCAGGCTTCTCAAAGCACCACCGGTACCATACTTGTCAGTACCGATGTGGTTCTGGGGTTAGTACCGCAGTTCTGGTACCGGTACTGGCACGCCATCCTATCTTCCTAGGCTTGGTATACCTGGACGCCATAGAGTGTTAATAATTACAGAGCAGTCCATGTACTTACTTCTACATTGAAACTATTGCTAATTTGATACCATAGTACGGGAAACATTTTGGAACATTAGAATTATCTTTACAACTTACAAACAATCTCTCTCGAAGAATAAATTGCGATGTGCGACGTTGCAACATAGACAATCAAAGTGAACAAAAAAATAGTAACATTTTGTTGGTGTAAGTTGGTGGCATTCAGTTCACAGTATTCAACTACAAAAGTCGTACTTGCAGAGTCGGTTGACCATTTCAAACCTCAGTTTTTCAATCAACTCTCAATGAAATCCAGTGAAAACGACAATCTGCTTGTAATCTTTCCATCCCACAAACCTAGTTGACCATGGAGGTGCCTGGATATTCGCCCCTCACCCCCTTCATGTCACTACCCACCCGGACATTTGCCACTCATATCATCAGCAGTTTTGAACATGGTCCCTCTCCACCTGTAGACAATAAGACCCAATATAAGGCCCTCATCCCTCCCACAGCGGATCCATATATCTGTCCTATAGATCCGTAGTTGCAATCGAAAAATTATCCACAAGCTCCCTCCCCTGCCTTGTTCATTATGCTTGAATGTTGGAGTCCCATTCACAACTAAACGTTATTTTACAACATCTGATTGGAAGATGTACCAAGTAATTTAGGAAGCATAATTTTCTATATTCCATACACTTCCTATCTTTGACCGGCATCCACCCAAATTCCCCCCTGACCGCTTCCAGTGTGGTTGCGACGACTCAGTGATCCAGCCACCAGCATCGCTTCACATAATTTCCAATTTCTCTGATAGGACCACCAAAATGCGGCATGGTTAATGCGTAGTAAAACATATCAATCATCAATTCAAAGAAATAATATAGTAAGGAATGAGGAGGGAGGGGTTGGTGTGGGGCAGTTGTCCAGGTAGAAAAAATATAACATGCTTAATGCTTAGCAAAACATAATATGAAATAAAAAAATAAAAAAATTAAAATGAAACTGGTTATTCGATATTCCAAAGAATTAAAATAGTTATGGTGTGTGTGTGTGAGGGGGGACCTTGAAGGGGGGGGGGATGTCCGATGGACACTAGTCGTGGACGGGGCACTCGTGCCCAGCATGGTCACAGTCTAATGGACAATCCAATATTATATATTATTTCCACTTTACAAACGCATCTTCACGAGTCGATCAATGGTCAAGCCAACTTCATGGTCAGCAATGATCAGACAGACCAAGCCATGGTATGGAAGTTACAACGTCGGCACTAAAACGCTAAGCAGCCTCTGTTCCTTTGAAGACTGAAGCAATGTCAGATGTCCCGCTTTCAAGTTTCAATTTTAAAGCACCAGACTCCAACCACAGTAACTGGCATAAAATGTCATGATTGATACATCACCCTCCCCCTCCCCCCCCACCCACACGCACACACTTCTGATACTGAATTTATGTTCAAAGTGAACGCAGGCACAATATACATACAGTTACCTCTACAAACTATATTATACTAATATTTATTTATTTATTGGTGTTTAACATCACATATTTATGCACAATGGCTAATCGTGAGAAAACATGGAGATAAAGTCAAGTCTAGTCAATCGTTTATATCCCATGCTGCCCATTTTAGAGGACTTCCACCCCAGGCATTGGTGACTGCGCCCTATTGTACCAGTAAAGCAGAACTTGTATACTATACTAATAGTTTTAGTTAAAAATCCTGCCAATCTACGGGTGTCTGTATATGCATCTTTGGTACCGAGAGTAGTATAGCACGTATGTTTCACCTCAAGGTTGGATGACCCCGGTGGATGACCCCGGAAGTGACGTCATGTTACGTGACGTAGTGGCGCCATGTTGTGTTGTCATGGTAACCCGCGTGAGCGGCCATGTTGTGACGTCATCTCCATAGTGATACGTGGTGTGAGTGCGCTTGCGCAGCGCGTGTTGTTAAGGTGATACGTGTTTCCGTCGCCCATTTTGAATACTGGAGGCCGCCAACTTGGTTTCTATGGCAGCACGTGATTGCCATGTTACCCAATTTTTCTGCAATGGGACCGGGTATGTTCGGAGGGTGTGTTCGATTGAATCGGAGTAAATCTAATTACCACAAACAACCCGACAATCCCTCCTAATCACCAAAATCCACCCAAAATCACCGAAATTGACTTTATTTGATACGGATTTCCCATTTTATCGGCTTAGCACGTAGTGCTATAGTACTAAGGGGGTACAAGGGGGTGCGTTCGATTGAACAGGAGTAATGTTCTGGCTTAGAATTCTCCCAGAATCCTTTTTTGGATCCCTATCCCATGACGTTTTTCCTATTAAGAATAGCACGTAGTGCTTTAGGACAAATTTACCCAGAGTTCTCTGCTTCTATCTATATATGCAATAGTTTTTGTCTATTTGGCCCTGTTCCTTTGTTCTAGAGTATACACCAGTATATCCCATTTTACGGAATGCCTTATATGTATACAGGGGAAATCCGATTCAACCTTGATCAATGTTATAGTCGAGACTGAGATAGGTATAGTAAGGAAGTAATGGATGAGATATGGGGCAGAATAACAGAAGCCAATAGTACTGGTACAAGGCTGCAATGGAGCAAGACTGTCAGATTCAGATTCTTTATTCACGGTACACATACATGTAAAATGGTTACAAATAAACATATTGCACAAATGTAATGTGAAGTATACCGTAGGAAGTGGCATAGCCAGATTGGCTGTCTACCTGCCACCCCCTGGAAGAAGATGGGGTGATTGCAAACAGACTGTGACTGAAAGAATGAACAGAGAGCCAATTATGTGACACATGATGGAGAATGACGATCGAGTCATTACTTTTCTGATATTAGAGTATTAGTGTTTCATTTTCGCCAGCGGAAAGACGGTGATTCAAGGTAGGCAAGAAGCAACCTGCCTATAGGACTCCCTCCACTACTTATCATAACACATGAGGGCGGCAACAAGTCCCATCGTGAAGTTCGTATCGTTTAGACTGCGACAAGGAGGTTGGTCATGATGTTTGGGTGTGGTGTCTACGTTAGCTGCATCATCATCGTAGGATGACGAATGTTATTGATTTATTTGTGTAGACTTTTATTTGCAAGTTCATACTTATATCCATATAGTATTTTACATAGCACCACTGTAAGGAGGAAGCGCGACAGGTTGCACAAGACGAGGATTCCAGATTTAGACGCGGACCACGACTTTGACAATTTACGAAGTTTACGAAGTGCAATCAGGACAGTAGGGATTGTTGCAGCTGACATAACTGGAATATGAGGAAATGAATGTGGAAGTTAGCTTGTTCTTAAGCATGCTTCTGTCGTTAATATTACGAGTTGTGTCGTCCAGAGCATTCCATAGTTTCGGGAAGGAGTATAAAGGAAATTTATCCAGAGTTTGGGTCCGTGTTTTTTCTATGTATAGGAGGCCTGACTGTCTAGTTCTCCTACCAGATGGATTGTCAGTAATTTTAAATATATCATTGAAAGACACCGGTAATCTGCCGTTCTGCCAGTCAAACACGAACAGTAGTGCATGTAGCCTAAACAAATCATCAACCTTGAGTATTTGGTTTTCTTTAAACAGGGGATCTGTATGAGAATTGTACTTTTTGTTATTAATTATTCGTATTGAACGTTTTTGCAGGACAGCTAGTTTTTTGATAGCTCTTGAGTTGCCCCATGCCTGGATTCCGTATACCAAATGGCTATGTATGAGGGCGTAATACAAAGTTTTCATAGCTCCGTGGGGGAGGATATTTTTAACTTTGTTTAGACTATAGTTTGCGCGTGCTATTTTCGAGCATAATCGGGATATGTGAGCCTTGTAGGATAAATGTTCATCAATGCTAATTCCCAAGAATTTAACAGATTTTTCTGTTTCGGTGGCCCCAACTTTGTTAATGTTTTGGTTATTTATTTTTATCTCTTGACAAAGATTTTTGTTCCTACCTTTATTTGGATTAAGTATGATGTACGAGGTCTTCTTAGCATTCAGCATTAACTGGTTCACAGAGCACCATTCGAATAGTTTCTGGAGCTCGTCATTGAAATACGATGTAATGGGATTATTATCGGAGCCCGGGCAGTGTGCAGTGGTGTCATCGGCAAATGATAAAAGATTGAGTGATGTTGAGTTACTTATATCATTTATATATAAAAGAAAAAGAATAGGGCCTAAAATCGAGCCCTGTGGTACACCACAACTCTGTTTGGCTAAGTTGGATTTGTGCTCTCCGTACGTGACATATTGAGACCTGTTGGACAAGTAACTTCTAAACCAATTGTTGGTGACACCTCGGATGCCATATGTTTCCAGTTTACCTAATAGTATTTCGTGATTTATGGTGTCAAAAGCCTTTGACAAATCCAGGAACAGTGCTAAGGTGCTGTTTTTTTCTTCTTTATTATTTTCTATTGCAATGCTTTTAAGGAGCTGAAGAACTGGATGAATAGTACTATGTCGCTTTCGGAACCCATATTGGTGAGGGTATAAAATATTAAACCTATTGAGGAAACTCTCTAGCCTCACTTCCATGAGTTTTTCCATTACTTTTGAGAATACCGGAAGTATACTGATAGGTCTGTAATTTGTAAAGCTGTGCTCGTCACCCGCTTTAAATATGGGTATCACCTTCGCGATCTTCATCCTGTCTGGTACTTTGCCGTTTAGGAAAGAGTTGTTAATTACATGTGTTAGAGGATCCAATACTTCGGTTATCGTATGCTTAAGAAGACAGGTTGTGATGTCATCGCAGTCTTTAGATAATTTTGGCTTCATTTTATTTACTACTCGGTTGACTTCTGTGGGATTTGTGGGTATTAAATAGAGATTATTGGAGACATTGTTGTCCATGTAATCTGTGTAGGACTTATTAGTTTTCTGAATCTGTTCGGATGTGTTTTTTCCAATGTTGATGAAGAAATTGTTGAATTCTTCTGCGATGGCAAGGGGCTCGTTTAACTCGATGTTGTCCTGGATGAAGAACGATGGTAATCTGGCTTCAGGTTTTCCTTTATTGATGGCTTCGTTTAAAATCTGCCACGTTCTTCGCATATTGTTTTTGTTTTCGTTTAGGATATCTCTATAATAGGTAGCTTTACATTGTTTTTTTACCTTGTTGAAGATTCTACAGTAGTTTTTATAGTTTTCTGAGTTCCTTTCGGTGGGAGCATGGAGTTTTTTCTTGTAGAATTTTTCTTTGTTGTTGGAGGATATTACAAGCCCCCTTGTCATCCATGGCTGTTTTTTAATAAATTTTTTGTTCTGGCTAACACGTTTGAGAGGGAATGCTCTTTCATAGGCTTCCATATAGATGTTTAGAAAGGTTTCATATGACTCATTGGGACAATTCGACTGCATTACAGGATTAAAATCACTTTGCGAGATAAGTGTTTTAAATTCAACTATTCTTTCTGCATTTATTATTCTTTTTAGTGTAAAGTGTGGTGTATCTTTTGGTTTGGGGTTTTCCTCAATATAGAAAACACCAAAATGATCTGACACGTCAGATATGACTATTCCAGGTAATGCTGCTTGTGGAACATTATTAGAGAAGATATGATCTATCAGAGTAGCAGAACGACAGGTTACTCTCGTTGGCTTGGTGATATACGGCAGAAAGCCTTGACTGAACATGAGATTAACAAATTCTTCCGTTTTTGAGTGTGTAGTTGCTTTTAAAAGGTCCAGGTTAAGATCCCCCATAATATAAACTTTTTTATTTTCGGCATTTAAAACATTCGTTATTTCATTTAATTTTGATAAGAAAAGGTTGATGTCGGCTTTAGGAGGAGTGTTGGGTCTATAAATAACGCCAATAATTCTGGGTTGGTATTTATCTTTAGTTTCAATAAACAGAGATTCGAAGACATGGGGAATAAAGAACGAAATATCATTACGAACTCTGTAGGGTATTCCTTCTTTAATATATAGACCAACCCCTCCTCGACCATCATCATTCTCGTGTCTCATACGTTTAATAATCGGGGCATAGCCATCCAGACTGAACGACATCTCTGGAGGAATTTGGAAAATTTCGGTAAGTCCTATTATGTCGAAGAAGTTCTTTCCTGTTTGTAGGTCATATAGCATGTTTTGAAAGGAATCCCAATGGGCCTTCAGGCTTTGGCAATTGAGATGGAATATTGAGAATCTGTTGTAGAAGCTAATGGTAGGACAGATAGACCATAGACCAGTAGTGGTCTTGGAGCTTTGGAGACAAGATGGAAGCAGTTGGTAAGACTACATTAGACCTCATTGAGGGATTACTCATGGTCCTCATGGCCTCATACGACAAAAAAGGGGTGCCGAAGGCCATGTTTTCCAAAAAGGGGTGCCGAAAGTGGGATGCCTGGGGATATGGCTGTTAAATACTGAAATGAGGCTAAGAGTCGTAGTAAATTATACCTCATTGAGGGATTTTACATGGTCCTCATAACCTCAAAATTCAATGAGGCTATGAGGGATAATAAATGAGGACTCATTGAGGGCTTTTACATAGCCCTCATGGCCTCATACGACAAAAAGGGGTGCCGAAGGCCATATGTTTTCCAAAAAGGGGTGCCGAAATTGGGGTGCCTGGGGATATGGCTGTTAAATACTGAAATGAGGCTAAGAGTCGTAGTAAATTATACCTCATTGAGGGATTTTTCATGGTCCTCATAACCTCAAAATTCAATGAGGCTATGATGGATAATAAATGAGGACTCAGTGATGGCTTTTACATAGCCCTCATGGCCTCATACGACAAAAAGGGGTGCCGAAGGTCATATGTTTTTCAGAAAAAGGGGTGCCGAAATTGGGGTGCCCGGGTTATTGCCATTGGATATAGAGGTGATGAGAATCATTGTAATAAGGGGAGATAACTCTGCATACAGGTTATGGGAAATCAAGCAATCTGATTGGTTAGTTATAATCTATATAGATGATCTAGATAAAGGAAACTACAAGAGTACACGGAATAGGGTCAGAACTAACAAGAATAGACCAGAATAGCTAAATATAGTAATAATAAGCAAAACTGTTCCAACTAATAGGCTCTTCTACGGTACTGGTGTATACTCTAGAACAAAGGAACAGGGCCAGATAGACGAAAATTATTGCATATATAGACAGAAGCAGAGAACTCTGGGTAAATTTGTCCTATAGCACTACGTGCTATTCTTAATAGGAAAAACGTCATGGGATAGGGATCCAAAAAGGGATTCTGGGAGAATTCTAAGCCAGAACATTACTCCTGTTCAATATACGCACCCCTTGTACCCCCTTAGTACTATAGCATTACGTACTAAGCCGATAAAATGGGAAATCCGTATCAAATAAAGTCAATTTCGGTGATTTTGGGTGGATTTTGGTGATTTGGAGGGATTGTCGGGTTGTTTGTGGTAATTAGATTTACTCCGAGTCAATCGAACACACCCTCCGAACATACCCCGTCCCATTGCAGAAAAATTGGGTAACATAGCAATCACGTGCTACCATAGAAACCAAGATGGCGGCCCCCAGTATTCAAAATGAACAACGGAAACACGTATCACCTTAACAACACGCGCTGCGCATGCGCACTCACACCACGTATCACTATGGAGATGATGTCACAACATGGCCGCTCATGCGGGTTACCATGACAACACAACATGGGGCCACTACGTCACGTGACATGACGTCACTTCCGGGGTCATCCAACCTTGAGGTGAAACATACGAGCTATACTACTACCGAGTATGGACGGTACTGAGAATCAGAACCGGTACCACGAAAATGCCAGAGTACCTCCGATTCCGGCACCGGTACTGGGTACTGTTGAGAAGCCTGCATGTTACTAAACATTCATATAAAAATTTATTCAGACCAGAACTTTCACATAGAAGTTCTGTACAAAAAACTGATTGCACCTAATTTGGGTACAAAATAGCCGCCAGTGGCCATCATGAGTTTCCGACGGGACCCTAAAACCCTCGTTCTCGTCCCACGGTGATAACAAAGGCACCCAAGAAGTTTTGTGAAGATCGGTTCATAAATACGGCCTCTAGCCCGAGGCCGATATTGGAATTTACAGTTACAGCGCTGCAAGTAACACTGAATAAATCAAAGTTAGTCTAATTTGCATAATTTATGCACGAGAAAAAATCTGTATCATATGTGGTGTCTCCCATGGTACTAAACATGCATACAAAAAAATTATTCAAATCAAAGCTTCAATATGGAAATTCTGCACAAAAATCTGATTGCACCCAACTTTGTACAAAATGGCTGCCAGTGGCCATCTTGAATTTCAGACCGGACCCAAAACACTCGTTCTCGTCCCAGAGTGATAACAAAGGTACCCAAGAAGTTTTGTGAAGATCGGTTCATAAAAACGGCCTCTAGCCCGAGCCGTATTGGCATTTGCACTTACAGTGCTGAAAGTAACACTGAATAAATCAAAGTTAGTCTAATTTGCATAATTTACGCATGGGAAAGAAAACCTGTATTATATGTGATCTATCCCATGGTACTAAACATTTGTCCAAAACACTCTTTCTCATCCCACCGTGATAACAAAGGTACCCCAGAAGTTTTGTGAAGATCAGTTCATAAATTCGGCCTCTAGCCCGAGCCGAATTGGCATTTACATTTACAGTGAGTGCTGAAAGTAACATTGAATAAATCTAAGTTAGTCTAATTTGCATAATTTATGCACGAGAAAAAACCCCGTATTTGTGATGTATCCCATGGTACTAAACATTTTTACACAAACTTATTCAACTCAGAGCTTTCATGTGGAAGATCTGCGCAAAAATCTGATTGCCCCTAATTTTGAACAAAATGGCTGCCAGCGGCCATCTTGAATTTCAGACCGGACCCAAAAGCACTCGTTCTCGTCCCACGGTGATAACAAAAGTACCCAAGAAGTTTCGTAAAGATCGGTTCATAAATGCGGCCTATAGCCCGAGCCGTATTGGCATTTGCACTGACAGTGCTGAAAGTAACACTAAATAAATCAAAGTTAGTCTAATTTGCATAATTTTTGCACGAGAAAAAAACCCGTATGATATGTAATGTATCTCATGGTACTAAACATTCATACAAAAAATTATTCAAATCAGAGCTTTCATATGGAAGTTCTGTACAAAAAAAACAGATTTCTGCATCGTCGGTACAAAATGGCGGCTGGCAGCCATCTTGAAGTTCGGACCGCACCCAAAAACACTCGTTCTCGTCCCACAGTCATAACAAAGGTACCCATTAAGTTTCGTAAAGATCGGTTCATAAATATGGCCCCTAGCCAGAGCCGTATCCAATTGTTGACGTACGGACAGACGGACAGACGGTCAGACGGACAGACGGGCCATGACAAAAGCTCAAATTTGGCTTCGCCAAAGTTGAGCTAATAACGTTAGCTACAGTGGGATCAGTTACTTATAATTTCAAATACAGTTTTGACACTATAGCATTTCCCCGACAGTGAGTCCAGGTATATACTAGTCTGTAAGACAGCTATATACTGCCCCTCCTCCACCACAGGGTGACGACGTGGCAGTGTATATCCATCGTACAGACGCTATGTTATGCCTAAGGAACCTTACAATAAGAAGGTGGAGTTGCTCACATGGGAAGGGGGAGGGCAAGTATATTTACTACTCTGTAAGGCGGCTATCAAATGCAGTGGTGGCGCCAACATTCCCCCGGCAGTTGGGCTAGGTATATACTTGTTTGTCAGACGAATATACCATCCCAGGGTATATTTTATCTAAAAAGATGGGGGCGCTGTGGCGTTGTGGTAACCGGTTCTCGTCAGATCACCGAAGTTAAGCAACGTCGATCCCGGTTAGTAATCGGATGGGTGACTGTCTGAGCGATCGATTCGGACGCATGCGTTGTTTCCTTGGGCAAGGCACTTAACCCCGATTGTCCACATGGGGGCACGATGACGCCGTATACTAAGGCGTACTGCACGTCGATGGTGCGCATGTCTTTAATCAATCTAACCCTGCCTGTGCTCCAGTGCGGAGTTACGATGTTGGGGAGCTGGCAGCTGCTCGTCGTTACTCGTGGTTCTCTCCGGATACTCCGGCCTCCTCCACCCGTAAAACTGTCACGGTCATGATTAGCCATTGTACATACGCATGTGACCTTAAACACCAATAAATAAATAAATAAATGAATCTACAAAGATGTATGAACAATACTTCGTATTTTTTTTTTTGTTGTAATTATTGTTGTTTATAACTTCATGTTTCTCATTGTATGTATAGATATCTTCAGTGTAATAAATAAAACTAATCCATTCAAATGCATCATTGTTTGTTTCCTCCCAAACTGGGTAAAACCAATTAGTTTTGAAAGTTCTGTTCCAAAAGGTGAAGGTCTACCTGACCATTTGAGATGTTTGGTCGATGAGGTATCAAATAAACTTGATGAGTCTCAGAAGAAGTTTGAGGTTCACAGAGGGTAAACTTTGTGATGCTACCCTGCTGTGCAGGGTGGCATCTCCAAATTCACCCTCTGGGGACCTCATTTTGCAGATGACAGTCTGCTTATTTTCAGGCTTGATTAGGTGGGTGAAAAGAAAAAAGAAGACAGTTGTTCTCAAAATTCAAGAAAAACTAAAATTCGTAAGCTGAGATTCGACGAAGTGAGAGAAGAGTAAGCTGAGATTCGACGAAGTGAGAGAAGAGACAGTTCAGCTATCCGAACATTGCTGCTTCCTCAGTGGGGAGCCGCGACGTTTCTGTAGCTGAACTAGGAGTAGAGGAAACTTCGGAGTTTGTGAAAAGAACGAGAAACAATAACACTGTCAGAAAACTGTAACATATCTGAGAACATTGTGTAATTATTCAATTTGGTTTAATAAATAAAGAGGTTATTACTTGGTTAGTTGCATATCTGTCGAGATATCAGCCCTCGGTAACTTCACGTCAGCATTCGACCTTCGGCCGCATGATGATATGGAATTACCTCGGGCTGATATCTCGGCTGATATGAAACTAGCCAAGTAATATCCTCTAATAGAATTCCATGTATTAAAATACCATTACACACCACCAGACCATCCGGACTTTCTTCAGAACACCATATTGTATTAGGAGCAATTTGCTTGTCAGATGACAATGTTAGTGGAATTTTTCCAAACATTTAAACACCATTTGAAGAAAAGTAATCGTAAAGTAAACTGTCCATTTAAGAATGTAAGGTTACTTTTGATTATTTGTAATCAAATAGGAGCACCGCTGGGTGATGGCATCATTATACGACCACTTAACTGGTTGAGGGCTAGATTATTATTCCCCCACACGAAGTTTTGGGGGTTTTTGGGGGGAGGGGGTATATGGGAGTCAACTTCTCCGTCAGTCTCTCGTCGTCGGTCTGTTGCACATGTAAACTTGTGGAGCGAACTACTTCCACAGTTTTAGCCGCATTTTCATGAAACTTCACAAAAATTATCAACATGAAGTGCGTGTCATAATTTTTTTCCTGCTAGGTTTCAAAATGGCCGACTGGCGGCCATATTGGATTTTTTTTACTAAAACTTGTGGAGCGAACTACTTCCACAGTTTCAGCCTCATTTTCATGATACTTCACAAAAATGGTCAACATGATGAGGGGAAGTCCGAGACATATTTTTTTTTCCGCGCGGTTTCAAGACGGCCGACTGGCGGCCATATAGGATTTTTTTACTTAGAAAAACTGAATGTCCCTTTTCAGTCACCCACACTAGGCGGTATGCCACGGTGGGGGTATACCGGGCGACAGACCATCTCCAGTTTTTGGAGGTTTGAATTTGTTATTCAAAAGTTGTTTTATTACAAATTATTCGAAAGCGCCCACATGCACTCTACAATAATTTATAATACAACATATTTCTATAAATAAAATATTATTTGTATTTGACTGAATATGAAACATGAGAAAGGAAAACATTGGCTTTCACATGGTACCCTCGGGGTGTGTTTAAGAGCCCCGATAGTGGAATCTAGCACTAAACCAGTTAATGTAAGTTCAGTCATTTTGCATTGCAAGATATACCTCATACATTTCAAATACATCAAATTCGAGTGTTGCACGGCTAAATCATGAGTCAACGTTGGTGGCCTGGTCTTAAACCTATGAACGGTGTTATTTTACACGATATTAAAGGTCGCTTTCAGCGTCTATGGCTACATAACCACAACATTAACTGGGTTGAGTTAGGGTACCAGAGCAAAAGCCAATGTTTTCCCTGCTCATGTTTCATATTCAGTCAAACGCAAATAATATTTTGTTTACATACATACGTTCTATTACAAATTATTGGAGAGTGCCTGTGGGCACTTTCCAATAATTTGTAACGAAACAAATTTTGAATAACAAATTCTGACCAGCAAAATAATCTAGCCCTCAACCAGTTAAATATAGCATCAGGCCAGTCGTTTATATCTGTGCTGCTCAAAGGAGAGGACATCCAACCCATGTATTAACTGCCGGTCTATTTTACTAGTAATACAGCGTGTTGGTCATAGTAAACAAGCACTGGACCTCTTACCGAGGTTCCCATCGGAAACTAAAGGCTGCATTACACTGGGGGCGATATGAGCGATGCGTTAAAATTACTAATTAGCGAGTTTTTTTCTTCTGCTAGTAATTTTGGCGATGTCTGATATTTGTAATATTTCAGGCAACGGATACGCAAGAGGTTGTTACTAAAATAGGACGAAAACGTCACCTTATGGTTTCACGATCAAAGTTGTACAAGACTATTAGATCGAGAGCTGAATGTATAATTTATTCAAAATCCGCCGAACAAGCAACCGTGTTAACATTTACCATCAAATTGCAAAAATACCAATGTCAAGGGGTGTAAATGACCTCCCTTGATATGCACATGTCGAATGTATGAATTGTCTCCCTTATTACGTCTGATTGTTTCAGTACAAAACGGTGGCGTAGACGAGAGTATGGGGGTGGCAGTGGCGGCGCGCTACGGGGGAGGGGGGGGGGGTCGATAATAGGCTGTTGGGCTAATAACCTTTTCTATCGAGCCGCTAATAAACTGTATTGCCCTCCAAAATCACGTTATTGTATAAATGATTTTTTCATTATCCATGCCATCATGTGTGAATTTGATCGAAAACAAACAAGCAAATTGGACTCAAACAAGATAAATTCACTGACAATCACCGTCTCTCTCCCGTCGTAAGCTGTCAGGGATAGGGTTATGGTTGATTTGTCCGGATTGTAAGGTAAAAGACATGCATTTTCCTCCTGGAATTAGTCAGCATTTTATGTTCGAAATGCCACCAGAATGCATCAGAGCATTTAGAAATAAAATTTTCTCGGGGGGGGGGGGGGGGGTCTCCTCCCCCCCCCAGACGCCCAGCACGCGCACGTGCCTTCAGCACGCACGACAGACGCTTCGCGTCTGATCATAGGCCCCCCACAATTTCTCCCAGGCCCCCCGTACTGGAAATTCCTGGCGCCGCCACTGGGGGATAGGGGTAGGGGCGGCTGCGCCCCCAAACCTCCCGACGCCAAGAATCCTTAATTCTGCGCCAACTCATGAAAGTACAGATAACACCACGATCGAATTCTTTCAACCCTCAAAATGTCTCCAAATAGGGCCATTGGGTGTTGGATAATTTTCAAACTTAAAAATACACACACACACCCCAGCGCCACCAACGCGAGAGGCAAATCACCTTAATACCTTTGCACAACTCAAAATTCTGATCTGTGTGATACGCCCGAGGCTTTCAAATGTTGTAACCCCCAAAAGATCCCTGTGCCCACACCTCTATAGATTGCATCCTTCGTCATCATTTTAAAAAAAAAGAGCGAGAGGTTTTATTCGTTGCTTTGGCGGCTAGTTTGAACACTCTACAACTAGAACTTCTGTCAGGCCCGGTTACGGACTTTGGGCTGAAATCCATATATCTGTCAAAGATCAAATAGACGTCACGCGACTGCAAGTGCTGATTTATATGATCTTTAAACTTTTCTACGAAGTCCATAACTCATGATAACTGTCTCTTAGTGCGTTTTGTGAAGTCCCTTAACATCTAAGTTGCGAGAGCTTCATTGCAGTCCGATTACTCTGGAGAATATGAGGATGACGAGGTTCCTGTCATAAACCCCCAACATCACCAACCATGACAGATGTTCTTGGTAACAGGCATGGTTTGGACCGGTATTGGAATAGGGTCGTAGAATCCAGGGATGTGGCTAGAGGTTTCCAGTTGGAGGAGTGTAGGGTAGTGAATTTACAACTAGGGGGTGTACCGGGAGGGGGACCCAGTTGGAAATTCACTACCGAGAAATATTTTTAAAATGAAGACAAGAAAGGGGGCATAAAATTGATTCTAATAACTGAAATGTCAACACATTTATGATAGAATTATCAGGTTATTATTATTTGATATTATTCTGCAAATTGAATATGTGCTAAATATATGCTCAAGCTGAGCTGTCCGAATTTTAAATCAGATCATACGCAGGAATTATCAATTTTCGATGTTTGATCATTTTGTAAATATGAATGACGTAATTAACTCAGGATAACGATTTTACATGGTGTGATTTTCTTGAAGTGCATTTCGAGGATTTTTTTTTTTTAATACAATATGTAAACGTACTATAGAAATCTCGTACCGATTGACATCATGCATACTAATGAAGCTCGATATTGCGTATACTGTAGTTGTAAATAGTAACAGTTGGAATTTTTGCCAATTTGAAACCGAGTAGGTATTTTGGAAAGTAAAGGAGACATAAGCATCACCAAAGAAGCTCTAAAATCCGGATAGATAGAATTTCCAACTGTAGGAAATTTTAGCCGGGATTGGGGTTGGGGGGTGACCCCCGCCCGTCCCTGGTAGAATCCCCCAGGAAGGTTCTGTTCGAACTTGATCATCAGTGCAGAACCAAACTCCTGGACCTTTTCACGTTGACAGACCCGGGGCGTACCTTTCCGGTTACGATGCAGACACTGGTTCCAGGGCACTGTGACGGATCCATAGGTTCAAAACACATCTCAAGTTTGGAACAGAGCCCTTGCGGTCAACACCATCGGACGCAATTCACTCACTCTTTGCCACCCTCTTTGTGAAAAATTTGGGACCTCTCTGTGTTCTTGTTCTCGCGTATCTATGATTTACTAAGAGCAAAGGACCCACAGGCATGAAAACGTAGCGCCCATAAATTGAGATTTTAGAGTAATGTTTATAAAATCAGACTTACCGTGGCCAAATCTCATAAATGTAGTTTCAATGAACATGTCACTCCATAATCCGTTCTCAAGACCCGGATGTCTCATGACATGCTCACCTCATGAAATGGGCCAAAATATCAGGCTCAAGGTTTCCATTTGGCGTAGGTTGTACAGGCCATACCTCGCTTAATTCGTATGGCCAGATACGAAAAAATACGGCAAAAAACTTCGCACAGCATGAAGGTGTGGGGGGGGGGGGGGGGTCAGTCACCTTCCCGTTCAGCACGAGCATTCATCAGAGGAAAACAGCCTTCAGAAAAGCATCCACCCACATTTTCGTAGTCAGACTTTCATCACTTAAATCTTCAAATGAAGAGGTCAGATCTTCCGAGCATTCAAAGTTGTTTTTCTCGAATATTTTACGAAGTTCTGCCAATAAACGCACAGCTCTCCTTTTCATTTAAATTTTAACCACCCCAACACCTACTGCAGCACATCAGCCAAACCCGGTTCAGCCATCAGCTTTCCAACTGCATCGATTAAGCTCATAATCAGATGCACACCTCCTAAACGGGGAATAAAGGATGGAAAATCGTCCGGGGATGCCCACAATACCTGCACACAGAGGCGGCGGAGCCAGTGGGAGGCACAGGAGGCCCGTGCCCCTCCACAGATATGTTTCGCAGTAACACAATGAGTTAAAATGGGCGATTGCAAACGTGTCAATATACAGGCATCGCTGTAACATCATTTGCAAATCCAAACAATGTTTAGCCAAAGAATCCCACTTTCGGTCCGTTTCTTCTTCTTCAACTATCTTCCAACCCGAAGGCTGGCCTTCGGGTTGCAAGATGGTTGAAGTAGAAGGAACGGACGGGCAGTGACCACACAGCGGCATATTCATCTAAACGAGAGACTATAGAGAGTCATGGAACATTTTCCGATATACGATTGTAACCTTTCTCACACTGGGTCGAACCATGGTAGCATTGTAAATTTGTGCTCCTCCACTTCTTTCGAGCTTCCGCCGCCCCTGCCTGCACAGCGATTTTATACAGCTATTGATCAGCTGTGGACACTGTGAAGCTCCGTCATGCATTCAATGTCAGCTGTTCGGTTTTCATAGCAGTGGCAAGAGTTTTCGGGATCGGCCGGTGCCATGTCAATCAAAGGGAGATATTCGGCTCCATGCAGGGAACATTCCAGACTCACGCGATTTTCGAGTGTTATACCCGTCAAATTCTGGACAACTTTCCTTTTGCAGAACATCACTGAAGAATGCAAAATCGGTCTCGGTGGAGCTTCCGAGTTGCAAGTGCCGAAAGAATTTCGAGCGACGATGAATCTCAGAATCTGCGTGAGAAATAGGCATATTCGGTCCTTGATTGACATTGTAGACTTTTTGAGTAGCGGGAGCCGATTGTGTTGCGACTGGGCTATGTTATTTGGTTGGGCAGCAGAACAGTTAAAGAATGGGTACTACGTTTTCTTGCTTATGCATTTAATAATGCCATTTGTGTCTATGAGCGAGTAGAACTTGAGATTTTTTCCAGTAAATGCCGATTATATACGAAAATTTCAGTACCTTGGCTGACTTTGCATTTTGAAATTGGGTACCCCTTTTCTACGACGAATATCTCAACTTGCTCAATGCTGTCAGACGTCCAGTAAACCTTTTTCTGAATCGGGAGATGTCTCTCTATCAGAAAACAACAGAGAAAAAACTTGGGACACGACTTTGAGCTAATGCAGAAAGTTGGCATTTGGCAGCCGGACAAATGTGCAGAGTTTTTTGGGGAGGGGCAAAATCTGCATAAAAATGTTTTTTTAAAGCTGCGCAAGAGAATTCCACCAATTTGTAAAGTATTTTATTTATTGGTGTTTATGGCCACATATTTCTGCCAAATTGCCAACCGTGGTCGAAACACGGATATAATATCTAGTTCAGACAATCGTTAAACCCATATTTCACATTTTAGAGGACTTCCATCCCATTCCTTGGTGCCCAGGTCCTATTTTATCAGTAAAACAGAGCATGCTTACCACAGTAAACAAGAGGCCTGCATCGCCAAGCGCTACTAACCCCCCCCCCCCAAATTGGGGAGGGGGAGCATACCCCCTCCCACCCCAGCATAAAATCACTACAAATCCCGCAAAAGCCATCTTGGAGCAAATGTTTGTGGCCGGACAGTGGGAGAGCGTGTGGGTGTGAGGGGTTCATAGTTGTCAATTTTTTTCTGCATGTGATCACTAAATCCTTCAAAATGCATTTTGGAGCAAAGAAAAAAAATGCCTAAGATGCACAGAGGTAGCGGGGCTCAAATTTTATCACAGGAGGCAAAATTGTTTCTGCATGTACTCGCTCTAAATCCTTCAGAATGCATTTCAAGGCAAAGAAAAAAAATTGTCGAATTGACACGGGAGGGGTTGCAGGGCAATAATTCCATAACGGTCATCATCGAGCTTGAGGCAGACATTGTTCCCGAAGAGATATATACCGAAAAAACTTGATATTTAGTTACTAATGTTTAAATTTTTCCACAAACAAGCATTACATTATTTTTTAACAAAGCGCAACTCCCATCATTTTCATCGGATATCGCTGGTCATCGAACTTGACGTAAACATTGTTACTGTAGACATATACCAAAAAGAATTGAAATCCGTTTACTATTGTTCAAGTTATGCCATAAACAAGTATTACACGACATTTTTTTTAAACAAACTGCAATAACTCACAATTCTCATCGGATATCGCTGGTCATCAAAGTTGACAGGCATTGTTACTTATGAGACAAACACCAAAAAGAATTGAATTCCGTTAACCATTGTTAAAGTTATAACATAATTAAGGTTTACAGTTTATTTTTATAAAAAGGGCCATAACTCCCATAATTTTCAAGAGATATTGGTGAGATATTTATTTATTTATTGGTGTTTAAGGTCACATACTTATGCATAATGGCTAATCGTGACCGTGACAGTTTTACGGGTGGAGGAAGTCGAGGTACCCGGAGAGAACCACCGAGCAACTGTCACCTTCTCAACATTCTCTGTTCAGGCTCCGCTTAGGAAGGGTTACAGCGGTTAAGACATGTGCACCATCGACGTGAGTAGTATGTCATGTTCCCCTACACCCCTAGGTTGCAGGACTCCGGTGCAGTTAGTGACGTCATGTCACGTGACCTAGTGGCGCCATGTTGTGTTGTCATGGTAACCCGCGTGAGCGGCCATGTTGTGACGTCATCCCCATAGTGATACATGGTGGTAGTACGCATGCGCAGCGCGTGTTGTTAAGGTGATACATGTTTCCGTCGTCCATTTTGTATACTGGAGGCCGCCATCTTGGTTTCTATGGTAGCACGTGATTGCTATGCTACCCAATTTTTCTGCAATAGGACAGGGGTATGTTCACAATACCACTTGACCTGCCATAACGTACTCCCTACACCAGTCATAGAATAATACAAAGCATTTCTGATTGGTTATAAATGATCTAGATAAAGGAAATAACAAGAGTACTCGGAATAGGGTAAGAACTAATAAGAATAGACCAGAAATTGCTAAATATAATAATAATAAGGTAAACTGTTCCAACTAATAGGCTCTTCTACGCTACCGGGGTATACTCTAGAACAAAGGAACATGACTAGGTAGACGTAAACTATTACATATATAGATAGAAGCAGAGGATTCTGAAAGAATTCGAAATAGTAAAATTGTCGGGTTGGTTGTGGTAATTATCCAGGGAAGTCGTTCCAGAAAATACTCCTATTCAATCGAACATACCCTCCGAACATACCCCTGTCCTATTGCAGAAAAATTGGGTAACATAGCAATCACGTGCTACCATAGAAACCAAGATGGCGGCCTCCAGTTTACAGAATGGACGACGAAAACATGTATCACCCTAACAACACGCGCTGCGCATGCGTACTACCACTATGTATCACTATGGGGATGACGTCACAACATGGCCGCTCACGCGGGATACCATGAGAACACAACATGGCGCCACTAGGTCATGTGACATGACGTCACTTCCGGGGTCCTGCACCTTAGGGGTGCAGGGGAACATGACATACTACTGACGTGCAGTGCACCTTAGTACAGGGCGTCATCGAACCCCCATGTAGGCAACCGGGGTAAGGTGCCTTGCCGAAGGGCACAATGCGGGTCGTCCAGGACGGGGGTCGAACTCGGAAGCTCTAGCATAGAAGTCCAACAGTCTACCACTGAGCCACCGCGCTCCCAGTTGGTGATCATCAAACCTGAAGACATTGTTACTATAGAAACGATTACAAAAAAGAATTGAAATTAGACAACTATTGTTCAAGTAAAACCATAAAAAAATGTTCGGGCAGAGCTCTTCACTATATCCCTACCTTGTGTGTGAGTGTGTGTGTGTGTGTGTGTGTGTGTGGGGGGGGGGGGGGTTAACAAGCACGTTTCACGATAACAGATACAGGGGTATGTTTGGTGAAGCGGTGTTTTCATCACAGTCATCAGGTAAACTAGATCAGATAGATCAAAAACCACTCGCCACATCATGTAGGATTTTGAATGACTTCCATTTTCATGAATCGAAAACTTGCCAAGTCGCACAAAGTATTACAATACTATAAGGGTCCCGAAAAATGAGTGTCTCATAACGATTTGCCAGGCAGCACAAGTAGATCGAGGCCCTGGAATTGAGGTTTAATGTATATCTCCCATAATGGCCTTTGTAAAAAAAAATCTTTTTCAATTTTTTCACATTATTTCAACAAAAACCATATCATGTGACCCATGGCAACTTTTGCCTCAAAGAGAGCTGATGACCCCTCACTGGAACCAGCTCAGTGATCTTGTTCCAACGAGGTTTTGTGGGCATATGCAATGTGTTTGAGGCAGCAGTTGAAAAAAAAAAATTGTGAAAGTTGAAAGTCGGTTTTTGGGAATTGTGTTTGACGTTTATGGCTGTTGCATACGGTTACGGATTATTCATAATAGGGTTGATTTGAAGGTAGAGGCAAAGTCCTGGTCAGTCCAAATGGGGCCTAGATTGAACTCTTGTGTCTGTTTCACAAATGAGGGAAAGTGTGGGGGGGGGGGGGGGTACATGGAGAGTACCAGTAAGCAATGGTATGTAACTGTCTAACTCACCAATTTACAAAGTCTTGATTTGAACTGGTTGAGGGAAAGTGAATCATCAGTTTGCCAAACACCTTACGACACTGCTACCAGTTAAGCAGTGGGGTAAAGTATCTATCCCAATTCGGTGAGTGCCTACTCATCATCAGACCTGCTGAGATTCCCAGAGTATAATACTGTAATCAATGGAATCAATATTCAATGGATGTGCTTTGTCTTCCCTTGAAAGCGCAATTAACATGATCTCATGAATTTGTCCCGTCTCAATTTACTGGAGAGTCCTTTTACCGGAGAACACCTAAAGGAACTCTCCAATAAATTATAACAAAGCAAAGCATTAACGAATTCCGACATCCAAATTTAAAGCAGTGCTCTTCAAGTAAGTGATACATCACAAGAGACTGCATAATTTTGGGTGACCATATCCTCTCGATCAGTAACACAGAACTTTTCTACTGTAGTAAACAAACTCGAGTTAACTTTTCAGGACATCCACAGACGTGATGGATAAACTCTGCAGTGGCTGCTAACAAAAAAGTTCTACATTCCATTGGTTTTACCCTTTGTATCCCGGTGGTATCTTCCATGTCAGTTCAATTGGGGAAGTCCATATGCATTAGAGGTAGACCAATTTATTTATTGGGATTTTAATGACACCTTCGACAGCCTGGGGCACCTCGTGTCGGCCGCTTTACTGGTGGAGGAAGCCTGAGTATCCAGAGAGAACCATCGAGCAACGGCGAGCATACGTCAGACCGCCGACCCGACCTCCCACCCACCCTCAAAACATACTAACTCCGGACAAGCCGAGTTAGCATTGGTTGAAGACAAGTGCACCCGAGTACACAGCGCCATCATGCCCAATCGAGATTAAGTGTCTTGCCCAAGGACACGACACACTAGCCCCTGGCAGGGATAAAACCCCGGGCCCTTCAGTACACAGCGCCACCATGCCCCAGCATGGACAATCGAAATTAAGTGTCTTGCCCAAGGATACGACACACTAGCCCCTGGTAGGGATCGAACCCTGGACCCTTCAGTTTGAAGTCCAGTGCTGTAACTACTGAGCCACCACGCTCGCGGTAGACCAATTAATATTTTTAATGTGCAGCCCAAAGGCTGCATGTTGAAAATATTGATTGATTCAATCCACACATTCACTAGCTGTCATTCTACTTATTGAGTATGACGCATCATGTTCCTGGGCTGGAAAATCTACCTGTCGGGTTAGCACACAGGTTCTAGGCACAAGCTGGGAAATCGGAAGAAAAATTATATTTGGTAGCATTTTTGAATCGATGCTGACGTGCCCCTAAAATGGTATATAAATATTAACAAGATACACAACTCGCTTTTCGAAAACGGTAGCACTCATCTACGTTATACCCCCCTCAAATTTGATTCACACAACATATCCAACAGTACCCGGTATCAGAGGAAAGGGGGATGAATAAGCTTTACAGTGGTGTATTACATGACCGCTGGGTGTTCTTGGGTTGTTCATGACAACTGCGAGAAGTCGCAGAAAAGGCAGAAAAACATTTAGTCGGACAAGATAGTGCACAGTGAAAGTGGGTTACAAGAGACAATTATCCGATTTATTACAAATAATTCGAGGCTCATTCCTCTTTCCATTGATACCGGGTACTGTTGGATACTTTATGTGAATCAAATTTGATGAGGTATAACGAAGATGAGTGCTATCGTTTTCGAAAATTGAGTTGTGTACCTTGTTAATATTTATATACCATTTTTTTTTTTTTTGGGGGGGGGGGGGTGGGGGGTGGGGGGGGGGGGGGGCACGTCAGCATCGATTCAAAACTACTACCAAATATAAATTTTCTTTCGATTTCACAGCTTGTGCCAAGTACCTGTGGTTAACATTGAAAACCGAGGTATTGACATTACCAGATATCAACAGACAGGTAACTTCATTTCACTATAATCTACTACCAAGCAAAGCGGGCTTTACAGCCATGCAATACACCTTGAGTATTGTATCCCCAGACAAGCATTTCCCAGAAAATTGATCAAACACTGCAGGTTCCATGGAAATCGTTGGCTTGTAAGCGAAAGAGGAACACGCAACACTATAACAAACATGAATGGAACAATCCATCTGTTCAAGAGAAACTGGTTGAAGAAAGTAGTACTATATCAAAACAGGAATCCATCACATGTAAGACAGGAATTACCACAGAAATGATATAGTGATACCATTAACTCTTAACCCGCTGAGCAAGTTTTAAAATATTTTTCATCAAATCTAGTCATGGCTGCTGAGCAGCAGCCATGACAAGATTTGATGAAAAATTCATCAACATTTGACACAAGACCATGACAAGATTTGATGAAAAATTCATCAACATTTGACACAAGAAATCATTGGTTAAGAACTCTATGTAACTTACAGGGGAAAGACTGGTTAAATATCCTCAAATTCAACTTGTTTTAATGTATGTAAGGAGTTAATACAGTCCAATTTTATAATGCCCATTTAGTTGGATATCTCATCAGCGAAAAAACCATGCTAACTGCATTTAAACTTCCTAACACCAAACCATTTACCAAACATTCATTGCAAATTTCACACGTTAAATGCATAACTACTCTTACTGGACTGGAAAATTATTTTTTTGACAAACACTGAATTAGTATTTTCAATATTACCATTTGTCATATCTTGTTTAACCCTTTGACCCAACACAGACAACATCAAAATTTATTATTTTAAATATAATTTTTTAAAATTTTTTCAAAATATTTCAACAAAACCATATCATATGACCCCTCATTGGAACGAGCTCAATGAGCTCGTTCCAATGAGGGGTCACATGATATGGTTTTGTTGAAATATTTTGAAAAATTTAATTTTTTCAACTGCTCAATTTGCATATTACGTGGGCGGATGTGGGCAATTCGTTAAGTAAAGGGTTAACAGAGCTCCCTGAACTCAAACAAGATTTTATGCAATAGAATCACTGGAATGCAAGAAAAATACCAAATTACTTGGAATGACTTAAATGTTTTTCACAAGCAAAGTAGCAATTCAGTTACATTATGCATTACATTATTACCACTATACATTGGATCGGACGTATGCCACAAAATAAGGATAGTCCTTCTGGAAAGATCATTGGTCAAGTTTTCTATGAACAGCTAGACAGAATGGGAGTAAAACAACTAATTACCATAAAACAGTTGAACCATCTCAGCTGCTGCTTTTAATTGAATAATACCGCTGTATATAACTTACAAACACCCAACTATTTGTCACACCTTTGGTACAATTTGACTTGTTAATTGCATATAGGTTCAAATAAACACCTGCTGATTGAATAATTCTTGCAATCTATTGAATTGCTGATATGCACTGAATTTAGAGATGGCAATAGATCATAAATGCGAACTGATACCGATATGGGGATACCAAAAAAACAAAATCAATCAATGAATACCGAAACAGTCTTAATTTTTGTCTTACATTCACTATTAAAAAGTCAATTCTCACTAGACTACAACCTGGGGTGCGGTGTCGTCGCGGTAATCGGTTCTCGTTAGATCACCGAAGTTAAGCAACGTCGAGCGCGGTTAGTAGTTGGATGGGTGACCATTTCAGCGACTGATTCGTGCTCCCGCGTTGTGTCCTTGGGCAAGGCACTTAACCCCTATTGCCCACATGGGGGCACGATGACGCTGTGTACTAAGGCGTACTGCACGTCGATGGTGCGCATGTCTTCAACCAATCTAACCCTGCCTGTGCCGCGGTGCAGAGTTCAGAGTTACGATGTTGGAGAGCTGACAGCTGCTCGTCGTTGCTCGGTGGTTCTCTCCGGGTACTCCGGCTTCCTCCACCCGTAAAACTATCACCGACATGATATGACCCTGGCTGTTAATGTGTCGTTAAACCCTAATATAAAAAAAAAAAAAAAAAAAAAACTAGACTACAACCTGTACATGCCCAATTGTTCAGCAGTGATTTCTAGTAGAGTCTTGGCTGCCTGTTAACCCTTCACCCAACGAACCACCAGCATCCGACTGCGTAATATGCAAATTCCACAGCTGAAAAAATATTTTTCAAAGAATTTCGACAAAACCATATCATGTGACCCCTCTTTGGAACGAGCTCGTCGAGCTCGTTCCAAAGAGGTGTCACATGATATAGTTTCGTTGAATTTTTTTTCAATTTCAAAAATGAAATTTAAAATAAATTGTGAAATCGTCTGCGTTGGGTAAAGGGTTAAGGCAGCCAAGACCTGGCTAGAAATCACTGCCCAGGTGTTTTTTTTCTATTGTCCTTAAAATGGCAAGGTCACAACACATGCTCAGAGATCACAAAAGCCTGAAATAGGCCTTTAAACATTAAGGTGCATTTAGAACAAGTCACAAGATTACTCTAGATATGATTGGTGGTCGTAAATGAATGCCACTGTTGAGCTCATTGGCAGTATCATTTATAGCATTGTGGTAAAATGATACAACTTATTCTGTTTTTCCTGATGTGAATTCCTTTGGTACTATCTGCAAATCTCAAGTCAGATACTGAATACCAAACCGATACAGAGGTATAACCCCCTAAAAATACCGAACTCAAAATTCCAATACCGCCCATCTCGAACTGAATTCCCCACAATTATAGACATTTTTTTGCATCAATACATCCAATATAGGCACGTAATCTATAAAATTTTGAACTGAAAGTGTCAATGACACTGCAGCTTAACTTGACTGTGTGCAGTGCTTGATAAAAAGGAATGAGTCATCCTACAAAGTTACAATCAAATCCCTTCATAAATACGATCTGTGGACTGTGCTGAAGGCTTTAGGGGTTCAGGTTGGCCCACTCAGCTGTCACAGTTGGCCGATCGTGACCAAGGCAGGAAGGGGGAGACGTTCTCATATAGACATTACCTAAAACATGCAGATGAAATTTCATCTCGTACAAGAACTACAGGGTGTGGCCTGTGCTAAAGAAAATGCGAACAGACTCACAGACTTCCGCACGTGTGATGGCTATAGCTTATCTTGACTTTGTCAAGTTAAGCTAAAAACTATTAAGTCACCAAAGGGCGACACAAAAAGGTAACCCCACCTCTTTTACCAAATGTGGGAGTAACTTGATTAACCATATCCTAAAGTTTCAACTCCCTTCATAAGAAACTGTGGGAGGAATTGACTACACCATGAATATATTCATTTATTGGTGTTTAAGGCCACATATTTCTGCACAATGGCTAATCATGACCACAACAGTTTTACGGGTGGTAAAAGCCCGAGTACCTAGAGAGAACCACTATGCAATGGCAAGCAATTGTCAGTAACCCAACATACTAACACCACACAAGCAGGGTTAGCATTGGTTGAAGACAGGTGCAGCACTGACATGCTGTACGCCTTAGTACACAACGACACCATGCCCCCACGTGGGTAACTGGGGTGAAGTGTCTTGCCCAAGGACACAATGCAGTTGATGCAGGTGGGATTTGAACTGAGCACCAATTGGCTTGCATCCTGCACCTATGCCTACTGAGCTACTTTGCCCAGTCATGAAGGTTCCCTTAATTAAATGAAAGTGTCAATGACACTGTTGATGAACTTGACAAACTTCAACTTGGTAAGTTATAAATGAAATGGCAAAATTGAAGATCATTGGTACCAATGTTATTTGATGAAATTTCAACATAAAAGCATTATTTATTTATTGGTGGTTAAGGTCACATACTTATGAACAATGGCTAATCATGACCGTGACAGTTTTACAGGTGGAGGAAACCGGAGTACCCGGAGAGAACCACAGAGCATTGACAAGCAACTGTCAGCTCCTCAACATTCTAACTCTGTTCAAGCTCTGCTCAAGCAAGGTTACAGCGGTTGAAGACATGTGCATCATCAACGTGCAGTACGCCTTAGTACAAGGCGTCATCGTGCCCCCATGTAGGCAACCAGGATAAAGTGCCTTGCCCAAGGACACAACACAGGTCGTCCCGGATGGGGATCGAACTGGAGACCTCTAGCATAGAAGTCCAACAGTCTACCACTGAGCCACCGCGCTCCCAACACTGTGTGTGCACAACGCCAGAGTAATCCATGCATTTTTAAATATTATCTGGAAGACTGGCTAAAGGAAGAATGTTGATACACAAATGTAGTATGTTCAGAGGTTATTGTAAATGGCAACTCTTTTCACAGAAATGAATACTAATCAATAGCTCTTATCTAAAGGTCTTGCCTAATCAGCACATCAAGTTCAAAAACAATCCTATGATAAATGTGGCCTGTAGGCCATGTCAAAGAATGCTGATGCACAAATGCAATAAATTCAAAGATTGTTGCTAACAGCAACAGTTTTTGATGAAAATGAAAAGAAAATCAATAGCTCCTATCTTTGTCACACTGCATAAGCATACAAAGTTTCCAAACAGCCTGATCATGAATGTGCCCTCTGAGGCATGCCAAAGGAAGATGTTAATGCTCAAATGCACTAAGTAGAAGGTCATTGCTTGTGGCCATGTTTTTTTTGTTTTTGTTTTTTTTTTTTGGGGGGGGAGGGGTTATGGAAATTCATAAAGATACCCTGCAGAGAGTGCAAAAGGGATAAGTTGATGCACAAATGAAGTAAGTTCAAAGGCTGGTGATAACGACAATAATTTTTTATGGAAATGAAAAAAAGCAATAGCTCAAATCTGGAGGTCACCCCGAACACACATACCAAGTTTCAAAGTGATCCGATCATAAATGTGCCCTGAAAGGTGTGTAAAAAGGGAAATATTGAGGTCTGACTAAACTAAGTTCAAAGGTCAGCGGCAACATTTTTTGACAGAGATGGAAAAAAATCGACAGATCCCATATAGATGTCACCCCACACAAGCACACCAGGTTTGCAAGCGATTCAATCATAAATGTGCCCTGCAGGTTGTGTCAAAGGGAAATATTGATGCTTAATTGCACTAAGTTTTTACTATGTTCATCGAAGGTCATTGCCAGTGGCAACATTTTTTGATGGAAATCGATAGCTCCCATCTAGAGGTAACCCCAAACAAGCAAACAAGGTTCCAAACCGATCTGATCATAAATGTGCCCTGTTGGCCATGCCAAAGGAATATATTGATGCCTGAATAAACTAAGTTCAAAGATCGTTGCCAGCAGAAACATTTTTTGACAGACGGAAATGGAAGAAAATCGAAAGCTCCCATCTAGAGGTCACCCCAACAAAGCATGCCAAGTTTCAAAGCAATCCAATCATAAATGTGCCCTGTTGGGTGTGCCAAACGGAAATATTGAGGTCTGACTAAACTAAGTTCTAAGCACTTTGGCCGTGGCAACATTTTTTGACGGAAATGGAAGAAAATCGATAGCTCCCATCTGGAGGTCACCCCAAATAAGCATACCAAGTTTCAAAGCGATCTGATCATAAATGCGACCTGTGAGGTGTGCCAAAGAAAACTGTGGACATACGTACCTACTGTATGTCGACGGACGAGGAGTGATGGCAATAGCTCACCTTGACTTTGTCAAGTTGAGCTAAAAAACACTGGAAATATTAAGTCGTTTTTTTTTTAAGTCGTTGAACTATAATTTTGTAAAAAAATATTTTTTCTGCATACTTTATGGATGCTGCACATCTTCAAGGCATGAGTAACCATATCGTAATGTCTCGACTGTCTACATTAGAAACTGAAGAAGGTGGAGTTGATTACACCATGAAGTCACCCTCAATTAAAAAACACTGAAACTTCAATAATTCAAGTCAATAAACATAATAATTTTGTTAAAAAAATATTTTTTACACAAACTTTCTAGATGTTGCAGATCTTCATTTTGTGTGTAACCATATCCTAAACTTTAAAATCTCTACGGTACAAACTGTGCAAGGAGTTGATTACATCATGAAGGTACCCTCAATTAAACAATAGGCCCCACGTGGCCTTAAATCGCTCACCTGACAAAGTGGTTCAAAGAAGTATTTTGGATCACATTCAGCTCGTTATGGTTCATCAACACCACAGAGGAATGACATCATGAAATTAGATTCAGGTGTCCATGTCAGATAATCATTATAATAGCATAGGTCTTGCCAACTAGATCCAATTCTCCCAGCTATAGATAAGCATTTCCAAATTTCCAAGCGTTGTTACGCCACTGCAGTTTGAAAGCCATAACTGATGAAACAAGGGACTCGATTTGAACAAACTTGAATCTGACCCCTGACACCCCCCCCCCCCCCTCCCAGAGATGTTGTATACCAAACCTGAATCATTCTGACTGGTGAATCTGAAGAAGATTTTTAAAGAACAGTCCTCATATTGCACTAAGTTAAAATTCGGGCTGCCATAGGAAGCCCAAATATGAACCCAGGAATTCAATTTGAACAAACTTGAATCTGGTGCCCCTAGATAAGTTGTATACCAAATATGGAAGAATTCTGACTGGTGGATCTGAAAAATAAGATTTTTATGGAATAGACCTGATATTGCACTAAGTTGAAATTCAGGCTCCCACAGGGAGCTCAATTATGAACCCAGGGACTCGATTTGAACAAACTTGAATCTGACCTCCCTAGAGATGTTGTAAACCAAATATGAAATGATTCTGACTGGCGGATCTGAAGAAGATTTTTAAAGCATATTCCACATATTGCACTAAGTTAAAATTCGGGCTCCCATAGGGAGCCCAAATATTGACCCAGGGATTCGATTTGAACAAATTTGAATCTGACCCCCCAGAGAGATGTTATACACAAAATATGAAAAGATTCTGACTGGTGGATCTGAAGAAGAAGATTTTGAAAGAAAATTCCACATACTGCATTAAGTTAAAATTTGGGCTCCCATAGGGAGGCCAAATATTAACCCAGGGATTCGATTTGAAGAAACTTGAATCTGACCTCCCTAGAGATGTTGTATGCCAAATATAAAATGATTCTGACTGGGGGATCTGAAGATGAAGATCTTTAAAGAATAATCCTCATACTGCACCAAGTTAAAATTTGGGCTCCCATAGGGAGCCAAAATATGAACCCAGGGACTCGATTTCAACAAACTTGAATCTGACCTCCTTAAAGATGTTATATACCAAATATGAAATGATTCTGGTTGGGGGATCTGAAGAAGATTTGTAAAGAATAATCCTCATATTGCACTACATTAAAATTCGGGCTCCCACAGGGAGCCCAAATATAAACCCAGGAACTCGATTGGAACAAACTTGAATATGGTACCCCTAGATAAGTTGTATACCAAATATGGAAGAATTCTGACTGGTGGATGTGAAGAAGAAGATTTTTAAAGAATAGACCTCATATTGAACTAAGCTGAAATTCAGGCTCCCACATGGAGCTCAAATACGAACCCAGGGACTCGAATTAAACAAACTTCAATCTGACCTCCCTAGAGATGTTGCAAACCAAATATGAAATGATTCTGACTGGTGGGTCTGAAGAAGAAGATTTTTAAAGCATATTCCACATATTGCACTAAGTTAAAATTCAGACTCCCATAGGGAGCCCAAATATTGATCCAGGGACTTGATTTGAACAAATTTGAATCTGACCCCCCTAGAGATGTTATATACAAAATATGAAAAGATTCTGACTGGTGGATCTGAAGATGAAGATTTTTAAAGAAAATTCCACATATTACACTAAGTTAAAATTCGGGCTCCCATAGGGAGGCCAAATATTAACCTAGGGACTCGATTTGAACAAACTTGAATCTGATCCCCCTAGAGATATTATATACCAAATACGAAAAGATTCTGACTGGTGGATCTGGAAAAGAAGATTTTTAAAGAAAATTCTACATATTGCACTAAGTTAAAATTCGGGCTCAGATAGGGAGCCCAAATATTAACCCAGGGACTGGATGTGAACAAACGAGAATCTGATCCCCCTAGAGATGTTGTATACCAAATATGAAAGAATTCTGCCCGGTGGATCTGAAGAAGAAAATTTTTAAAGAATAGACCTCATATTGCACTAAGTTAAAATTCGGGCTCACATAGGGAGTCCAAATATGAACCCAGGGGCTCGATTGGAACAAACTTGAATCTGACCTCCCTATTGATGTTGCATACCAAATATGGAAGAATTCTGCCTGGTGGATCTGAAGAAGAAGATTTTTAAATAATAGACCTCATATTGCACTAAGTTAAAATTCGGGCTCCCATAGGGAGCCCAAATATGAACCCAAGGACTCAATTTGAACAAACTTGAATCTGACCCCCCTAGAGATGTTGTATACCAAATATGAAAGAATTCTGCCTGTTGAATTTGAAGAAGATTTTTAAAGAATAATCCTCATATTGCACTATGTTAATATTCAGGCTCCCATAGGGAGACCAAATATGAACCCAGGGCCTTGATTTGAACAAACCCCGATTGATGTTGTATACCAAATATGAAAGAATTCTGCCTGGCGGATCTGAAGAAGATTTTTAAATAATAGACCTCATTTTGCACTAAGTTGAAATTTGGGCTCCCGAAACTGTAACCTATGATAAAACCGATGGCAATTTTTTTTTACCAATCCTTTCTGTTGGTCCTAAGGAAGCTTCACACCAAATAAAATTCTCAGTGCCGTGCAGTTTTGCAGATATAGGCGTTTTAAATTTTTTCTATTTTCAGCTCCTAAGGTTCCCACAGGGCTGCGGGAAAATTTTTTTGGCATAAATCAAGTATTTATGACCCAACAAGTCCTCACATTAAATTTGGTTCAAATCGGCCTCTCGGTTCAGAAAATATAAATTTAGGGCGGGGCCAAAATTTTTGCCCCTCCCATAACGCCAAATATTATCCCTCGAACTTCTCTTGAACAAATCTGAGTCTACACCTCAAAAGGAAGCTGCATACCATATATCAAGTGTCTGCTACTGCTGGTTCTTGAGAAGATTTTCAAAGATTTTGGTGCCCCTTGGGGGCGTGGCCCCACCCAGGAGGAGGGGCAACTTCATTTGAACAAATCTGAATTGGCATTAGGTAATAAATATTTAGCCAACATTTGAATAAAATTGGGCTAGTGATTTAGGAGGAGAAGTCGATAATGTAAAGTTAACGCCGGACGGACGACGGACGGATCACGATCAGTAAAGCTCCCGCTGAGCTTCGCTCAGGTGAGCTAAAAACACATGAAATTTTCTAAGTTGATAAAAAGGGCAATAACTGACAAAAACATACCGAGTCGTCTGACCTTCTGCCGTGGTAATGGGTTGAATGTAGTTTTGGATTGTGCAAAATTACAGAGGGCTTGTATGATACAACTTCAGACCACGCACAGCCACGAGGAATACTATATACTCCCGCCAGGTAGGTGGGGGTATAAAAATCTCCCAGGGCACTCCCTCTCACCCCAGCCAACACCACCAGGTGAAAGATCTTTTTTCTTTCCCTAAATTCAGTCAAAGCTCTCCAAATCTTCTCATGCAAACAAATTTTTGCCCAATGGACCCCCCCCCCCCCCCCTCCCCCGACTCAGTGACCTGGTGGGCCCCATTTGGGCAAATGTTACTCATATACATTTACATCTAAAATTTATTTACCACAATCAGCTCTGTCGAAATCTACATCATGAATGTGAAGAAGAGATTTTCTGAAGAATAGTCCTTATATTCCGCAAAGTTAAATGTGAATATCTCACAAGGAGCCCAAATATGAACCAAGGTACTTGATTTGAAAAAACTAGAATCTGAACCTCCTGAGGTTGTTGCATATCAAAAGATTCTGACGGGTGGATACTGCTAACCAAATACCAAAAGGTTCTAACCGATAGATCTCAAGAAGAGGATTTTAAAAGAAAGTCCAAATATGACCAAAGGGACTGAATTTGAACTTGGAAGATTCTGACTAGTAGGTCTGAAGAAGAAGAGTTGCACTAAGTAAAAATTCAGGTCCCCACAGGGAGCCCAATTATAAACCCAGGGACTTGGTATGAAGTGAGAACAAACTTGAATCTCAACTCAATGCAGAAGCTACATACCAAATATCAAAAGATTCAGATTGATGGATCTTAAAAGATTTTTTAAAAATACTCCTCGGGTAACATTAATTCAGGCTCCTACAGTGGAACCAAACATGACTCCAAGCGCTTAATTTGGACAAACTTCATGCTGATCCTCACGTAGATGCAGTATACCAAATATTAAGAGATTCTGCCTGGTCGACCTGCAGAATATTTTTAATCCTTTATCTAACGTGAATGGCAGACGACATTTGCAAACAGAATTCCTGAATAGTTTTTTTTCCATTTTTTGCTGCAAACACATAGCTTATGACCCCTCATTCGAATGTGCTCATTCCAATGAGGGGTCATAAACTATGTTTTTGCCACAAAAAATGAGAAAAATAATGAGAACTGAGTGGTAATTTTTGTGAACAGCGCTGACCCGTTTTAGCCATTACGTCAGGTAAAGGGTTAAAAAACTTTTCATATGGCACCTAGTAAAAATTCAGGTTCCAGTCAGGAGACCAAATATGAACACAAGGACTTGATTTGAACAAACTGAATCTCACTTCAGTGAGGATGCTACAAGCCAAATGTCAAAATATTCTGACCGATGGATCTGAAAAAGATGTAAAAAAATATTCCTCATGTTAATTGAAGTTAAAATTCAGACTCCCACAGTGAGCTCAAATATGACTCCAGACACTTAATTTGAACAAAATTAACCCTTTACCTAACGAAGCGCCCACATCCGCCCGCATATTATGCAAATTAAGCAGTTGAAATATTTTGAAAAAAATTAATTTTTTCAACAAAACCTTATCATGTGGCCCCCAATGGAACGAACACATTGAGCTCGTTCCAATGAGAGGGGGGGGGGGGGGGGGGGGTCACATGATACGGTTTTGTTAAAAAAAAATTAAAAAATTAAAAAAAAATTATATTTAAAATAATAAATTTTGATATCGTCTGCGTTGGGTAAAGAGTTCAAGCTGATCCCCAGAAAGACACAGTATATCAAATAACAGGAGAACTTGACTTCCAGATCAGAAAATTTTTAAATAAATATTTCTTCATATTTCACAAAGTTAAAATTCAGGTTCCCACGAGGAGCCCAAATTTGAACCCGGGGACGTGATTTGAACTAACTTGAATCTCACCCCACTTAAGCTGCTACACATCAAACATCGAAAGATTCTGACCGATGGACCTAAACTAGAAATTTTAAAAATATTCCTGAGGTTACGTAAAGTTAAAATTTGAACTCCCAGAGTGAGCCCAAATATGACTCCAGGGACTTGATTTGGACAACCTTCAAGTTGACCAACTCCCCCCCCCCCCTCCAAAAAAAAGAAGAAAAAAAAAGAGGATACAGGATACCAAAGATCGAGAGGTTTTGACATGCAGATCTGAAGAAGATTTTTAAATAAATTTCCTCATACTGTGCAAAGTTAAAATTCGGATTCCCATCAGGAGTCCAAATATACTACACAAAGTTTGCTAAGCACCAAATAGTTGACACATCATTGTGATATTTGCTTGTGACATATTTGCGATATCTTTGGTCGATATGATTGAGGAATGTATTGAGATGGTCCCCAGTGTTTACATCAGCTCTCTTGACAGGCAGACTTTTCGTGACAGTCATGGAAACCATGTTCCTTTGATTTGTATAATCTTTTTTGTTTACTGTCTACATGCACATGACATGTCTTGGGTTTTCAATCGTCATTTCAACACAAACCCTTGCAATTTAATGATTGAATATGGCAAATGCAAATGTAAGAAGACATTTGTCTGAAGCAGAAATTTGGCGGGCTGTGGGGATGGTGGAGCAAGGGGCTACCTATTGTCAGGTTGGTGAGGCCATTGGTGTGCACCATACGGTGATCAGCAGAGCCTGGGCAAGATTTCAGCAGTATGGCACACCAGTAAGACGGCATGGTGATGGCAGAGACAGTGCAACATCTGCAGCTGAAGACCGGCTTTTGATCATTTCGGCCCATCGGAACCGCTTTGCCACAGCAACCCAGCTTCGAGGGTGACCTTTAGAATGCATCTGATGTAAATGTTTTGACGCAGACTATCCGGGCAAGGTTGCACAAAGGTGGTCTCCGATTGAGAAGACCATGTATTCGCATTCCGCTGTCCCAGAACCACCACAAGGCAAGATATGAATGAGCCATGGAGCACGTTGGATGGACCAGAGAAGATTGGCGACCTGTCCTTTTTACAAATGAGTCAAGGTACTGCCTAGACCACAGATAGGCATTCTAAGGTATGGAGAAGACCAGAAGAGCGATTCCATGCAGCCAACATTGCTGAGCATCACCGCAATGGTGGAAGGTCAATCATGGTCTGGGGCGGCATCAGCAGGGATGGACGTACAGAGCTCTGTGTCCTTGAACGTGGTACATTGACTGCACAGCAGTATATTGAAGAGATCCTGGATGTCCACGTCAGATTGTATACAGGTGATAGATTCATTCTGATGGACGATAATGCCCATCCTCATGTTGCACATGCTGTCGGGGAGTATCGACAGAGGGAGGAAATTGAGCATACGGACTGGCCAGCAAGAACCCCCAAATTCAAACCCATCGAACATGTCTGGAATGAGTTGCAGCTTGCAATTTCAGCTCGTCCAGGCAAGCCAAGAAGTGTCCAGGAGCTTGGTGCCATGCTGGTCCGAGAATGGAACAACATACCACAAAGGACCACCAGGAAACTGATTGGGAGCATGATTGTCAAGCTGTAATTAACAGTAATGGGTCTCATACTCGATATTGAATCCATACCAGTTCACTCTGTCAACTTTTTGGGAAATTTGAAAAATTTCCTCTTTTACCAATATCCATTTTCCATGGTTATCGTATTCAAAAGCAAAAAAATAATGTCAAACACAAATAAAATCTTAATTTCTGTACTTAAATCATTAAAGATATAATTAAATAAAAAATAAAAACACTTTTCATTACAATATTTCAACTAAAACGTAAAACAGGTAGTTGGACATACTTGGTGCTTAGCAAACTTTAAGTAGTATATGAAACCAGGGATTTGTTTTGAACAAACCCGAATCTAATGGCGCTAAGGATGTGGTATACCAAGTACCAAAAGATTCTGATTGGTAGTCCCGGAGAAGATTTTTTTTTAAGTTTTAAGAAAAATTTGTGGATGTTAACAGAATTATGCCCCTTGTGGTCCCCCCTCCCCTCCCAACCATGGGTGCAGCAAGATTATTCAAACAAATTTGAATTAACAAATGATAAGGAATATACATATCAGGTTTGGTTCAACTCGGTCCATTGGTTTATAAGGAGAAGTCCATGTAAAGTTCATGCCAGACAGGCTGATCGGCAACAGATAGAAAGTGATCACTAAAGGACCCCTTGAGGTTTGCTCAGGTGAGCAAAAGGGGCTATAACTCTGGAAAAACAATCACGGAATTGAAAATTCCTTTCCATATGCATATCTACACTTCATACTTCTCATCAAATTTAGAAAAATTTGCCAAGGAATGATGGACGTCCATGTACTGCGATACCATTTCAATATCCCCCTACCACCTTCATCTGCGGGATATAAAAAATGTCCAAACCCAAAGGCAATGACATTCCCTTTATGAAATCAGTGCATTTAAAGAAACACCACAATCTAAAAGAAAGAAATAACTTTGGTTAAAATTTGTGAGTCATGAAAAGGGAATTACACTTTAATGCCCATTCCAGGGAAAGAAACATCAGTTTGTGTGAAATAAATCCCGATTTCTCAGCTACTGTTAACCCTTTACCCAACGAATCACCCGCATCCGCCCGCGTAACATGCAAATTCAGCAGCTTAAAAAATATTTTTCAAACAATTTCAACAAAACCATATCATGTGACCCCTTGTTGTAACGAGCTCGTTCCAATGAGGGGTCACATGATATGGTTTTGTTGAAGGTTTTTGAAAAAATTTAAAAAATGATATTCAAAATAATAAATTTTGATATCATCTGCGTTGGGTAAAGGGTTAAAGATGTGAACACCGTCTTTACAATAACCTTGTGCGACGTTTTTTGTCAGGAACTGCTAGGTTAAGATTTTCAGTTAACCTCCCAACCCTATTCCAAAAACACTCAGAATCCCTCAAATTCAATGGACTAAGCTCATCACACTCATTCCAATGAGGTCAGGGGTTATATTTTTTAAAGAAAAGATGAAAATCTGAACACAGTAGCAGTACTGTGACCTTCAACTTACAGCTGCAGACTGCAAAATCAAAAGAATTTTGACCACCTCCCATTGGTCCCCTGATCAATAAAACTGGGCAACATGTAAAAGATATGGGGCCAGAAAAGATTTTTGGACTTCTATTTATAGCAACAGCCCTGTGGTCCGAGACTTTGAAATTGATAGGGTTCTACTTGATTTGAACAGGGAGACCAAGCATGAAGCTGGGGACCCAATTTGAACAAACTTCAACCAGATCCTTTTATGAATGTTGTTTATTAAATATCAAAAGATACCAATTAGTCCTTTTGGAGTGGTTTTTAATTTTTGAAAATATGCTGCTGTTTTTTTTTGCTTCCACATGAGGCACCCCGGGAGACACCCAATGGCAATTTTTTGGCTCAACTTCAGTCTACTGGTCCAAAGGATGCTTCAAACCAACTAACAGTTCTATGGTCCATTGCGGTTGGAAATATGAGCCAATTCTTCAGGATTTCTTGCAGTACATGGATATTATGACCCAATAATGCTGCATACCAAATTTAACCTGGCCCTATCAGTTCTTCTGAAAATAGATACATCAGGCAGCACCAAGAATATTGCACCCACCCCCCCCCCCCCCCCCCCACAACCGAAAATACTGCCCCTCAAACTTCCAATGAAGCTTTAATGCCCATATCAAATGGGGGCTGAATACCAAATATCTAATTATTCCATTGATCAGATCATGAAGGCTTTTTGAATTTGGGACACTTTTACTCCACCCACATCCCATGGAGCTGTATATCAATTTTAACAAAACTGAATCGTCCCCCCCAAGTTATCGTTTATAAGAAATTTTATTGGAATCTGTCAAACAGTTTGGGAGAGATGACTTAAATACCACCCTCATGATGGACAACAGACAAAGATGGATCACTACATTAATACCCTAATAACCACTAGTCAGTAAATATAAATGTACCCCTCTAATATCACAAGAACTTTATCAGTGTCGTTCCCAACAATTTATCTTTTTTAGAATCATAAAATTATTGACAATATGGAATAATTTTTTCCCGAAGTCACATCCCACACAGCATTACCTTGAAGACCAGGAGATTTGTATACTTTTGGGTTCACTGTATAGTGTATAGGCAGCCAAAAACTTGCCTGGAAATAATTGCTAAGGTACTTAAAATGCAACTTTCAAATATACCCCGAGATTGCATTTTGGGAAAGTTGCTCTCCTGTATTAACATGTGATCAAAATCAGATAAAGGCCTTAAGGTTCAATACTCAAAAAATGAAAGAGACGATGACACTGTACCTCAACTTGTGAAGACATGTACATGTATAGTGACACAGCAATGATGATGCATATCTAGGTAATGACCGGACAACAAAGGTACATGTAATGCAAGTATTGTAAAGGTCTGAACATAAATACTGACCGTAGCTTGTAACAAATGCACAGGTAAAGTATTGTAAAGGTGGGTGTATTGGAATCGGCTGATTGTGAGCTACAGTAACTTGTAAACAATAAGCGGCCATTTTTGGTAATCGGTTGAACACTATTAACTGAAAATAGAGTGTTTCCACAATCCAGTGTAATTATTTCCATTAGTTCTTTGAATCCTGCACCTTATGTAAATTGTAACCAAGTGACCCTGTGCAATTTTGAAGCCTAAGCAAGTGAATATTTCCATGTAGTGTGATATTACAGCCATCAACTAATCCTGTGAATTGTCTCAGGTCAACCAGTGTGTGTTAGCTTACTAACCAACTCTGTGCAATGCACAGAGTTAGTCACTCTTTTTTCTGGTTGTAAATAAGGTCATCTCTATTATGCAACTAACCCTGTGCATGCAAAACCTTAGTGTGTGTCTACATTTTCATTTAGAGAGTGATATAGCAGTTACCAATTTTTTATAACCAGAATGTGTGACCAACCCTGTGCACTGCACATAGTCACACTTCCTGGTTATAAAACGTTTTTTTTTATTATTAACCAAATAACTATTGAAGATTTATTGTGTGAACAAGAGCACCACCTTGCATTTCCTGATATGTCCATAGGCTTTTTCGAATTGTACATTACTGATTTGATCCATGGGCCAGCCAATTACATCAGGACTGAACCCCAATTTGAACAGAACTTTTAATATAACCGAGTCACAAACCAATTTTGGTGCTGATCGACAAATCCAACTGACTTGCTGTGAGGTGAGCTAAAAATAAAGTCTTGCGTGGGATTGAAAGTTACCTGACAATATATGATTGCATTTTATTTAACCAACAACCTCACCCAAAACAGAGGAAAGAAATGAAAATGCTCCAATGTTCCACGTGAACAATAAGGTCACAAATGAAGATTCAAAACTAATTTACTGAGTTTGCGGGGAGCGCGGTGGCTCAGTGGTAGACTGTTGGACTTCTGTGCTAGAGGTCCTGAGTTTGATCCGGGATGACCCGCGTTGTGTTCTTGGGCAAGGCACTTTATCCCGGTTGCCTACAAGGGGGCATGATGACGCCGTGTAGTAAGGCGAACTGCATGAGTGCATGCCGATGGTGCACATGTCTTCAACCGCTGTAACCCTGCTTGAGCGGAGCTTGAACAGAGTTAGAATGTTGAGGAGCTGACAGTTGCTCATCAATGCACGGTGGTTCTCTCCAGGTACTCCAGCTTCCTCCACCTGTAAAACTGTCACAGTCACAATTAGCCATTGTGCATAAGTATGTGACCTTAAACACCAATAAATAAATAAATACTGAGTTTGTGAGAAATCACGTCTGTCTGACCCCTGGTAATTAATATTCATGACGTAAGGTTATGAATGAGAATTGTGGGATATTGTTGACATTCCTCTTCAAAGAAAATAAACATGTAGTTCTTTATTTAGACAAACAATAAAACCCAATTTTATTCCACAAAAGTTATTCAATGTTTTATTGATTATAAATAACGGTATGCAGGTCTCAACTGTTTATGTGTAAAAAAAAATATGAAGATAAATTATCAAATTATAAGATCATAAATAACCACAACAGAACCACATTCATCTGCCAACTTTGTTCTGTTATTCTTCCTGGTAAACTTTTTGAGAGTCATTTCAGGAACATAAATGTACAAAAATAAAAAAGACAATTGGGGAAGGTGTTTAACTTCCTGCACACTGATGTCGAAATATCTAAAGTTCAGAGTGCAAATATTTTCCATAATGCAACTAGAAATTTAACCAATTCAATCTTGTTTGACAGAGCTCAAATCTGGATATTTTGACATCAGTGTGCTGGGGGTTAAATTCTGGGTTGACTGGAATGAAAATCTAGCATATTTTTTATTATGGCCTTAGCTGAAAGAAGTGGTTACTGAGTATCCCTGGTGACCCAAACACGTTATAGAAGCCTCACGACTTGGATGACAAATTCAGAAACATTTTAGGTGTACATTACCCTCTACAATGTGGATTTCTACAATATATTTTGAAAAACCGAAAACCAAACCAAAATTTTTTAACAAAACCAAAACCGAAACAAAATGCAAATCTCAAAATGGCCCAGCCCTAATCAGTAGATGCTGCTTCCTGTTGTACCAGTATTCCTCGGTCTCCCACTCGATTCAGACTGCTCATTTGTCAGTCTTGCTGGTCACAGAATACTGAAATGATATTGCACTTACCTCTCTCATGTATGGGATATTAGCTCTCATTTCTAGAATCAGTTTGACGATTAGATGGCACCCATTGTTAAAATCAATTACACTTCCCAAGAGAGATCCCATGGGGCCCTTACCTGCCATTGTTTAATGATGAGCAACTTGCAAGCAATTCCCTAATTCAATTAGATATCCGATTTGATGACACCATCAAACAGCTGATTCGACACCCAGAACCAGTTTTGGCACAAAATACCTCATTCGTAGGGCCTGATTTCTAACATTGGCACACTCAATCCTAAACAAGAGCACCGCTGGGCATTGCATCATACGCCCGTGAACTGTTCAAATTGTACCATTTTAACACATTTGCAATTTTTTTTAGAGTGCGAGAAATTTATACTGGCATATATATATATGTTACGGTCATTTGAGAAAAAGACTAACAAGTTTGAAGCCAATCGAAAAACAAATACTAAAGTTATCATCCGGAAACCAAATATTTGACAAAGAATTCTAAGTCCAACAGGGGCCATAATTCAGGCAAAAATTGTTCAGACCGACCCCATATTCGAACTTGACCTGTATTTTGTTGTGATTAAACCACATACCAAGTTTGGAGCCGATCGGAAAACAAATACTAAAGTTATCATCCGGAAACCAAATATTTGACGAATTCTAAGTCCAACAGGGGCCATAATTCAGGCGAAAAATGTTCGGACCGACCCCATATTCGAACTTGACCTGTATTTTGTTGTGATTAAACAACATACCACATTTGGAGCCGATCGGAAAACAAATACTAAAGTTATCATCCAGAAACCAAATATTTGACGAATTCTAAGTCCAACTGGGGCCATAATTCAGGCAAAAAATGTTCGGACCGACCCCATATTTGAACTTGACCTGTATTTTGTTGTGATTAAACCACATACCACATTTGGAGCCGCTCGGAAAACAAATACTAAAGTTATTGTTCGGAAACCAAACGGACGGACGGACGGACGGACAGACGGACAACGCCATAACATAATACGTCCCGTTTTTTCAAACGGGCGTATAAAAACCTACCAAGTACAGACCTCTGCTTAATACCTCTAACTGGTAATCTGAGACACTCTATATTGCTACTAAAATCAGTCTCATTCTGAAAAATACAATCTTTGCAAAAATTAGTGTAGTTGTAACAGAATAAAGAACAAGACACAGATATACAAAAATATATTTTAATTCATTATCAACATTATCATTTTAAACTTTGAAACGTATAATTACAATAACATTTATCAAATTAATAATCAACATGGTTTATTCACTGAATAATCAGAACCAATTTATCAAGCATTCATTATATTTATACAGTTACCTCGTCAACATATGACCTCAAAGTCAAAATTGCCCTACGGTTGATACAAACCTTCATCAGACTATTGTTACATAGCATATTTACTCTATGTATTGGGACAGCTAAAAACAATTATTTTCACAGGTGTCCCAATTCTTAGAAAATGGGGAAAGAATACAGCCTGGTCTTGAGTTGATGCTGAAGAAAGTTGTGTGTGATTCGTTTTCCATCACTACAAAAATCGCTGTCCAATTTTTTTTTATGTTTTCATATTTTGCTTCCAAAACATAGTTTATGATCACTCATTGGAACAAGCGCATTGCGCACGTTCCAATGAGGGTCATAAGCTATGTTTTGGAAGCAAAAAATGAAAATTTTTAGTTACTAAACAATTTTTTTATGAGTGTCGTCTGCTACTAGCGACGGGCCAACTGGAAACAAATCTCCTGAATGTCCCAAACTTTGGAGCATAAAAAAAATATAGTTTTCTGGAAAAAATGTGTGTCCCCCCCAAAAAAGTGTCCCAATACATAGAGTAAATACGGTAATCCTTTGTACGGCTGATTTCATTTCATTATTTGCAGACAAATATTCATGCTTATTATCTAATTTTCAAATAATCTGAATTGCAAATGGAATAATACTTTCAAAAGCCAAAATACAAATATTCAAACCTTTACCACTATATTCGTCCAAACTTGGACCCAAAAAGCTATAAAATTGTTTGGTATGATGGGCCAAAAGGACGCACCATACCCCAAAATTATTTTATCGTGCTAGAGTCGATGTTCAGATGACTACCAAACACAACCATGTTTGATTACTGTCAATGATCCTGCGAAATACAGGCCTACAATTCAAGGCTGTGTGACTGCCCTTTATTTTCTCTATGGCATGCATGAGTTGAAACCCAGGAGGGTGGAAAATGCCCACTTAAACTTTGGATAAACTAAAATTCTTATTTTTGCATTGACTTAACTCAAATGGGAACAGTCTCTCTTCACCCTCAAGAGCGGGCTCACCACAGCCTGTTAGTTTAGAAGCCAGATATCTTAACCTAAGCATGCAGTGGAAGCAACAAATTGAAAAAAACAAACCACTGCAAAGATAACTGGACTTATCTGAGGGACTCCTTAACCTCTTACCCAATGGATTGGCCTGCATTATTTATAAATTTAATAGCTGCGAAAAATTTCAACAAAACCTTATGTTATCCCTTTATTGGAACAAATTTGTCAAGCTCATTCCAATGAGGGGTCAAATGATATATGTGCACTGGGTAAAGTGTTAATTGTATGCACAAGTGCCTGCTCTACGACCATCAAGTCCCTTGAAGTCAGGAAAGGCCATAAAGGTTTACAACTCTCATGGCACGATATTAAAAGAAATCCCTTGTGATTCTCCACACTACAGATCTAGAAATGCATCATCTACTAAGAATTGCTGTATGAAACATGTAGAGAAAAGATTACTTTGTTGCGACAGTAGGCAAAAAAACATGTGTAAATAACAAAAATTTCAACAACTCCAATTCAACAAAATACCTTAACACAACTTGAGTTCTCTGCCAGCTCAGGTAAGAATTCCTCAAGATATGATTACTTCACAGATAAAAATTGTTTGTTTGTGTGATGGAGTTGCTATACATTCATCTTGCAGTTATGCGGTATTGCTAGATAGATGTATAACCCATCCAACATGAAAGGATTTTCAATAAAGTTACATTATGCAGTTAAAACTAGAAGTCCTGTCATGAAATGTGCAGAAATAGCATGTCGATCTGCATGTTAATCTATGCATTAATTAGGACCATAGTAAGCCAGTAAGGCTATCATATTCTGTACATATGGCCTGTGCACAAGCAATGTTTCAGCCAATGGACCTCCGGTAACACAGAGGTCCATTGGCTGAAACATTGCCTGTGTTTGCTCAGAGTAACCAGGAGAACCTGCCGTGCTTTGGATGCCATTTGATATGGCAATTGTGCGCAATTCCTACATGCAATTAAGCCTAGATAAGCACACAGTTTGTGACAGAACTTCTAGTTTTAACTGTATGATCAATGATTAGTTACACAAGTCCAGTTGGCCTCATCGTCATATCAACCAAAGGGCAATACTGAATTTTGGATCACGTGACAAGACTCTATCCTATATATCCTTACAAAGTTTTGACACAATATCAGCGGTTTCACTGACAAAACAATTGAAAAATTCCAATAATTTATGACAATAACAATTCCAATGTTTTTAAAACAATTATTTGTCTTTAACAATAAATCTACATTGACTAGAATTCAAGACTAGACCCAGTCAGCCGAGCAATGATTTAATTTTTATTAGGAACCCTAATCTCAAAAGAACAGGTCTACCTGTAACATATGCAACCTTTAAAATTTAAGTACACTACATCAAAAATCATGGATTATTTATTTTCCTAAAAACAGTTATTAAAAAGGATGGAAAGCGAAGTCATGCTATCAACAAATACTTCAAAAAATTATTTGGGCAGTCAGCTACTACTTATTGACCTCCTCCTCCCTACACCACTTGATATCAGCAACTTGTTTCAACCTTTATATGTTACAAATAACCATTACCTCCCATGAAAAATATTCTTATATTATTTTTGTGCAAACCAACTGAACAGCTTAATACCAAACAGGAAAATTTTTCTCTTTGTATGCTGCATCTTTGGGAATTCCATTCTTTGTCTGAAAAATCAACTGATCTTTTTGAAAATAATATCATTAAATGTTGAAGTACCTGTGATTTAAGAATGTGGTAAAAAGGAGGAAAGAACTTAAAAATCTGAACTTGATTAAAATGTAGTTCTAAATTTCAGATATCATTATTAACCTTTTTCCCAATGTAACAGCCAAAACAGTCCAGCGCTATTCAACAAAAATCGGCAATTAATTTTCATTATTCTTTTCATTTTTTGTCTCAAAGGTTATTCAAGAATTTTTTTTGGCAAGTGTCATCTGCTTTTCGTGTTAGGTAAATTGTTAAACAAAGTAGTCATCTGCAACATGAACTGCAATACATGTATGTTTAACCCTTTACCCTTAATTACCCGTAATATGCAAATTTAGCAGTTGAAAAAATATTATTTTTCAAGAAATTTCAACAAAACCGTATCATGTGACCCCCTCATTGGAACAAGCTCGTCGAGCTCATTCCAACGAGGGGTCACATGATATGGTTTTGCTGAAATTTTTTGAAAAATTTAAAAAAATGATATTTAAAATAATAAATTTTGATATCGCTGCATTGGGTAAAGGGTTAATCCTTTATCCAATGCGCATGATATCAAAATGTATTATTTTAATTATAGTTATAAATTAGAAAACATAATTTTTTTTTTGTTCCCGAACAGCTTAGAAACCCTAAATAATTTTAAATACCCCTGGAAAGAAGTCTTACAAAAAGATTCATACAAACTGTAGTGTATTCTGAAATGAGGAGGTAAACTGAGGAAGATTCAACTCCTCTTGGGATTATTTCAATATAACAAATGTGTTGACTCTTCATGGAAAGTTTTCAGGCATTTACATTATTCCAAACTCATGGTGCAAAACAATGTCTATAAAGTATAGTTATGACCTCAAATTAGAGAGTCATACGGAGGAATTACTGGATCAAGAACTCTACGATATAAACACTGGGGGTGGGGCATAATTTATTGTTACCAAATGCAAGTTGGAACCAAAGATGCAATTTTCAAAGAATTTATTTGCAGGAAGCATTGTAGTAATAAATAAGTCACTGGTATCTGGCCACTTCATATCTCTTATGATTTCTTTTAAATGATCCCGAATCAAGTTCAATGTGGCAACAATGGACCAAAACAAATGAAAAATGCCCAAGTGACTTTAACCCAACCAAAATTATTTTCAGACCTACACCAAGGAAATTTAAAAGCTCTTGGTGTAATTCAATATCTTTTAGCGCCCTGAAAAATCAGCTGAATTTGGAGGAACTGTGCTGTGGGAGTGAGCATAGTCGCTCCGATAGGCTCATTGCCCCCAAATTCAGTCAAGGCCAAAGTCTGCAAATTCAGACAGCCATCTGAAGACCTGAGCTTCAATCTATAGTCCAGAATAGTGATGAACCGATAAGCAGAATCGGCAATTGGAACCGACCGGTTATGGGACATCGGCAGATTGTGACAACCGCCAGTTTCCGGTTATTAAATATTTGCCGCGGACTATTAAAAATCTCTTTGATATCTGGCAATTTCAATAAAGTTTTCCCATTAAAATCGTGTGTAGTTCAAAGAAGAATATTTAGGGAGTTGCAGAGCAAAGATATTACAGAATTTACCATCTGCAGTTGGTACGAGATCGCCACCATTACCAAGCTGATGGAAGTCACTGGCCTTCAAGCATGGTGCTGCACATTGCACAGGGTACATGTATTGATGTATAAATACATTGTAAAATGTGTTCAGCCAGTTGTGTGTAGTACTTCATGATGCAAACATCACAACACAATAAGAAATTAAAATTGGAGAAAAAACACCTCCCCTGACGTTTCTCTCCAATGTTAAATGCAGAGTGCATTGTGTGTGTATCTGCAAACCATGCATCATACAACTTAACAACGCACACTGACATCCAAGTTAGTATATAATTAAGACACAAAGTATATGTGCGCAGTATATTCCTGGTTAATACACCCAAGTGTATTGTACATGTATTCTTACACAAAACCATATTAACACTATTTATCGGAATAAAACACAATCTTCACAAGAGAACAATATTGTGTGATTGTATCATGAATATCTTCTCCCCCTACCCAACCCCCCAAAATGCAAATATTATTTTGGCTAATATTGTCCAGCAATAAATATGCATTCTCTGAGAAATTATGTGGTATTAAGCTTTTGTAATTGGTGATTGATCACCAAAATTCTGTTGTATAACAGACACCAACAGATTTTCTTCTGTGTCCCATTTCAACCACAATAATCGGCAATCGGTTCATAGCAAGTTTTGATAATTGGTTCATCACTAGTCCAGAATAGAATAAGAATGTTTCCTGGTCAGTATTTTCTCAAATAACAAAATCCTAAGCAGGAATTTGAATTCCCTGCAATGACCCTCCAGCTCATTACCATACACCTTCCTTTTACATGTAGCAGATAAAATATATGTTACAGGAGACCTGTTCACTATATTATACATGTACCTTGCAAACCTGATCAGAAGGCAAGTCAAAATACAGCTATATCATTGTTATTGTAGTCAATAACCCTATCATCACCAACCTTTTGAACAGCTTTGTAGAATACATTACCATCCATGTTAAATCCCTTACCAGACAAATGCAACATCACTCGTTCTCTCCACTCAAGGGAATCTGGATTCTTTCACTTTTCTTTCTTGATTCGTAACAGCAAACTAAACAGGTATTAAAAGTAACTTATCAATAATTGGTTGACAAATGCAGTACAAGTTAAATGACTCAGTTCAACTGTCGCAAAATTTCAATGTGTCTTTCTGCTGCTCATAAAGGACATACATGTCCTTGGTACATCTACCATACATGAAACAGTAGAAACTTAAAAGTTCCAATAGATGATGCCAAAGGAAAGCAACACTGAAAAGCTACAGCAATCAAACCAACAGTCTTTCAACTTGCACTGTAACATATATATGTGTATGTGAATTAACAATGAACCATCTTGATTATATTAAAAAAAACGGTCAAAACATTCTTTTCTCTACCAGAGTAAGGTTACAATGTCAAGTTCCTACTGATATCATTACTTAGTACAGTACGGCCGCTGTGGGCTGATCACTTTCAACAGGTGGGGAATATTTCCACCAATTGAATAATATTACATTCCAAACACTAATTATAGGAATAATCATCAAAAATTTAATTAATGAAGCACCAGGTACTTCATTAATTAAAATTTTGATGGTGATTTTTATTACCCGGTAAATGCACATGTGAACATACCAGCCCACTGGTGGATTATGACCACATGGCTTAAAATTACACGCGAATCCGCGAATCGATTCTCATAATGATTCTGGCAAACTACACTGGCGCGAGCGAATCCAAGTGGATTCGCGTCAATTTACCGCTTGGATTCACTTTATGTATGATGTCGTTGATTCATGATGAAGTTCTGACCTGGGTTATCATAAAATATATAATTATGAAAAACTGTCTATTCACATTTCTTGAGTTTGGTATCAAATCAAGACATGGCTGCTGTAGCAGCCATGACTTGAATTGATACCAAACTCAAGAAAATGTGAAGCATCTGGTAAATCATGGGTGGAAATTTCGACAACTTATTTCATGTTCTCACCAGCAACATTCAGCTAGTTTTTGCAGAATTTCATATCATTATTTATTTTAACAGGGCTTGATTTGATCTGAAAATTTTGAATAGCAATTTACTATTCACCCTGGAAAATTGATTAGCAGTTGATCCAAAAGCACTTGAAACTAATAAATCTTGAATAGCAAAATTCAGAAATTGGAGAGCAAAGTGCTATGCTAATCCAGTTAAATCGAGCCCTGATTTATTTATGAATGTTTAAGGTCACAGATTTATGCACAACGGCTAATCATGACCGCAATATGGATATAAAGTCAAGGGTTGTCAATCATTTATACCCCATGCTGCACATTTTAGAGGATTTCCACCTCAATCATTGGCTTTACTTCCCGGGTTCCCACAGTGGGATTTCATATCATGGTTTAAATGGATTCGCGTGAAAATATTTCGTGAGAATCATGTTAGAGTCGCGTGATGCCAGACGAATTTTAAGCCCTGGACCAGACCATGGCAACTGATTATCAGTCTCACAATATTTTCTACATTTGGTAAAGTTCACTGGTACCCGAGCCTTTTGAATGACAGTGGACAATGCAGAATGTAAATAAAAACATTTGAATTATTTGTGACCACATTAACTTTTTCCAAACGCTATCATAAGTGGTCAATATATGTTTTGAAGCACTCGACACTTCATGTCACAAACTAAAGAATTTCCCATTTCTTTTCACGATGGAAATTTGGGTTCATTACATGCATTTAGACTTTGCAACCTTCCTTCGTCATTTTCCTAGCATACAGGTATGTTTAAGGCCAATATAAAAAAGAATGGACATAAGCAGCCGATTTTGAAGTTTCACTCATTTCATTTGAATAGAATACAGACCTTGATTATGGACTTTGCATCCTGAAACTCTCATGGCTTCTCGAGTAAAGTGCATTAGGAGCCCTTATTGTAAGTGTATATGACTATTAGTACTCAAACGATTAGTCAACTAGTCGATGTCGACTCTGGGCAAACCAGTAGTCGATTCTCAATTGTGCAGTCGACTTGTCGGAGGAGTTCAAGCTTTTAGGTAAATAGTATCCCTTCTGTACAACTGTCAGACAGTTTGAACAGCAATATTGAGCAATCAATGTATACATCTATTGCCATCTAATAGTAGTGACAGTAGTTTGTTTTAACTGGTACCAGTCGAGTGCTGAATTATTTTGGGCTATCAGGATATGTTATTAATTTGCCTTGTTACAATTTATGGGAGAGTGCCTATAGGCACTCTCCCATAAATCGCAACAAGGCAAATTAAATAAGACTATATAATTTCACTCTTAGCATAATTAAAAGCACATTAACAGAATAATGTTCCAGGAAGTTGCTGTATATGAATGCCCAAGTGAAGCCAAATTTGGACCTTCAGCACTCTACTGGAACACCAACACTATTATAAGGAGACAAGTTATCACCAATGACTAGTCAAAGTCGACTTGACTTTTGGGTACTGACTAGTCGACTTTGGAATTCACTAGTCGTTTGAGCACTAACGACTATGTAATAAATTTAACAAGAAGCAAACACTGAATGTGTACTTAAGACAACTTTTCGACAAACTGTCAGTTGTTCCAGACGAAAAACTTTTTGGTCATCTTTTTTTCATTTAGATAACCACCAGAGGAACGATAAAATCGTTCCTCTCAAATTTTATGCCTGAATGCCATTATGCCACACCAACCTGTTGACTGGGATTATATTTCATTTTGTTCTGTGATAATACAAATTGTGTTACCGTCCTGCAGAAGATTGTTAATTCACAATACCATATATAACTAAATCTTTGAATGAGTAAAAAACAACTGAATAAAATTCACTAACTTTCAAAGACGTGAATATACATGCACATTTTTTCCATCATGTTCAGCATTCTGAATTTTCAAATTAGATATCAGGATATATTGGATACAGTTTCAAGAAAAATGGTATTTGGCGACAAATAGATTAATCTGAACGGTTACAGTTAAAACTGAAATGCGCACAAATAGCACGTCGATCTGCATGTTAGGACCATAATAGGGCTATCAAATTCTGCACATATGGCCCATGCACAAGCAATGTTTCAGCCAATGGACCGCCGGGTAACCCGGAGGTCCATTGGCAGAAACATTGCCAGTGTTTGCTATGAGTAACCAGGAGAACCTGTCGTGCTTCGATATGGAAATTGGACGCAATTCCTACGCGCAATTAAGCCTAGATAAACGCACAGTTCAGGACAGGACTTCTAGTTTTAACTGTACCAAATTTTCCCTGCTTTCTATTTTTACTACAGCTAAACCAATCGGATCACAACATACATGCAGAAATCTGTTGTACTTGTGGGTTCACACAATGAGAAATTCCCAGAATGCAACATTCAAATCAAGCATATTTAAAATAACTGTACATGCTTGATCATTAGGTAAAAGTACTTAACCCTTTACCCATAGCCGACGATTTCAAAATTTATTATTTTAAATTGCTTCAAAAAATTTCAAGAAAATCATATGTGACCCCTCTTCGGAACGAGCTCATTCCAAAGAGAGGTCAGATATGGTCTTGTTGAAATTTTTTGAAAAATAATATTTTTTCAGCTGCTGAATTTGCATATTATGCGTGCGGATGCAGACGATTCATTGGGTAAAGGGTTAATGTGAAATTTGTGTGCATGTTACATTCTGTCGGGGCGGCACATTTTATGCCAAACTTCCACCAGATAAATCAAGTTTTCTCATTATCCGAACATACTAATACAAAACGTTTCAGTCTGCGAAAGTAGCTCCCGAATGCATTATCAGAGTTATGGCCACAAAATGGTTAACCGATTACAAGATCCCCGCTTCAGATTCAAAACAAGTGGAGGATTGTTTTGGGGTTCTGTGAGGGTGACATGACCCAAGGTAAGCCTACTTGCAACAGAAACAATTCACTCCATTTCAGGTTCTCTTATTATTTATCTGTGTTTCAAGTCACTTTCACGATCTTTAGACATCATGACTGCAACATAGAGATAAGTTGAGTTTAGTTGTACATACCTATGCTGCCCAATTTTACAAGTTTAGAGAACTTCCACTCCTGGCATTGATTACAGGTCTGATCTGACCAGTAAAGCAGTTTGTTTTCCAGTAAACAAGCACTGGTCAACCTCATGTGGTTTCTGTGGAGGTTCTCAATAGCAACAAATTATTGTATCCATGGGTGAAATAAATGTTTTTTCAGTGAGAGATATAATTGTGTTACCATAAGAGACAGCAACGTGAGATTCTGTTGTTTTGGCATGCCTTCCTTACTTTATATATCCCAAGGAATTTCTTTGCTGCAGTTCACTTACAATTAATTGCAAGCTAAAGCAAGAATAAAGTTTGGTTTTGCACAATACCAATGCTACATGCAGATATCAATTAAAAAGTGGCAGGGACGACAGGGTCCGAGAACCAACTTTTTTTCAGCCTGGCCTTGAAATCCCATGTGTTCTCTTGACAATTCCTATTATAACACTTCTACGCACTGATCACAACGGGTGCCTCATTAGGGCATTAACCAAAAAGTGTACCTATTCAAACTTAAGCCTATGCTGCGGTTTATCATATAAATAGTTCTTGGCAAAACAAACACCTATAAAGATTGGTATTAACCTTCATTGTTAAATGGAAGTACTATTTTATCACATCAATAACAAAAATACTTTTCATGGAGAAATATACTGCCATTTCTCCACCATTTGCAGACAAATTCTAACAATATTGTTCTGTGAAAAAGATCACATCATGACAAAATAAAACAAATAAAGTCACCTAATAGAATAGGGGAATATTTGGATAATCAGGTCAAACAAAATGAAAAAAAAAAAAATCCTTTGTGCATCAATTTTTTTCCAACTGAAAATTCAAAAAATTTACAATTGAAAAGTTTTATAATGATTGTCACTTAAGGTCAGTCACACAGCCCTGTTTAGAAACCTTAAAAAAATTTGATTTCAATTTCCAATCAAAGCCCAAATCAATTATTTAAACTGCAAGCCTCCCAGTGATGCTTGCAAAGAGTTTCGCACAACCAGAGATATTTTGCCAGTCCAGAAACACATCAAACCACCAAATTTACAGTCCAGGAACTAGAGGGGATGCTATCAGGTGGTACATAAATGGAAAATATGCTTGCTGGGTCCTCAAATCTCCATTCGTCTAACATACAAGTGCATTGGAACATGTAGATGCCCACAATTTGGATGGTTGAGTATACCATGTACGCAAAATATACTTTAAAGAAGAATCATTACCTACCGCAATGAAAGTGGAAGGTGTCAAAACTCTTAATTATCTGAAATATGCTGAAACTCTCAATTCAACATCTAAATTTACAAAAAGGATGTTTCTTCAGAGGATGAGAGAACGTTATAATTAAGGTATAACTTTAAAAGATAATTTACGCCAAGATTTATAGAAAATAAAATTTCAAAAACGTGACAAAACTATCTGTAATGAGCTGATTAACTGAACTCTCCCATCTCTGAATCTAATGAAAAGCTGCCTGTACAGCACAGAAACCTGTTTTTATGTAAGTTAAAAAAAATGATGCAATATAATCTAAAAATGGGCTCCTAAAATTTAAAAAAATGACAATGTTCAAACAGAACTTATTTGGCTTCTATATACCACAGCACATCTTGTTATAAAAGTTGTCAGCTGATATTCCCATGACATGCCCAGTTCTTGTCTGTATGTTTTTAATGTAGAAAGGTAATCAATGTTAGAATTTGTCTGAAATGATACACAAGAAGAAAAAAACCTTACCGAATCAAGGTAAAGTGTTGAATCAAGCTGGGCACAAATCCACATTGTTGCCCACCTGCCTGATGTGGAAAACTGAATTCGAACCTGGAGAAGAAAATAGTCAGTTTGATATATCAAAGTTGAAAAGAATGTTATAAATTGTAGCATACAAAACATTTGTGAATATATGAAAATCCTCTTGTAGAAGGCAAGCCCCGGCTGAAAATTAAATACTGGTCACACATTTTAGGACAAGAAAAAAAAAGTGTTTCAGGTAATCCAATTGCCATTAAACAGTATTGTGATTACAAAACCAGACAGAATATCGACAAGATCACTATTGGATTGTGATCTAGTTGAAATCCTGTTTGTTTTTCAATCCACTACACTAGGCTTAAAAAGTTAAAAATCTGTTTCTCAGGACCACCTGCACAGTCATTTTGCCTGTAGCACGCTCCCTTTTTATAACCAAGCAAACTTAAAAAAAAATTAAATGGCCTATGTTATTTATTTTATCGAAGTTAATAAAATTGATAAACTTGTCCCTTGAGTAAACAAGACTTTGTAATGCTTTAGAATTCTTGCACTCAAGGATGAAATACACCACCGCCCGGGCATTCGTAAAAAAGACACGAGGGCTAAAAATTGTTCCCCTCGCATAGCCTGGGGGGGGGGGGGGGGGGGGGGGGGGGGGGGGGGCACTCCTCAAGCTGACAGAAGCTAAAAGTGGCAAAATAAAGTTTTATTATTAATGAATTCTGCTGTGTGGTCTTTGTAAATTTTATTCAGTGCTGCTAACAAGGTAGTCTCTGAGATGGTTACACTTCCCGTCCCACACATCTGAGTCTGGAGGTGTGGGACAGGCCGTGTAGCCGTCTTACAGAGACCACTAACAAAACAAGAGATCTGAAAATATATGGGTTTTAGGAACAAGTTGTTACGGTAATCATTATTTTAAGGTCAGGAGGGCGAGTTTTTGCCCCTGCTAACTTCATTAAAGCAAGCAGTAGCCGAGTGAATAAACTGCTCTCCTGAAAATGCCAGGCCTGACCAACCATGCTATTATTCTGTAGATTATGAGGCCTAAAACACAAGAACAAACCAAGAACATTAACTTTTGATGGCAAAGAAATAATAGTAAAAATAAATGAAAGTGTCAATGACACTGCAGGTCAACTTGTGTAAGGGACTGAACTGAATTGAAAGCCCCTGCAATGCCACGGCATTTAATCAAGTTTCTACAGAAAAGACACCACACCAAAGCCACATGTGAAATTTGAAAAAGATTGGGTGAGAAATGGGGCCTGAAGATGCGCCAATTTAATTGTTGACATTTATATGCCAAATCTAAGATGGCTGCTGGTAGCTATATTTTACAACAAAATTCAGAAAAATTTGATAGCTCCCATCTGGACATCACACCAAAGCTACATGTGAAATTTGAAACCGATCGGGCAAGAGATGCGGCGTGTAGGGTGTGCCAATGGAATTGTTGACAATTTGTATGCCAAATCTAAGATGGCCACTGGCGGCCATGTTTTTCAACAAAATTCTAAAAATTTTGATAGTTCCCATCTAGACATTGCCCCAAAGCTACATATGAAATTCAGAACTGATCAGGTGAGCTAAAGGAATTGTGGGTGGACAGAGGAACGTACGGAACAGCCCACCCACATGCACTTTTAAAAACAAATGGCCTGAGAAACAGAAGATCAACTCTGTGGGGCCCATCTCATTCTATTTTCATTTGTTTTTCATGATTCAGACTTCATTTTGCATTATTTTATTTACTCTAGTGCTGTGTCTTGACAGAATTAAATCCAAACGAGAAATAAAATGCCTTTGTACCTTTACCCAATGTCCACAAAATACAGTTGTTCATAGCCATGCGCACAAATATTATCTATGCGATCTATGCGTTAGGACCATAGTATGGCGATCAAATTCTGTACATATGGCCTGTGCACAAGAATGTTTCAGCCAATGGACCTCCGGGTAACCCGGAGGTCCATTGGCAGAAACATTGGCTGTGTTTGCTACGAGTGACCAGGAGAACCTGCCGTGCTTTCGATGTCATTCGATATGGCAATTCCCAGCCTAGATAAGAGCGCAGTTCCTGACAGGACTTTTAGTTTTAACTGTATGTCATAGGCTTTGTATCATCTTTTCAATGGATGATAGTGGAAAAGATTTTAAGGCTTTACATTGCCGGCATTTCACGTGAACGACTGTGATTAACTTCACATAGTTCCGCACAAGTAAATTAAATAATAGTGTTGTCATATTAGCCAAAATACCAACATCAAACAATTTAACCCTTTGAACCCTAGTGACATCTTCCATATCAGTTCAATGGCAGCAACAGGGAAGAGTCCATATTCTTTATTTGGGGATAGACCAATTAATATTTTAAATGTGCAGTTTGGGGGCTACTCATTGAAAATATTAATTGGTCTATGCCACACCTTCACTCAAAAGTCAACCTACTTAATGAAATTATGAAATATCATGTTACTTGGCCGGAAAAGCAGCCTTTGGGGTTCAAAGAGTTAACTTCACACACTGCAGGCCTCTATTCAGTTTTGCTCTTAACTCAACCAAGTTCGGTTGTACGAAGATGCTGTATCTTGCTCCAGCACAACATCTCAACTTACAAGAAGGATGTCCCTTACAGTAGCACCATCTGCAATAATGGCATTGCAGTCACTGAGTATCTGGCTCTAATTTTAAGCATTAAGCCATTGTTCATGCCTCCTCTGAGTTTGCCATACCAGAACACTTTGAACAAAATTCCAATGAGACATTGTCCTTGTTAACATGAAGACATACTCCTGCGTTTTCATGATCTGACGGTCTAATGTGCTTACTGGATGAAGTATAGTCATGATCATGAACAGCTTTTCTCTTTCTTGATTCAAATGAGGTACTCAGCTTTACATTGTTTACATGAGGAATGTTTTTCAACAAACTGGACAGTGAGCTCTGATTTGCAATGATATTTTTCAGATATGTGATTTCATCTACTAGCACCTCTTTCTCATCTTCTATCATTGTATTTTTCTCCCTGAGAGCATTGTTCTCTTTCCTGAGTGACTCAACTTGGTCTTCAAGCTGGGAAATGAAGGCCTTCTTCTTTTGTCTGTTTATCTTTGCCTGTTCTGCATTTTTTTTATTTCTGTCCTCAATTGCTTGCAATACTGCATTATCAGTTACTTCCGGAGGAGCATTAACAGGTGCTCTCACAACCTTTACTACTTTAACAGCTGGTTTCACTGGTCTCACAGACATGTCCTCTGCTATTCCAATATTGCCACGGTTTGCATTTGTTTTATTTTTTGTAATGACAGTTGACCTGTCAGAGGTAGGAATAATTAGCAACGGCGCTTTACTTAACTTCTCATTGGGAGCTATGGATACATCACACAATGTCAAGTCGGCCACAAAGTCTTTCTCAGAGCTTTCAACCGGTTTTGAAGAATCTGTCAAATTTACGAATGTTTCAGACTCACTACTTGGCTTCCCTAGATAATCTATGAGCTCCGTGTCTGGGCTATATGCTTCAAAATCAACATTGTTTAGCTCCTCAAACAGTCTATTTGCATTGTCATTTTCTGAACCATCACTTTCTGGGCTCCCAATAGACTCTGTTGAGATCATGCTCAGCCCACTATCAGACTCGTGACTTGGTGAACCAAAGAACTTGTCTTGAGCTGTGTTCTTCAAAACACTACCTGTACCAGCATCAATGGTCATTGGAAATGTTGGGACTTCTTCGTCTAAAAGACATGGAAGAAAATCAATAGAATTTGTCTCAAAATTTTGGAATAGACCTTCCATTTTCAAAGTTTAACTGACCTGGTCTGAATAAAATCTAAAAACTTTACAAATATTGAAACCAGATCAAAATTAGTTTAGCCAATTTTGGTTAATTAGTTTAGCCAATTTTGGTGTAAATAAAACTTGTTTATAATGGAAGGTAAATACACGGAATATGTCGAGTAAATTGCGCCTACTTTATTAAATTCAACAGGTCAGGAGTGAAATTGCAATCTGCCAATGCTGCAAGTGCAAATATCCAAAATTCCTGCCCTAAAATCCTATGGACAAACCAGTAAAGACGGTCGTATTTTAAATTTAGTGATAAAGATCTTCTCTCCTTGGAAGCTTACTATTAATGGAGACGGTGTGTGAAAATGTCAATTTTCTGAAGTATGAAACTTTGAAAGTACGATTCCAACAGAAAAATCCTGCGTCCTAGGTTTGAAAAGTGCTCAAGTTACTACCAAATAGCACCTGAGCCTGAGGTCCTCCTTCAAAAAGTGTCCGTAAGAATGTTCTTTTTCGTAAATAGAATGACAAATAATAATAAACCTTTGCTTCGATTAATCAACCCTTAAAGTATACCACAAATTTTGGTGATTTCTTCTGTATGTCTCTGTGCTCCTCTCTTCACAGCTGCAAACAGGTATTTGGGTGGATGGTCTATTTGTCACAACAGTTTTGTTCTCAACAAACGTTCTCCTTACGTTTGCTCACACGATGAAACTATCCGATGTTTCCATTGGCTAACATCTTAACACAATTTTGTATCAAACGTTTACATTGGTTGAATAGAAATAGGTATGACGTCTTGCCAACAAAGCGCCGGACAAATCTCTCGACGAAGGGAATACGTATGTCGCATAACTGTTAAGTTTGTGGTATTCTACAATACAAAATAGTTCGCGTCATTTCGGTGTTTAATTTCAGACTCCCTCATTATATTCGTCTTACGATTATTTTGTTTATAACTAACATTTTATGTTGTTCATTTTTTAGTATCTCCCACAGTCATGTGATATTTAAGATACTGTCTGCACGATTGAATTGGAGACATTTTTGAACAAGCATTGCACAACAAACTGAAAATGCCGATGTCATCTTACTGAAGGGTGCACGTGACCTTCACAGAGTGCGTTTAAACCGGAATGTTACTTATGGAGCCCGAGAGGTGACATGGTCAATTTTTTTTTTTGTAATCCGTGCGCACGGATTAATATACAATGATTTTTCACCCTTGGCACCTCACGGGTACCAGTCATTATGCCCCCGACAAGGGACATGTTCATTTATTTTATGGTTCCAACACTAATCAAGGAGCATAACTGTTGAGGAAAGGTTCAATTTATTTATTTATTTATTTATTTATTTATTTATTGGGATTTAACGACACTGTCTGCATCCAGAGTTACCTCGTGTCGGACAGTTTTACGAATGGACGAATCCGGAGTACCTGGAGAGAACCACCGAGCAACGGCGAGTAACTGCCAAACTCCTCAACGTACTAACTCCACACAAGCAGGGTTTCCTTATAAAAAGGTAATATGGTAAATCCCAAAATACCCTGGTAATACCATGGTATTACCAGGGTATTTTGGGATTTACCATGGTTTACCATGGTACTTTTTTATAAGGGTTAGTATTCGTTGAAGACTTGTAAGTGCATCATCGACGTGGAGTGCGCCTTAGTACACAGCGCCGGCCACTGTGTCCCCACGCGGGCAGTCGCGATAAAGTGCCTTGCTGAAGCACCCTGGCGAGGATCGAATCGTTCACATTTCGGTTTAACCATTGAGCCACCGCGCTCCCGAATGGCCCAATTAATGAGGACAATAAGAACCCGGTATACGGCACCTCCCTCCTGGGGTGGATTCATTTATTTGTTTATTGGTGTTTAAGGTCACATATAGGGACTGATGCACAATGGCTATAATCGTGTCCGTGACAGTTTTACGGGTGGAGGAAGCCGGAGTACCCGGCGAGAACCATCGAGCATCGACTAGCAACGCCAGCCCCTCAACATTCTAACTCTCTTCAAGCTCCGCTCGAAAAGGGTTATAGCGGTTGAAGACAAGTGCACCATCGAAGTGCAGTACGCCTTAGTACACGGCGTCATCATGCCCCCATGTAGGCAACCGGGATAAATTTTAAGTGCCTTGTCCAAGGACACAACGCAGGTCGTCCTAGTGTGGATAGGAACGTGTTGGTATGCCGTTTCTAACATTTTTCCCGCATTTGCAAGAACTGGTAAAGGATTGATTGATAATTATGTACAGGCCGATCTGTCTTCATTTGGGGGGGGGGGGGGGGGGGGGGCTTGTCATTTTGAAAATTGCAGGGGGGGGGGGGGGCATTATGGTTCGCCTCAAATCACCCCAGGACGGCCATTTTGATTGCACCTAAATGATCCCCAGGAGGGCCATTTATGGTTTGTGGAGGCCATTTTGTTGTCCGCCTGCTGGGCAGACAACTAATATCATTTTTAGGTACATGGTTTGCGTAATTATATGATGTACGTCACCACGTGCTGAAAAGATGCATGCACAAATATTTGGATGAATTATACCAGGTTTCCCATGACACTCATTAACAGTGAGTGTTATAGTTATCTTGCATCCTAATAACCAAGCCCGTATCTATACATTACATGATGACTGTACAAGCCAGTGCATCATGCTCACCACCAGATATCGATAGATTGGGGGCGAATCAGTCGGATTTGGGCATGAATCGTCCCGGCTTTGATTTTGGGACGAAACGTTCCGGGTGAATCGTCAGAGGTCGACTAGCTTGGGGATCATACGTACCGTAATAATGTATGACACGAGAGCTGTCACAGTCTGATGTACGATGTAATAACTAATTGCAACTTTGGAATTGGCAGACCTCTCTCTCGTATTTAGAACTCAGGCGGGCGACTGCGTCCCGGGGTGATCGCCCGTCTCAAAATGACAAGCCGGAGAGGGGGGGGGGGGGTGCTTGGCGGTAGTCGTACCCGTGGTGGAACTCATTTAGTGGACTCCATCACCTGACTAGACCTCCTGGTAGTACTGGTAACCTGCTATCGTTTGACGTCAGCGTCTTGGTGGTACGTGTTGCTACGTTCGCATGCCGGCGCTTGCTGTTGGAATTTTTTTTATCTGGATTAGAATCTCACGAGAGTCCTCTGTAAAAGGACCACGAGGCCGCCATTTAGTATTTGTACCGACGTGCCCCCACCTCTGTCCTGGAAGTAGCATACGCCAGCTGATTTCCTCCACGGCAGACAAAATTAGTTCGCCAAGGTCCACATTGATCTCAAAACTAATACGTTATGTGTTTCGTAGCTCCTATCTTCCACACCATTCCGTGGGTTTCTTGGCTACTAGCTCCTAGCTCACCAATACCTAAATGTCACCCTGGCTACTATATAACACAACGTTCTATACATACCAAACGAGTATCATCAAAAATGCCATGCTTCCAGAAGGTATCGGAGTTTATTTGTGTAATGATTGGTAGTGCTCAAGGCGTTTTCAGTAAATAGATATACCCCTATACAATTGAGACCAAACTCCGAACACACTCCCACTATATTAGAAGTATTTAGGACCCAAAGTAACTATGTGGCATCACAGATACGAAGATGGCGACCTACGTCACACAAAATCAAAGACAGAAACACGTATCATCATTACAGCAAGAGCTTCGCATACGCAATAACAACACCATGACCCGACGCTACAATATAACCGCTTACGTAGGCTACCAGAACAACCTACTAGACACCCATGACGCACCGCGGCATGACATCACATAGCATCCTGAAGAGGCTTCTGCTAAAATGACGTTAAACATCTGCTCTTCTCCTCTCCAACTCAGGCAACACACATTGCTATATAATGTTCAAGTCGTGCTAACAGTTTACATCTATTTTTCCCACTTGATGCCCCCCCCCCCCCTTCGTGCAGAGGTTACCGGGTACAATTTAGTATATACAAAACCTTGTAAGACCACAACCAAGCACTGCTCCGCCACCGGGATTCCAAGGTCAACCCAACTGCCTTTGGAATTTGGGATACGCATGCAAGGGACAAACATCTTGGTTTCAGCAACGTTACATAGTTATTTATTTATTTATTAAGGTTTAACGACACTTTAATAGCCAAGGTCATATCGTGTCGGTGACAGTTTTACGAGTGGAGAAAGCCGGTGTACCCGGAAGAACCAACGAGCAACGACGAGCAGCTGTCAGCTCTCTAACATCGTAACTCTGCACTGCGGCACCGGCAGGCTTAGATTGGTTGAAGACATGCTCACCTTCGACGTGCAGTACGCCTTAGTATACAGCGTCATTGTGCCCCGCAGTGCAGCACAGACAGGGTTAGATTGGTTGAAAACATGCGCGCCATCGACGTGCATAACGCCCAAGCACACTGTGTTATTGTGTCCCCATGTGGACAATCGGGGTTAAATGCTTTTGCCGGGGGCGCGGTGGCTCAGTAGGTAGAGGTGCAGGCTGCAAGCCGAGATGTCCTCGGTTCGAATCCCACCTGCGGCAACCGCGTTGTGTCCTTGGGCAAGGCACTTCACCCACTGCCCACGTGGGGGCACGGTGGCGTTGTGTACTAAGGCGTACTGCACGTCGATGGTGCACTGCCTTCAGCCAATGCTAACCCTGCTTGTGTGGAGTTAGTATACTGGGGAGCTGACAGTTGCTCGCTGTTGCTCCAGTGGTTCTCTCATAGTGGTTGGTTTGGTGTTGTGCAGTTGGGGTGATTGGTGTCATAGTTCGTTTGGCTGCTGAAGTAGTTGTATTAGTAATTAATGAAACGGTGCTTGTTGTAGTGGTTGTTGTGGAAGTTGTAGCTGTGGTGGGTGATGTCATAGTTCTTTTGGTTGGTGTAATAGGTGTAGTGGTAGGCGTTGCAGTAGTGTTCATAGGTGCAGTTAGTGACTGAAGTTGTTGGTGTTTTTATGGTTGTTACTGTTTTAGTGGATGGTGTAATAATAGTTAGTGTAGCAACTATAGTGTTTCGTGTACCAATTGTTGTGTTTTAGTGGTTGTTGTAGTAGTAGACATTATTGGTGTTGTCGAGGCTTGTTTTGTATCGATTGGTGCAGTAGGTGTTGTAGAACTTGTAGTGGTGGGTATAGTGGTGGCTGGCCTTGTGGTCATAGTCGTGGTGCGGTTAGTGGTTGATGATGTAATAAAGGTCGGTATAATCGCGGTTGTTCTGATGAAGTAGAAGTGGTTGATGTGGTAGAGGTTGGTGTGGTAAAAGTTGGTGTAGTTGGTCTTAATGTCGTAGTTCTCGTTGTTGTATTGGTTGATGTACTAGTTGATGTCATTGCTCGTGAATGAAGTGGTTATAGTGATTGATGTAGTTGTCGCGGTCGTTCTATAGAGTTATAAAGGTTGGTGTACTAGTTAGCTGGTGTTGTAGAAACTACTAAATCAACCACTGCAACTTCTTAGGAACAAATGTAACACTAACCACCACATCGATAATATAAATCACCACTGTACCAACCACTACTTCTCCAACCACAACTACTATTACATCAACCATTACACAATTGTTATAAAGCGTATACTGTGGGGAAAATTAGCTCACTCAAAGCGCTTGTTAACTTTATATATTTATTCACATTTAGCGGCGGAATAACCAACCGAACTTCTTTCTCAGTCGGGATAGCCAGACTGCTGAATTCAGGAAATACATACATTTTATAGTAAAACAGTTACTCATAACAACGGTTACTTTTTAACATAAATCCTAAACAATAATTAAACCCTTTTGGAGAACAGGACTTGTTATCAAGCAGCTTGTATTATTATAGGAGGACAATTTCTGATTACCAGCTTATGTATACAGTCTAATATACTCGACAACAATACAAACACTGAAATAACAGCTTAATCACCAAAACAATTAGCACCTGGGTTTTCATAATAATTTTAGAAAAGCATCTTGGAATTTTGTTCTTTTGAATTTCACTTCAAAACCAGCCTATGACACAATCACAGCAATCACCGAAAGACTAACCACGACATCTATAAAACCAACTATTATTTCCCCAAGCACTACAGTATCAACCGCTATACATCTACTTTTTTACACCGACCTCCACAGCCACAAGTTAATAAAAACTACACCTACAATACGAACCACCGTTGCACCAACAACCATAACTACTGTACCAACAACTATACCGCCGTCTACCACAACACTTACCACCACAACTTCACCCCCAACAACCACAATACGACCAATCTGAACTACAACAACCACTATATCTACGGCATCCACAACCACAATTATAGCAATCAAACTAACACTAACGCTACTATATCACCAACCACAATTATTGAGCCAGTAGGTATATCACTAACTACTACAAAACCAAACCACTGCAACACTAGTAACTACTACAACCTTTACTACATCAACCGCCGAAGTGCTAAAACACCAACTACCACTCCAACCACTACTATATCAACTACTACAACCTCTACCCCCACACTTACACTGCAAAAATATAGGTTCTCTTTAGAACCAAAACTGGTTCTAATCTTGTCCCTGAGATGGAACCAGTTCTGTTTAAACAGTATTTATTTCAAATCAAATAAATTTATAAAGATTAACATAAAATATTAACAGAATTAAACATAAATTGAGGGGGTTTCAGCCGTAAGTTTAGAGCTTATACGAGGGTGTCTCAAATCATTATAAAGCAAAGGAGATATGAACTGTTGGCATATCGAACCAGTTTTGGTTCTATACAGAACCAAAACTGGTTCGATGTGCCAACTGTTCATATGAAACTTGAAATGAAACTTTATTTTGCAGCATACTTATGTACAGTTTACATAAATACAAAATAACAATAAAAAAGTGTACACTGCATGGAAATGGCATAACCAGAAAGGCTGTCTTCCTGACATTCCCAGACATGATTTATTTTGTCCTGACATTAGAGTCGTTTAGTTCTTTGTCCTCCCGTTTCACAATAAGTGAACCCTCAGAGAGACTTTTCATGAAGCTTTCCCCATGTTCGGAGGTAATCAGAAAAAACAAGTGGTGATTTGAAACGTCTTAGATCTCGGATTAATTGTAGAAATAGCGATAGTTGGTTGGATGAGATCACGTTATGCTGGGCCACAATCTGGACAGAATGGATTGGTGCAAGTAATGTCAGAAGAATATCCATTCAAGAATGAATTAATTATTATCTTTTTAAACAGAGACATGCTATATTGCCTTACTTCGTGATTTAAATCATTCCAAATTTTCGGGAAAGAATGAATCGGGAGATCAGCAGAAAAGCGAGTTCTTGGTTTGAGGGAGTGCACATTCCCTGTTTGTCTTGTTTCCATTCCAGAAGGGTTAGTGTATATTTCGAAAATATTGTCAAATGACATGGGAAGTTTATTGTGGTACCAGTCATGCATAAAAAGATGCACATGTAGCTTATACAAATCTTCAAACTTCAGTATTCCACAGTTTTTAAATAAGGGTTCGGTGTGCGAGGTATATTTTCGATTTGTTATGATACGGATAGCCTTTTTTGGAGTGTTGAAATTCTCCTGGTTGAGGGAACATGGCCCCAGGTAAGTATACCATACAACATATGGCTTGTATCAATGACTGATACAATATCTTCAGGGCTTTCAAAGGAAGTATTCTTTTTGCCCTATGATATCATATCTCCTTTGTTTCAGAATGTTTGGCGACTGCGTTGAATAAGCTCCACGTTTACTGCTGAATCTACTTCAGTTCATGTAATATTTTGTTAAAATTGAATGCTAATCTTGGTAAATTTATTTGATTTGAAATAAATACCGTTTAAACAGAACTGGTTCCATCTCAGGGACAAGATTAGAACCAGTTTTGGTTCTAAAGAGAACCTATATTTTTTGCAGTGTACTACTTTAACCATTACAACACCAACTTGAAAATACCAACCACTATTACAAAAGCCACTGCAACCTCAACGTCGACAACACGAACACCTAATACAGTAACGACTATAATATCAAATACTGAAACAACTGCACCAACAATTACGCACAAATAACTATAACTATATCACTAATCAATACACACCAACCGCTACAGTTATTAAACCAACAACTACAACACCAACTCGTACAACACCAACCACTAGTAGCATAGTACGTGCTTTAAATGTCTTTCCCCAGTATAGCTTGTGGTTTTTGATGCCTTCATTACTTTCTTGGGGGCATAGCGTGCGGTTTAACCATATTTTACCAGGCTCTCATATGTGTAATGTCGGGGTGCATGAAGAATATGTTGATTAGCATGGTAGCGGTCAGGCTGCGACATCATTGCCGTGGTAACACATGCCGAAGCTAGGAGCTACTAAACACTAAACTACTAAACTGCTAGTGTGGGCAGTGATAGGGACCCCATTTTGACGAATGTGGACTATAGTGTTATGTGGTGTATTGTGGGTCTCTGTGGATTAAACTGGAGTAGAGTGGGCTTTTTGCGGACTGGTGATGTCTACTGTGGGCTTCTGTAAACACATTAGGACTTTTGTGGATTGATGTGGGCCTCTGTTAACTGATGTGGGCCTCTGTGAACTGACGACACAGATTTGAGGACAATTGGGGACTTTTAAGGACTGAAAATAGTAATGGTTTGGGGATTTTTGGTGAGAATTTGGGACTTTCAGGAAAATGGTAGTTGGTATAGTGTTTGTTGAAGTTGTTGGTGTAATTTATTTATTTATTTACTTTTTATTTATTTGGGGTTTAACCACCCTTTCAACGGGGTCATCTCACGTCCAATCACCATAACTACAATAACACCAACCACTACGCATATCGTACCTCCAATTTCTGCAACAACATCACTAACATCAAATATCCACCAACCACGACGATTACTTTGCCAACCGCTTTAACATATCAAAGAAATTTATTTATTTTTTATTTATTGGGGTTTAACGACACTTTCGCCAGGGTCACCTCGTGTCGGACAATTTTACGGGTGGAGGAAGCCGGAGTACCCGGAGAGAACCACCGAGCAACAGCGAGCAACTGTCAGGCTCCCCAACATACTAACTACACACACGCAGGGTTAGCATTGCTTGAAGGCAAGTGCACATCAACGTGCAGTGCGCTTTAGTGCACAGCGCCACCGTGACTCCACGTGGGCAATGGGGGTGGAGTGTCTCGTCCAAGGACAAAATGCGGTTGCCGCAGGTGGGATTCGAACCGAGGACCTCTCGCCTTGCAGCCTGCACCTCTGCCTACTGAGCCACCGTGCCCCTGTGCCAAAGAAACCCAACTACAACAACAACCAATACATCCGAAACACCCAACACTACAACATCAACCACTACAAGTACTACTTCAAGAATCACAACAACGCCAACTTACACCACACCTACAAATCCAACGACTGCAACAACAACCCTAACTACTTTACCAACCACAACAACAGCGCCAACCACTCACTCTTATTATACCATTAACCATAACCACAGCACCAACAGTCATAACCATTGTACTCAATACAACCACTTTATCAAACGCAACAACTACTACGCCAATCTTTACTTCACCAACCACCACAACAAAACAAACCACTACGACTACTACTTCAACCACAGACTTCCCCTAATAAACCCACTACATCACCTACCATTACAGCTACTTCATCAGCTACAAAGATCTATGGCACTAACATTCACAGCTTCGACACTAACCCCTTAAGAATGGAATGCAATTTTTATAATCTTTACTGGAGTATGAACGTGTGGGAATGGGTACAAATTGTATGAATCCCTTCGGGATTCATACAATTTGTACCCATTCCCACACGTTCATACTCCAATAAAGATTATAAAAATTGCATTAAATTCTTATAATTACATTCCGCAACTGTTTAAACTACTTTTTACCAAACAACAAAGCAGAAAGAAGAAATAAAACATGTACGAACGAACGAGGCGAAAAACCAACCTCATACAAAAGACAAAGCGCACAACTCTGATTTTTAATTTCCACAGCTTTAGAAACGGATACGAGTATTTTAGTAACGGGCTTTATGCCACAGTTGGGAAATGTCACCAAAGAAACAGCAGCGGAGTTGATCACTGCGAGAGGTGCAAAAAGTTAAAAACCCGCCCAAACACAGCCCGAATCACATTTTGTCAACTGTGCTCTACCGTAAATGCGGGTCAAAGTTCGACCAAATGTATTCATTGGAAAATGAATTACATTTGGTCATGACGTTTTCACCCAGCTGACCAATGGGAATTGAGTATTTGAACCCAAAACGTATAACTACATTAACAATGTAATTATTTCAATACAAACCTCTTCAATTATTACATAAACCAGTGCAATACTTACCACTACAACTACTACATTAAACAAAATAACTTTGACACTAATCCCCAAGCAACGCCCACAACCACAGTATCAAACATTACAACTACAACACCAACCACTTCAAGAACCTCCACAAATACTACACCGTCCACTGCATTTAAAATACCAAATACTATACAACATCAACATCTTCAACACCGACAGATACAACATCAACCACTGCAACAAAGATACCAACAACCATAAGAACAACCATTACAACTACTACACCAACAACTACAACAACTGAACCAATCGACTAAACAAATATACAACAACTACTACACCAAACGAAAAACAATTTATCATATGTCTCGTCGGTTTTGTTCACTTTAAAACATTTGATATTTTGTTTTCATATTAATCAGTGATAAATAAAGCCTTCTGTCAATTTCATTGGTCAATTGCAAAACTAGACAATTTGATTGGCTGAACAAAATACAACTGGGCCACCTTTTCATAATTTGCATAATTAGAGTTGGGAGCTTTCATTGCTTTCATTAGTCAATTTCAAAACTGGACAATTTGATTGGCTAGACAAAATACAACTGGGTCACATTTGCATAATTTCAGTAGGGAGAAGTTACGTTATCTGTCCTATTTTGGGTGGGTTATATTGTATTAATCTTTTACCTACAAGAAAAACGCCATTCATTCTTTTTTATATTTTCACTTTTTGCTTCCAAAACATAGGTTATGACCCCTCATTGGAACGAGCTCGACGAGATCGTTCCAATGAGGGCTCATAACCTATATATTGGAAGAAAAAATGAAAAATGTTTAGTTATACGAGGATGTTTTTTCCAGGTGCCGTCTGCAACTCAAGTAAGGTGATGGGTTAAAAAGTCATACTAAGTGGCTAATTTGTGCGCGTGTGTGTCATATGATAAATAAAATATGAAATGAGTGTTTTTCTCATATAATATTTATGAAACTCGTCCGAATTTTCCGTTTGGGCTCGCCAAAACGGAAACTTCTTAGACTCGTTTCATAAATATTATATGAGAAAAACACTCATTCCATATCCTCTATATATTCAGTTCCGGATAGTACCAAGTAGTCCTCAAATCATCACTCTCTTCACTCCCAAATGTCCTAAGCAGTTGTCAAACCCCTGACACCAGAATATATCAGTCCGAACTGGTTCACACCAGTCCACAAAGGCCCAAGTAACAAAGGTCCACATTAGTATCCCTGGGTCCACGGCAGGCAGTAATGGTCTACAAAGGTCCACATTAGTCTCCACACTACAGGGTTATACGTTTCGTAGCCCCTTGCTTCTACACCACCCCATAGCCTTCTTGGCCGAACACCGAAGCCACTGTGAGTCCACATCAGACCGCGAATGTCATTTGTGCGTACAACTAAGTTTCCAGACAGAACGGCAGTTTTCAACCCATATTAGATTGTTTTACACTCTATCCATCGTAGTTTTATATCACAGTGTACCACAAGAAAACTGAAAAAACAGGAACAACAGAAAATGTGAGACAGCTTTCATCGTTTGGAGTGCTATGAGAAATGGTACTCAACTGATATATAGATTCACGGGGCTGTGACTTCTAGTTTATAAATGATGATGAAGAATGGGATTAGTGTCAACTTGGAGGTGTGGGAGATATAGGGAGAAACGAAATAAGGTTAATGTTGGAAAATCATGCAAAAACAGGATGTCTACCTTATCGAACAAATGGTGAAATTCAGTTTCAGTTGAAAATAATCAAATTTCAATACAACTCATTAGCACGAGACTGATAACCCCCACCTACACCGGTCTATTTGCACTGGGACAACTGACAACACGCGGAGAAGTTACACATACTATTTCAAACAATGGTTTTCAATGGCATCGACATAGTTGTCTCTTTGGTTCGTAGTTTTAGTTACAACTAGAACATCAACCATTATAACCCTATAGCAAGAACCACAAGAACTAGGGCTGCACGGTATTTCGATAAACCGATATATACCGGTATTCAAACCAATACTGATTGGATGCCGGTGTAATTACAAAAATATCGGTTTTATCGTCATTGTTTATTTTCCCACAAATTAATTTCCAAAATGTCTTGAGTTGACTGTAGCTCAGAATGAATAATATATCGCTTTACCCAAGTGCCCACGTCATATACAAATTCAGTATTTGAAAAAAATAATTTTCAAAAATGTCATCAAAACTGTATCATGTGACCCCTCATTGGAACGAGCTCAACGAGCTCGTTCCAATGACGGGCCACATGATAGTGTTTTGAAGACATTTTTGGAACAATTTGATTTAAAATAATAAATTTTGATATCGTCAGCGCTGTGTAAGGGTTTTTCGAACCGCATCATCAAGGCATGCTGATTCGTTCCGACTGTGATGCATCAAAGCTCGATTGTGGAACATATGTTCAGATATCTAAACAGTTATTCGATAAACCGGTATAGCGCGGTATTTTTTCGAAAACCGATACCGGTACACTATTCTGAATATCGTACAGCTCTAACAAAAACTGCATCAATCACTACAACTTCTTCATTCACAACCAGCCGCATCTTCTGGAACATCGACCGCTAAGGAGGTCGACCACTACAACAACAAATAAAACTACGACACCAAAACAAACTACACCATCTTGTACTACATCAATCTCTACCACGTCAACCACTTCTACTACTTCATTAAAAACAACAACCATTATACCAACCTTTACTACACCATCAAACATTACCGCACCCCCCCCCCCCCTCTGCCCCCCCCCCCCCCCCACTATGACTACAAGGCGAACCACTACTATTAAAACTACTTCACAAACCACCACCATACCCAACACTAAAACACCAACCAATACAATTCCGACACGAGTTGATCCTGGCTGTCGAATGTGTCGTTAAACCCCAATAAATAACCAATACATAGCCAGACTTCACAACATCAATAATTTATACAACAACTACTACAGCAACCACTACATCACAACAACCTGTACACGAACCACCATAGTTACTACACCAACATTTACTACACCATCCACTAAAACAGTATCAACAACACCAACTACCATTTCAGTCATTAGCTGCGTCCATGAAACCCAATACAATACCCACAACTACAAAAACATCTAATACAATAACCAAACGAACTATGACATTACCCACCACAGCTACAACCACAACAGCTATGCATCTATTAAAACAACCACTACAACAATTGGCGCTTCAACAGTTACTAATAGAACTATTGCAGCAGCTCAATGAACTAAGACAGCAATCAACCCAACTACTCAACACCAAACCAACCACTATGACACCATATGCCACAATGTTGAAGGTGAGTACAGCCACTGCAACTACTACGCCAACAGCTACAGCAGCAACCACTCCAACTACTACATGTGCCATTATACGAACCACCATAAACACTTCACTAACAACGGTAACTACAACATCAACTACTACAACACTAACGACTACAACTTCAACACCATTAGATACAACACCAACCACTCCAACTATGACACAGGCAACTACAACAGCAACCATTACCACTGCTACTCCGACCACTGCAACTGCTAAACGACTAAGCAAACCACTATAACTACGACACCAACCACCACCATATTCAGTTCTCTATAGTCCCCAAGTGCCCCCCCCCCCCCCCCCCAAAAAAAAAGTCCTCAGACTGCCCTCAAAGCCTTTTAGTACATTAATGTCCCGGCAGTTTCCAAACCACTGTCGTCGGGGTACATCAGTCCATGTAGTTCACATCTGTCCACAAAATCAGAATCTCGCGAGATTTCTCTCCAATTAAACCATGATGGAAGGAGGCGCTAGGTTATCCGGAGGGTATGTTTGCCGACACGAATAGTCAACTCTCCCAGGAAAGTAGTATGTCGTAGCCATCTAACCCCTTTTGTGGGTTAGATACCTCAATTTTTGCCTCTATTGAGTGACTAAATCCCAATTTACTTGACTGTCTCTCGTTACAACAATATCCTATTATTTGTTTCTTTTGCTAGAAGTTTTTCTAAAAGTTAAGATTGAACAAAAAAGAGGTGGAGTTGGAGGTAGAAGTGATGACGGAGGTGGTGGAGGCAGTGGTGGAGATGAGAGTACAGGTGGTGAAATAACTTACAAGTAGTATGTCTCGGGCTTTTCAGGTCGTATTGGCCGGACCTCGGGTGCCGGACTTCGGAAGTGACGTCATGTCACGTGACCTAGTGGCGCCATGTTGGGTTGTCATGGTAACCCGCGTGAGCGGCCAAGTTGTGACGTCATCTCCATAGTGATACGTGGTGTGAGTGCGCATGTGCAGCGCGTGTTGTTAAGGTGATACGTGTTTCCGTCGTCCATTTTGTATACTGGAGGCCGCCATCTTGGTTTCTATGGTAGCACGTGATTACTATGTTACCCAAAGTCCTACAATAGGACAGGGGTGTGTTCGGGGGGTATGTTCGATTGAATAGGAGTATTTTACCGCTTCGTAGAATTACCACAAACAACCCGCCAACTTGTATTATTTCGAATTCTTTCAGAATTCTCTGCTTCTATCTGTATATGTGATAGTTTTTGTCCATCTGACTATGTTCCTTTGTTCTGGAGTATACTCCAGTAGCGTAGAAGAGCAACCCGCCAACTTGTATTATTTCGAATTCTTTCAGAATTCTCTGCTTCTATCTATATATGTAATAGTTTTTGTCCATCTGATCATGTTCCTTTGTTCTGGAGTATACTCCAGTAGCGTAGAAGAGCCTATCAGTTGGAACAGCTCTGCCTATTATTACTATATTTAGCTTTTTCAGGTCTATTCTTGTTAGTTCTGACCCTATTCCAAGTACTCTTGTTGTTTCATTTATCGAGATCATTTATATAAATTATAACTAACCAATCAGATTGCTTGATTTCCCATAACCTGTACTTAATCGTACAGAGTTATCTCCCCTTATTACAACGAAGTTGTATCCGATTCTCATCACCTCTATATCCAATGGCCATATCCTATGGAATCCCATTTTGGAAAACGCCTGTGACTGTGGAATCCCTTATTTGTCGTATGAGGCCACGAGGGCTATGTAAAAGCCCCCAATGAGGCCTCATTTATTATCCCTCGTACCCTCATTGAATTTTGAGGTTATGAGGACCATTAAAATTCCCTCAATGAGGTATAATTTACTATGGATATGGCCATTGGATATAGAGGTGATGAGAATCGGATACAACTTCGTTGTAATAAGGGGAGATAACTTTGTACGATTAAGTACAGGTTATGGGAAATCAAACAATCTGATTGGTTAGTTATAATTTATATATGAAACTCTTACAGCATGGATTACGAGGAGGATGGGGTAGGACGAGGAGGAAGAGGAGCGGTGATTATAAGGATTAAAAGGGGTGGTGTGGGGATTAGGATGAGGAGGAGGCGCACACATTGCAGTATTGGGGTGATTGTGGAGAGAAAGCCATGCCAAATGCTATAGGAGTGTAGTACTGGATGGTATGATGGTGTTGTGAAGGTTGGGGGAGATAGTGGGAGAGGTGGAGGAGGTGGGGATTTGGGGATTTGGGAATACGTGTTTTGGAGGAGGTGGAGTCACTCGGATAAAAGGTTATGAGGAGGGGGAGGAGCTGGGGGATTAGTAGGTGTGAGATGGTCATAGGGATTAGGAGAAAGGGAAGATGAGGTAGCGTAGGAAAGGGGCGTAGTGATTAAAATCACGATTGGATTTGAAATTAGAAATGGGATTGGGATTGGGATTACGTGTAGTGTTGTATTCGGCATTTGGGCATTATTTCTCGGGTATTCTTATTACTTCATTTCCTCTCTCTCTCTCTCTCTCTCTCTCTCCCTCTACTCTTCCTTCTCACACATATATATCTCATTTTTCCGCTTGTCACTCAGATGGCTACCCACCTAGCCTATGTTAGGGATGGGTTTTGATTCTTACTTTCTCTTTTTGTATTGGAGTATGTTTATACATACCTTTCCCGGTCATTTTAGCCCGCCATTCCATGGTAATCATACCAGCCACATCTCCTACCCTCAATCTCCGATACCCTTTGTCATCCACTACCACCATGCCACACTCTACAAATCAGCTCTTCCTTCCGCACCATTCACTCTTTCATACCCCTCCCAGACCATCACAACAACCCGTAACATTTCTGGGTTTTTTTTCTCTTGTTTGTTATCTTGCCTTTATTTCGTTTGCAATTATTGCTTATTGAAGGCTAGTAAAACGTAAAACAAATGTCACTCGGGTTAATAGGATGGTCCCGTAAAACTGTCACTGACATTTTATGACCTTAGCCGTTGAAAGTGTTGGAAAGACCCAATAATCCATCCTTCTGCATTAATGCTTCAGAACTGATGAGTTCACAGTCGGGTAGATTTCCACTCGGCAGGTGTTCTCAGGGGAAATCACTCTTCATTTGCTATAATCTCTCTGCTATCCAGTTTCGAACCTACATGTACTTTTTGTGCGTCCCAGACAACCATTCGGGTAGCGTATAGAGGAAGGGAGCAGAGAATATCCAGCGGAGCACATTATGGGTCCTGTGTACGAAACCTTCTCTAACCAGGAATCCAAGGCTGAGCACAATTAAATGATAAATAATCGGTTTACACTTGATAAGTTCAGTCTCTCGTCACCCGGATTAAGAAATAAATTGACCATGTGACCCCCGGGCTCCAGTATATGAACCGAGGTAACGTGGTCAATTTATTTTTAATCCGTTCGCACGGATTCGTAAACCGTTCGCACGGATTAGTAACCCGCTTGCACGGATTAGTAATCCATGCGCACGGATTACAGAAAAAACTGACCTCTCGGGCTCCAGTATATGAACCGAGGTAACGTGGTCAATTTATTTTTTAATCCGTTCTCACGGATTAGTAACCCATTTGCACGGATTAGTAAACCGTTCCCACGGATTAGTTAATCTGTGCGCACGAATTACAGAAAGAATTGACCATGTCACCTCTCGGGTTCCATAGTAACTTATCGTTGTCGCCAGAATAAAACTGCAGGCTCTTCGTTGCCCACATAATGAAGTTCCTACACATGTGATGTTGTCGGAGGGCCGATCGGTCTCGACACGATGGCAGACCCCTCGCCAATCCAGAATTTTAGGTTCTGCATGAAGACTATGCAACACCAGGTATCAAGGAACTAATATTTTCCCATAGACGACCATTATAACGTTCAGGCGAAAAAAATATGATCGCAGTGATCATTTTAATTTTGGCATTCAAATATTTTTGTACCTCTTCAGACAACTTTTTCTGACCCGAAAAAGGGGGGTCATGCAACAAATAGGAGAGAAAAACGGACAGCAAGGGAAGAACCGATCACGTGCAATTATTTTTCAGAGAATTTCCTACAAAAACACCACATGTGAATTGTATTGTTTAGGTCCAAAAGTCATCAAATCACCCTTTTTTTATCTGGAATATTCAACAATAATGCATGATGTCAACAGAATGTTTCAAACGTTTATTGAAACAATATATTTTCCCAAGGCTGTTTATTTTTAGAGATTACACCACGTTTCAATGCTGTTAACTCTAATTCAAATATTTTGTTCAGTGATGTCACCACTGATCTCCCAGACTCTGTCAGCTCAATAGTACGACTCTTGACGGATGACTACCTGTTGTGTAGGGAAATCAACACATTTGAAGACTACACAAAATTACAAAAAGACCTTTGCAACCTTGAAACTATTGCGATCAGATCAGTTCGATTTTCGTCACTTTTTTCTGTTCACTTCGAGCTTGATTGTGTTGGATCTTTGTTCACTACGACTTCATTCGAACAGTTCAATCGTAGTTGTGTTGGATCAGATCAGTTCGGTCTTCGTTCTCTTTTTTATGTTCAATTCACTTCACCAACTTCATTGGGTCAGTTCACTTCGATCTTGGCTGTGTTGGATCTTCGTTCTGCATCTTCGTTGTTTTGCATTGGCCATTATCAGGTTTTATCTGTTCAGGTTCTTGTTGTAGTTGTTGAATTAGGCGTTATTAGTCCCTTTCCATACCCTCGAGTGTTGATGTTAAAACACGGAATCCAAATTTAAACGGAATCGGCTAGGAATCCCATTTTACGGAATCCCATTTTGTGGAATCCCCTTTTTTGAAAACGCCCGTGGCTATGGAATCCCTTTTTCTGAAATGAGTCGTCGAGCAGTATGTGCGAGTCACTCGAACGAGCAATTGCTCTTTAGCTCATTTGCTTGATGGGATTCGAGTCGTTCGAGCAATATGTGCGAGTCATTCGACATAAGATGGAATCCTACGTATGGAATCCCTTTTTTGGAATCCCATTTGTGGAATCCCTTTCTCGAAAACGCCTGTGGCTATGGAATCCCTTTTTCTGAAATGAGCCGTCGAGCAGTATGTGCGAGTCACTCGAACGAGAAATTGCTCGTTAGCTCATTTTGCTCGATAGGATTCGAGTCGTTCGAGCAATATATGTGAGTCACTCAACATAAGACGAAATCCCACTTAAGGAATCCCTTTTTGGAATCCCATTTGTGGAATCCATTTTTTCGAAAACGCCTGTGGCTATGGAATCCCTTTTTCTGAAATGAGTCGTCGAGCAGTATGTGCGAGTCACTCGAATGAGTAATTGCTCGTTAGCTCATTTGCTCGATGGGATTCGAGTCGTTCGAGCAATATGTGCGAGTCACTTGATCGAGCAATTGCTCTAAAGCTCATTTGCTCGATCTGCTTCGAGTCGTTCGAGCAATGACTTACTAGTAACTGCTCGATATCTTATTGGCTTTGGGAATGATATAGGTTTTTGTTGTACACAGGGGAGATACCTCTGCATACAGATTATGGGAAATCCAGCACTGATGATTATAAGACTTGAACGAGAGAACCAGAGATAGTTTGGACTGGATAGACTGTTAGCTTTAGAGTAGCATATGCAATAGGCATTAAAAATGGGATTCTGGGAAAATCAGGTCCTGTACCTCTATTAAATAGAATATACCCCCAGGAGATATCTCGGTCCTATAGCATTACGTGTTATTTTTATATGCCCAAAATGGGGCTTCACATGTCCGTTTTTCGTGGTTTGGTGTAAATTGTGGTAGTTTGTAAGGGTGGTCGGGTCTATTTGGGTACTCTAATTCAATCGAGCACACACCCAGGGGTCCCTCGGTACTATGGCACTACGTGCTAAGCCGATAAGATGGGAAATCCATATCAAATAAAGCGGATCTTTGGTGATTTGGATGGATTTTCTGGGGGTTTTTTGTGGTAATTCTACCAATCGGGAAATTACTCCTGTTCAGTCGAACATATCCTCCGAACATACCCCTGTCTTGTTGTAGGCCTTTGGGTAACATAGCAATCACGTGCTACCATAGAAACCAAAATGGCGGCCTCCAGTATACAAAATGGATGACGGAAACACCTAACAACACGCGCTGCGCATGCACACTAACATCGTATCACTATGGGGATGACGTCACAAGATGGCCGCTCACGCGAGTTACCATAACAACACAACATGGCGCCACTAGGTCACGTGGCATGACGTCACTTCCGGGGTCCCCCAAATGTTACCTCAAACATACGAGACATACTACTAAGGTTGCACGAAGGTGGTCTCCGATCGAAAATACCATGTATTCGCATTCCGATGTCCCAGAACCACGCCAGGCACGATATGAATGGGCAATGGACCACGTTGGATGGACCAGAGAAGATTGGCGACCTGTCCTTTTTACAGATGAGTCAAGGTGAGTCAAGGTACTGTCTAGACCACACAGATAGGCGCCCTATGGTATGGAGAAGATCAGGAGAGTGATTCCATGCAGCCAACATTGCTGGGCACTACCGCTATGGTGGAGGGTCAGTAATGGTCTGGGACGGCATGGGCTGGAATGGGCGTACATAGCTCTGTGTCCTTGACCATGGAACATTGACTGCATAGCGGTATATTGATGAGATCCTGGATGCCCACGTCAGATTGTATGCAGGTGCAGTGGGTGATAGATTCATTCTGGTGGACGATAATGCCCGTCCTCATGTTGCCCATGCGAAATAGACCTGCAAGTAAATCGTTTGCAGGTCGTATAGTACAGCACAGGTATCGAGAGCGTTGGACCTACAGGCCGTAACAACGCCAAAAATTATATTACGGACTGTGGGCCAAGTTTGGACGAGAATCAATCAAGCAGACTCCTGCCAGAATCAAGTAAAAAATAAATAAATGGATCAGAATGGATTGAATTTTTTGTCATTTTTAGCTTACTCCTATGGTACAAATCAGGGCAATGATATAAACATTGTATTTACGTCAAATCAGGGGAATGGGGGTGGACGTATCTCCGGCCATCATTCATACTTTCATGGACATTCAGCTGTCCTAGGTGGGTTTTTTTAAGATTTCGGAAGCCTCATTTTGCAAACAGGAAGTGAAACTAACCTTTCTGGGTAATAAAAAGTTGAAACAAGTACCTGGAATCAGTGGTGGAATCAAACTGACCAGTGAACTATATATACTTCTTTCCATACCTATTATGGTTTTTGTCAAAGCAACTCGTAATTTCAATGGGAAAGCGGGGATGGGTGTCTGAAAATGGCAGTCGAAAAATTGCACAAGGTGGTGGGTTGGTGTAAAAAAGAGATATACCGGAAAAAGGGACTTTACCGTCTGCAAATTTTCTTTTGCCACCTCCCCCCTCCCTCCCCCACCCGTGCTAATGGCCATATTCAGTGGAGACGGAAACTGGTTGACGTTTTATTGAGCGCCAAAAAGTCTTCAGATAGTGTCCCGTTGCCCGTCCCAGGTGTTCTGCTTTTGGGATGTGATAAAAAAAAGTTTGGAATATCTTGCTTGAAACGCCATGTATTGTGGCCAAGATGAGCCATTGAGCTGAAATATCTGGCCTCAAACACCAATAAATATATCACCATGTATTCTTTTACAATCTACTGTTTTTATTTATACTTAAATAATATGAAATTTAGGCAAACCTAAAAGCGAGCGAAAACTGCAACTGTAAAATTGTAGGCCCAATATATTTTTTTTCTTTGAAAAACTGCGCCTGAAGCAGACCACCGTGGCTCTTCCCAATATTTGTAAACAGCAGACGACGTGTTTTGTCTATTTCGAGATAACTGTTTTTATCTGAGTTTTGATTGGAAGATATTATTTTGGCCACAAGTTGTTCTCATGAAATATTATTTTATTGTCAGTTCCGGTACGAATGCGGTAGCAGACTTCCAGGAACCAGTGGTGCCTGCTGTCAACTCTATGAGTTGATTACATGTGTTTCGTGTTCTATACATCTCAGCCTTCATTTTGGTGTATGATTTGTGTATATTTAATTTGAATTTAAAGAAAATGAGAGGTGGAAACTTCAAAATAAACAAAATTCCATTACTTATATAGGCTCTTAAGGATGAATGGATGCTGACAGACGGACAAACTATGGCAACAGGCATATTGACCTCGGAGCTGTATTTGTTCTTTATTTCCGATCGAACTACAATTAACGTTCAATAACACCAAACACTGTATCGGTGTATTTGCCTCACTCTGTGCGTAACACGATAGATGGGAGGAAGTAGTTGAAATGGAGTTTGAATTGTTGGGGGGGGGGAGGGAGGGAGGGGGGCCGTCGGCCTAAACCCCTCCATAGCTCCGCCATTGCAATTATCTACGTTGAACTTATTACAATTCGTGAAACCCTTTGGAATAAGTCATGATGGGTGCGAAAGGTCGGCATACAAGGGCAATTTCGAAAGGGAAAATGTAACAAAGATAGAAAAAGGAGGGCCCATAAAGAGAGGTAAGAATACTATCTCAGAGGATTCGTGTGTTTTTAAAGTGGGATAAAGCAACACTCTGGGTCTCCGCATGGAAGTGGGTGAAATCACGGCCATTGTGGAGGAAGATAATCTTGATAGAATTGACCTCAGTGAGACATGGATCAGACAGAGTGAAAGGATCGACCAGAACAAGGGGTATGAGTATACTGAAGCTGGAGGATTAGAAGACCATAGTATTAGGGGAGCGAAGAAACGGCCCCGGTTTGGAGTACTTCGAAGGAAACCTCGGAAGTGACGCCATAGCCACGTAACCCAGTTACATCATGTTTGGTTGACATGGTAGCCCACACGAGCTGCCATCTTGTGACACCATCTCCATGGTGATACGGGGTTTTATTTCGCATGGACATCGCGTGTTGCTAGGGTGTCGCGTGTTCCGTCGTCCATTTTGTACACAGGACGCCGCCATCTTGGTTTCTATGGGGACACGTGGTTGCGGTTTAACCCGAATGCTTTTAATAGAACGGGTATGTTCAGAGGGTGCGTTCGAATGGATAGCAGTAACTCTTATTACTCAAACAATTTTCCCGAACAGACTTTATTGTTGGATTGACTTATTGTTGGGCTTATATTTCGACGAGAATCCGAGAATCGATTCGTGCAACAAAACCAGCGAGGATCCATGTAGACTCTCTCTGCACCTCTGCAATGATTCGCGTGAAAAGAATCGAGTCAATTTTAATCCTTTATCTAACATAACGAGAGCAAATTAACCAATACAAGGCTAACATGACCTGAAATGAAATATTCCGACACTTTCAGGGGGGGGGGGGGGGGGGGTGCATGAACATAGGTGAGGAAATTCGGAGGGCATGTCATGAGTAGCTGTAAATTCCATCTATCTGGATTTTAAAGCTTCTTTGTTGATGCTGATGTCTCCTTTACTTCCCAAAATTCTAACTCGGTTTCAAATCGGCAAAAATTCCAGCTGTTACTACTTACAACTACAGTGTACGCAATATCGAGTATGCATGATGTTAACTGGTACGAGATTTCTATAATACGTTTATTTATCGTAATAAAAAAATCCTCGAAATGCACTTCAAGAAAATCACATCATGGAAAATCGTTATCCTGACTTAATTCCATCATTCACAGTTACAAAATGGTGACACATCGAAAATTAATCATTCCTGCATAAGATCTGATTTAATGTTAGGACAGGGTGAATTGCTCAAAGTTCTAAGCTTGAGCATCTGTTTAGCGCATATTCAATTCCCAGACCAATCCAAAATAATAACAACCTGATAATTCTATCATATATGTGTTGACATTTCAGTTACTAGAATCAATTTTATGCCCCTTTTCATGGCATAATTTTCAAAATTGTTCTCGGTAGTGAATTTCCAACTAAGGGAGGGACCGGGAGTGGTTCCCAACCTCGGTCCCTTCCCCTCGTTGGAAATTCACTACCCTACACCCCCCCCCCCCCCCAACCCCAATCGGAAACATCTAGCCACGTCCATGGAGGAGTCACTCATTCGAGCAATAACTCGACAGCTTATTTGCTCAATAGGATTCGAGTCGTTAGAGCAAGCAGACAAAAATCAACTGCAAGTAGTTGTCGAAGCCACGTTTGATATTGACTGATGTGCATATGTCTTAGTTGGTGTATCAGACATATACTCCCTATAGAGGAACCTTGCTAGAGCCAGTTACAAGAAGCCTCAATGTTGCACGTGCATGTTCTTTTTTCTTCTTCTATAATCTTTCCTTTCTAATTTTTCCTTATATTTCTTTCACTTTTATAGGGGAATGCAGGAAGACAGCCAACTGGCTATGCTTTCCCCTGCCAGTATACATGTATATCCTATACATAATAGCTTGTTATTGTTATATGAACACTGTAAATATATGTGGATGTATATCTTATTGTAATTTATAGTATACTGGTGAAAAAATGTATATCATATAAATCATTTATCATAATTATTATCGTATAGTGATTTAGGCACTGAAAGCCACGGTAATCAGCATTAAGAGTGGGAGGAGACTCTAGCACAGGGCACCTAGTGGTAGCCAGTAGTGGCGGTACAAACAGAAAAGAGAGGAAGCTAATCATAAAACGGATGGTAGTGACTGTGGACAAATCAGCAGTAGTGGTCTTCTTTACCCATTGCGGTTTGCAGACGGTACTTGCAAAATAAACTCATGAATTACTAAAACATTTTAAATTTTTGTCTCAAAAACATAGCTTATGACCTCTCATTGGAACGAGCTCAACGAGCTCGTTCCAATGAGGGGTCATAAGCTATGTTTTTGAGACAAAAACTGAAAACATAATAAAATTGGATGGAGATTTTTGTATATAGGCCTAGTCGGTTTTGTTTGTCACGTTGGGTAAAGGGTTCATGCTGTAAATTATCAACGGTATGGCAATATTCAGATATCAATTTGGACAAGTGATTAATCGATCGAAAAAAACCTTAACCGTTTCAGCTCTACCTATAATCAACTGCAAGTAGTTGTGGAAGCCAAGTATGATAATGACTATTGTATAGTGATTTAGGCATTGAAAGCCATAGTAATCAGCATTAAGAGTGGGAGGAGACTCTAGCACAGGACACCTAGTGGTAACCAATAGTAGCGGTACAGACAGAAAAGAGAGGAAGCTAATTATAGAACGGATGGTAGTGACTGTGGACAAGTCAACAGTAATGGTCTTGGAGCTACGAAGGCCATAGTGAGGTCTGGATGCAAGGAACTCAACAAACGCTGCTAGGATTCATAACTATCTCCGGATAGATAGCCTCCGATAAACTTGTATCCACTCGGTACCACAGAACTAAATATTTTCCCACAGGCGACCATTATAACATTCAGGCGAAAAACATCTGATCGCACCACTTTAATTTTGGCCATGAAATATCTTTGTCAAGTATAGCCCTTCAGACAATTTTTTTTCTGACCAGTAAACAGGGGGTCGTGCAACAAATGAGAGAGAAAAACTGACAGGAAGGGAAGAACGGGTCACGTGCACATATTTTTCAGAGAATTCCCAACAAAAACACACCAAAAGTCAATGTATTTTTTAGATCCACAAGACATCGAATCACCCCCTTTTATTTATCTGGAGTATTCAACAATAATGCAAGATGTCAATAGAATGTTTCAAAGGTTTATTGAAACAATATATTTTCTCAAGGCTGATTATTTTTAGAGATTGCATCATTTCCGTGTAACATTTCAACTGTGGGTAACTCTATTTCACATATTTAGTTCAGCGATACCACTAAAAGATATTACATCACAATATCATAGGTATCCTCCAGCTCCCAAGTTGGCATAAGATGAGTTACTCGATGGCTTATTTGCTCAATAAGATTAGATTCACGTATGTACTCGATTGACTCTTGGTCATCCAGGACTTTGTTATACACAAGGGAAATAACTCTGGATGGGTAGGTACAAATTACAAGAAAATGAAGCAATCTGGCTGATGATTTTTTTTACTTGGACTAGGACAGAGGTCGGAACGGAAATAGCTTTGACTAGAGAGACCACTAGCTTAGTCAAAATAGTGTTTATAGGGGTGCTGGTCAAAACACCACACGACAAAAATGTCACATTTCAAAATGGTCAAAACGTCAATTAGAGGCTTTTTTTAACTGGCTCTAGTCGCATATTTCCGTGTTGACAGTTAGCCCTGAACTGTTTTGACCTTAGTTTTATCAAAACGTCACATTCTTTTGGTGAAAACGTCACACACTTTTTGGTCAAAACGTCACATACTGAGAATGCAAGTTAAGAAGGCATTTACCATTGGAAACTATTTCATGCACAGTGTCCAAGCAAGAAATGGAATGAATGAAAGTCTCAGCGCACTGAAACTGTGTATGAACAGGCATTGAAACCTTGGTCCTTTGTATGGGTACAATAGAAATGTCCTCAGTTTTCAGCACCTTTTCACACAGCGCTGCGTTATGGTAGTTTTTAAGTTTCCAGCTGAAGGTGGTTAACGATAATTTTCGACACCTTGACATTCCTACCCCTCTAGATAGCCTGAGGAGGGGGGGGGGGGGGTCAGACCAAACATCATAAGACAGGGGTTACAAAGCAGTTACTGGCGCAACCATGAGCACCAGTAAAGCTAAATTATATTCAGAAACTTGCTGGGAAACTCTTCAGGACATACGTAGGAAGCATAAGTTAATACAGTTTTTCAAGATGTTGCACCATATAACGCCATCATATCGTGCCGGTAAGGTACCCCCTGCAATATCAGCAACTACCCTGCGGAACATACTCCGTTCTGAGGATAATCTTCGTACTCCCTTTTGTCGACCTTACCTATACCAATCCTCGTTCATTACAGAACCATCCAACTTACGGAATAATATTCCCCATTATCCATTCGTGAAAACACATCCATTAGTAACTTCAAGAACTTCCTAAATCGTGACAACCAACGCCCTCCGTCATTCTTCGGTAATGCCTAATGTCGTCCAGAACAGATATACCACTGCAGGTTGCGTTTGGGGTGTAGTAACCTTAATTCCCATCTACTTGCTAATCATCTGGCACTGTCGCCTAACTGTCAGTGTGGGGAGATCGAGTCAACTCAACATTTTCTGCTGTTTTGTCCGCTGCACCTATGTGCCAGCAATAGGATTATTGCACAAATACTCCTTCCACTGAACTTAATTACATTACTCTACAGCTCCGAGAACCTATGTAGTGGAGAGAATCGCTTCATTTTTTAAACAGTTCATGATTATATCATGGCAACCAAACGCTTTCAGTAAACCCCCTTTAAACCTCAGTCAAGGTAATAATGTACGGTTGCATATTTCCGTGATGACAGTTAGCCCTGAACTGATTTGACCTTAGTTAACCTCTGGAGGAAAAGATCAGCCTTAGAAAGTCTGGTTTCATCTAGGTCGCGGCACGGCTGTGAAAGGCGGAGTATCCTGCTACTCCCGTGGTTACAGTGCCGGCAGGGTCTAGTATCATTTTCGGAAAGGCTCTCGCGAAGGGCATTCCACAAGGTGACGTCGGTTCCTGGTGGTTCTACAGAATGCTTGGTCTGTTGCGGTTGCTCTCTGACTTGTTTTGGCTCGTGCTGTAATTGATTGTAACCCACTCTCGGTACTTCTATAATTTAGGTATAGAGTTGCATTTGTCTCCAAGTTGGCTTCTCTCCTCTTTTCTTCCTTCCACTTCTTCTCTCCTTCTTCCGTTGTCCTTCTCAATTTTCGTATCTATATTACTATTCTGCTTCCTCTTTTACTTCTTTTTTTTCTTTTCTACTTCCTTTCTATATGCCTTATTTCCTTTTACTTCCTTTAGCAATATCTAGTATTCGTTCACTAACAGTAATAGCATCTTTCTCGCAGTGGCGGCGCCAGAAATTTTTTTTTTTTTTGGGGGGGGGGGGGCAACTAGGAGGGCAGACTCCCATGAAGGGGGGCAAATACGTAAAGGATCATATCATTACTTTGTTATGAGGTAGTCCAAACTTGGACCCAAAGTCCGTAATATACTTTTTTGGTTTGGTACGTCCTGTGGACGTACCAAACCAAAAAATTATATTACGGACTTTGGGTCCAAGTTTCGACTAAATGTAATGGTAATTAGCTGTCCTCCTTTCAAAAAATCCTGGATCCGCGTCTGGTGGGTCTGTGCGTGAGGGAGAGAGAGAGAGAGAGAGAGAGAGAGAGAGAGAGAGAGAGAGAGACTCATAATGCCCGTCTGTCATAATGCCAAATCCATGAATTTTTTTAGACAAGGGATATGGATAGACATGCCTTTGTTGGCTCATAACTTAATTATAACTTATAAGTATCTGCATCCGAGTCTTTAAATCTCTACTGCCTGGATGTGTTCATCAGCTAGCCTGAGGCTTTGGGCTAAGTGTGTATGGGAAATTATTGGGAATAAAAAAAAGAGAGGGGTGTGTGTGTGTGTGTGTGAGAGAGAAAGTGACTGAATGTGTTTGTGTGTGAGGGTGGATGGAAATGCATGCGAGATGGTTGGCAGGGCAAAGCCTTCCTTTGGGGAGGTGGGGGGGGGCAAATGCCCCCCCCCCCCCCCCCCCGTAGCGCCGCCACTGCTTTCTCGTGTAATTTGGAGACATAGGGGAGACGATCAAAATAAGTACTGTGCTTCCTGTCGAATCCCTTCACTATATGGCTTATCATTAAGTTATCATATTCACTGCATATACTGCCTACCAAGTTCTGTGTATCTACAATTATGTTGTTTTATTTTTGTTTTGTATAAAATAATGTATGCATGTATACAGATATTTTCAATAAATATTGTTTAAACTAAAGCAGTTATGAAATTTCTCATTCCTTAGATCCCAGTTTGCAAGAGTAGGGGCGAAAACGAAACCAATTCGCTTGCTTTAGTGAGAACGGTACCAACTGGCGAATACCCCACCAAGCGTGGCTGGCGAAAACGGCACCAAACTGGCGAAAATGGCATCAAGTGTGGCTGGCAAAAACGGCACCAAACCAAAAGAAGAACAACACTATGTTATACAATCAAAAATTTAACTTTCAACAGATTGTCGTTTTGATTTTGATGATTTTTTTACAATTCATTTTATCTTTTCTCTCATACTTCCAATAATATCGAATGTGAACAGACACAATTTGTTTTTTTCATTTTTTATTCACATGAAATACAGTACATATACAAATACGTGATTATATATGGATACAAAGGTCTACCTGCGTAAAGCTGTATTTCCATCACATTTCTGTGATCAAGACATGGTTATCATTTTAGCTGTTTTGGAAATAGAAATAAACAACCAAATAACAGTTACTGGTGGTAACACAATGAAAAAATATTGTCGCTAGAGAAGCCTCACTTTATGGGGACCACAAAAATTAAAAGAAAAAAAGGAAAGAAAAAGTCGAGGTCTGTTTCTAGCAGCTGACACATTATCTGAAGAAGGAGAATAAAGCAGTGCTTTGAAAAGTTCCCATCTTGTGTGAATTAATCGGGATTTTATTTTTTTTTTTTTTTTTGGGGGGGGGGGTGGGGGTGGGGGTGGGGATTCATGTGAAGGGAATATAGTTCCAATTCACAGTATCGGTCAGAACTTCAGTTAGACTATGAAAGCTGGGTTGACACCTTCTCACCTTGCAGGATAATAATAACACTTTCGCCGGCCGCTGATTTGTCGCGGTTCTCGGATGAGAAGGAAATTGGGGATCATTTTGGGGCAGAAAGGACCTATATGGAAGGGATGGTCTCCATCTTAGCCCAGGGGGTACAGAGGTTTTAGGAAGAAATATGTTGCAGGTGGTGGAGCCTTTTTTGGTATAGGGAGGGGAGGATGGAACAGAGAAGGAGGGAATGAACACAGGAAATGTGTTACGAACCATAGTTGTAAAAAATGGGATAAGGGGGATAAGGAAGAGGGACCAAAAATCCACTTCAATGGGAATAGCATCCCAAGGAAAGCATAGGTACACAAAATAGGATATACAAACATACAGGGACTAGATAATAATGGGACCAGTAGGCGGAAGCCAATGAATCTTGATACCCTGAAAGTGGGTTATAGCAATATCCAGGGTCTCCACCGGAAAGTAAGTGAAATTGCTACATTGATCGAGGCAGGGAGTTTGACGTCATGGGATTAAGCGAAACGTGGGTAAGACCCGTGGAACGGGTAGATCAAGTAAGGGGGTGCGTGTGGATAGGTGTAGGGCGAACGAAAGCCAGAAAAAAGGAGGAGGGGCAGGCATGTACATTAAAGAGGATTTGGAACCGTCGCTGATCACAGACCTGGAAGACGTCAGCACCTCGACTGAGGTATCGAAAAAAATTGGATGGGTAAGGATCAGTCTGAGAAACAAAAGTATTGCCCTTGGGGTTGTGAACTGTACGGTGGAGGGAAGCAAACCCGAGTGGAATGACTCGATATAATCAACACTAAGGTCCAATATCACAGAGCTACAAAACAAGGGGCTCGGTATAATTCTGATGGGTGACTTTAGTGGCCACATAGGTGATAAGGAAGAAGGCATAGAGGGTGGGGACAAGAAAGCCAACAGGAATGGAAGGAAGCTGTTGAACAAGTCGCATCAGAACTAGTCAAGCACTGAGAAAAGGTAAACGATAAGCGAGGGAGCATGGGGAGCCCACCTGAGTGTCCGAATCAGGTCGAGGAAAACCCATCGAACTTCGTGTGCAGCGAAATTAAAACGGAGGAGGTGCGAAATGTGATCTCAAAATTAAGGGATGGAAAAGCGGGAGGAGTGGATGGGATTCCTAACGAGTTTATCAAAAAAGGGGAGAGGAATTCGTGGAAAGCCTAACTGCCCTATTCAATCCAGCCATAGAAACTCAAGAGGTACCAAAGGAGTGGAGAGAAAGCAAAGTGGCATTTATTCACAAAAAGGGGGAAAAAGACGTTTTGGATAACTATCGAGGGAACTCTGTCAGTATCAACATTGGAAAAGTTTTCTGTAAAGTCCTGTATGGGAGGGAGACTAGAGGAGGTGATTGACGAGAAGGGTTTTTTGGGAGAAATCCAGAATAGCTTCAGGAAGGGAAGGAGAGTTTCTGACCAACTTTTCACGCTGTCCCAAATGATAGAATCCGCGAACGCAAAAAAGAAAAAGATGTTTATGGCCCTTTTGGATGTCAAAAAGGCATACGATAGAGTATGGAGGGAGGTTATGTGGCGCAAGCTGGAGGCTCTGGGCTTAGGAGACGAGTTTGTTGGAATTATGAAAGCATTATATAAAGACGTACAGAGTGAACTTAGCCTGGGAAACATTATAACAAAACGTGTGCCTATGGAGATAGGCCCAAAATAGGGGTGTATCCTTTCGCTAATCCTGTTTGCATTGTACATCAAACATTTAGGAGATGCACTCCTGCATAGGGAGGAGGGGGGTAGCAGTAGTTGAGGACTTGAAGATCCCAGGGCTATTTTTTGCAGACGATATGGTGCTGGTGTCAGGAAGCGAAGAGGGGCTAACGAAAATGCTGGGAAATATGACAGCAAATGGAGACTCGAACTTAATGAAAGCACGAGCAAAGTTATACCTGTAGGCCGCAAAGTGGACCCCATTCGAAGGTGGAGAGTGGGTGAGTTCTGCATTCCGGAAGGTAGCAGCAAACTTCTCAGTGTTGGGGAGACAGGTGATTACGAGTATTTGGGGGTAAATATACACATTACAGGAAGAGGCATCTACCGAAACCACACAAATAAATTGATTCTGAAGGGGAAGCGAATCCTTAACCAAATGAAACTAAAAGGGAGAAACAGTTTCAATAAGGTTTTCGTGGGGAAAACCATTTGGGAGATGGTGGGTCTGCCAAGTATAACATACGGTACGAAAGTGGTACCCCTAAACCAGACGGCCGTAAAGAGCTTGGAAATCCTGTACACCGTGCAGGCCGATGGACAACGGGTAATGCCGAGGCGATAGAAGCAATCAGGGGTGAGCTTGGGTGGAAGAGGATCAAGGATAGGATAGACCTGTTGAAACTCGGTTACCTTAATTATTTGGTAAATCTCCCCGACAGCCGATGGTGTAAAGTAATGTTCCTGAGAATTTTCAACTCAAATATCAAGACGGAGTGGATGGTCCAAGTGAGGGAGCTAGCAGGGAACAACTCATTGGAGATCTCGGACCTGGACGTTGGGGCAAACCAGGGTAAAAAAAATCGTCAGAGAAAGGGACATGGAGGATTGTAACCGTAATTGGCGAGAGGGGGTCAAATCAAAGAGGTCTTTGGGTGGCCTGCGTGATAAAGAGAAGCCAGGTTTTGAAGAGTACCTTGATGGCACCTTTGTGGGGCACTGTTGTTCAAGATGAGGTCGCGATCCCTGGAGCTGAGGGGGGGGGGGGTCCTCCCCCAGGAAAATTTCAAAATCTAAGTCTCAAATGGTGCATTCTGGTGGGTTTTGGGGTGAAAATTGTCTTCTTTTTCACGGTAGCAAAACATGAAACAGCTACTGACTGAAAACATTTGGAGGGAGGTGGCACAGCTAGATTTTTTTGGGGGGGGGGGTGTGCCCCCCCCCCCCATCCCCGGCTACGCCATTGACATTTATTTGAACACTTCTTGCGTAAAAACAACTCCCCACAAAAATAAGTGTCTCATGAAAAGAGTCCAACGTAATAAGATGAACATTGGGCTCACCCGTCGACTCTTGTGGATTCATAAGTAAATTTATAACGTTACTCGGGCCGCACCTCGGTTCATTCATCTTCATCGATTCCAACATCAATCTTGCTCGCTTACAAGTTGCTTGTCCAACATCAAAAATGTATTCTTGTATTAAGTGCAGTTTAGAGGTTAAGCCTAGGCAGCATGTAATTTCATGCGATTTATTTTTTTAGTTGCAATAAAGTTGTTTAAACTCATCTTAAACCCCGTCTCTCTTGGTCTCCCAAGTTTAAAACGGAGGCCACATGTTCCCAGGTAGAATGTTCCCAGGCCGAATATTCCCGGGGCCAGATGTTTCCGAGGCCGAATGTTCCAGAGGGCGAAAAGACCCGCCCCCAAATATCAAGGGGATGTTTGGATCAGGGGACAGTTTAGGTCAAATCGATAGATAGCAAAAGAGGACAGTTTCGTCGATAGGGTCGGTTTGAGTCAAATATCGGGGACTGTTTGGTGCAAAACGTTGGGGGGCGGTTCGGTAATGGGATAGATTAGGAGACTCCCGTTTTCTGATCTGGTGCATTTTGAAGAAGCGATTTTTATTTGTCAATGACTCACTGTCTTTCTTCGATCGTTCCAATTCACACCGGAACGACAGAATCGAACAACTCTCGCGGAAGAGAATGAAAAGAAGCTATGAATGAAATTTGTTGAATGAAATTAAAATGGCAACAGCCAGCACTGAGACGGAGGGAAGTCTCAGTTTAGTAGCCGTGGATGAAGTTTTAACACAGACAGCAACGTTATGGGACCCGTGCCTCAGTAAAGATTGGGACAAGGAAAAGGCCACAAAGCAATGCGTTCTTAGAATCAAACGGTACAGAAAAAATGAATGTTGTCGAAGTTCTTGAATCTTGTGACTTGTCCCAAAGAGTAGTATATTAATAAGAAGAGGGTTACGATGACGACCAGTGCACAACCAAAGGCTAAATGAAGTGTGTTTGTGGAGGGGGGGGGGGGGGATTGAAAATACATTTATTCCACTTGTTCCCCCTCCCCTCCCCCCCTCCCCCCAAACACACACACTTCATTTCACCCTGTTCAGGGTTAATGTGCTATATAAGTAAAGAAAATTAGTTTACTTTGCAATTCCCACCTCATCTGATATTACAAATTTACTTATTACGGTACTTATCATGTTGATTTCCTGCTGGGGATATGCTGTCCACTTAGCAGGACCCTGTAGATTCATCTATTTCATCTGTTTTGTGCGCTTTTTTGTTTTTAGTTCTATTTTAGCACGAAAATTATATACAGTGTCTTGGTTTGCCCATTGTTTGTCTCGTGTAATATTTTTGAATGCATTTCGACTGGGTGCTGAAACAACATTTTCTGGTAGACTGTTCCATATGTTTGCAGTTCTGACTGAGAACAGGCCTGGCATTCTAAAAATCACGCTCCTTAATTGCATGGCCTAGGGTAGCACTTAGCCCTCCTCAAGCTTACAAAAGCTAAAAATGGCAAAATGATGTTTTACTATTAATGAATTCTACCACATGGACTTTGTACATTTTATTTAGTGCTGCTAACTAGGAGGTCTCTGTGAGATGGCTACGCTGTGCCTCCCACATTTCTGAGCCTTGGCAAGGTCTGGAGGCATGGGAGGGACAGTATGGCTGTGTTACAGAGACTACTACCATAGCAGAAATCTGAAAAGATGTGGGCTTTAGGAATGGGTACGGGACCACTTGCTCCTGGGCCAACTCGCCCCCTCGGGGCGAGTTGGCCCGGTTTTGGGGTCGAGTTGGCCCACTTTGAAAATTATCATTATTTATTTATTTTTTTATTTGAATTAAATTGAATTATTTTATATTTCCTGTTACTTACAGTTTTCTGAATTAGTAATCCCAATTATATCCGATTTTCTTTTAATCATCAGCTTCACAGACTTAGTACATTCCACTGATTCCAGCACAAATAAATTTTACAGTCTGACTGAAACATCCTCCAATCAAGCAGCACAGTTGCAATGGATGTACTGCAACATCCAGGGTCTGCACAAGAAAGTAAGCGAAATATCAACAATGATGGACGAAGGAGACTTCGATATAATGGGTCTAAGTGAGACGTGGATACGGCGGGATGAGCGGGTTGATCAGATGAAGGGTTGTGTGTGGATAGGAGCTGGGAGAACTGAGGGTCAGAAACGGGGTGGGGGTGTTGGCATCTATGCTAAAGAGGAATTACAGCCCTCATTGATTACAGATCTCACAGAAGCAAGGACGCAGATTCCAGTATCCAGTGAAATAGTCTGGGCAAAAATCAAGTTAGGAAGCAGGAGTGTTGCCGTTGGTGTTGTATAAGCAGTGGAGGGAAGTAAGCCCGAGTGGAATGATTCAATATATACAACTCTTAGATCGAATATCACAGAGCTTGGAAGCAGAGGGTTCAGTATTGTCCTAATGGGGGACTTCAATGGGCACATCGGGGATAAGGAGGAGGGCATACAGGGAGGTGATAGGAAAATTAACACGAATGGGAGGAAGATGTTGGACCTATCAAAAGAGCTTGGTTTAAAGATCCTGAACAGGGATGCGAAATGTAAGGGTAAATGGACCTGGGAGAGGAACGATAAGAAAACAATAATTGATTATATACTCACTGACATTAGCGTATGGAGGGAGGTTATAGATGTAGAAATAGATGACGAGGGAAAAAATGACTTGGGTAGTGATCACAACCTGATAACAGTTAAGATTATGGGCAAAAAGACGAATAGAGACAGAAATACCTTCAAGGAAGTTTGGGGACTAAAACAAGGAGCCGACTGGAAGCAGTTTCGGGAAAAACTAAAACCAAATCTTGAATGTATACCTAGGGATGCAAATGTCCAGAGTATTTCAGATGGCATAGTAAATAGCCTAACAGAGGCAGGGAAGGATTGTATAGGAAGGGTGAGGGTCCCAACGAGAGAGCTTGGATACAGGGTTAACGAGGGACTGAAAAAGGCTATAAAAGAAAGGAAGGTAAAATGCGCTGCTTACAGAAGAAGTAGGAAGCTTAAAGGGGTGGATAACAATGACACAAGACTAATGAAAGGAGAATATGAACTGGCACGGAGAAAGGTGAATGAGATAAAGAATAATAATAGGAAGGAGCTCCATTGCAGTCTTGCCAGAACAATAAAGAAAACGGGGGGTTCAAGCTCAAATGGATTTTGGAACTGGATAAATAAACGGGGGAAAAGTAGTGTGCAGAGTATGAAAGTGGATGGGGAAAGTACAGAAGATAAAGGCCGTATCGCTTCAGAGTTAGTCAAGCACTGGGAAAAGATAAACGATAGGCGATGGGGCAGTGGGTCCCCACCAAAAAGAAATACACTGGTGGAGGAGAACCTATCCAATCGTGTATGTAGCGAAATAACGGCAGAAGAAGTGCGGAACGTGGTCTCGAAATTAAAAAATGGTAAAGCGGGAGGGACTGATGAAATTCCGAACGAATTCCTCAAAAATGGAGGGGAGGCACTTATTGAAGTCCTGACAAACCTTTTCAACCTGGCTCTGCGAAAGCAAGATGTCCCCAGAGAGTGGAGGGAAAGTAAGGTGTCGTTCATACACAAAAAGGGGGATAAGGAAGTTCTAGATAACTATAGGGGGATATCAGTTAGTAGTAACATCGGAAAAGTATTCTGTAAGGTCATATACGGTAGACTAGAGGAAGTTATTGAAGAGAAAGGTTTTTTAGGAGAAATTCAAAATGGTTTCAGGAAAGGACGAAGAGTCACTGATCACCTATTTACACTCACCCAACTGATAGAATCAACAAAGGCTGAAAAGAAGAAGGTGTTTCTGGCATTTCTAGATGTGAAAAAAGCGTACGACCGAGTGTGGAGGGAAGGTATGTGGCGAAAGCTCGTGGGCATCGGACTGGGGGGTGACTTTGTGGGAATCATGAAAGCACTGTATACAGATGTGCAAAGCCAACTCAGTCTAGGGAGTATCACTACAAAACGAGTCCCTATGGATATAGGCCTCAAGCAGGGGTGTATCTTTTCACCGATTTTGTTTGCATTGTATGTTAAAGATTTAGGGGACGAACTAATTCAGAGTGCGGAGGGGGTAAATGTTGGAGACATAAAGATACCAGGCTTATTCTTTGCGGACAACATGGTGTTAATGTCTAGAACTGAACAGGGGCTAGAGAAACTGCTGGAAATTGCTGGTAGATATGGGAACACTTGGCGGCTTGAACTAAATGAAAATAAAAGCAAGGTAATACCCGTTGGACGCAAGGTAGATATGACGAAGAGATGGAGAGTGGGGGAGTTCTCAATCCCCGAAGGGGAAAGCAAACAAATCACTGTAGGAGAAACGGGAGAGTATGAGTATCTAGGGGTAAGCATAAATATAACAGGAAGAGGGGTGTACAGAAATTACTCAGCCAAACTGATTCTGAAGGGGAAAAGAATTCTGAACCAACTAAAACTTTTAGGGAAAAATAGTTTCAATAAGGTCTTTGTGGGGAAAACACTGTGGGAGAGGGTGGGTTTACCAAGTATAACGTATGGCACGGACGTGATTCCATTAAACCAAACCGTTATTAAGAAGTTGGAAAATACTCAGAATGATGCCGGCAGATGGATAACAGGGTCGAGTAATGCTGCAGCTTTGGAAGCAGTAAGGGGGGAGCTTGGGTGGATGAAAATCAAGGACAGGGTAGATTTGGGAAAACTGTGTTACTTTAACTCTTGAGAAACCTGCCTGACAACCGGTGGTGCAAATTGATGCTCGATACCATTTGGAATTCTAATATAGAAACAGGGTGGTCAAAACATGTGAGGGAACTAATGGACAATTACTCTATAGAGGTCACAAACATAGAAGTAGGAATGAAAGAAGGCAAAAGGTTTGTCAAAGAGAGAGTCATGGAAGATTGCAATCGAAACTGGCGAGCAGGGGTTAGCGTGAAAAGATCACTGTAGGGGTTACAATATAAAGAAAAGCCAGCTTTTGAGAAGTACCTAGATGGCACCTTTGGAGGGTCAATGCTGTTCAAACTGAGATCAAGATCACTGGATCTTCGGGGAAAAATTGGGAGAGATGGGGAAAAGGGATGCCAAATGTGCCACTCTGGAGTAGTGGAGACCCTGGAACATTTTCTCTTGGAATGCCCACAGTATATACCTCATAGAATAAAATTTACTGGAAGAATAATGCAGAAGTGGGGTGAAGAAAGAAAGGATAGATGGCTGAAGGGGGACACGAGGGAGAGGGTAGGAATGCTTATTGAAGAAATTGAAAAAGAGGAAGTGAGGGACATTATTAAGCAGTTTATATCTGAATGCTGGGAAGAGAGGAGGGGAAGAGGGGGTGGGGTGCAGGGGGAATGATGGCCTTCTCTTATGAGGACCGCGACAAATCAGCGGCTGGCCAAAGAGTTATTATTGTAAACATAACAGATGAGTAATCATGAACAAAAACTTGTCATCAGATTAACACTGTGGCGGGTACTCACTTTGTTATTGATTCCTTTGATTTCTTTCACTGTTGCGATTGTTTTCATTACACCTACCCAGTCATTTTTTTTTTTTTCATATGGTAAGTGGTATAATAATAGAATACATAATAATATATAACAATAATAGTGATCAAATGAACTTGTGATATGAGTTGGGGTAAAAGAAAAAACATACAACAAGGCGGTAATATTATTTTCATTCATATTTTTATGAGAAGGTGGAGCGGTTCATGACTTTGTAAGACAGATTTTAGCGCTCCCATTTCTACCGGTTACTCATTTCTCAACACCCATCATGACCAATCCATGTTATTCCATCTGGGGGGGGGGGGGGGGGGGGGGGGGGAGTTGGCCCACCAGCAAGGGGGGGAGTTGGCCCTGGGGCGAGTGGTGACAGTGGAACCGTTCCCTTAGGAATAGGCTGTTGTGGTAATCATTATTTTCCAAGACCAGGAGGGCTAGTATCTACCCTCTTTAATTTATTTTAAGGCGAGCAGTAGGTGATCGAATAAATCGCTCTTCTGAAAATGCCAGGCCTGTGAGAAGCTGTTCTTTCACAAGTCTATGTTGGTTCTATGTGGGAACAACTTCCTGGAGTTTCCTTTTGATTTTGAGACCTCCTCTTTCCATGATTGCAGAATGCTGGAGGCTTCTGTATCATATATCTTGCTGACAATTTTGTGTACCTCAGTCATGTCCCCTCTGATGCGTTAACATTGGTAGTTTATGTCTCATTAGTCTCTCTGAAGAAGTCAGATCTTCAAAGCCATGTAGTTGTTGAGTCACTCTTCTCTGGACAGCATCTACTTATTCGATATGTTTAACTTTATACAGCGCCCAGACTGAGCTCGCATAGTCAAGTTGCGTTCATACCAGGGTCTTGTATAATGGCTTGAACGATTCTGAGTTCATGTACTGGAATGTTCTCCACAGCAGAGCAAACATGTTGTTGGCCTTTTTAGGCTTTTTGCAAATATGTTCATCAATTGACAGGTTGGAGTCGATAACCAGTCCACTGTGTTTTTCTTCAGTAACTTTTTATAATGTCTTATTATGAAGACGGTACTCCATCCTATCAAGGTCTTTATCTATCCTCATATGTTTACACTTATCTGGGTGGAATCTCAGCAGCCATGTATCACTCCAATCTGCCAATTTATTTAAATCGCTTTGGAATATCTCTTTGTCTTCCTCATTGGTTATCTCTCTAAAAAATTTTTGTGTTGTCTCCAAAAGGATATGTATCAGAATCTACTGTATTTGGGAGGTCATTAATAAAGATCACAAAGAGTAAGGCTTCCAGCACAGATCTCTGAGGTATTCCTGATGTTACTTCTACCCATTCTTCTGAGAATTGTCCATTTATCGATACCCATAGTTTCCGGCCATTTAGAAAACTCTTGAACCAATCGATTATTTGGTTGTTTATGCTGTAGGCCTCTCGTTTGTCTTCTGTGTGGGACAGTATTGAATGCGTTTTGATAATCCATGTAGACACAGTCCAATGAGGTTTCCTTTATCAAGAGCTTTGGTCCATACGTTTGTTACTTGTAGCAGTTGCAGAGTTGATCTTCCTGCAATGAAGCCGTATTGTTTGTTGGTGATTAGATTATTATTTTTCATGTAGTTTGTGATGTGGTTGCGGATTATCGATTCTATTAGTTTACAAATTACTGATGTTAAGCTGACCGGCCTGCAGTTACTGGCTTGGGCTTTGTTTCCTTTCTTATATATGCCACTTATTTGAGCTACTTGCCAGTCATCTGGCACCCCAGGCTTTCTCAGGGATTGGTTGAATAGTATCTGTAATGGTCTGGATATGCTTCTGGCTGTTTCTCTTAGAAGTCTTGAGTGCATTCTATCTATACCAGATTATTTATTTGGTTTCAGTTTACTTAGCCCTTTACCCAATGTAACGGCCAAAACCGGCCAGCGCTATTCTAAAAAACTACCAATTTTCATTATTTTTTCTTTTTTTGTCTCTAAAACATAGGTTGTGACCCCTCGTTGGATTGAGCTCGTTCCAATGAGGGGTCATAACCTATTTTTTGAGACAAAAAATGAAAAAACTCAGTTATTCCAGAATTTTGTTTTGCAAGTGTCGTCAGCTTTTCATGTTAAGTAGAGGGTTAACTGTCAGAGTGCTGGAAGCCCATCCATATTTGTATTTGGGCTTTATTCTGAAGTGCAGGTACAACAATTCAAAGGCTACATATTCTGCATGTGTACTTCCTATTATCTTTGAAGTGAAATTATTTCAACTGTATGGATTTGTCTTGTTGCAATTTATGGGAGAGTGCCTTTCGGCACTCTCCCATAAATTGCAACATGGCAAAAATAATTGAATAAAAATTGATGACCAAAAATAATTTATCACTCTACCAGTTAAGTGTTTCTCGATTGCATCTCTGCTGATGATCAAACTGTTCATTACCTTTTTGACTGTTTGGTCAAGTAGTGTTGGTATATTGTCACTTGCCTCAATGGTGAAAACACTCTTTTAAAGAAATCCGATGAAATTTGTGCTTTCTCTTTATCATCATTTGTTTTCCTCGATCTTGTGTCGCTTGGGTCAATCATACATGTAAGTTCCCCAACGGCACTCCTGGTTTTGGATTTCGAGTTTATATATTGCCAGGTATCTTTGGGGTATATTTTAGCATTATCTGCTAGCCTTCTCTCAGATTTCTTCCTACAGTTAAAACTAGAAGTCCTGTCACGAACTGTGCGCTTATATAGACTTAATTGTGAGTAGGCTTTGCACGCAATTGCCATATCGAATGGCAGCCAAAGCACGGCAGTTTCTCCTGGTTACTTAGAGCAAACACAGGCAATGTTTCTGCAAATGGACCTCCGGGTTACCCGGAGGTCCATTGGCTGAAACATTGCTCGTGCATAGGCCATATGTACAGAATTTGATGGCCTTACTATGGTCATAACACGTAGAGTAATATGCAGATCGACGTGCTATTTGTGCACATTTCATGACAGGACTTCTAGTTTTAACTGTATGCCATTTTATAAGAGATTTAACTTGGTTTCGGACCTTCTTATACTACTGTTTGACTTCTTGGTCTTTTAATGTCATAGCTCTCCTGCAAAGTATGTTCTTTCTTTTAATTTTGTCGACAGTGTTCTTGTCTAGTGGGAATTTGGTAGTTTCCTTATTTGGGTTTCTGGTTTTCAGCTCAACTTTGACGTAGTCAAATTTGAGGTTTTGTCATGGTCCGTCGTCCAACTGCCCATCCGTCAACAATTCAGTATGGTTCTGGCTAGAGGCCGTATTTATGAACCGATCTTTATGGGTACCTTTGTTATCACCGTGGGACGAGAACGAGTGTTTTTGGGTGCGGTCAAAAATTGAAGATTGCTGCCATCAGCCATTTTGTACAGAAATTAGTGCAATCAGTTTTTGTACAGAACTTCTATATATAACATGAAATACATCACATATAATATGTTGTTTTTTCTCATGCAGAAATTATGCAAATTAGATGAACTTTGATTTATTCAGTGCTACTTAATGTATACACAGTAAGTACACATATCAATACGGCTTGGGATAGGGGCTGTATTTATGAACCGATCTTCTTTAAACTTCTTGGGTATCTTTGTTATCACCTTGGGACAAGAACAGGGTTGGGGTATTCGTATTCGGTATTCAGTCGTATTCAGTACATTTTTTCAAGTATTCAAATGTATTCAGTATTCATGCAATTTTAAAGTATTCATATTCGTATTCGAATACAGTCAAATTTGAGGTGTATTCATGAATACTTTTTGAATACTTTTTTAATACTTTTCGAATACTTTTCTTGTTTTTAATACACATGCATACAGTATTTGTAAAAAAAAAATATTGTGATTATCTCTATTAGAAAGTAGTAAAGAATTAAACTAATACTTTTGAAGTGCCTTTTAACAGCAACAGGCTAATTCACTTTAATGGCTGTTATAGACAGTGATACATTCAGGGAATTTGTTAGTAACTTAGATGTGAGATATCAAATGCCAAGTAACCAGCTAAACCCCACAGGAAGCAGATTTTCTGAAATAATGAATTATTTTAATCTCAAACAGCTTGTGGGTGAGCCAACATGTTTTACCGAGTCGTCAGCTTCATTGATAGACCTTTTTGCGGTTAGCGACACAGTGAATGTGAAAACCTGTGAGGTCTTAGAACCGATTATCCCCGACATGACCCGCTATCATTGTCCAGTTACCATTGAAGTCGAGTTTCCAAAGCCAAGACCCCACACTTTCAGAAGACGGATTTGGTTGTACTCCCTATGCAATTATGATGCATTAAATGATGCCCTCTCTCGCGAAGACTGGAATTCTCTATTTGATAATCCATGTTTAGATACCATAGTCTCCAACTTCACTGACAAATTAATCGATACTGCTTCTAAACATATACCAAACAAATACATTACTTCGAGGTCCAATCAGCCGAATTGGATGCACAACGAAATACGATTACTAATAAGACAAAGAAAACGCTTGTACCGCATAGCCAAACGAAGTGAACTTCCGAACGCTTGGGCAAACTATAAACATAAACGGAATGAAGTTGTTTCAGCTATTAGGAAGGCAAAATCCTTACACTTATCCGAAGTCCAGTCTGCCTTGGGGAGTAACGAAATTCCAATTTCACAGTGGTGGAAAACACTAAAATCCTTCCTTGGTAGTAGACGCCCTGCTGAAATTCCTGTTATCAACCACATGAACAAAATATATTCCTCAAATATTGAGAAAGCGGAAGTACCCAATGAATACTTCTGTTCTGTCTCTTCCGTCGATGACTCCCGTGCCTCCCTCTCAGATCTTATACTCTGCCCCCCCCCCACAAACAATTGATAGTATAACCATTCACTGTAGTGAGGTGTACGAAGCACTGAAATCTTTAAAGGTGTCCAAGGCGTCGGGTCCTGATCTTATCAGTCCACGTCTTCTTAAAGAATGTAAAACTTCCTTAAGTGAACCACTCTCGGTTTTATTCAACACAACATACTGCTGAATAACTCATATTTCCCTTCAATGTGGAAAAAGGCAAACGTCTCTCCAATCCTAAAAAAAAAACCTGCAAACATAGTTAGTAATTATCTCCCCATATCCCTGATTAGCTGCGTTGGTAAAGTCTTTGAAAAATGTATATTTTTATACTGTACCAATGACCCAGACTTAGCTGGTGCTAACTCTAAAAAATCCAGGGCCAAACACAAATTTTGCCCCCCAATCCCCAAAATTTGCATCCAAAACCAAAAGAAATCATGTCCTATAGGACCTCCATACTTCGCCCCTACTGCGCATGCTCAGTGTCAAGGACGTTCCGAAATTGGCGCCAATTATCATTCTCTGTTTGGCCCTTCATCAGTCAACATCTCACTGATCTTTGTGCTTGTAAATCTCAGGTTAAAGGATGCCAGACACGTAATTATTGGAGAAATGGTGATTCTAAGGAGGATATAGAAGGAGGAGAGGAAAAAGGAGTGACAAAAAATAATCAGGGCTGTACTTAAAATTTTTTATGAAATTATGTTAAGTTGCCTATTTTCGAGGCATGGGCCTCTTGTTGTCATTCTTGCTAAAAAGTTGCACTGCTTATTCAGTGTTTCCTCTCCCCTGGTCTTCTAAGTCCCCCCTTGCAATTCTCCCATGCTTTTGGCATATTTTTGAGAAAGATCATTTCTAAATTCTCTTGGGAGAGTTGCTTGGTTACAGAATGTTTTCTGTTATTTTCCCCATAGTTACGTTTTCACCCATGGGTGTATAAACGTTGTGTTCTGCATCTTCCATCTGATGTTCTGCAGATTCTCCCCTGGGAGTCTCTGTCTTGCATCAGATAGAGTGTAATTTTGATGACTGATTTCGGGTCAGTTTTTTCAGTGCCTGGAGTCATGTTTTCTGGTGTTTTACACTGTTTGTTTACATTGGCAACAGTCTCTTTTGAGGGGGGCTGTTTGCCTTTGGTGTAGTTTATCTCACTATAAGATACATTTTTATTATCCGTAAGTGTTGCATTAATTATTTAATATAAATTTAAAATTTTTGACCACACTTAGCCATCAGATCCATCGGGGCTCAACGTTACTTTTCAGAAACTTGGGCTTTGCTGAAAAAATATTTTTCAAATATTATTTTGATTAGCAATTGTTTTTTCATTATTAATGGATCATGTTATTATGTATCTTTGTGTCAGGGGTTTGTGCGAGTAACTAGGACTTGTTGTTGACTTTTCACAATGAAAGGATATTGTTCAAATTGTAATAGGAAGAAATCTTCCTCTGACTTTCATGATCATTGCATTAATTGTAGTCAGTGTTCTCGCACTAATCCCTGTTCTATATGTCAATATTGGGATGACAAACATTGGAAACGTGTGTCACGATATGTTGTTAGTGGAGAAAGGGCTATGCCGGCTCTTTCTCCGCAAGGTCACTCTACTCTCTCAGTTTCTATTTCAGAGGAACAAGAACAGGGTGATGTTTCCATGTTATCTTCCGCAAGTGCGCTTCCGTCGTCACAAATGAATACAGAGCTAGCGGCAAAAGTGCTCATGGAGATTAAACAAATGTCGTCCGCTAGCTCGCCCGGTGTAGCGTCCATTCACCGAATGGTTCGGCAGCCGGGTTCGTCCGATGCGGTCCAGGAGGAAATGTTGGGTGATGCGAGCACTATAAACATTCAACGTGCACACCCAGTGATGGCGGATAGTAGGCGAGATCGGAGGAAGCCTTTGAGTCCGGTTCCTGGCTCATCCAGGTCCAGCCGGGCCGCGAGCGAGAGAGGCCCCTTTCTCGTACAACAACATCTGGGACCAGAGGTTGTGGTACAAAATGTGTCGCAAGCGGAGCATACGTCCGTCGCTCGGGAAGCTCCGTTGTATAGGCAGTCCGCGGAGACTGCTCAGGCTTCTTCCTCTCGTCAGCGCACATGACCGCACCTTGGCTACGTGACCGCCGATATTTTACCAGCTTCGCCGATCAGGGATTCTTCGGCGACCAGGTCACACCATCCGGTAGCCAGGGACACGAGGCCGATGGACTCCGGACGTTCGCATAGGAGTCATCAGATGCGGAGCTGCCCTCGGCGAAGCAGCGAAAGACTGCGCCTCCGCAGGCCTCGATGCCAGACGTACTTGTGCAGATAGCACAACTTATCGCAGCATCCCAGCAGCCGACAGAAACGGTGTCGGATCGGGAATTATCCGACAGCACTGGGTCGGTACGCTCCGCCGAAGCATAGGGGGCGGACGACCGGGAGCATCATGAGGTCCGACCGGATGGTGAAAGGGATACGGATGACTTGGAGCTATCCCTTTCGGAACAACATAAAGCTGCCGTGGACTTCATCCGGCACTTTCTCCCTCAAGTTGTTCCGTCGGGCCAGACTGCTGCGGTTCCGGACAAGAGGATTATAGCGTCATTGGACTCTGATTTCTTTGAGCGGTTTAGGGACATCGCTCCCGAGTTTCTGTCTCAGTCCAATAATGTTGCAAGAACATTTGAATTATTGAACAACGCTATATTCAAACTTGCTTCCAAAACGGGGAAAGCAGGTTTCTTGTCCGCCAATACTCTCAACCTGCCTTTCATTAATGCAAGGAATAAATTCGACACGGCAGGACAGGGTATTCCGAGAGTTCCCCTGCGTATGGACGACGAGGCGGAAGACTTAGAGTTATCATTACCGTCGTCGGCGTCTATTCCAACCGCGGTGTTGGAAACAACTATTTCGTCTAACAGAGCCAGTTTAGATGCCTTATCTTACGCAGATCACCTTACTAAGGCGTTATCACTGCGCCTTCAAGGGAAAGAATTTCAGGATATACAATCCTCTTTAAGACTTCTTTCAAGGGCAGTAGCTTATTCCACGTGTAACTCCGCCCTTTCAGTGGCAAACCTGGAGTTGGTTAGACGTGACGCAGCCCTAGCTACATCCACACTCGTGGATACTAAGGTGAAGAACTCTCTCAGAGTCGCTTCGGTCTCCGGAGAACTTCTCTTTGACGGCAAGCTTTCTGCAATTTATGATAAAATTACAAAGAAAGCTTCGGATTCTCTGCTGTTCAAATCTGCTTCTAAGAAGTCGGACACGGCAGACAAGAGTAAGACCTGCACTTCTGGGTCTAATGCGCCCAAGAGAGGTTCCTATAGAGGTTCCGGTGCGTCCTCTTGGTCTTATTCAAGAGACCGTCAAGGTAGCGACTCACGTTCGGGACGTCCTTCGAGCCGGAACAACCGGTCGGACGCCCCGAGGTCGACAGGACGAGGTGCGGGTTGTGGAGGACGTGGTTTCTCCTACCGCAGGCCTCGCAGGTCCAGGAGGTGATGGCTTAAACCTCTATCGCGTACTGGTTGGCGGAAGGTTGTCGAGCTTTTCACAAGAGTGGGCGTCGATTACGGACGACCCTTGGGTGAGAGGAGTGACTTCGGAAGGTCTAAAGATATCCTTCAAACGAAAGCCTCCATTAACTCGAAGTCCAAAATGGACTCAACTTCCGTCAAATCCGCAGAAAAGAGACGCTCTATTATCAGAGGTGCAGTCTCTTTTAATGAAGAATGCGGTAGAGGTCGTAGAAAACCAGGAGACTCCGGGATTCTACAGCCATCTGTTTCTGGTTCCGAAACCAGACGGCTCGTTCCGTCCAGTCATAGATTTGAGCTGGATAAACAAGCTGATCGTCGCTCCGAAGTTTTATATGGAGACGATTCGGTCGGTCAGAGTGAGTATTCGGGTGAACGATTATGCAACGAGCATAGATCTCAAAGATGCGTACCTTCACGTCATGGTACATCCGACATTCAGAAAGTATCTACGCTTCGCAGTCCTAGGAGTGGTGTATCAATTCCGGGCGATGTGCTTCGGATTGAATCTAGCACCCTGGGCTTTCACTCGGGTAATGAACTCGGTAATGATCTATTTCCGAGCTCATTTGTCTGCGGTAACGTCGGCCTACCTGGACGACATTCTTCAGAGGTACGGCAACGAGTTAACGCTTCAGAACGATGTTCAGAATCTACTTCTATTGCTCCGACGTCTCGGTTTTATAGTAAACGAGGAGAAGTCGGATCTGGTGCCGTCCAAGTCATTCACACATCTGGGAATGAGCTTCGAGACGCACAACAATCTTGTTCGTCTGCCGTTAACCAGAGCGAAATTAGTCAGTTGTTACGCTCGCTATTGTCTGCACGCAGACAAAGTCACGGCAAGAGAATTTATGAGACTGATAGGTCTGTGCGGAGCCGCTGCGGATCTCATTCCGATGGGGCGGTTACGCACGCGTCCTCTCCAAATTTTCTTGACTCAGAATTGGAGTGTGAAAATTCATTCGCTCGACATAGACGTTCTCTTGTCAGATCAAGTGAAACAAGAGATTCAGACTTGGGCAAACATTCAATGGTTAACTCAGGGAGTTCCGCTGCAGTTGCCGGATCCGAGTTTTACCATTATGACGGATGCCAGTCAAACAGGTTGGGGTGCATCATTGATCCCAACGGATTCGAGATGCCAGGGTCTTTGGGATCCGCAATTCCTGGGCAAGCACATAAACATCAAGGAAATGATGTCAATTTGGCTTGCGTTACGTCATTGGATGGACATTATTCACAATGCTCATGTCCAAATCCTATCCGACAATACGACAGTAGTGGCGTATATACGGAATCAGGGAGGCACTCATTCAGTTCTGTTGTTCAATCTAACGGAAAGAATCCTTCTGTTTGCGCTAGAACATCAGGTTCTTCTTTCGGTCCATCACATACCGGGTCGTCTGAATGTACTAGCAGACTCCCTTTCACGAAAGGGTCGCTTGTTGCCGTCGGAGTGGACTCTCAACAAACAAGTATTCAATCAGATTTGCTACCAATGGGAACGGCCAATGATAGATTTATTTGCGACACATCTCAACAATCAGTTGCAGACGTATGTGTCTCCGTGTCTGGATCCAAGAGCATTTGCAGTAGACGCTCTGTCGATCCCTTGGGACGGAATGATAGGATATGCGTATCCTCCAGCGCCGTTAATTCAGCAAGTATTGCTAAAGATAAAACAATCTCAATGCAAGATTCTGTTGGTAGCATCTCTGTCTCCACAGAGACCGTGGATAAATCTACTCAGGTGTCTGTTGTGGGACCTACCGCGAAAGCTTCCTCCACGGGAGGATCTTCTTTCGCAGGGGAAATCGCGTCAACTCCATCACAACCCGCAAGGTCTCAACCTTCACGTTTTTCCGTTGTGCGGTCCTTCTTGCATGGCAAGCACTTTACAGGACGAGCAGTGGACGCGATTTGTAACTGTAGGAGGACCTCCTCTTCGCTAAACTATGCGGCTAAGTGGAAGGTTTTTCGTCGTTGGTGTAGGGATCATTCTGTGGAGATTTTTGATCCCTCTATACCAGACATTGCAAACTTTCTAGTATACTTGTTTGACGAAATCAAACTGCAGCCTGTTACTATTAAGGGTTATAGGTCTATGTTATCTGATACCTATGCACATCATGATAGTTTACAGATTGGATCTAATGTCTCTTTATCTACATGTAAGTTGGTTAGAAACTTCTCGATAAATAGACCCAGAACTCTAAGGTTAATTCCTAAATGGAATTTAGCTTGGGTTCTTCTTAAACTGAAGGAAAAGCCATTTGAACCTCTTGGGACAGTAGATTTCAAATTCTTATCTTATAAGACAGCTTTTCTCTTAGCTTTCTCTTCTGCTAGAAGAGTCAGTGAGCTTCATGCACTGTCGGTGGATGATTCTCATTATCGTAGTGTCGGGAACACTATCACCTTCACTACTAATGTGGGTTTTTTAGCTAAGAATCAGGCTCCTAATAAATATCCGGAACCTATTGTTATTAAGGCTCTTCCGTCTTCAGACGGGCGTAGGCCTTTACTCTGCCCTGTTAGAGCGTTACATATCTATAAACAGAGATCTCAGTTTATCAGAAAGGGACGAAAACGTTTCTTTCTGTCTTTGATGCCTAATAGAAAGGACATTTCGGTCCATTCTATTGCTAGATGGATTCAATTAACTATCCGTACTGCTTATGAGAGTTTATCTTCTTCTCAGCAGTCTGTGCTTAAGATTTCCGCTCATGAAGTAAGAGCTCTTGCTACTTCTTGGGCTTACGCTAATAGTATTGCTATTACAGATTTAATGAAGGCTGCTTATTGGTCTCAGACATCCACATTCACGAATTTTTTTCTCAGAAATATTGAGTCCATTTCTGGAGACCTGCATTGTTTAGGTCCGTTATCTGTTGCTCAGAATGTCGTCCACTAAACAGTTGCAACTATAGTTATGCAGGCTTTCTGTTCCGGCAGTGACTCCGTCCGGCTGCCCTCTTCGCTCTGGGCTATTTGACCCAGGGCAAGGGGAAGGGGGGGGGGGGGGGGGGAGGGGGGGGGGAGGGTGTTCCCTTAGGTCACCTGCTTTATAGTGAAAAGCAAGGGAATGCCTCCTCCGAAGTCAGTATTTCTGAGTCATTTCCGGGATGGTTTTAAAGTGTAATATTAATGTTAAAAATTCATTCATGTCATATTTTTAAAGTGTAGCTCGGTGTGAAGCATTTGTATATGTCAAGTGTCAAACGGGCGTTAATATACAATCCTCGGACACTTTTAAAAGAATATAAAGAGTCTCAATTCTCTGGACTAACTTTATTTATTGGCTTACTTTAAAAATAATTAGTATAAAGGGTTATACTGGATGTTAATAGAGAACATGAATGTTATTGTGCTCAATTATGAAGGGTATTGTATCTTTCTAATTTAACATAAAATAAGAAAGATACATGTAAAGCCTAATACTCCTTTTCTCCTTGAGGGGTTGCCTCTATATTATATAGTTGAGCTTATTGGATTTTCCTCTATGTTCTAGGCCCTCCAGCCTTTTTACTATTCAGCTAAGTCTGGGTCATTGGTACAGTATAAAAATGTTAAAAAATTTATAGTAATTTATATATTTTTTATACTTACCAATGACCCAGACGGGGATGGCCCTCCCAGGAGTTGGGAACTCTTACCTCCCCGCTGAGTACATAGCGCTGACCAGGCACTGCCAGTAAGAATGATAATTGGCGCCAATTTCGGAACGTCCTTGACACTGCGCATGCGCAGTAGGGGCGAAGTATGGAGGTCCTATAGGACATGATTTCTTTTGGTTTTGGATGCAAATTTTGGGGATTGGAGGGCAATATTTGTGTTTGGCCCTGGATTTTTTAGAGTTAGCACCAGCTAAGTCTGGGTCATTGGTAAGTATAAAAAATATATAAATTACTATAAATTTTTTAACTTTTAAACAACTATAGCAATTCTTGAACAATACAAACGCTCTTAGTAAATTCCAGTCAGGTTTTAGACCAGGCGATTTGACTGTTCTCCAACTAACTGACATATATGATGAATTCTGCAGAGCGTTGGACGAGGGGAAAGAGGTTAGGGTCATTTTTTGCGACATCAGTAAGGCCTTCGACAAGGTATGGCATGCTGGTCTCATTCACAAGCTGGAGCGTATTGGTATTTCGGGTGATCTACTGTTATTTATAAAATCGTACCTTTCAAATAGAACTCAGTGTGTGGTGGTGGCATCAGAGGCATCTTCATGGCGACCTATAAATGCTGGAGTACAACAAGGATCTGTTCTTGGGCCCTTATTGTTTCTGATCTATATAAACGATATAACTGAAAATTTACTTAGTAGTATACGCCTTTTTGCTGATGATACTTCTTTATATCTAATTGTGGAAAATCCAAACCAAGCCTCGAACCTAATTAACCACGATCTAGCTGCAATTGAACACTGGGCTGAAACATGGTTAGTTGAGTTTAATCCTCAAAAAACCGAGAGTATGATTATAACACGCAAAACCAACCCCACTGTTCATCCACCCCTATTTCTAGGTGGCACTCAAATATGTGAAGTTAATACTCATAAGCACTTAGGAGTGGTATTAAATACCACATGTACTTGGAACAACCACATTGACCATATCTGTTCCAAAGCCTGGTCTCGTTTAGACTTGCTGAGGAAACACAAGTTTGATCTTGACCGTACTGTCTTGGAGAAGATATGCTTTGACTTTATTAGGCCGCTACTGGAATACGCCGATACTGTTTGGGATAACTGTTCGTTAACCCAAGTCGCCGATTTAGAAAAAATTCAGATCGCAGCGGCGAGAATAGTTACAGGTGCAACACTTAGTGCTAGCAAATCCTTGCTATACACCGAAACACGATGGGACCCTCTTGAAGAAAGATGTAAACATAAACTGGTTCAATTCTTCAAAATGTATACCGACTTGTCGCCTCCTTATATTGCTATTAAAATTCCACCTCTCATATTCTCGACAAATCCATCATTCAACCTTCGAACTAGTCAAAACCACAGAGTTCCATTTTGTCGAACAAATCTAATCAGTCCTCGTTCATCCCCAATGTTACTGATCAGTGGAATAACTTGCCGGTACCAGTTTGCGAGAATTCCTCATTAAGTGAATTTAAGACCTTCTTAAAAGCTGGCAACCTACGACCACCGTTATTTTATAGCGGGGCCAAATCTTGTGCGGCTCAAATTTACCACTGTAGATTGAGGTTACGTTGTAGTAGTCTCAATGTCCACTTATACGAAAATCACCTAGCACCTAGTCCAAATTGCCAGTGTGGCGAGCTCGAGACACCTGAGCACTTTCTCCTCCACTGTCCAATCTTTCTTAACGCACATAATGAAACGATCAACTTACTTCCTTTTTCTATAGACATTTCCATACTTATGTTCGGTTCTGAATTTTTGAACAACAAGGAAAACAGTATAATTTTTGATGTAGTGCATGACTTTGTCTTATCGAGTGGCAGGTTTCGGTGACAACAACTCATATTCTCACAAACTTCATCTTCCGTGGACTTTGCACTTTAGGATTAACATCATCAAGATAAAACTCTTCCTACTTATGCAATTATTAAATCAGCTGCCCAAAAGCAAGGATTTGAATTCATATTGTTGACAACGCATCATTTGAATTCTTATTCTAATGGCATCACGTATTCAGGATGGCCTACTTCTACTTCTTCATTTCTTCCCTCTTCTGTCTAACTTCTTATAATATTGTCCTTCTATAGTTTAAACAATCTCGCAGATCGCTGCCCGGGGGCTGGGGCCTGTAGGTCAAGTTCTACTGTTTACGAAATAACACTGACCTCCTCTTTAATCAGTTTTTGTGACGGGCCTTTGCCGCTTTATTTGTAACTGCTTACGCAAGTTTCGGTGCTTCTCTGTGTAGATGTGGGCAAATGAATAGCAGTACCCTTAAGGACAATTTGGCTACCTTTTCAATTATGGTGTGGTTCATTGCCAGCGGGGATCCTGCCCCTGGACAGCGATATGCGAGGTCCACTGCTGATTCATGCCATCATCCTTTGAAAAGTGTTCTTGAATAAAGGAGACGACTCATATAAGCCTATGGCTTCCTGTCGAATCCTCGTCTACTTACAATCCCGATTACTTCTGTTTCTGTTATACCGTGTACAACCATGAAAAATGTTTGCCGTTCTGTGGTTTTATTATTATGTAATGTATACGCGTAACACTGCTTTATGAATAAATATTGTTAAAACTAAATGCCAAGTACACACTTAAAACTAAAGTGTTAAAACTGACACTTTCAAGGTGTTAAACCCATTCTAACTCTTAGGGTTTGATATTAATACTCAAAGTGCAATACTTTAAGCACTTAGACATTACAATCGTCAGACATCTGAAACTTGAATGGATGGCACTTCCCATGTGTCCAGTATTGGTGGTTCTATAATTAAAAGGACACAACGCAGATGACGCGGATCAGGCTCGAGAGTTCGAGCCTGATCCGCGTCATCTGCGTTGTTTGCTTTTAAGTGTCGCAACATTACACTTGTCAAGTGGTATTATTGTAACACCTGTGAAATTCTGGGATGTCTACACTTGAACAAAGTGCTAGTTCAGCACTTAGTAAGTGTTGAATACAGCACTTCAAGTGTAGTTTTTAACACTTTAGTTTTTAGCGTGTAGAAAACATCCACAAAACTACTAAGTGATAAATCTTTGACTGTTCAACACAAATTGAAAGAACAACTACAGAGAGCACAAAATGTGTGATTAACAATTAAGTAAATAAATTGATATTTGAAATTTTTTTTCTTTCTTTTGTTTGTTATTAATACCAACTTATGTCTGTTGATTGGATTCTGAAAGATTAAGAGATCCACCCTCTGAAAAACTAATTCTTCATCTTTAATCCCTTGTACCCTCAATCCCAATAAGAATGATCAAATTATCATCCATTTACAAAAAATAATTTTTAAAAGTATTCAAGTATTCATATTTGTATTCATGAATACATTATAAAGTATTCATATTCATATTCAAATACATTTCAAATTTGTGTATTCATATTCGTATTCATAAAATTTCAAAGTATTCGTATTCGTATTCAATACATTTACAATGTATTCGCCCCAACCCTGGACAAGAATGAGTGTTTTTTGATGCACTCCAAAATTCAAGTTGGCTGCCGGTGGCCATTTTGTTCCGAAATGAGGTACAATCAGTTTTTTGTACAGAACTTATACATGAAGTTTCTGATTTGAATAAATTTTGGAATGAATGTTTAGTAACATGAAATACATCACATATAATACGGGGTTTTTTCTCATGCAGAAATTATGCAAATTAGATGTACTTTGATTTATTCAGTGCTACTTATACACAGTAAGTGCACATGTCAATACAGCTCAGGCTAGAGGCTGTATTTATGAACAAAACTTCTTGGGTACCTTTGTTATCACCTTGGGATGAGAATGAGTGTTTTTGGGTGCAGTCCGAAATTTCAAGATGGCCACCGGCGACCAATTAGACAAACTTTGCTTTATTCAGTGCTACTTATTCACAGTAAGTGCACTTTTACATTTCAATACGGCTCTGGCTAGAGGCATCTAACTGTCACCTGCCTTTACAATACTTAACCTGTACATTTGTTACAGGCTACAGTCAGTATTTATGTACAGGCCTTTACAATACTTTGCATGTACCTTTGTTATCAGGTCGTCACCAAGATGTGTGTCATTGCTATGTCACATACTTTTCTTGTACATGTCTTACACAAGTTGAGCTACAGGTTCATTGACACTTTCATTTTCAGGGGTGTCTCTGAATAAGGACCAGTTGGTGTTAATATCCTTTGAATCGACCATCAGATCTTCCCAATCAATGACATCTAGGCTATTCTTTATTTTTTCGTAGTCCCCTTTGTTGTAGTTATATCTCTTTGCGGTATTTTCGTGATGAGTAACAGTACACAAGTATTCAAACTGTAAGACATAATGATCACTCATCCCTAAGGGGTTTAGATATTCCATGTTACTTAACCCTTTACCCAACGAATCGCCCGCATCCGTCCGCATAATAAAAAAAAAGGTGGCTATCTTGAAGACAGTCAATGAATCTTGTTTCCAGTGATTCTTTTGTCTGTGATGCAGGCCACAAAATTTGAGAGGAATGATTTTATTTTTCCTCGGGTGGTTATCTAAATAAAAAAAACCCCAGATAACTGAAAAGTTGTTCGTCTGGAACAACAATCAGTTTGTCAAAACGTTGTGTCTTATCACCTTATTTGGTAGCACTGTTTTTGGGAAGACCCTTCTCTTCAGCGGTGCTCAAGCTAGAGCTGAAAGGGTTAAAGGGATTTTCTTGATCGATTAATCATGTGGATTAACCTCAGTTAACCGATTAATCAATTGTCCAAATAGATATCAGAATAATTGCCATACCATTGATGATTTACAGCATGAACCTTTTACCCAATGTAACAAACAAAACCAACAAGGCCTGTATACAAAAAATCTCCATTCAAATTTATTATGTTTTCAATTTTTGTCTCGAAAACATAGCTTATGACTCCTCATTGGAAAAAAGCTTATTGAGATCATTCCAATGAGGGGTCATAAGCTATGTTTTTTGAGACAAAAATTGAAAATTTTTAATAATTTATGAATTTATTTTGCAAGTATCGTCTGCTACCTGCAATGGGTAAAGGGTTGAGAATGACCATGACCAATGAGTTCTCGACAACGTTCGTTTGTACACACACTATGCAGCCCTCGAAATTGGCCACAGCAATCAGCACTGCCGTGATGAATGCTGTAGTAAATAAGTTTTACCACGTCACATTAATGCTGTGGTAACATTTTCCCCAGATGCTCAATTTATAATATTTCAATTATGTGTATTAGAAATCATGAGCAACGTTCCACCCAACATACCCTTGTGCAACACTCTTAATTATATAACTCAAGTATTAAATATCAGAACTGCCAGTTACCTGCCAGTCCTGATATTCAATGCTTGAGTTAGGAAAGGCAACATGCTCTCCTAGTACTTGATTTGTGATGTTCTTTAGTTCAAAACATATTTATTTCCAATGAGCTAAGTGAACAAATCTTAAACTATACAAACAAGGCCATGGATTAGCCTGAGGCTTACAAATCATCGTTTCCACATAATGTACAGAATTGATTTTCGTGTCTGTGATTGCTGTGGCAATGCCGTGGGAAATAGAATTTACCACAGCAATTGATTGCTGTGGTAAAATATTCCTAATTTCAAGGGCTGCACTAGTTTCTGAGAATACTGCTTTCCAAATACTACAGTTTTGATCACAGATTCGGTGAAATAATGGCTACGGATAACCGGATATTAACCGGTTATAGCTCTCGGTTAGTCGGTTGTGAAATTGAACCAACCGTTTCAGCCCTAAAAATGACAACCCATGGATTTTGACCCGGCCACGATGGCACTACTGTATGAGAGTTCACAGATTTTGAAAGCATCTGCGGCAAGCATAGGGTGGCATCAGCTGTCTCAGGGAGTTTGAGAATAGAAGCAAGGGGTCTTCCTAGAGGAACATATTAAAACAGTGTTATCAAATATGGTGATAAGACACAGTTTTTGACAAACTGTTTGTATTTCCGGATGAACAACTTTTCGGTTATCGATTTTTTCAATTGGATAAGGCCAAAAAAAATTAATGTTGTGGTTTGGGTTACATTCCAGAAAAAAATAGGGTTGGTAGGTTGGGTTGTTTTTTTCATTTTTTTTTTGATATAACTGTGTAAACCACCAGAGGAACGATTAAAACATTCCTCTCAAATTTTGTGCCTGTACAAACAAGTGTTCTTAGGATACTGACTGTAGTACTGTTTCTTTTGCTTTTAAGTATTTGTTTATGTAGGTTATCAAACCTCTTCCAATGTTGTTATCTATGTTTACTCAGAAGGAGTAGTATTCTCCTGCTTCATCTAAGGTGAATTCTGCTGGTAGCATCTTTAGGCTTCTCAACATATGCGCCCATGCAGTAGTTACTCAAGATCCACAAACCATGCTTTGTGTAGTTGAGTAACATGTGCTTCTCTTATTCAATGTAAATCACAGGTGCACTTGATGCCTATATCACAGTTAACCAACCACCAATTGTATAATAGTCGCCAATAAATTCGAACTCATTTATTGTATCACCAGTGTTGGCCTGTATTACTGAACTGTTTCCAGACCAATACATTTTAATGTCAATGATGATTTACCCAGATTATGGGCTGAAGCTTTGAACAGTGCATAGCTAACATGTCGAATCACAATTTGACAAACTATAAAAAAAACTGTACTTGGCCAAGGGTTAAAATAATACTTACACTCATTGTGCCATTAATGAGTCCATTTTTCCATGAGATCTGACTTGCATACAATCGTGGACTCGTGGCCTTCACAATGAGTGTAACAATACCAATGTCAACTCCAGTAAGGGCTTTTGTACCTGATCAACACAATACTGTACCATTTATCAGTGCTGGAAATGAACAAAATTGACGGGTGCAGTTTTTAGCTCCCGTAAAATCAGAGACAGGAGTAAATTGCACCTGTAAAATGTTAGAATATGAATTTTCAAGGGAATACTGTCACGAAACACCAGAAACCTTAACCCTTTGAACTCTAGTGGTATCTTCCATGCCAGTTCAATGGCAGCAATTAGAATAGCATCAGCAAATTCACCCTTTTGGAACCTCATTCTGCTGATGGCAGATTGCTTATTTTCAGACTTGCACCTTATGAAAAGAAAATACAGATCAAATTTGATTTGGTTGTTTATTCAGTATTCCATTGTGGAGTTATTGTCCTTTATTAAATTAGAATATCATATATTTCAAGTTTCCGGATGATAACTTATATTCAAGTTGAATTTCAACACACTTAATCTGAAATTTGTATATAACCTTACAGTTAAAACTAGAAGTCCTGTCATGAACTGTGCACTTATCTAGTCTTAATTGCGCATAGGAATTACACGCAATTGCCATATCGAATGGCATCCAAAGCACGGCAGGTTCTCCTGGTTACTCATAGCAAACACTGGCAATGTTTCTGCCAATGGACCTCCAGGTAACCCGGAGGTCCATTGGCTGAAACAATGCTTGTGCACAGGCCATATGTACAAAATTTGAAAGCCCTGTTGTGGTCCTAATGCTTAGGTGAAGTTGCAAATCAACGTGCTATTTGTGCGCATTTCGTGACAGGACTTCTAGTTTTAACTGTAGGAACAGAAATTTGGTTCAGGTTTGGCTTTTCCATTTATTTGAAATACTTTTTTTGGACTTAATTGTACTTTTTTTGCATAGAATTTAATATACATGTTATTTCAAGTTTCTGGATGATAACTGTCTTTATATTCAATGCAACTATGTCCATTTGAAAAATGGTACATATTATGTTCTGGCATTGCCCATCTGTCCATCCATCCACCTACACATCAACTCGCTCTTGGTTTCCAAATAAAATATTTCTCAAGAATGTGAAGAAGACCAACTGAGATGTTGATGGATGGATGTGAAGACAACATGCTAAAATTCATATGCTGTTGATGTGGTTGTTCTACTTTCTGATTCAGAAATTCTTATTTTATTTCCCAAAATGTTTACCACTTGTTGGTATTGGCATTACGAACCAAAATACATAGCAAAATGTGGACTTATTGCTGTTTGTTGGTTTCATACAATTTAAGCAAATGTGTTTCTTTTACTCTGAAACCACTGCAAAAATATTAAAAAAATGTAAGACTTGAACAGCTCACCATGAGCATATTATTATGCAGTGCCCAGTGGTGCTCTTGTTATTTGATCCAAAATCAAGTTCACTTCCACCATTTTCTGACCAGAATTTTGTACCGGTTAATCCATGCATGATTTGTTTTGGAAACAAAGGTGACATATGCCTCTCACACCCCACCACCTCACCTGCCCCCACATGACCAAACATGGCGAATACTGATCTCCTCTGTTGCAAATGTTTTTTCACTGGTGTAGATAAAATATCTGTTTAACCCTTAAAGGACTATTTCTGACTGCAGAGCAGGTGCCCTTAACATTCCATCATGAGGAAGTGTTACCGACGAGAGGTAAATTATGTATGAAGTGGTTTCTAGTCAAGTCTTGGCTGCCTTATCTCCTTGTATGCTGCTGGCAGATATTCCTGCCCAGGACACAAATCTCTTGCAATTGAAATAAGTATAATTTGAGCACATTTAACCAAATTTGCCCCTGAAAATTGAATCTACTTTTTGAGCAATGATTTCTGGAATTAAATTTAGATAAATTTTTTTATCAAATATAGTCATGGCTGCTATGAAGCAGCCATGACTGGATTTGATGAAAAATATTTTTGAATACTCAGCGGATTTAGAGTTAATAGGCAGCCCAGACTTGACTGGGAATCACTGCTGAACTGCTGTATGTATAGAGGCTGTGGGCTATTGCTATTTCAGGACACATGCCCAGATCCTTTAGAATTAAGAGATAGCAACTACATCATGCTGTAGTAATTTCTATTATTACACACCCGTAACTGTATTTGTCACGATGGACATGGATTTTAGGGGCATGCGGTAATTTTAACCAGAAAGCTCTAGTGCAATCCGATGAAAAGTACCCTTCGCGTGCACAAGTTCTCTCGTTAGACTGGTCCTTTTAGTTTGCAGCGTCCAGTGGAATATAACCAATGAGAACCATCGACTAAATTTATCTGTCGGAATTACCGATTCTCATTACAAAATGTTTGATGCACAACCATGCTAAAAACTATGAAAGTCACGAAAGACACATGATCTCTGCCAAGAAATTGAACAGTGAAACTCAACCTTTGCTTTTGTTATTGAAATTCGAGGAAAACTCAATTAATTTTAGTGCAAAAAAGTCCAGCTGGGTTCGATATTGCAGCCAGCCACTAGTACAGTTCCAAAAAAACTTTGTTACAATGTTGCCCTCACCGTTGCATGCTGCCGACGAGTCGATAGGCCTACGAGGTCTACTGTGTAATCCTATTTGATTCACACTTCGGCAATGAAGCAGCACGTTCAGACAGCGACACGCTGACAACGTCTGAAGATGTTTGACAGCTAATACATGCAGTTACTAATTAACTATCTCCAATTCCACCCTTACAGGATGCAGGGACCAGCCTAGGGGGGAATTTTAGTGAGACTTCAAGTCTCCCTCCAGAAAAAATAGGGAGACTGCAGAGTCATGTAGGGAGACTTCATAGGCAAGTGGGGAAAATTAAGAATATTCATGTACCAACCCCGCCGCCCCTTCATATTTTCAATTTATGGTCCTCCATTAACGTACAAATAATCCAGGTCCAGTTGTCTATGATGCATCTGTGCCAGGTTAAAAAATCACAATGTAATTATTGACTGAAAATCCCCCACTGCTACCTTCTCCTTCATGACCCCTCACCTCTTCTTCCTGCCAATCCCCCATCACCCTCCTGTGGTTGCCTTTCAACAAAGTCTACTAAGCTAATAATTTCCTAAGTCTGAAAGTGTGAACAGGACCAGATGTAAGAAGGTTGCTTGGGAGGTACTTTGTTAGTTGAATAATGTGTTATAAAATACGTCCGTTGTGTATACATTTTCGGCATCCTAAGCGACGTAACCTACTTTCAAACTGGGTTGTTTTGTTGAGTCGCGTAAGTCACCTATTTTCGTTTCGACACTTGAAGCTCCGACTGGAAAGCAACAAAATAGAAATAAAAAAATCCGCCAAAAGCGACAATGGACAATTGCTTGTCGTGTGATTTCAAATAAATGGACGTTTATTTGACGAATTAAAATGCCCATTTATCACACTCGAGCACATTCGATTTTTAGCTCAACTTTGACGAAGTCAAATTTGAGCTATTGTCATGGCCCGTCGTCCGTCTGTCCATCCGTCCATCTGTCTGTCCGTACGTCAAAAATTGGCTATGGCTCGGGCTAGAGGTCGTATTTATGAACCGATCTTTACGAAACTTCTTGGGTACCTTTGTTATGACCGTGGGACGAGAACGAGTGTTTTTGGGTGCGGTCCAAAATTCAAGATGGCTGCCAGCCGCCATTTTGTACCGATGATGCAGAAATCTGTTTTTTGTACAGAACTTCCATATGAAAGCTCTGATTTGAATAATTTTTTGTATGAATGTTTAGTACCATGGGGTACATAACATATAATACGGGTTTTTTTCTCGTGCGTAAATTGTGCAAATTAGACTAATTTTGATGTTTTTTGGTGTTAATTTCAGCACTGTAAGTGCAAATGCCAATACGGCTTGGGCTAGAGGCCGTATTTATGAACCGATCTTTACGAAACTTCTTGGGTACCTTTGGTATCACCATGGGACGAGAACGAGTGTTTTTAGGTCCGGTCCGAAATTCAAGATGGCCGATGGCAGCCATTTTGTACAAAATTAGGTGCAATCAGATTTTTGCACAGAACTTCCATATGAAAGCGCTGATTTGAATAATTTTTTGTGTGAATGTTTAGTACCATGGGATACATCACATATAATACGGGGTTTTTTCTCGTGCAGAAATTATGCAAATTAGATGAACTTTGATATTTCAGTGCGACTTACACACATTAAGTACACATGTCAATACGGCTCAGACTTGAGTCTGTATTTATGAACTGATCTTCACGAAATGTCTTGGGTACCTTTGTTATCACCTTGGGACGAGAACGAGTGTTTCTGGGTGCGGTCTAAAATTCAGGATGGCTGCCAGTGGCCATTTTGTACCGAAATTAGGTCTAATCAGTTTTTTGTACACAACTTCTATACAGCTCAGACTAGAGGCCATATTTATGAACCAATCTTTACGAACCTTGTTGGGTACCTTTGTTATCACCGTGGGATGAGAGCGAGTGTTTTTGGGTGTGGTCCGAAATTCGAGATGGCCACCAGCAGCCATTTTGTACCAAAATTAGTGCAATCAGTCTTTTGTACAGAACTTCTGTATGAAAGTTCTGATATGAATAAATTTTTGTATGAATGTTTAGTAACATGGAATACATCACATATTCTAAGGGGGTTTTTTTCGTGCAGAAATTATGCAAATTAGATGAACTTTGACTTATTCAGTGCTACTTGCACAATGTGAGCACAGATGTCAATACGGCTCAGGGTAGAGGCTGTATTTATGAACCGATCTTCACAAAACTTCTTGGGTACCTTTGTTATCACCTTGGGATGAGAGTGAGTGTTTCTGGGTATGGTCCAAAATTCAAGATGGCTGCCAGTGGCCATTTTGTACCAAAATTAGGTCCAATCAGTTTTTTGTCACAAGTTCTATACAGCTCGTATTTATGAATTGATCTTCACAAAGCTTCTTGGGTACCTTTGTTTTCACCTTGGGACAGGAACGAGTGTGTTTTGGGGTGCCTTTGTTATCACTGTGCTATGAGAACAAATATTTTGGGGTTCAGTCAGACCCACTCTGGGACTCAAAGTTTTCTTTTCTAGTTTAGCATCTGACTGTCACCCACCTTTACAAACTTTACCTATACATTTGTTACAGGCAACGGTCAGTATTTATGTACAGACCATTACAATACTTTATATGTACCTTTGTTATCAGGTCATTACCTAGATGTTTGTCATTGCTGTGTCACATACTATACATGTGCATGTCTTTGTCTTGACAAGTTGAGCTACAGTGTCATTGACACTTTCATTGAAAATACTCGTTTTCACGTAAACCTCGCATCACTCAGTTCAGCCTTTTCTCATTTTGGCCAATTTTTAGAGGGCGACTTGTAATCGCCCTGACTATTTTTCTAGGCGACTTTGCGCTTAGAAGGGCGACTTAATCGCCCTAGTCGCCCTCACGGCTGGTCCCTGACAAGATGACCACCCCCCCCCTAGCTGAATAAAGAAAGTAAATTCGGAAGAATGAAAAGCCTGATTTTCTAAGAAAAACTCGGTATTTTACATTTGTGGAACCAATGTTTTTACGTGGTAGTGGGTGTTGGGGCAATAGGTTTATTTTATTTTATTTTTTTTTGTGGGGGCAGGGGGGGGAAGGGCTTTTTAGGGGGATATAGTATTGCTAAAATATGACTTTCTGGAGTTTGTACTGGGGAAATTTAAAAATGTTACCAGCTACCCGCTACAGAAATTCTGAAAAGTCTCGAGTAGGGTGGGAATGAGACCATGAAGGGGGGAGGGGTGGTAAATACATGTGGTCTGATGAATGCAATATATTGTTAATTTTATGAGATGACTTCCATGAAATCCAAAATAATTATTAGAATATTTAAAACATAGACAATATGACAATATTTTCCAGACACAGATTGATGTGTATTTTTAAACAACTAATTTAGGATTTTTGCTAGTATTTCTGTTTTATACAAGGATATTTATTATTTTGCTTTAATTCTCAGCAACAAAACTTAAATCGAATGCCACCTATGTGACTTAGCTACATGGGTGTATGAGATGGGGAGGGGGTTGAGGCACTCTCACCCCTTCACCAATAAGCAGTTAATTTTGCAGTTTTCATTGAAAGGGACTGGTATTTTCAGAACAGAATGTTCAGAGGGAGGGGGTATTTTTATAATTTTGGCAAATATCAGGGCAGTGGGAAGAGCATTTTCATAGGCAAATTCGAGGCAAGGGCCTGCATTTTGATTTTGAAACAAAAGTTCAGGGCAGTTTGATTGGTCAGCCCCCATCCCCAAGAAAATGTTCTCCAAAAGCCTATCATTTTTACCACATTCTATCAGTCCTCTTTAAAACTACTTACTGAATGCAAATTCAGAATTCATACCAAATTCCAAATTTAAGACTGACAAGATATTGGAGCAGACACTTAAAAAATATTTTGTTTTGAACCAGATACCAAGAAAAAAATATTGACAGAATCGTTCAGATCACTAACTGGTGAAGTATAGTACTACTAGTACAAAATAGTGTAACCATTAATCAATCTATATTTTATATATATATTATATTAAATATTATTAACCAAAATAAGTTGGAGCTTACTGGTGAGAACAACCCCCCCCCCCCCCTCCTTATTTCTCTTTCAGCCTCTGACTAAGACTGTAGGATACTCATTTTGTGAGCTTTCAAGAAAATGTGTCAGGTTAAAGATGGGTTGGGGGGGGGGGTGGGGGGGAGGAATTGTAAAAACGGTGTACAAACTAAATTACTTGTGGAGACAAGACATGACATTTTCTTGCAGTTATCAATATCATGCAATATATTTCTCCCTTTGTATATCTGTAGTATTATGTGGACAACCTAAAGCTTTTATTTGTAAGTGCAGCCCATTTCAAACAAAGGTTATCAAGACTTGAGGTAAATAAAAAGAAGGCTAAATTTCAAGTCAGAAACTTTATAATGTTGAAAAATAAAGTGCAAACTTACCAAGACCGCAGAGTTCACTCAGAGTCAGAATGGAATCTCAAACTGCCTCAGGCTCAGCTACTCCAAACGATCGAATGAATGCCCCGGAAGGTTAATTATTGCACAAAATGTCTTTTCTCGTCCAGTGTGTACGTTTGCTACAGCGCAGAACAGAAATGACCGATGTCCAGATGCGATAGCCTTGTGGCAGTAGTGCATGTATCGTCAAGCCGAGTTCAAACTTATATTTTTAGTTTCAGTTTAAAAAGCAAGAAATTTAAACAGAGCGGCCAGTTCGCACCGTATTCAAATTAAAACCCTTGTACATTTTCCATCCTCCAGATATAATGATGCCTGCACACACAATTTTGAAAACACATTTGAGACCTCATAATTTGTGACGTCTGATATGCTGAACGCAATCTTTTGAGTGTTCGTATCGACATTTTTTTGCGAAAAAAATGAATCAACAGCGATTCTACAGGTGGCAAGGTCAAAGACTTAAGACTGGTTCTCTGACAAAATTGCCCGTTTCTCTCTAAAATTCTTTCAACCGTTCAAATTGTCGACTATTTAAATTAGCGATTAATTACGGTGAATTCTTTTTCATGGTTGGGTGTGTAATAAATACAGAACCACACTTATGTTTGAATGGGTTAACGATTAATGGACTCGAGCGTGTGGCACTGGGATAACCACTCGAGCCTACCGGCTCTCGTGGTATCCCTGCGCCACTCGCTCTCGTCCAATAATCATTAACCCATTCAAACATAAGTGTGGTTCTGTATATTTATAAATATTGACTGGGTCCGTCTGTCAGCCCTATATCAATTTTTTGTCAGCCAATTACATACCTCATGTGCATTTGGTAACGTTACAAAGTGAGAGCCCATCATGATCTTGTTTTATCTTGATTTATTATTCTCTCATTTCATTATTATTCTCTCATTTCAGAGACATAATGACAATTTATAACGAACCACCTCCGGGAATGTGTATAGTTCCAGATAAAGAGGACATTACTAAAGTTAGTATACTTTCAGTTTGTTTGATCTTTGCCCTCACATAGATTTAACCATTGACTGTCTTTATAACACAAGCTACTTTTAGGGTTCTATTCGACAGTGAAAGATGCCACAACAAAGATACTGTATTGTTTAGAAATGTGTAGTATTTTATAAGAATGAAACAAAATTTTTAGCTCACCTGATTGAAAGTCAGGGAGAGCTTAACTGATCACTTTCTGTCTGTCATTCGTCCGTCATTTTTTCAGCGTGAACTTTACATTATTGACTTCTACTCATAAACCACTGGACTAAATTGAACCAAATTAGATAGGCATGTTCCTTATCATATGTCAATTCAAGTGTGTTCAAATAAAGTTGCCACACCCACAGGTGGCTTCACAAGAGGCATTACTCTGATAGCACCCTGGATCCCTATGGGAGCCCAATTTTAACTTGGTGAAATATGAGGAAATTTCTTAAAAAATCTACTTCTGCACATCCACCAGTCCATATCCTTTCATTTTTGGTATACAACATCTCTAGGGCGTTAGATTCAAAGTTATACAATTTGAGACCCTGGCTTAATATTTGGGCTCTCTAATCGGGTGGGGGAGTCAAGGGGAGGAGAGCAGGTAAGTTTCAAATCCATCCCTTAGTGTTTTGCCATAAAATTTGCCTTTCATGACTTCATTCCTTTGTGGGACTCCAGAGTTATGAATAAATTCATGACTTCATTCCTCTGTAGTGTTGATGAACCATGTCTAACTGAGTGTGACTCCAAATACTTCTTGAACCACTTTGTCGGGTGAACGATTAATGCCCCTAGGGGCATCTTGTTTCTCATGAATTCAGTATGTTGAGTCCATTACATTGACCCCACAGCACCCCCTCTCAAATTCTGAACCTTATGATCTACATGGAGCAGAAACTAATAGAATACCAGACTTAATGTCAACAGACATTTTATAGAGCCTCAAAAGATCTCCACACAGTCCCATTTGGGATGTATTTTTCAAAAATTTCACAGGGAAGGTTCTCCCAACTGCAATAAATTTGAGTGGGACTCCTGTCTTGTTGCCAGATTTGGCTCTCATGACATGCATGTGGCATATCAGGCTGGCACCTTCCCACCAATGTTTTTTCTGCCATCCCCCCCCCCCCCCCCCCAATGATACCTTTCTTCCCCGTGAACCTTCATACGTCTGTGCCATATTAGTAGTGCGGTAGCTGAGTGGTCACAGCATTGGACATTTGAGTTTCCTTTGGCACCAACCGCCTAGCAAAACTATACTGAACCACACACACCACTCAGCTACTGACAGACCCTAAAAAGAGAATGCGAGTTATCCAAGGATATACGAGCCCAGTACAGAACACATGAAATACTCAAGTTTTCAATTATTTGTCATATAATTGCATCACTTAATTCTGCATACTGCACCATACTGTAAATAAAGCCAGCGTCTTTTCTTGATTCTATGGCACAGGAAAGTTGAAAAAGAAACATTCTCCCAGATTCCATGAGGTGCATTATGTAGAATTGTGGAGTTATTGACCTCGAACTTACCAATAGTTTATGATGTGAAACTCTAGAATCAGTTTTGTGGACCTTTTTTTGCTCGCTGGGATATACGTGTTGTACTGACACATCTAGTTTGATTGAAAAATTAAAATAATAGATTTGTAGTTTCAATTTCCTTGTACTAATTTTTAGCTTAACTTGACAAAGTCAAGATAAGCCATTGCCATCATGCATGTGGAAGTCTGTGTGTCCATTCATATATTCGTTAGCACAGGCTACACCCTGTCGTTCTTAAACATTTTAATTCCTATCCGTCAACTGTGATGGCTGCGTGGGTTCGAAACCTGAAAACCGTTGACACAGTCTACAGGTTGTATTTATGAAGGGATTCCATTGTAACTTGGTAGGATGACTCTGTATAATGTCTGGATGAGAACATCCTATTTTGGTCGGATTTGGTAGACCGTGATGGCCACAGGGGCATGTGATGTAAACTCCTTTAGCACAGTCTAAGGGTTGCATTTATGAAGGGATGTCATTGTAAATTGGTAGGATGACTCGGCATAATGTTTAGATGAGAACGGCATATTTTGGTCCCGATTAGTCAACTGTGATCGCCGCATGGGCACGGGACCTAGATTTGTTTAGGATAGTCTTCGGTTCATATTTAGGAAACAATTTCATTGTAACTTGGTAGGATGACTCAGTATGATATCCTATTTTGGTCGTGATCATTCAGCCATTGCCATCACTTGGGCATGTGACCTAGATTCCTTTCGCTCTGTCTACAGGTCGTATTTATGAAGGGATTTCATTGTAACTTGGTAGGATGACTTGGTATGTATAGAGATGAAACTGTCCTATTTTGGTCGTGATCTGTCAACCATAACTGGTGGACGGGCATGTGACCTAGATTCCTTTCCCATTTTGGTTCAGATCAATCAACTATGAGAGATGTATGGGGCCCCAGTCCTCAGAACTAATTCTTTTACCACACTCTACAGGTAGTTTTATTTTTTTTAATGATTTTACTGTAACTTGGTAACTTTGATTGACATATATGCATGTTAACTGTGTTGGCCACATCAACCCAGGCCTTAGTTATTTCATACAGTCTACACCTCAAATTATTCTTGTTGAAAACATAGCATGTAGGGTACAGAACTTAACATATTCTCAATTATCACAATTCTTGTCTCATTTCATAATCCTTTCATAAAAAGAGAACATTATCCTTTTCATCAAACACGACACACAGTCAAGTTAGGCTGTAGTGTCATTGACACTTTCATTACATACAATTGTCTGGATTAAAAAAAACTTGGTTGGTCGGATGGTAAACAACATACTGTTTAACTAGTTAACCCTTTACCCAATGAATCGGCCGCATCCGCCCACGTAATATGCAAATTCAGCAGTTGAAAAAATAGTAATTTTCAAAAAAATTTTAACAAAACCTTAACATGTGACCCCTCGTTGGAACGAGCTCATTCATTCGCCCATTTGCTACAGACTGTATTTTGTGAGGCAATCCCATTCATGAACTTATTGAAAGGGTTAATATTTTTTCCCTTTTCACAAGAACTATTGAATAACATGTTTTCTTCCATTTTGTATTTTACAGATACATGCCTTGATAACGGGACCATTTGACACCCCATATGAGGGAGGTTTCTTTTATTTTCTCATACGGTGTCCCCCTGACTATCCCATTCGAGCCCCAAGAGTGAAGTTGATGACAACAGGTGATGGTAGAGTACGCTTTAATCCCAATCTTTACAAGAATGGAAAAGTTTGTTTAAGTATACTTGGGTAAGTTACAGTGTCACAAAGTATAAAATATACTGTTTTGTAGTAAAAATTGTTGTATAACCAGAAATTTGGTTAACATTTACAAGACTGTGAATGTGTGCAGTACCCAAAGATAAAATTATACACTAGGGCCCTGCGCCCTCAAATTTAAGGCCACATCGAATCGAATCAGACATCAGATTTCGAATGGAATCTCAGTGTTTTTTCAGGTTTTTGCACCTTCTTACAGCCATAACATTGTCGGTCTCCACTCAAGTATTGTGTGAAATGACGACTCATGCAAATCAAGCAAAACAGAATACCGTATTTACTCTGTGTATTGGGACAGCTAAAAATAATTATTTTCACAGGTGTCCCAATTCTTAGAAAATGGGGAAAGAACACAGCCTGGTCTTAATTTGATGCTGAATAAAGTTGTGTGTGATTCGTTTTCCATCACTATATACGAAAATCGCCGTCCAATTTCTTTTATATATTTTTATACTGTACCAATGACCCAGACATAGCTGGTGCTAACTCTTAAAATATAGGGCCAAACACAAATTTTGCCCCCCAATCCCCAAAATTTGCATCTAAAACTAAAGAAAAACATGTCCTGAGAGGCCCTCCACACTTCGCCCCTACTGCGCATGCGCAGTGTCAAGGACGTTCCGAAATTGGCGCCATTTATCATTCTAAGTTTGGCCCTTCATCAGTTAACATCTGACTGATCTTTGTGCTTTTAAATCTCAGTTTAAATGATGCCAGACACATAAATATTAGTGAAATGGTGATTCTAAGGAGGATAGAAAAGGAGGAGAGGAAAAGAATGTGTGACAGAATATTATCAGGGCTGTAACTTAAAATTTTTTAATGAAATTATGTTAAGTTACCTATTTTCAAGGCAGCAGCCATTTTGTTGTCATTCTGATTATTTAGTTACACTGTTTTTTCAAGTGTTTTTCCTCTCTCCCTGTCCTTTAAGTCCCCCTTGCTATTCTCCCATGCTTTTGGCATAATTTCTGTAATTATTATTACTAAAATTTTCTTGGGAGTTTAGCTGAATAACAGAATGAATTCTGTTCTTTCCCCATGTTTACGTCTTCACCTACGGGTGGTTAGGCGTTGTGTTCTGCATCTACCATCTGATGTTCTGCAGTTTCTTCCCTGGAAGTCTCTGTTTTGCATCAGATGGTGTATTTTTGGTAACTGATTTCGGGCCTGGGTGCCTGGAGTCTTATTTTAGTGTTTTACACTCATTGTTTACATTTACAACAGCCCTCTGTGTGAGGGGGGGATTTCTAAATAATAATATCTTTATGTTATTTCAATCATAACTAGATACATTATTATTGTTCGTAAGTGTTGAATAAATTGTTTAAAATATTTTTAAAATTTTTGTCCACACTTAGGCTTGGGATCCATTGGGGCTCAACGCTACTTTTCAGAAACTTGGGCTGTTCTGAAAATATTTTTTCAAAATATTTTGATTTCAATTATTTTTTCTATATTAATGGATCATATTATTATTATGTATTTTGATTGCCAGGGATTAGTGCGAGTACCAGGACTTGTTTTCTTTTCACATTGAAAGGATATTGATCAATTGTTTTAAGAGGAAGTCTTCCTCTGACCTTATTATCATTCTATATGTGGTCAGTGTACTCGCATTAACTCCGGTTCTGTATCGTATGATTTCGATGACAATATGGGAAGCGTATGTCACGGTATGTTGTTGGGGATTTGGACACTCCGGTCCTTTCCCCGCAGGGTCACTCTACTTTATCAATTTCTATTTCAGACGATCAAGATTAGGGTGATGTATCTGTGATGTCTTCCAACAGTGTGCCTCCGTCGTCACAATTAATGAAGGGCTAGCGGAAAAGTGCTCATGTAAATACGCCAATTGCCTAAGAGGACCCTAGTAGGTTCGACGGCCTTGGACGTCCGCTAGCTCGCCCGGTGTAGCGTCCATTCACCGAATGGTTCGGCAGCCGGGTTCGTCCGTTGCGGTCTAGAAGGAATTTTGGGGTGATGCGAGCACTATAAAATTAACTTAATGCACACCCAGTGACGGCGGATCGGAGGGAGAACGGAGGAAGCCTTTTAGTCCGGTTCATAGCTCGTTCCGGTCCATCCGGACGGCAAGCGAGAGAGGCCCCTCTCTCGTTCAACAACATCTGGCCCCAGATGTTGTGGTACAAATGTGTCGTTAGCGGAGCATACGTCCGTCGCTCGGGACGCTCCGTTGTATAGGCAGTCCGCTGAGACTGCTAAGGCTTCCTCTTCTCGTCAGCGCACACGACCGCACCTTGGCTGCGTGACCGCCGATATATTACCAGCTTCGCCGATCAAGGATTCTTCGGCGACCAGGTCACACCATCCGGCAGCCAGGGATTCGAGACCGATGGACTCCGGACGTTCGCATAGGAAAAGTATGCGGGAGCCATCTGATGCGGAGCTGCCCTCGGCGAAGCAGCGATAGACTGCGCCTCCGCAGGTCTCGACGCCGGACATTCTTGTGCACATAGCACAGCTTATCGCAGCATCCCAGCAGCCGACAGAAACGGTGTCGGATCGAGAATTATCCGACAGCGCTGGGTCGGTAGCCGGGGACCCGAGGCCTGCAGACTCCGGACGTTCGCATAGGGAGTATGCGGGAGTCAACGTACACGGAGCTTCCAGCGGCAATGCATCGTAAGTCCGCTACTGCACAGGCCTCGGGAACGGACGTGCTTTCCTTAATAGCACAGTTTATCGCAGCATCCCAGCATCAACTGAATCTGTCGCATATATTTTATCCGACGATGCTGGGTCGGGACGCTCCGCGGAAGCGGGTACGGACGTCCGAAAGTTTCATCCAGTCCGACGGGATACCGAAAGGGATTCGGTGGATTTCAAGCTTTCCCTTTCGGAACAACATATGCTGCGATGCCGGATAAGAAACTGATAGCGTCGGTGGACTTAGAAATTTTTGGTTCGGTTCAGGGACATCGTCCCTCAGTTCCGACATAGTCCAATAATGTCACACAAACTTTCGAATTATTGAACGACGCTATATATATTATTATTTTATGCTTGCTATCCAAGCATTTCTAGTTTCTTGTTCGAAGAATTATGGAGATGTCTTTCAAAAGTGTGCCTCTGTCGTCATAGTTAATGAAGAGTTAGCGGCAATAAGTGCTCATGGAATATGTCTATCGCTTACGGAGTGACATTCGCTAGCTCACCCGGTGTAGCGTACATTCATCGAATGGTTCGGCTGCCGGGTTCGTCCGTTGCGGTCTAGGAAGGAGATTTGGGTGATGCGAGCACTTTATTTACTTTAGTACTCACCCAGTGACGGCAGATTGAGGACAGATCGGAGGAAGCCAACAACATAGGGGACCGCATGTTGTGGTTCAGATATTTTACATTCGGAGCATATGTCCGTTGCTCGGGACGCTCCGTTATATTGACAGTCCGAGAGACTGTCTTTAATGCTTCCTCATCCTCACAGCAGGGCACACGACCGCACATTGGCTACGTGACCTCGAGTATCCGATCAGTTTCGGCATTCAGTGATTCCACAGCGAATAGGTCGCGCCATCCGGTAGCCAAGGGACACGAGGCCTATACACTCCGTTCGCTCGCATATTGGAAGTATGCACGCGGTAACGATCTCGGAGCTTCCTGCGGCAATGCATCGTAAGACCGCTGCTCCTCAGGCCTCAGTGACGGACGTGCTATCCGAGTTAGCACAGTTGTTTCGCAGCATCCCAGCAATTGACGGTTTCTCGGTCGAATCAGGAATTATCCGACGGCGCTGGGTCGGTGCGGTCCGCGGTTGCATCAAGCTACGGACGACCGAACGCTTTATAGGGTCCGACGGGATGGCGAAAGGGATTCGAAAGATTTCGAGTTTTCCCTTTAGTAGTATCGGAAGATGCCTTTCATATCTTCTGGCATTTCTTCCAGTGATTATTTTTCGGACTTCATTGCTGCGATCTTGGATAAGAGACTTATAGCGTCATTGGACTCGGATTTTTCGATCGGTACAGGGACTTTGTCCCTGACTTACCGACGCAGTCCAATATTGTAATTACAACATGTGTTTTATTTTTCGACGCTATATATTTATATATATATACAAGCCTGCTACTAAGCATGATAGTTTAGTTTCTTGTCCGCGTGGCTCATTTCTGCCATTTTATCTTTTTTACATATAGTTTATTTTGGCAGAGCAGGGCATACCGAGAGTTCATATGCGTCTAGACGGTGTGATTAAAGACTGCATATATTCTTTTTCACCGTTTATGTCTTTTCCAATTTCAATGTTGGGAACGACATTATGTATAGTAGACTTAACTTAGACGCTTTATTATACGTAATCCGCCTTACTGAGGCGTTATCATTACGTCTTCAAGAAAAGATTTACGGGATATTATTCTCAATGTAATTTCTTTTGAGGGCAGTAGTTTGTTCACGTATAACTCCGCCCTTCAGTGGCTGATTGGAGTTGGTTAGACGTGAGGCAGCCCTAGCTACATCCACGCGTGGATAGTAGGTTAAGAACTCTCTCAGAGTCGCTTCGTTCTCGGAGGAGCTTCTCTTCGACGGCAACTTCCGGCAATCCATGAATTGCTTGATTTATACATTCTCTTGTCTATCTACTGTTACAAGAGATTCAGACTGGGGCAAACATTCGGTGGTTGACTCAGAGAGTGCCGCCGCAGTTGCCGGACCCGAGTGTGGCTGTTATGACGGTTGCCAGTCAAACAGATTGGGATATATTCTGATCCCTACGGATTCGAAGTGCCGGGGTCTTTGGGTTCCGCAGTCTTTTAGCTATCAGTTAACTTCCGCGGAATAATGTTTTTTAGGCTTGCTTTATGTCATTGCATGAACATTATTCAGAAACGCATGCCCAAATTCCTGTCCTTTAATTCGACAGTAGTGGCGTATCTCCGGAACCAGGGAGGCACTCTTTCGTTTCCGTTATTCAATTTAATGGAAAGAATCCGTCTGTTGGTTATAGTACACCAAGTTCAGTTTTGGTCCGTCATATTCCGGGTCGTCTGATTGTTTTATCGGACTCCCGTTCTCTTACGGGTCGCTTGTTGCTGTCAGAATGGACTCTCAACAAACAAGTATTCAATCAGATTTGCTATCTTTGGGAGCGCCCAATGATGTTTTATTTATGACACAGCTGGCTAATCAATTGCAGACGTATGTGTTGGCTTGTCCAGATCTCTGAGCTAATACTGTTAACGCTCTATTGATCTATAGGACGGAATGATAGGATACGCGTATCCTCCGGCGCTGTTGTTTTTTAGCAGGTATTGCTAAGATAAACAACCACAATACATTTCTGTTGATAGCATCTCTATCTTCACAGAGATCATGAGTAATTTACTCTCTTGTCTACTGTGGATCTTAACGTGAAATCTTCCTCTATGTGAGGATCTTTTTTCACTGGGTAAATCGTGTCATCTTTATCACAACCAGCAAGGTCGCAACCTTCATGTATTCCGTTGTGTGGTCCGTATTGCATTGTAAGCACTGTACTGGACGAGCTTTGGACGCGATTTCTTACTATAGGAGATCCTCTTCTTCGCTATTCTATGCGACTAGAGTGGAGGCTCTTCCGTCGTGGTGTAGGGATCATTATGTTCATATGGTTGATCCCTCCATACTACTCATTGATATTTTTTAGTATACTTGTTTCACAAGATCTACTGCAGCCTGTTGTTATTTAGGTTATAGGTTTATGTTACCTCATACCTATGCACTCTACGATAGTTTACAATTGAGTCTTTTGTCTCTTTATCTAAGTCAATTAGTAACTTTTTGATAAATAGACTTAGAATCTTTAGATTAAATTCCTATATGGATTTTAACTTCAGGTTCTTATTTAGCTAAGTAATCATTTGAGCCTCTGGAAACAGTAGTTTTCAAATTCTGACCTTTTAGACAGTAATTCTGTTGGTTTCTCTTTTACTGTAGAGTCAGTGAGTTTCATGCACTATCGATGGATGATTTTCACTTTCATAGTTTCGGAATCAATACTTCCGTTACTATTTAGGTTGGATTGTTGCATAAGAGTTAGGCTCCTATTATCCGGAACCTATTATTTTAAGGTCCTTCCGTCTTCGTATGGGCATAGGCCTTTACTCTTTCCGGGTACAGTTTATGTATTTATAAACAGATATCTGTTTATTACAAGGGCGTAAGCTTCTTCTGTCTTTGATGTCTAGTAGAAGGACGTTACGCTCCATTTTATTGTTAATGGATTCTATTAACTAGCGTACTGCTTATGGTATATCATTGGCTTAGCAGTTGTGCTTAAGATTTCGGCTCATGAAGTAAGAGTTCTTCTACTTCTTGGGCTTACTTTAATAGTGTTGCTATTATAGATTTTTGAAGGCTGCTCATTGCGCTCAGCCATCCATTCATGAATTTTATCTCAGAAATATCGAGTCCATTTCTGGAGGCCTCTATTATTAGGTCTATTATCTACTGCTCAGAATGTCATTCACTTAACAGTTGCTACTATAGCTAGGTAGGCTGTCTGTTTCGGCAGTGTCTCCGTTCGGCTGCCCTCTTCGCTCTGGGCTATTTGACCCAGGGCAAGAAAAAGGGGGGGGGGAGGGTGTTCCCTTGGGTCACCTGTTTTTACTATGAAAACAAGGGGATACCTCCTCCGGAGTTAGTAATTCTGAGCTGTTATTGGGATGGTTGTTTAGTGAGAAGTTTAAGTTTATAAAATTCATTCAAGTCTTAGTTTTTAAAGTATAGCCTTTGAATATTGCATATGTCAACGGACATGATTATGCAATTCTCACACACTTTTAGGAGTATAAGAGTCTCTATTCTCTAGACTTACTTTATTATTGGCTTACTTTAAAAATTATTAGTATAAGGATTATTGGATATTAATAGAGTACATGGATGTATGAAGCTCAATTTTTGGAAGGTGTTGTATCTTTCTTATTTATCATAAATAAGAAAGATACATGTAAGGCCTATTACTTCTTTTCCCTACAGGGGATGACTCTATTTTATTTTATTGAGCGTATTCCATTTTGCTCTATGTCCTTGGCCCTCCAGCCTTTTTACTATTCAGCTATGTCTGGGTCATTGGTACAGTATAAAAATGTTAAAAAATTTATAGTAATTTATATATTTTTTATACTTACCAATGACCCAGACGGGGATGGCCCTCCCAGGAGTTGGGAACTCTTGCCTCCCCGCTGAGTACATAGCGCTTACCAGGCACTGGTTATTAGAATGATAAATGGCGCCAATTTCGGAACGTCCTTGACACTGCGCATGCGCAGTAGGGGCGAAGTGTGGAGGGCCTCTCAGGACATGTTTTTCTTTAGTTTTAGATGCAAATTTTGGGGATTGGGGGGCAAAATTTGTGTTTGGCCCTATATTTTAAGAGTTAGCACCAGCTATGTCTGGGTCATTGGTAAGTATAAAAAATATATAAATTACTATAAATTTTTTAACTTTCACTTTTTGCTTCCAAAACATAGCTTATGATCCCTCATTGGAACGCGTGCATTGCGCACGTTCCAGTGAGGGATCATAAGCTATGTTTTGGAAGCAAAAAATGAAAATTTTTAGTTACTCAAGAATTTTTTTTATGAGTGTCGTCTGCTACTAGCGACGAGTCAACTGGAAACAAATCTCCTGAATGTCCCAAACTTTGGAGCATAAAAAAATATAGTTTTCTGGAAAAAATGTGTGTCCCAAATCATAGAGTGTCCCAATACATAGAGTAAATACAGTATTCCAGAATGGAATCAATGCAAATTTTGGAAGCGGAACCTACTTGAACTCTTCTTCTCTCATCAGGTCTCCTGGACAGGAGACCTGATGAGAGAAGAAGAGTTCAAGAGAAGACACTTTGCAGAAGTTTGAGAACATCTAGACGATTCGAAAATTTTCGAATCAGCACAATTGAAATTGAATCGAATCATGTGGACTATTTTGAATAAAATTTCGAAGCTTTGCAGAGCCCTATTATATACATTCACCTGGTGAGTTGAGGTCAAGTCTGGAAATAAGCAATCCGTCATTTGCAAAATGAGGTCCCCCAGAGGGTGAATTTGCTGGTGCTATCCCAGAATGTGGGCCAGCTTATCCTCTGTGTACCTCTTTCTGTTCAGGTCTGAGACCTTTATTCAGATTGAGGTTCACAAAGAGTAAATTTAGAGATGCTGCTGTGCAGGGTAACATCACCAAATGTACCCTCTGGGGACCTCATTCTGCAGATGACAGTCCACTAATGCCCAGGTTTGGTTGAGGTAGACTAATCACGTAAGTGAAAGAGGCAAGATAATTGATCCTAGTATAAAATCAGTTAACTTCACATTTCTTTTTGATCAGGTTCTGGTTGACTGTCTCGGCAACTGTGACTTACTTACAACTTACTACCCCGGTAATCCCTGTGGGAACTCCAGGATGTGAATCAGTGCTTGTTTTCTCTTTGTGAACAAGGTCTCTTTTAATTTACTGGTAAAATAGGACCTGGTCACCATCACCTGGGGTGGAAGTCCTCTAAAATGGGCAACATCATTCCAACATGGGTATAAATGATTTGCTTGACTTGACTTTATATCCATGTTGCGGTCATGATTAGCCATTGTGCAGAAATATGTGGCCTTAACTCTTAACTGCTGAGCATTTTCTAGATATTTTTCATCAAATCTAGTCATGGCTGCTTTAAAGCAGCCATGACTAGATTTGATGAAAAATTAATCTGAATGTAAAAGAAGGAATCATTGCTGAAAAAAAACATTCCATTTACTGAGAGGTAATATGATAAAATATGCACAAATTACACTTATTTCAGAGACAAGAGAAGCCCTGTGCTGGGCAGGAATATCCGCCAGCAGCATGCAAATAGTTAAAGATCCGTAAATAAATAAAACTTACTAAACCCTTTATCCAGTGTACCCGATATGAAATACAAAATAAAATTGAAAAAAGACATACGTGAATGCCTCTACAGGCAGCCAACAATAATGTAGTGTAAAAAGCTGTCAGGATGAATGTGTGTTACCCATAGGGACAACTTTTACACAGCAATATAAATGGGTAGTTGGTGGCTGCATGGAGACTGGAGTATTAACCTTTGTGGTCTCCAATCAGGAAGAAGTCTGTTAGACAACAGTCACATTACCTTGCATTGGTTTCTAGTCAAGTTTTGTTTGGCTGCAGCCATGCACTGCCTCTTGACTCACAGGCTGTGGTGTTGTATATAGTCAGGAAAATGGCCAAGGCCTTTTATGTTTGAAAGAAACTTTGTGTGTTTCCTTTGAATTTATTTTGTGAAAACACACTCTAGAATCTCTCTTCAACAATTCCTATGTGGGTATATACTGCACTCTTTAATTTCAAATCAGGAAGGCTAAAGAAACGAGGATGAATGCTGCTTCAAAACTACATTCCTGCTCAGTATGATGGAATGGACTTTTTCGCTTTCCATTTGATATTCAGAATGACAAATCACAGGAAAAAATGTGAACAATTCTCTCTGGTACATAGTCTGTATTAAACAATTGTCTGAAAAGACATACATTATAGCTGATGCGTATTCTTGTGGATGATATGAGCACTAAGTGCTCTGTAATAGCCAAAAAACTTGACTTAAAAAATTGAAAAAAAACCCGTCATGTAACCCCTCAATGGAACAAGCTTGAAAAGGTCGTTCCAATGAGGGCTCACATGATATAGTTTTGTCTCAATATTTTTATACTGTACCAATGACCCAGACTTAGCTGGTGCTAACTCTAACAAACCCAGGGCCAAACACACATTTTGCCCCCCAATCCCCAAAATTTGCATCCAAAACAAAAAGAAATCATGTCCTAAAGGACCTCCATACTACGCCTCTACTGCGCATGCGCAGTGACGCAGTCGTCCCGAAATTGGCGCCAATTATCATTCTCTGTTTGGCCCTTCATCAGTCAACATCTCACTGATCTTTGTGCTTGTAAATCTCAGTTTAAAGGATGCCAGACACGTAATTTTTGGAGAAAATGTGATTCTAAGGAGGATAGAAGGAGGAGAGGAAAAAGAAGTGGCAAAAAATAATCAGGGCTGTACTTGAAATTTTTTGATGAAATTATGTTAAGTTGCCTATTTTCGAGGCATGGGCCTCTTGTTGTCATTCTTGCTAATTGTTGCACTGCTTATTCAGTGTTTCCTCTCCCCTAGCCTTCTAAAGTCCCCCCTGGCAATTCTCCCATGCTTTTGGCATATTTTTGAGAAATTTCATTTCTAAAATTTCCTGGGAGAGTTGCTTGGTTACAGAATGTTTTCTGTTATTTTCCCCATAGTTACGTTTTCACCCATGGGTGTATAACGTTTGTGTTCTGCATCTTCCATCTGATGTTCTACAGATTCTCCCCTGGGAGTCTCTGTTTTGCATCAGATAGAGTGTAATTGATGACTGATTCCGGGCCAGTTTTTTCAGTGCCTGGAGTCATGTTTTCTAGTGTGTTTACACTGTTTGTTTTCATTGGCAACAGCCTTTTTTGAGGGGGGCTGTTTGCCTTTGTGGTAGTTTATCTCATTATAAGATACATTTATATTATCCGAAAGTGTCTCATTAATTATTTTATATAAATTTTAAATTTTTGACCACACTTTGCCATCGGATCCATCGGGGCTCAACGTTACTTTTCAGCAACTTGGGCTTCTCTGAAAAAATATTTTTTCAAAATTATTTTGTTTTGCAATTGTTTTTTCATTTATTAATGGATCATGTTATTATGTATCTTTGTGTCAGGGGTTTTTGCGAGTAACTAGGACTTATTGTTGTTCTTTCACAATGAAGGGACGTTGTTCAAATTGTAATAGGAAGAAATCTTCCTCTGACTTTCATGATCATTGTATTAATTGTAGTCAGTGTTCTCGCATTAATCCCTGTCCTATATGTGAACATTGGGATGAGAAACATTGGAAACGTGTGTCACGATATGTTGTTTCTGGAGAAAGAGCGATTCCGGCTCTTTCTCCGCAAGGTCACTCTACTCTCTCAGTTTCTATTTCAGAGGAACCAGAACAGGGTGATGTTTCCATGTTATCTTCTTCAAGTGTGCGTCCGTCGTCACAAATGAATTCAGAGCTAGCGGCAAAAGTGCTCATGGAGATTAGACAAATGTCGTCCGCTAGCTCGCCCGGTGTAGCGTCCATTCACCGAATGGTTCGGCAGCCGGGTTCGTCCGATGCGGTCCAAGAGGAAATTTGGGGTGATGCGAGCACTATAAACATAATAGATGCACACCCAGTGACGGCGGATAGTAAGCGAGAACGGAGGAAGCCTTTTAGTCCGGTTCATAGCTCGTCCAGGTCCAGCCGGGCCGCGAGCGAGAGAGGTCCCTCTCTCATACAACAACATCTGGGACCAGATGTTGTGGTACAAAATGTGTCTTTAGCGGAGCATACGTCCGTCGCTCGGGACGCTCCGTTGTATAAGCAGTCCGCAGAGACTGTTAAGGCTTCCTCTTCTCGTCAGCGCACACGACCGCACCTTAGCTGCGTGACCGCCGATATATTACCAGCTTCGCCGATGAAGGATTCTTCGGCGACCAGGTCACACCATCCGGCAGCCAGGGATTCGGGACCGATGGACTCCGGACGTTCGCATAGGAAAAGTATGCGGGAGCCATCTGATGCGGAGCTGCCCTCGGCGAAGCAGCGAAAGACTGCGCCTCCGCAGGTCTCGACGCCGGACATTCTTGTGCAGATAGCACAGCTTATCGCAGCATCCCAGCAGCCGACAGAAACGGTGTCGGATCGAGAATTATCCGACGGCGCTGGGTCGGTACGCTCCGCCGAAGCATCGGGGGCGGACGACCGGGAACATCGTGAGGTCCGACCGGATGGTGAAAGGGATACGGATGACTTGGAGCTATCCCTTTCGGAACAACATAAAGCTGCTGTGGACTTCATCCGGCACTTTCTCCCTCAAGTTGTTCCGTCGGGCCAGACTGCTGCGCTTCCGGACAAGAGAATTATAGCGTCATTGGACTCTGAATTTTTTGAGCGGTTCAGGGACATCGCTCCCGAGTTTCCGTCGCAGTCCAATAATGTTGCTAGAACATTTGAATTATTGAACGACGCTATATTTAAACTTGCTTCCAGGACGGGGAAAGCAGGTTTCTTGTCCGCTAATACTCTCAACCTGCCTTTCATTAATGCAAGGAATAAATTCGATACGGCAGGACAGGGTATACCGAGAGTTCCTCTGCGTATGGACGACGAGGCGGAAGACTTAGAGCTATCATTACCGTCGTCAGCTTCTATTCCAACCGCGGTGTTGGAAACAGCTATTGCGTCTAACAGAGCCAATTTAGATGCCTTATCTTACACAGATCACCTTACTAAGGCGTTATCACTGCGCCTTCAAGGGGAAGAGTTTCAGGATATACAATCCTCTTTAAGACTTTTTTCAAGGGCAGTAGCTTATTCCACATGTAACTCCGCCCTTTTAGTGGCAAATCTGGAGTTGGTTAGACGCGACGCAGCCCTAGCTACATCCACACTAGTGGATTCTAAGGTGAAGAACTCTCTTAGAGTCGCTTCGGTCTCAGGAGAACTTCTCTTTAACGGCAAGCTTTCCGCTATTTATGATAAAATTAAAAAGAAAGCTAATGATTCTCTGTTGTTCAGATCGGCTCCTAAGAAGTCGGATACAGCAGACACGAATAAGACAGGCACTTCTGGGTCTAATGCGCCCAAGAGAGGTTCCGGTGCGTCCTCTTGGTCTTATTCGAGAGACCGTCAGGATAGCGACTCTCGTTCGGGACGTCCTTCAGGCTGGGACAATCGGTCGGACGCCCCGAGGTCGACGAGGCGAGGTGCGGGTCGTGGAAGACGTGGTTTCTCCTACCGCAGGCCTCGCAGGTCCAGGAGGTGATGGCTTAAACCTCTATCGCGTTCCGGTTGGCGGAAGGTTGTCGAGTTTTTCACAAGAGTGGGCGTCGATTACGGACGACCCTTGGGTGAGAGGAGTGACTTCGGAAGGTCTAAAGATATCCTTCAAACGAAAGCCTCCATTAACTCGAAGTCCAAAGTGGACTCATCTTCCGTCAAATCCACAGAAAAGAGACGCTCTGTTATCAGAGGTGCAGTCTCTTTTAATGAAGAACGCGGTAGAGGTCGTAGAAAACCAGGAATCTCTGGGATTCTACAGCCATCTGTTTCTGGTTCCGAAACCAGACGGCTCGTTCCGTCCAGTCATAGATTTGAGCTGGATAAACAAGCTGATCGTCGCTCCGAAGTTTTATATGGAGACGATTCGATCGGTCAGAGCGAGTATTCGGGTGAACGATTATGCAACGAGCATAGATCTCAAAGATGCGTACTTTCACGTCATGGTACATCCGACATTCCGAAAGTATCTACGCTTTGCAGTCCTGGGAGTGGTGTATCAATTCCGGGCGATGTGCTTCGGATTGAATCTAGCACCCTGGGCTTTCACTCGGGTAATGAACTCGGTAATGATCTACTTCCGAGTTCATTCGTCTGTGGTAACGTCGGCCTACCTGGACGACATTCTTCAGAGGTACGGCAACGAGTTAATGCTTCAGAACGATGTTCAGAATCTTCTTCTATTGCTCCGACGTCTCGGTTTTATAGTAAACGAGGAGAAGTCGGATCTGGTGCCGTCCAAGTCATTCACTCATCTTGCGTTACGTCACTGGATGGACATTATTCACGATGCTCATGTCCAAATCCTATCCGACAATACGACAGTAGTGGCGTATATACGGAATCAGGGAGGCACTCATTCAGTTCCGTTGTTCAATCTAACGGAAAGAATCCTTCTGTTTGCGTTAGAACATCACGTTCTTCTTTCGGTCCGTCACATACCGGGTCGTCTGAATGTGCTAGCAGACTCCCTTTCACGAAAGGGTCGCTTGTTGCCGTCGGAGTGGACTCTCAACAAACAAGTATTCAATCAGATTTGCTACCAATGGGAACGGCCAATGATAGACTTATTTGCGACACATCTCAACAATCAGTTGCAGACGTATGTGTCTCCGTGTCCGGATCCAAGAGCATTTGCAGTAGACGCTCTGTCGATCCCTTGGGACGGAATGATAGGATATGCGTATCCTCCAGCGCCGTTAATTCAACAAGTATTGCTAAAGATAAAACAATCTCAATGCAAGATTCTGTTGGTAGCATCTCTGTCGCCACAAAGACCGTGGATAAATCTACTCAGGTGTCTGTTGTGGGACCTACCGTGGAAGCTTCCTCCGCGAGAGGATCTTCTTTCGCAGGGGAAATCGCGCCAACTCCATCACAACCCGCAAGGTCTCAACCTTCACGTTTTTCCGTTGTGCGGTCCTTCTTGCATGGCAAGCACTTTACAGGACGAGCGGTGGACGCGATTTCTAACTGTAGGAGGACCTCCTCTTCGCTAAACTATGCGGCCAAGTGGAAGGTTTTTCGTCATTGGTGTAGGGATCATTCTGTAGATATATTTGATCCCTCTATACCAGACATTGCAAACTTTCTAGTATACTTGTTTGACGAAATCAAACTGCAGCCTGTTACTATAAAGGGTTATAGATCTATGTTATCTGATACCTATGCACATCATGATAGTTTACAAATTGGATCTAATGTCTCTTTATCGAAGTTGGTTAGAAACTTTTCGATAAATAGACCCAGAACTCTTAGATTAATTCCTAAGTGGAATTTAGCTTGGGTTCTCCTTAAATTGAAGGAAAAGCCATTTGAACCTCTTGGGACAGTAGATTTCAAATTCTTATCTTATAAGACAGCTTTTCTCTTAGCTTTCTCTTCTGCCAGAAGAGTCAGTGAGCTTCATGCACTATCGGTGGATGATTCTCATTATCGTAGTGTTGGGAACACTATCACCTTCACTACTAATGTGGGTTTTTTAGCTAAGAATCAGGCTCCTAATAAATATCCGGAACCTATTGTTATTAAGGCTCTTCCGTCTTCAGATGGGCGTAGGCCTTTACTCTCTCCTGTTAGAGCACTACGTATCTATAAACAGAGATCTCAGTTTATCAGAAAGGGACGGAAACGTTTCTTTCTGTCTTTGATGCCTAATAAAAAGGACATTTCAGTCCATTCTATTGCTAGATGGATTCAGTTAACTATCCGTACTGCTTATGAAGATTTATCTTCTTCTCAGCAGTCTGTGCTTAAGATTTCTGCTCATGAAGTAAGAGCTCTTTCTACTTCCTGGGCTTATGCTAATAGTGTTGCTATTACAGATTTAATGAAGGCTGCTTATTGGTCTCAGCCATCCACATTTACGAATTTTTATCTCAGAAATATTGAGTCCATTTCTGGAGACCTGCATTGTTTAGGTCCGTTATCTGTTGCTCAGAATGTCGTCCACTAAACAGTTGCAACTATAGTTATGCAGGCTTTCTGTTCCGGCAGTGACTCCGTCCGGCTGCCCTCTTCGCTCTGGGCTATTTGACCCAGGGCAAGGGGAAGGGGGGGGGGGGGGGTGGGTGTTCCCTTAGGTCACCTGCTTTATAGTGAAAAGCAAGGGAATGCCTCCTCCAAGTCAGTATTTCTGAGTCGCTTCCGGGATGGTTTTAAAGGGTAATATTAATGTTTAAATTCATTCATGTCTTATTTTTAAAGTGTAGCTCGGTGTGAAGCATTTGTATATGTCAAGTGTCAAACGGGCTTTAATATACAATACTCGGACACTTTTAAATGATTATAAAGAGTCTCAATTCTCTGGACTACTTTATTTATTGGCTTGCTTTAAAAATAATTAGTATAAGGGTTATACTGGATGTTAATAGAGAACATGAATGTTATTGTGCTCAATTATTAAGGGTAGTGTATCTTTCTAATTTAATATTAAATAAGAAAGATACATGTAAAGCCTAATACTCCTTTTCTCCTTAAGGGGTTACCTCTTTACTATATAGTTGAGCTTATTGGATTTTCCTCTATGTCCTAGGCCCTCCTGCCTGTTTACTATTCAGCTAAGTCTGGGTCATTGGTACAGTATAAAAATGTTAAAAAATTTATAGTAATTTATATATTTTTTATACTTACCAATGACCCAGATGGGGATGGCCCTCCCTGGAGTTGGGAACTCTTGCCTCCCCGCTGAGTACATAGCGCTGACCAGGCACTGCCAGTAAGAATGATAATTGGCGCCAATTTCGGGACGACTGCGTCACTGCGCATGCGCAGTAGAGGCGTAGTATGGAGGTCCTTTAGGACATGATTTCTTTTTGTTTTGGATGCAAATTTTGGGGATTGGGGGGCAAAATTTGTGTTTGGCCCTGGTTTTGTTAGAGTTAGCACCAGCTAAGTCTGGGTCATTGGTAAGTATAAAAAATATATAAATTACTATAAATTTTTTAACTTTTTTAATAATTTTTTTTCATCTGTTCTGTTTGTAAATTATGTGGGCACTTGTGGTCAAATTATTAGGTAACTGATTATTAAACCACTTATTAATATAATAATATATAATAATATTAATTAAAAAAAGCAATTTGAATAGAAAATTGAGAAATAGAAGAAAAGGAAATAGGATTGAGTGATTTGGGTTTAATTTGCTTCATTTGTTTTATTTCTAACAGTACCTGGTCAGGTCCAGCATGGAGCCCAGCACAAACTCTCTCTAGTGTTCTCATCTCCATACAGTCCCTCCTGAATGACAAGCCATATCACAATGAACCAGGATTTGAGCAGGTAAGTATCTCAATATGAGTAGTTGGGAATGGTATGGAGTAGGAAGTCAACTGTACAGTTGCCATAGCTTTTAACACTTTACCCAACACAGACAATATCAAAATTTGTTATTTTAAATATTTTTTAAAATTTTTCAAAAAATTTCATCAAAACCATATGTGACCGCTCATTGGAACACGAGCGATGAGCTCGTTCCAAGGAGAGGTCACATAATATGGTTTTGTTGAAATTTTTTGAAAAATAATATTTTTTAACTGCTGAATTTGCAGATTGCACAGGCAGATGTGGCCAATTCGTTGGGTAAAGGGTTAAAACTTATAAAAAACTTTGGAATTTGAAAATTATTTTTCTATGTCTGACAAATTATTCATTGTTGACATGCTCGATGTAAAATATTTAATAATTTTGGCAAACCATTGTATTTTTAGATGATTTTTTATAGAGGTTGGCCATGTTTTATATTCAGTCTTTGAATACATATATGGTGCATAATGTGATGCAGTCTTGAAAAAAATACCTCTCAGTGTTGTCTATCAGTGAGTCACATTACATCATTTTGAAAGTTTTAATAAGTGCTTTCAGACCCCTCTCCAGCTGATTGTCACTTGGGACCTGTGATTTGAATCTCAAATCAATTCTTCAATCACCTTGCAATTTGATTCATTACCGAATCATGGATTTTCAATTGAGTGAAATTGGCTGTATTAAATGATGGTTGTTTCAAGTGAAGTTTGCATATGTATGATTCAAGCTTGGCTATTAAAAGGCTATGAATTTACAGTTTTTCTGATACTCACAAAACATCTTTTAATGTTGCATCCCCAGGGCTTGCCTTGAGCAGGGTTGTAAGTTTTCAGGATTTTTCCTGAATTCAGGATTTTTACTAGGAGATTTCAGGATTTTTACTAAGTTGGACCAAAGGGAATGTGCATCTTGTGGGAAGGACAATATTCAAACCTTTGTATGTTAGAGGCTGGAAACTGCCTCATAGTCGGTCTGTTACCTTCAAGAAAGCTGTAGTTTCATGGAAAGTCCTCTATTTGCCCTAGATCATTGGCTAGAAATGATGTGATTAAAAACTTCAGGATTTTTTAGAGTGGGTCACTTACATCCCTGCTTGAGTAAAATGGTCGGGGCCTAAAAAAAGTCCCCCAGATGTTGAGGTCAGGGCCTGCTGGGGGCCTAAAAAATTCCCCCAGATATTGAGGTCGGGGCCTTTTGGGGTAATGTTATGTTGTTACATTCTTTCCAATGGCGACCTTAGTTGATTACTTTTGCTTAGAAAAAAAAAATCCCAGGGACGAAACGACTTGGACCCATCATGTGGGTGCTGCATGGACATTTGGGATTTTTTGTTGATAAAATTTTAGGTCGTTTCGTACATATTGTGGGGTGTGTATTTTCGATCCAAGGGTTGTTTCAAAGAAAAAATTGAAAAAAAAACATTTCAGTTTACCGTTAAAATAATTTCAATCCATGAAAATTCCCCACAGCTTTGGATATTTCAGAAATGGAATGCGCCCCACCTCTCCACGTAGACAAAGGTACACATTTTATTTTATTTCGTACATTTATTTTCATGGCAATTTCTGTGTCTCGTGTTGCATTTATTCAGATGTTAGGATCGGATGTACCCGCGCATAGTATTGTGGGATTGAAGGGAATTCCCCCATTAGTTGACAAGCGTGCTTTCGAAGTTTCGTAATTGTGTTTGTTTTTTTGTTTTGTTTAATCTTGGGATTTTCTCAGTTTTCATGCGGATTTAGGTGGATGTTAATTCGAATCAGACAAAAACAGTTTGTATTATTATTTTATGTGTTATTTGCTGCTTCTTCTATTGTAATCACACTTGCGTGAATGAGACGTGAATGGAAAAATTAATCTCGCAAATTTCGTGCCCAAACCTACCAACAGCAACACTGAGATTTCGGGAGCCAAGACAGAAAAAAAAGTCAGGACTGAAAAAAAAGCCCCAAGAAGGGGCCTCCCGGGCCGATCTCGGGGCCGGGGTCGATCGGCCCTGACTCAAGGCAAGCCATGCATCCCCCTTAAGTGCAAGAGGTATATAAAGCGGAGTGTTTCATTATTTTTCTCTTGTTTGTAGGAACGAAATGCTGGTGATGTGCAACGCTATAATGACATTATACGCCATGAAACATTACGTGTAGCAGTCTGTGATATGTTGGAGGGACGATGCTCATGTCCTGATGCCTTAACGTGAGTCACTTCCTATGTTAGAGAAATAGACAATAAACATATAGTGTGTTTTTATATCTGTGTTATACAACGAGTTGAAATATGGTTTATTTTTTCGAGGCTTCGCCGAGAAAAACTAAACCATATTTCAACGAGTTGTATAACACAGATATAAAAACACACAAAATGTTTATTGTTTTTACCTGATAACAAACAGACACCCGTCTCGTGCGTCTACCCGACTTATATATGCTTCCCACGGGCCTCCAAAGAAAACCAGTCTACAAGACAAAAGAAATAGGACAAGATGCATAGAGTTGTGTCCCTTACATTACAAAATCGATGACGGCAATTGTAAAGTGCGATTGCACTTCTTGCATCATGTAACTGCGCTGGAACAAAATAAATTTCAACTATTTTATTAACAGTAACAAAACGGTGTTTCAGTAGAGTTATTCTTTTTTTGACATAGTTCCAGTTTTCTTCCGTGTTTTATGCTGTAGTCCCAATATAACAAATAATTTTGCGTTTGTTTACAATTTTTACGAAGTGTTTTTTTTTCAGGTAGAGCAGACAAACTTTTAATTAGCGCAGTTCCGCGAGTACTTTTGATCGAGGCCGTGACTATAAATAGTTCGCAGTCGCCGCATACTAATTACTATTAACATTCAAGTAATTTCTACAATGTTTTGAAGCAAAATTTTAGGTTGCCTTTCTTGAAGCAAAATAAATAAGAAATGACACCATCAGAGGATTTTGACAAAGTGCAATAAGCGTACAATTAAAACCTGCCCTGTGATATAACGATGTTTCATGAATGAATGAATGAAAATGGAATTGAAAGAGGTCAGAGGTCGTTCGCATAAATTATAATTATATACAACACCCGTTGTATATACTTCAAGTATATACAACAGTTGTTATACTCTATGGTTATCAGATAAACATATATATTATTTCAGTTATCTTCTTTTATTTTGTGTTTTGCTGGAATTCTCTTCAGTTCAGGAATTTCAAGGGCTAACATACTAAAACACAGTAATATGAGCCAAAGGATTTTGCAGGATTTTTGTAACTCGTTGACTAATTAGTCAGACCTTCCGGAATACGAAAACATTTAGAAACTTGACACAGTAAAATTGAAGCTAGTTCACAGAGACAACTATTCACAGCAATGAATGAAAAACCTTTGTGTGTCAGAATAATGGAACATATCCATGTTGATCAGTGTTGATGAAAACTTATCAGCCTCAATTTTAATTATCCTTACAATAAGGTATATTAGGCCCCACAAAGTAGATCTGTTTTTATGCCCCCTTACTTAAGTTGGGTGGCATATAGTGATTGAAGTGTACATGTGTCCGTGTGTGGGTGTGTGTGCAGGCCTGAAAATAAGCTGTCTGACATTTGCAGAATGAGGTCCCCAGAGGGTGAATTCGATGATGCTATCCCATACAGTGGGCCAATTTATCCTCTGGGTGCCTCTTTCTGTTTAGTTTTGAGACCCTGATTAAGATTGAGGTTCACAGAGGGTAAATTTAGTGATGCTACCCTGCTGTGCAGGGTAGCATCACTAAATTCACCCTCAGGGGACCTCATTTTGCAGATGACAGTGTGCTTATTTTTTGGCTTGTGTGTGTGTCCCAGCCAATAACTCGAAAACTGTTAGGGCCACAGTCATCAAACTTCACACAATTATAAAGGACCATGGGAGGATGTGTCACACACCATAGCTGGGTTCGTACCTTCATGGTCAAGGTTACATTTCAAGGTCACACTAAAAATCGGTCAATATTCATGTCTCAGCCATAACTCAGAAACGAATCATAGTACAATTGTTAAACTTTTTACAAATGTTAAGGACAGTCAGAAGGTGTGTCGCGTATAATAGTTTCCACCACATCTGCAAGGTGAAGGTCACAAGGGGTGGGGGGGGGGGGGGGCATGTGTTACCTTAGTAACATTTTTCTTGTTTATTAGTCCCCTACGGGAACCGTACAGGGACTATAGGTTTGCACTCCGTCCGTCCGTCCATCTGTCCGTCCGTCCGTCGTCCGTCCGTCCGTCCGTCCGTCCGTCCGTCCGTCCGTCTGTCTGTTTTTTATGTTACCACCTCTCCCTCCAACATGCTTTAAGCAACACCTTTCATATTTGGTACATGGATAAATGGTTCTGAGGGGATGATGCACGCTCAAAATTTTTTTTTTTAAATCCAAGATGGCGGAATGGCGGCCATTTTTGAGTTTTTTAAGCTTTTTTTCTCTATTTTCATGTTACCACCCCTCCCTCCAACATGGTTCAAGCTCCACTTTGCATATTTGGCACATGGATAGAGGGTTGGGAGGGGATGATGCACGTTCAATTTTTTTTTCTTCAAAAGCCAAGATGGCAGCATGGCGGCCATTTTTGTTGTGTTTTTTAAGCTTTTTTCTCTATTTTTTGTTACCACCCCTCACTCCAACATGGTTCAAGCTACACTTTTTATATCTGGCACATGGATAGAGGGTTGTAATGGGATGTTGCACGTTCAATATTTTTTTTCAAAAATTCGTCCGTCCGTCTGTCCGTCCATCCATCCATCTGTTTGTCTGTCTGTTTTTTATGTTACCACCTCTCCCTCCAACATGCTTTAAGCTACACCTTTCATAATTGGTACATGGATAAATGGTTCTGAGGGGATGATGCACGCTCCAAATTTTTTTTTTCAAAATCTAAGATGGCGGAATGGCGGCCATTTTTGTTGTGTTTTTTAAGCTTTTTTTTTCTCTATTTTCATGTTACCACCCCTCCCACCAACATAATTCAAACTGCACTTTGCATATTTGGCACATGGATAGAGGGTTGGGAGGGGATGATGCACGTTCAATATTTTTTTCTTCAAAATCCAAGATGGCTGCATGGCGGCCATTTTTGTTGTGATTTTTAAGCTTTTTTCTCTATTTTATGTTACCACCCCTCACTCCAACATGGTTCAAGCTACACTTTTTATATCTGGCACATGGATAAAGGGTTGTAATGGGATGTTGCACGTTCAATATTTTTTTTCAAAAATATAAGATGGTGCCATGGCAACCATTTCTGTTGTGTTTTTTAAGCCTTTTTCTCTATTTTATGTTACCACTGCCCCCTCCAACATGGTTCAAGCTGCACTTTTCATATATGGTACATGGATAAAGGGGTTGTGAGGGGATTATGCACGCTCAATATTTTTTTTCAAAATCTAACATCTGTCTGTCTGTCTGTCCATCTGTCTGTCTATCTGTCTGTTTTTATGTTACCACCTCTCCCTCTAATATGCTTCAAGCTACACCTTTCATATTTGGTACATGGATAAATGGTTCTGAGGGGGGTGATGCACAGTCAATATTTATTTCTCAAATTCCAAGATGGCAGAATGGCGGCCATTTTTGTTGTGGTTTTTAAGCTTTTGCTCTATTTTATGTTACCACCCCTCCCTCCAACATGGTTCAAGCTACGCCTTTCATATATGGTACATGGATAAAGGGTTGTGAGGGGATTATCCACGCTCAATATTTTTTTTCAAAATCCAAGATGCTTATATACTCTAGTGTCTTCTGTGACAAAAACACCTTATGTCACAAAAGCGCCGTAGGGGACTAATACCGCCTGGGTGGTCAAACACTTGTTTTATTTTTTAGCTCACCTGAGCGAAGCTCAAGGGGAGCTTTACTAGTCACTTTCTGCCCGTCCATCGTCCATTGTCGTCCGGCATAAACTTTACATTATCGACTTCTCCTCACAAACTACTCGTCCAGATTGAACCAAATCTGGTGTGCATGTACCCTATCATATGTCAATTCAAGTTTGTTTAAATAAAGTTGTCACGCCTATGGGGGGTGTTGGGGGTGGGGGGCAACACAAGGGGCATAACTCTGATAGCACCTATAAAAAACAAAAAAAAATCTTCAAATCCAGTGGTTAGAACCTTTTCATATTTGGCACACAACATCTCTAGGAGGGGGTAGAGGGGTGGGGGGGCAGATTCAAGTTTGTTCAAATCATGTCACTTGGTTAATATTTGGGCTTCCCATGAGAGCCTGAATTTTAACTTAGTGCAGTATGAAGTAATTTCTTTAAAAAGTGCAATGTGAAGTAATTTCTTTAAAAATCTTCTTCTTCAGATCCACCAGTCAGAATCTTTTCATATTTGGTATGCAATATCTCTGGGGGGGGAGGGGGGGGGGGGGAGAGAGGGTCAGATTTAAGTGTGTTCAAATCGAATCGCTGGGTTAATATTTAGGCTCCTTTAAAAATCTTCTTCTTCAAACCCAGTTGTTTGAATCTTTTCATATTTGGTATACATTATCTCAGGGGGGGGGGGGGGGGGGGCAGATTCATCAAATCAAGTCCCTGGGTTAATATTTGGGCTCCCTATTGGAGCCCAAATTTAACTAAGTGAAATACGTGGAATATTCTTTAAAAATCTTCTTCAGATCCACCAGTCAGAATCCTCACATATCTGATATACATCATCTTTGGGATGGGGGTGCAGATTAAAGTTTGTTCAAATTGAGTTCCTCGGTTAATATTTGGGTTCCCTTTGGAAGCCAGAATTTTAATTTAGTGCAATATGAGGAAATTTCTTTAAAAATCTTCTTCCTCAGAACCACCAGTCAGAATCCTCTCTTGTTTGGTATACATCATCTCTAGAGGAGCCAGATTCAAGTTTGTTCAAATTGAGTTCCTCGGTTAATATTTGGGCTCCCTTTGTAAGCCCGAATTTTAATTTAGTGCAATATGAGGAAATTTCTTTAAAAATCTTCTTCTTCAGATCCACCAGTCAGAATCCTTTACCATTTGGTATACATCATCTCTAGGGGGTTCAGATTCAAGTTTGTTGAAATCGGGTCCCAAGGTTGAAACTTTTTGGTCTGGTTTGGGCTTAGAAATTTTGGGCTAAAGTTTGAAAAAAAAAATTTCCAATTTTTTAGGCATTTTGTTCAATTTTGTGATGGAAAAAAAATAATTTCAGCCTGAAAATTTTGGGTCCGGTTCTCACTTGGAAATTTTGGACCAAAATTTGGAATTTTTTTGTATTTTTTTATGCATTTTGTTCAATTTTGAGGTCATGTTTGAACTGAAATTTTGGACCAAAATTCAGAAAACATTTCTTTATTATTTTTAGGTATTTTTGTTAAATTTTGAAACAAAATTTTATTTTTTTAAATTTTGGCTCTGGTTTCAACTTGGAAATGGAGCAAAATTCGGAAATGTTTTTTTTCAATTCTTTGCAAATTTGAGTTTCTAGATGAATTCGAGTTGTTTTATGTGAAAATGTTTTTAACCTATGTCCTCCAATCCCTTACTTGTTGGGGGGGGGGGGAGGGGGAGGGCAGTTAGATGTAACAAAATGTTTGGCTGCAGGATATATATATTGCAACAAAATTTAGAGTGATTTTATGCACCTCCCCCCCCCCCCCCCCAATACCCTGTGACCACCAACCCCACTCCCCACCCCGTGGGTCAATTAAGCAGAGGAAAAAAATTTGCTACAAAATGCGTTTTGAAGGAATTAGAGTGAATTTATGTTTTTAAAAAAGGACCCTATAATAATTTCATGACTTCATTCCTCTGAAGTGTTGATGAGCCATGGTTAGCCGAATGTGATCCAAAATACTTTTTTGAACGACTTGTCAGGTGAACATTTAAGGCTCCTTGGGGCCTCTTGTTTATTTTTGCAATCATTTCTTTGCCATCAAAAGTTCATCAACTGGTGATGTACAAGCCAGAACTTTTTTCTCAGCACCGTTTATACTAGTTCCTTTCCCATTGAGTCATTAGTTATACTTTGAAAAGCTTCCAAATTTCATTATACAGTTATCGACCGTCAGTCACATAGTGTGAAAATGAAAACGTCCAAAGCAAAATAAAGTCAGTTTACAAAAAAAATTAGTTAACCAAAAATGAGATAATATTAAAAAAAACAATCATTTCCAACCACAACATTAACCCAGTCCCATGGCTGTTTCGTCTGCTTATCCCGTTATATCTAAATTGGTCAACTTTATTTCGGTAAGTCCTCGATCATCTTGACATGCTTCAAACTTGTTTTAAAAAGTTTCTCCCAACTGTTTTGCAAATTTGCCCAAATTTGTACTTATATTTTTACTAACTGTAATAGCCACCAAATGGTTAGGCATGAATGGACACCAGTCGAAGAGAAACAGCAACATGAATAACAGAATTTCAACAAACATGCCCTATAGAAAAGATAACGAATGTTATTTAGACTGGTCCCCAAAAGATTGTTTTTGATTTTTTATCGATCTATTTGATCAGTACAGCTTCAAACAAAACAAACTGACTCTTCACCTTTGGGCTTAAACACCGGAATTACAATTTGTGTAATTAAATGAATTTGAATGTAATAAACACACAACGCAATGTGTGTTTGAATTCGGGGGGTGATTTACATAACTCGTTGGAATGGAATAGTCATATTTTGCTCGAGTCTACAGCTCTAGCAAAATATGACTAGACCATTCCAACTCATTATGTAAAACACCCTCCGATTCAGACACACATCGCGTTCTGTCTTTTTCTGTAATGAGCTATTTGGTGGTGATTATGTGATAAATGAGTCTTCCAGAAGAATATGTTTGTTGAGTTTGAAAAGCAGAGTGGACAATCTTTTCTGAGCAGAAATTTTGAGCTTGTTAGCACATAACTCGAACAGATGTCAACTGATTTAATTGATTTGATTTATTGGTGTTTAAGGTCACATACTTATGCACAATGGCTAATCGTGACCGTGACAGTTTTACGGGTGGAGGAAGCCGGAGTACCCGGAGAGAACCACCGAGCAACGACGAGCAGCTGTCAGCTCTCCAACATCGTAACTCTGAACTCTGCACTGCAGCACAGGCAGGGTTAGATTGGTTGAAGACATGCGCACCATCGACGTGCAGTACGCCTCAGTACACAGCGTCATCGTGCCCCCATGTAGGCAATCGGGGTGAAGTGTCTTGCCCAAGGACACAACGCGGTTGTCGCAGGTGGGATTCGAACCGAGGACCTCTCGGCTTGCAGCCTGCACCTCTACCAACTGAGCCACCGCGCCCCCGATTTAATTGATATTTAGCGTATTAGTATCTCACAACAATATCTTCACTGAGTTCAAAAACCATTGCAGGCCAACTTAATTGCATAATTTTCACAAAAATTTAGCTTGTTATCACGATAACCGAAACAAAATAAACTGACTCAGTTGAAATTTGGTATATGAGTCTTTCACAACAATATCTTGATCGAGTTTAAAAATCATTGTAATCTGATTTTCCTCAGCAGAGTTTTGTTGATTTTTATGAATTTTGAGCTTGTCAGTAATATATCTCAAACAAAGTTCAACCTCTTTTATTAATGTTTGGTGTATGAATCTTATACTAAAAATGTGTTGATCATGTTTGAAAGCCAGTATGCAGGCCTGGAAATAACTCGCAAATGACTATTTAGGTTACTTATAGAATAAACGTATAGTGTTTTCAAGTAAAAAATTTATTCTATGAGTAGGATTAAGAATGAAACCGACGAGCCTCTTGCGATTCGGTTTCATTCTTAATCCTACGAGTAGAATAAATTTTTTACTTGAAAACAATATACGTTTATTTTGTTTATCCCATAAATAATTTACAGGGCAGTCGCGGCGAAATCGTCCTGCTACTCGCAGCAAAACACTGCAAGAAGTGGGGAGCACATTGGTCCAATTCGATCGACAAGCAAAACTGCCAAAAATAAACAAGGCACAGTGATACATTTCTGTTTAAAAATAATTCCCCTACAAATTAAACTTGAGCTAAAGTTGCAAAAATACTTTATTAAATGAACAATGTTTATCTTTCTTAATTTCGTTGTTTATTGTTGGTTTTTATTCGTCATCGATTCAACTTGAGTTTTATAAACAAAGCAGACAACAAATGCCTTTGTTTATTTACACCTTCCTAATTTGGAAAATGGAACATCACTCATCATGCGCTTGCTTTTCAGAACTGAACTTGTATGCTTTTCAACGTTTGATTTCGATTGATTTACTTTTTGTTTTCTTTGTTAATTGTTATTTGTTTTATTGTTAGACAGAGCATATATTCTAAAACTAAACATTTCAGTGACGGTCAGCATTTAATAAACGTAAGTTCATTTTGTCTCCCACAAACGTAAAACAAGGTCATGACAACACAAATGCGGTACAGGTCACAGGTCAACAAATCCATCTCAACTACAGGAATCAATTCTTTCAGTGTTAAACCTATGGGGAAAATTTATCGCCCAACTAGGAGCTAGCTGCTACTAGGTGAATAAAGCAAACATTTATCCAAGACTTTTATTGTTAGAATAAACTTCCATTTATGGGATAAATGTGGGTTACGTCAGTTGTAAAATTTGCGAACAAACTAAAGGTGGCAAAGTAATACAGCATAACTTTAATTTATTTATTTATTTATTTTTAAGGTCACATACCGGTACTTATGCACAATGGCTGATCGTGACCGTGACAGTTTTATGGGTGGAGGAAGCCAGAGTGCCTGGAGAGAATTACTGAGCATTGACGAGCAACTGTCTGCTCCTCAACATGCTAACTCTGTTCAATCCATTCAAGCAGGGTTACAGCAGTTGAAGACATGTGCACCATCGATCTGCAGTAGACATTAGTACATGGCATCATCGTGCCCCCATGTAGGCAACCGGGTTAAAGTGCCTTGCCCAAGGACACAACGTGGGTCGTCCCAGATGGCGTAACTTTAATAAATTAGTAATTAGTAGAAAGAACTATCTCAATTCAAATGTTGAGTATTGCATCTACTTATGAATATAATGACATGCTGTTTCCATCTTAAAAGAATTTCTGCCAAAATAAATAACAGCAACTAATGTGTGATCTCGCTGAAGAGAGATCACACATTAGTTGCTGTTATTTATTTAGGCAGAAATTCTTTTAAGATGGAAACAGCATGTCATTATATTCATTGATATTTATAAAGGTGGAAGTCCCATTAAGATGTAAAAAGCAAGACTGGTGTTGTAAAAACAGAGTAGGCAGAAAAGCAACACATCACCTTTTTCCTATGGGTTACCACCACACTATATAACGTAACCTCCCAACCGGTTACGATACAAGACCTTTATCTATTTTAATGTGATAACAAATATCAATTGATTTGATTGATATATGGTATTCTAATCTTTAACAACAATATCTTGATCGAGTTCGAAAACTGGTATGGCCACCAACAACTCAACCCCTTGTACCCCTTGTTATTTTTCGATTTTTTTTTTTATAAGGGTTTAACGACACATTAACAGCCAGGGCCATATCATGTCTGTGACAGTTTTACGGGCGGAGGAAGCCGGAATACCCGGAAAGAACCACCGAGCAACGACGAGCAGCTGTCAGCTCTCTAACATCGTAACTCTGAACTCTGCACTGCGGCACCGGCAGGGTTAGATTGGTTGAAAACATGCTCACCTTCGACGTGCAGTACGCCTTTGTACACAGCGTCATCGTGCCCCCATGTAGACAATCAGAGTTAAGTGCCTTGCCCAAGGACACAAAGCGGGAGCACAAATCAGTCGCTGAAATGGTCACCCGTTCAACTACTAACCGCACTTGACGTTGCTTAACTTCGGTGATCTGGCGAGAACCGGTTACCGTGATGCAACCACACACCCTTTTCAATTAACAGGAGTTAGCTATAGCATATATGCACTGTACAATTAACAGGTCAAATTTGTCCTGAACATATGATAATGGGTTTGGTGTTTGACAGTTGTATGCAATTAACATGGTTATATGATTATAAAATATCAAATTAAGTGGGTTCATGGTTGTGGTTATGTACTGATCAAATCAACAAAATATGGCAGAAGTTGATTGTTTCCTTGTAATAATATTCCTTTGTTTTTTTATTTTCAGAGAAGTTATGGAGAAATCCTTTCCAGATTATTTTGAATATTACACCTCAATATGTAAAAATAGTCAACATCAAAATGGACAATCTATGCAGGTAATATATTACAAATAAAATAAGTCCAAAAAATATATTTTGATTTTCAGGCAATCCCTCATTGAAATTGAAACCTGTCATTGAATGTTTGTATTGCCTTGCTGTGTCTTCAATCCAATATTTCTACAAAATCAAGGAATTCTGCGACTTGGTTTTAATACAGTGGAACCCTATCAACTGAATGACCACTTTGCCAATGAAAATTATTCATTTTAGCAGGAGTATTCAATTAACAGGGATGGTGTCACTTTCCTGTATTCTAGAGATAAACTTGGCATAAATTTATTCTATTATATCTTGTTTGACAGAGCTCCATGTGCTCTGTCAAACAAGATATTATAGATTAAATGCCTGTATTGGATGTATGAGGCCAAATATGTCTATAAACAAAGGAAAACTGGGGAGAGTCAAGGTAATTTCTTGACAGGTTACAAGATTTTTTATTTAATTACCAGGAGTTTACTCTATAACCTGTATTCAATTAACAGGTCAAATTTGTACTGGAGGTAAGGTAAATGGTTTTGTGTTGGGAAATTATATTCAATTAACAGGGTTATTCAGTGAAGAGATATCCAATAAAGTGGGATTACCTTTTTTTACAAGAAAGGGTCTCTAAAACTGAAATCTGAAGAGCATAACTGAGGATGCAAAACAGTTTTATTTTTAAACTATATTTTCTGTTTGTGTTAAAAGGCAGTGTAAAGCCTCAAAAATTCATGCTTAGTACAAGCAAGACAAAAAATAAAAATTAAAAATGAATCCCTCCCACACTGATTGACATAAAAAATTTCCCGAGAAAACATTAATTTATGTTGTTTGCACTGACCTCAGTGCTAGAAGCCAGTGCTTCATTTGTGAGGTGAGCTATTGCAAAATATATGTTAGCACCATTATCTTTATGTACAGAATATTGTATCAGAGTCAGGCTCTTGTTTTTAAGGTAAGATCTTGCTTTAAAAAACAAGAGCAGTGTTGCACAGATGACAAAAATGTCTTTGGTAATGACTGAGATTTGTGTAGTTTTGTGATAATGAAATTACTGTGAAAAAGAGATGTTAATAGATAAAATCATACCCCCCCCCCCCCCCCCCCCCTCCATGGTTGTTCATATAGTATGAGTTTTTTACCTAACCACAGACAGCCAAAACCCATGAGGCCTTCGGTGGTGTTTAAACTTGTACTATGTGAGCTGACTTGGGAAACTATTAGTCTGTAAGACTCACTGGCATTGTCTCTGGTACCCCTGGAGACACTGGAAACCATTGATATGAAAGTTTATTATATTCTAGCCGTGAATTATTACAAATTATCTAAAAGATTTTTCTCAATATCCATTGACTCGATGAATATCGAGAAATATCCCTCAGTACCTTCTTAAATGATGTCCCGCTTCAGCGCATGATGTCGCCTTGAACAGTGCCTTGAAAGAATGATCAGCAGGTCTTTGTTATTGTCTTGAAACTGTTTGCTGTCAAACTGGACTGAATGTTGCACAGTAAAATGTCACGTAGCATATAATAAATAGAAAATCTATGCTATTTTAGTGAATATCTGGAATTATCTCATTCCTGTGGATCTGAAAGTATTATTTTTCCCTCATGCGATTGCTCACGAAAAATAAAACTTTCAGGTCCACACTTATGAGATAATTCTCGATATTCATTAACCCTTCACCCAACATAACAGCAAAACCGGCCAGTGCTATTCTAAAAAATCGCCAATTAATTTTCATTATTTTTTTCATTTTTTGTATCAAAAACATAGGTTATGACCCCTCATTAGAACGAGCTCATTCCAATGAGGGGTCATAACCTATGTTTTTGAGATAAAAAATGAAAACAAATAGTTATTCAAGAATTTTTCGCAAGTGTCGTCTGCTTTTCATGTTAGGTGAAGGGTTAAAACAGTGTAGATATCCTCTATATATTCTATTTAATTGTGTAACTTGAGTAAGGAAACAATTTAAAATACAACTGGATATGATAAACGAATTGGGCCTTACTGTAATAATTCAACTCAATCCACCACACCCATAATTCCATACGAAAAATATAATTCTTCCCAACACAAATTCAGTCCTTTTAAATTGTTACAAGGATGAAAAATGATTTCCGCGATTGGGAAATTGCTCTACTTTTGTGTAACCTGAGCAATTGCTACTGCACTTTTGGCAGGTCTGCTGCCTCATCTACTAATGCAAGTTACAAAATAGTAACCAAAATGTCTATGGCATTAATGCAGGGTTCCGGGGGTGAGGTGACATCGTGGTGACCGGTTCTGGTCAGATCACTGAAGTTAAGCAATGTCAAGCACGGTTAGTAGTTGGATGGGTGACCCTTGCAGCAACTGATTCGTGCTCCTGCGTTGTGTCCTTGTGCAAGGCACTTAACCCTGATTGTCTTCATGGAGGCACGATACACGGGGGCACGATGACGCTGTGTACTAAGGCATACTGCACGTCGATGGTGCGTATGTCTTCAACCAATCTAACCCTGCCTGTGCCATGGTGCAGAGTTCAGAGTTACGATGTTGGAGAGTTGACAGCTGCTCGTCGTTGCTCAGTGGTTCTCTCTGGGTACTCCGGCTTCCTCCACCCGTAAAACTGTCACTGACATGATATGACCCTGGCTGTTAATGTGTCATTAAATCCTAATAAAAAAAACTGAAAAAAAAACTGCAGGGTTCCCGTGGACTTGAATTGAAGGAATGGCCTTGAATTTGACTGAGAGGAGGGTCGTTCAAGGCCTTGAAATCCTGGAAAATGTACCAGGAGGCCTTGAAAAGCCTTGAATATTCACAAAATAATAATGTTAACAAAGCACGTCATCATAACTATATAGTTTTATATGCCAGAGTTTGTGATACCGCAGTCCTAACTGGGGACCTCCTGTCATTACCCCTCCTCCCACTTCCCTTAAAGGGAAGTGGGAGGAGGATAATGACTGGAGAGTCCTAGCAGGCCTTGAAAATCATTGAATTTAGCTATTGTGGGGCCTTGAAAAATGTTGAAATATGTCAAGAAATGGCCTTAAATAGCCTTGAATTCCTTGCCAACAGGTACCTTAAGGCCTAAAAAATAAAAAATCTGTTTCTCAGGCCCTCCCGCATGGTCCTTTTGGCTGCTGCATGCTCTCTTTTTATAACCAATTTAAACTTAAAAAAAATAAAAATTAAATGGTTTATTTCTGATATTTTACCCAAGTTAAAAAAATTGATGAATTAGTCCCTTGAGTGCAAGAAGGCTTTGCAATGCTTTAGCATTGCAAAGCCTCCTTGCACTCAAGGGATGAAATACACCACCACCCATGCTATTCTGTAGATTATGAGGCCTAAAACTTGAACCAAGAACATGAACTTTTGATGGAAAAAAAGTTATTACTGAAATAAAAAATAAAATAAAAAAACGCTCGCCCGCATGCAATTTCACAAATAATGGCCTGAGAAACAGATGATCTAATTTGTGTCGGTTCCACTTTACTAGTAAAATAGGACCCAGTCACCAATGCTTGGGGTGAAAGTCCTCTAAAATGGGCAAAATGTTGATCAACGATTGACTAAACTTGACTTCATCTCCATGTTGTGTCACGATTAGCTATAGTGCATAAATATGTGACGTTAACCACCAACAAACAAACATTTAATTTGTGTGGCCTAATGGAGTAACTTTTGAGTGACTTATTGATTTTTTTTGTTTTTGTAGGATCCATTCGGTGAAAGAAGAGGACATTATGACTATGGTGATATAGAGAAAAGACTTGATGCAATCAAGAAAATCTTGGATGAAAAAATGTGTGAAGAACTCTCTGATGAACTGTCCGACTCAGAAACTGATACACCACAGACTAGCAGTAATACTAGCTGACGACACTTTCTAGTCAAACCAGTAATAATATGCTGAGTAAATATATGCATGACAGTTGAGGGCTTAACGCTGGTTATTACCTTTGTTGCAGCTAGTAATTCTCAATTGGCTCATTGCTGAAAGTCACTATGCTATTTTGGAACAAGCTCTTTGTCAATCTGGTGGTATATGTTTATAAAATGTCTTATTTACAATGTTTTTGTTGAGAATATTATTTTGTTACAGGTTTTAGAGTGCTTCATGGCACTTTTTGATATTGGTTCATCAAATAGTTTATCCCTTTTAAAATAGTGTGAGGACTGATGTGATTGACCCAAATTACTGAAGATATGTGAAGGGTTGTTTCTTTTTTCCCATTCAGCTGATGAAGGTAATTGCCATTTGTAAAATGAGTATTTTTCCTTACACAGATGTCACGCTACGATCATGCAGGGGGGGGAGGGGGGGGGAGGGGGAGGGGAGTGCATGTTGATGGCATGCAATAAATTGCAAACAAAAGCAGTATTATATGAAATACAATTCAACTGCCGAGCAAGCCAGAAAATTAATGCATATTGTGTAAAGCCATGGACGTTGTTTTTTAACCCTTTACCCAACCGACATGAGGTGACCTTGGTTTGTCGAGTTGGGGTGGGAGGGGGGGGATGGGTGGAGGGGGCTTACTTTAGCAAGATATTGTTCTTGAATAATTGCTTTGTTGCATATGAAATACAATTCTACTGCTGAGCAAGCCCATAAATTAATGCATATTGTGTAAAGCCATGGAAGTTGTAGTTAGCCCTTTACCCATCTGACACGAGGTGACCCTGGCTGTCAAAAATGTCATTAAACTCCAATAAATACATAAATTAACCCTTTACCCAACATAATGATCAGAACCGGCTGGCACTATTCACAAAAATCATCATTCAATTTTATTTATTTATTTTTTATCTCAAAAACATAGTTTATGACCCTTCATTGGAACGAGCTCCCACCCCATCCCCTTAAGTTGAAAGAAATCACAAGGTAGGGAATTGGCCACAGCCACTAGTCAGGAAATTTACAAGGGGCAACACATTTACCTTCATCCCAATGCCATTCCCTTGGTAAAAGACTGATTATGAGAAATGTGTGCTTGAAATGGACAGCCATTGTAATAATAATTGTTCCGTTGTCACACCCACAAAAAGAGTTTTCTTGCATAAATAAACGCTACCATTTTTCAGTCTCCAAAACAACTCTTGACCCCTCATTGGAATGAGCCCAACTAGCTTGTTCCAATAAAGATTCAGAAGCTGTGTTTTGGAGGCAAAAATGTAAAAAAATAAAGAAATTTGAAGGGTGTTCCTTGTGAAGAGTGCTACCCAGTCTTTTGATTTTGAGGTGAGCTGTCACTCTTGTGCGCCATCACACCGACTGTTTTTACTTCCTGCGAGTAGACAACAGCGCTCTTTGGTTCCACCTAGTGAGTGATTAACCCTTTATCTAACGAATCGCCCGCATCCACCCGCATAATATGCAATTTCAGCAGTTGAAAAAATATTATATTTCCAAAAATTTCAACAAAACCATATTATGTGACCCCTCGTTGGAACAAGCTCGTCAAGCTCGTTCCAATGAAGGGTCACATAATATGGTCTTATTGAAAGTTTTTGAAAAATTTTAAAAAATGATATTTAAAATAATAAATTTTGATATCGTCTGCTTTGGGTAAAGGGTTAACCCTTACCTAACGAGTCAGCTGCATCCGTCAGATAATATACGAATTGTGTAGTAAGCATCTTTTTTTTTCAAAATTCAACAATACTATATCGTGATCCCAAATTGGAATGCGATATGGTCTTGAAGAATATTTTTTTAAGAATTGAGAAAAAATTAAAATAACAATTTTGATATGTGTTTTCTGAAAAGGATTTGTGGGAAATACGCCAAATTATAAAATGCATACCCGAAAATGTGAACAATACACCATGAATTATAAACAGTAGTAGGGCTGAACGGTATATGGATAAACTGATATATACCGGTATTCAAACAAATATCAATTGAATACCGGTGTAATTACAAAAATATCAGTTTATCATCATTATTTATTTACCCACAATTTAATTTTCAAGATGTCTTGAGTCTTCTAACTGTAGCCCGAATGAATAAAATTATCCCTGTATCTAAGAAATCATCTGCTTGTCCCTCGTAATATACAAATTCAGCAGTTGAAAAAATAATTTTCAAAAATTTCAACAAAGTTATATCATATGACCCCTCGTTGAGCTCGTTCCAATGAGGGGTCACATGATATAGTTTTGTTGAAATCTTGGGGGAAAATCTGATAAATTAATTTTGAAAATAATAAATTTTGATATCGTCTGCATTGGGTAAAGGTTTTTCGAACCGCATCATCAAATCATGCTAATTCATTGCACCTGTGATGCCTCGAGTCTCGATTGTGGAACTTGTGTTCATATATCTGAACAGTTTTCGATATACTGATATACCGCGGTATTTTTTTGAATACCAATACCGGTATTCAGTTTTGAATATTGTGCAGCCCTAAACAGTAGCATTCCAAGACTTCAAACTTCTCTTTCAGAGAATTGGTATGTAAACAACATCATTTGATAAACTTCAAAGTCCAGTAATGCTAATCACTGCTTTTTGTCTCCCACTTTTTAAAAAAAAAACGGGAGATATTAAATTTGGGGTGTCCTTCCGTGTTTTTCTTTCCAGACTCTAACTTTCTTTACAGTGATCGGATTTCAATGAAATTTGGGTAGTAGATCACTTTCATCAATTGTGGGTCCAAGTTCGAATATGTGCATTTTCCGCGAATATTTAATTAGGTTGCTGAAATTTGATAGGCTAACAGTTTCCGGACTCTAACTTTCCTTAAAATCAACTGATTTCGATGAAATTTCATATATGGATTACTTTTATCAATACCTAGTTCAAGTTCGAATGTGGGAAATTGTGTACCAAAAATCTGTCCATCTGCCCCGTGCGTCAATGCTCCTCGGACTAAAAGCTGTATTTATGAACCGATCTTCACGAAACTTCTTGGGTATCTTTGTTATCATTGTGAGACCAGAATATGTGTTTTGGGGTTTGGTCCAAAATTCAAGATGGCCACCAGCGGCCATTTTGTTCCAAAATTGGCTGTAATCAGTTTTTTGTACAGAACTTCTATATGAAAGTTTGGATTTGAATAAATTTTTGTATGAATGTTTAGTAAAATGCAATACATCACATGTAATACGGGTTTTGTTCTCGTGCAAAAATTATGCAAATTAGGGAAACTTTGATTTATTCAGTGCTACTACTAATACACAGTAAGTGCACACCTTCTGTGTTTTTCGTTTCCAGACTCTAACTTTCCTTACAGTCAGTCGATTTCGATGAAATTTGGTTAGTAGATCACTTTCATCAATTGTGGGCCCAAGTTCGAACATGGGCATTTTCCGTACATATTTAATTAGGTTGCTTAAATTTGATTGGCTTGAAACTGCTGCCCAGAGGGAGACATGAATTCACTGAATTTGCTTGTTCACTTATGCATTCCATGCAAAATCATCTGATTGACTTGTGATTTCTTCATTGAAGTTGCTTTTTCATATATTATACCAAACCCAAATAAATTTGATTATTGCTGCAAAAAAGCTTAGTTGAAAACTCGGGTAATATTTTTTGAATCCATACTCGCTGCACACAAGTGGAGTGAACAGTGTGCAGATATTCAGTGATGTTTTTCTCGAAACATATTTTTCCACTATACCAATGGCCCAGACTAGCTGGTGCAACCCAATTTATTACCAGGGCCAAACACAAATTTTGAATCCCCCAAAATTTGCCCAAAAACTTAAAAATGAGAAGACCAGTATGGTCCTCCATACTTTTGCACAATGCGCAACTTGTTGTCAAGGACAACAATAGGCTACTGCCATCTTGTCATTCTGTTGTTTGGCCCATGTCAGATCAACACGTATCCTGATTTTTTTTTTTTTTGTTTATCATTATGTGTGTGTTCAATGTTCACCTTTTTCCCTTGAATCCTCTCATTAGATTTTTTAAGAACTATTAAGAACTATTTGCCGTTTGCGAATTTGTAATTAATTAAAATTCTTCTTAAAAATCTTAGATAATTTACGGAATGTGGATTATTCGTACCCCCTTTGTTGCATACCGGTTATTTTTGACACAGTCGGGCGTGTCTGTTTGCCATTACCCTTCTCTATGGGGAATCTTCTGGGGAAGTTTCTCTGTTGTTAAGGGTATTCTTGGGATACCGGTTGTCTGACCTGGGCCTTTGTTGTGCCTGTTTTGGACTTGGTTACCGGCTCCTATTCAGTTTAAAATTTTTTGCCTCGGGCGTATGTGTATTATGAAGTCCTTATGTTCGAAATGTAAGAGGAAGAAGTCCTCTCTTGATTCTCATTCATCATGTTGGCTTGCACTCGTTGCTCGCAGATGGTACCTGTGCAACTTGCTGTTCTTGGGATTCCAAGCAATGGAATTCCCTCTCAACTTATGTATGTGTTGGCGAAGCACCGATTTCGGTGCTTTCGCCTAAGGTAACTAATCAAATTTAGTTTCCATTTTAGAGGAACAAGAACATGGTATTGGTTATGGTATAACATCAAGTTCTGTGCTGCCGTCGTCTTCAGATACAGAGCATGTTGACTTACGAGGTATCGCAGAATACTCGGTACCTCGGGCAAGCAGACGATCAACTAGCTCGACCGGTGTAACGGAGCCTTTAATTAGTGCTTCCGTACCGGGAAAATCCATAGCGGTCCAGGATACGGAGGATGGAAGACAGTCCTCTGTTCAGATGACGGCACGTAAGGGGAAGAGGCCAGTCAAATTGAAAGGTGCATCAGTAGCGAAGCATTCTTCTGTTTTGGGTACAAAACAGAAAGATTCGACTTTTATTGCCAGTTCCGCTGGTAGTCCGGTAGAAAATGCTTCGGAACCAGTTGTTTCTGATGTACCTTTCTCTGTTAGTGTGGCTGGCAGTAATCTTAATATAAGAGTCTCTTCTTCATCCGTTTCCAGGACTCGGCACAGTAGACCGCATGCTAGTCGGCAAGAGGTAGAGAGTCAGAGCCAGGATCTGGCTCTCTCTAAGGCTAGCATTTCGAGGCAAACGTCTTTTTCTAAAAGACGGACACAGGGCTCTGTGTCAGATCAACAGAGCCAAAAGGCATAGACCGGGGGTGAACATAGCCTCGAATACGGAATTGCTGGAGCAAATTGCCCAGCTAATTGCAGACTCCCAGCAGCATAATATGCGGCCGTCATCGATCTCCGATTTGGATGATTTGGACGGTGCTGGATCGGCAGAAAGAAGGGTTTATTCAATAATCAGGATGCCGATAATAGACCAGACCAGGAACCTCCAGCTGGTAGTGTTAGGGAGTTTGATGAAGACGAGACTGACACTACATCTTTGGCTGAGCAACATATGGAAACTTATGAGGTTCCTGCAGGATTTTTCACCTGAATTAATTCCTTCTGGTCGAGTTCTGCGCCTTCTAGAGCCAAGTGCCTGTCTTCTAGGACAGGGAGGTCATTAAGTCGAAGGAAGTATCCTTCTGTATCCGTCTCAAACAGTCCAAGCGTTAGGTGCGTTTGATTGTTGTGACGAAGCTATTGCTGACCTGGCTCAGGCTAGAAAAAGTTCTTTCCTTTCGGAAAGGAAGCTTGACCTACCGTTGAGAGGCAATACCTTCTTAAATACGGTAGGCAAGAATAAGATTCCAAGAGCTCCTCTGCAATTGGATGACGGAGCTAGGGACTTAGATATGTCTCTTCCGTCATCGTGTAGCATTAGTTCTTTTGTTATAGTCACTTGCATTGAATCTAGCAGAAGTATTTTGGACGCTGTCATATGCAGATCATATTTGCAGGGCATTGGCCGGCAGTTTGGAATCAGAGCTTACAGGAGTTGTTATCTCCTTTGAGAGTGCTCTCTCGCACCATCATGTATACATCATCCCACTCTGCTCTTTCAGTAGTGAATTTAGAGTTGGTCAGGCGCGATGCTGCCCTTAAATCTACGTCATTTATTGACGACAGTGTTAAGAGCTCTCTAAGGGCCGCTCCCATTTTGGGCTTTTCATTATTCAATGATCAGTTAAAAGCTGTATTTGAAAATGCTTCTAAGAAAGCTACAAGTCAGCTTTTGTTGCTCTCAGCTTCGCAACCTCAGCCTTCCACAAGTGGTACTCCTCGGAGAGGTAAATTTTTCTCCCAGAGAGGCTCAGCCCATGCTGTTTTTAAAGCTAATCGTGGTCGTGGTGGCTCGAAACAGGGGAACAATTTCAAAAAAGGGGATGACGCAGTTGGAAAATAACGAAACACGTAACCCAACACTGACATCACAGAGGGGTGCGAGGGCTTCACGTGGTTTCTCGTATACACCTCGTAAGTCCCACAAATGAAGATTTCGACCTCTGTTCTCCGGTTGGCGGAAGGTTTTCAATATTCACAAGCAACTGGAACAAATAACTCAGGATCTTTGGGTTCGAGACATTGTAAAAAATGGTCTACGTCTTTTGTTCCGGAGAAAACCTCCATTAACGTGGATTCCGCATTTTGTGAACCCTTCACAAAATATAACAAGAGAGAGGCTTTGATTTCAGCAGTAGACTCTCCTACAAAGGAGGCAGTAGAGGTCGTAGAGAATCCAAATTCAAAGGGATTCTACAGGCATCTTTCTTCTTGTGCCGAAGCGAGACGACTCGTACAGGCCGGTCATCGATCTCAGTTGGATAACAAGCTAATAATTGCTCCAAATTTTATACAGAGACAATTCGATCGGTGAGAGGCATCATCCGAGTGAACGATTATGCAAGTATAGACTTCCGTTTCGCGGTTCAAGGAGAAGTGTACCAGTTCAGAGCAATGTGTTTTGGCTTGAACCCTGCTCCGTAGGCATTCACTCGGGTGGTGAATGCGGTGATGAGCCATTTTAGAGCTCACTCGGCTTCAATGATGTCGGCATATTTGGACGACATTCTTCAAAGGTACGAAAATTTTCATGCTCTTCAAAGCGACGTTCAGAGTGTGCTATCGCTGCTACGACGCCTAGGTTTTATATATAATCATTATTGACAAGTCGGATTTAATACCAACGAGGTCATTTTGTTCATCTGGAATGAGTTTCGATACTCTCAACAATCCAGTCTGTTTGCCGGTAGGAAGAGCAAAATTAGTTTCTCTTTACGCAAATATTACATAAACGCACAAGTCATTTCTGCAAGAGAGTTTATGCGGCTGTCAGGACTTTGCGGTGCCACCGCGGAGTTAATTCCGCTAGGTCGTTTGCGCACTCGTCCACTTCAAATTTATCTAATTCAAAATTGGAGCGTAAAACGTCAGTTGTTGGACAGTCCGATTGTTTTAACACAGTCAGTAAAACATCTTCAAATTTGGGCGGATATCCAGTGGTTTTCCCAGGGAATACCGCTTCAGATTCAGGAGCCGTCATTCATAATCATGACTGACGCCAGTCAGGAGGGTAGGGGTGCTTCTCTGATTCCGGGCGATCAAGTGTGTCATGACTTATGGGAGAGTCAGTTTCTTGGGTTCCATATAAACTACAAAGAAATGAGGGCAATTTGGTTAGTTCTAAGTCATTGGCTCAGTCGAGTAATAAACTCACATGTTCAAATTCTGTTAGACAATTCAACAGTAGTAGCCAATATTCGGAATCAGGGAGGTACTCATTCCGTCCAGCTGTTGAATCTCACCGAAAAGATTCTTCTTTTCTCTCAAAAGAATCAGATTCTGATATCGATTTGCCGTATTCCAGGTGGTTTCAATGTAATAGCAGACTCTCTATCGAGAAAGGATCACCTGCTACCTTCAGTATGGATGTTGAAAAAATCTGTCTTCAATCAGTTTTGCTTCCAGTGGGAACATCCAATGATCGATCTTTTTGCCACGAGTCTGAACAATCAGTTACAGACTTTTGTGTCTCCATGCTCGGACCCCCAAGCTTATGCAGTAGTTTCATGGAACGGGACCCTCCAACTCCCCTCATTCAACAGATCTTGCTAAGATAAAACAGTCTTCTTGCAAGATTCTACTGGTTGCAAGTCTGTCGGCTCACAGACAGTGGATAATTCTTCTCCGGGAACTTCTTTGGGACCTTCCACGGAAGTTACCACTTCTCCGGGATCTTCTGACACAGGGGAAACTCCGTTGGCTTCCTGCACGATAAACAGTTTTCCAGACGAGCAATGGGCGCAAGTTCTAACTGTAGGAGGACCTCCTCTTCGTTAAATTATGAAGCGAAGTGGAAGGTTTTTGTTCGTTGGTGTGAATCACAATTGATTGATTTTTTTAACCCAACTATTCCTCAATTAGCCAACTTTTTTATTTATCTTTTTGATGAAGTTGAGCTACAGCCAGTCACTATTAAGGGCTATAGGTCTATGCTATCTGACACGTATGCACACCAAGGGAAATTAAACATTGGGTCAGATGTATCTACAATAATTAATGAGGAATTTTTCTGTGAATAGACCTAGTACCTTGAGACTAGTCCCTTAGTGGAATTTAGCTTGGGTTCTTCTGAAACTTCAGGAAGCACCTTTTGAACCGTTAAATACTGTTGAGTTTAAATTTCTTACTTATAACACGGTTTTTCTTTTAGCGTTTTGCATCAGCTAGAACAGTTAGTGAGCTTCATGCTTTGTCTGTTGAAGACTCTCATTATCGTAGTGTTGGTAATTCTATTACTCACACTACAAAAGTGGGATTCTTAGCTAAGAATCAGGTTCCGTACAAACGGCCTAGCCCTCTTCTTATTAAAGCATTACCGTCTTCAGATGGTCAGAGACCTTTGTTGTGTCCAGTAAGAGCGCTTAAGATTTATAAGTAGCGTTCTAGTTTTATTAGAAGAGGTACAAAAAGGTTAGTCCTTTCTCTTCTTAACAGAAATGATATTTCTGTTCATTCAATATCTAGATGGATTTAGTTAGCTATTCGGTCAGCTTATAATGCTTTGTCTGTGAATCAGAATAGCTTATAAGATTTCAGCTCACGAAGTTAGAGCTTTAGCTTCTTCTTGGGCTTATGCTAGTAGTACTTCTTTGGAGGATTTGATGCAAGCAGCTTATTGGACACAACAGATGACTTTTACCAAATTTTATCTTCGAGATTTAGAATAAATTTCGGATGATCTCAGATCTTTTATCTTCGAGATTTAGAATAAATTTCGGATGATCTCAGATCTTTAGGACTGTTATCGGTAGCTCAGAAGGTCATCCATTCTAATTAGGATTTTCATTCAACCTTCTGTTTGGTCTGCTCTAGCACTGTCTTCAGTCTGCTCCCCTCTTCATTTTGAAGTGTACATGTAGTTACTTTCAAAACAAGGGGAAGGAGGGGGATGGTATTTCCAAATAGTCATCTGGCTTTAAAGTGGAAACATGGACATACCTCCTTCAGTGATAATATCCTGGGGTCGGTGCTATGGTAGTTTTAATGTGTAGCTTGATATGAAGCAATTTTAAATGTATTATATGCTTTTAATGTGTAGCTCGATGTGAAGCGTTATTGTATGTGTCATGTGTCAAGACAAGCTTTACTATACAATACTCGGACACTTTTAATGATTTATAAAGAGTCTCATTTCTCCGGACTAACTTCTTTATATTTTGGCTTCCTTTATCAAATTAGCATAATGGGTTATGCTAGGCCTTAAATAGAGTTACACCTATATTTTCATTGTTTTTCTGAAATAGGAGCAATGAAAATTAAGTACTGGGCCACCTGCCTGTTTACTATTCTCAGCTTGTCTGGGCCATTGGTATAGTGTAAAAATATGAAAAATTTATACCAATTTTAATATTTTTAATACTTACCAATGGCCCAGACGGGAATGGCCCTCCCTGGAGTAGACACTCCTTCCTCCCCGCTGAGTTTTATTACAGTTCTTATTAACATTTAACAGGCACAACAATAAGAATGACAAGATGGCGGTAGCCTATTGTTGTCCTTGACAACAAGTTGTGCATTCCGCAAAAGTATGGAGGACCATACTGGTCTTCTCGTTTTTAAGTTTTTTGGCAAATTTTGGGAGTTTTGGGGATTCAAAATTTGTGTTTGGCCCTGGTAATAAATTGGCTTGCACCAGCTAGTCTGGGCCATTGGTAAGTATTAAAAATATTAAAATTGGTATAAATTTTTTTATTTTCCAAATACCGGGACTTGAAAACAGAGTGCTTCACTTCAAATAGTAGCAAGTAGTATACAGCGTATTTTCAAAATCGAAAGACTGTCGGATAGTCAAAGTTTAGTCATAATAATTAAATAATCAACAAACCTAATTGGGAACAGAAGAGTTGAAAAAACAGTTATCGTGATTCCGGTGATTATCCTGAGCGAGGAACAAAATCATAAATCCTGCAGGACAAAGTATTGTTTATACCTATTAACTGGTAGAGTGCTGGAAGTCCATATTTGGGCTTTACACAGGAGTACAGGTCCCACAGGTTAAAGTCTCCATATCCTGTGGATGTGCTTCATATTACCTTCAAAGTGGAATTATCTAGTCTACAGATTTACATTGTTACAATTTATGGGAGAGTGCCTGTAGGCACTCTCCCATATATTATAACTGGACAAAGACTTGGACAAATTTTGAGGATTAAAAATATTTTAGCACTCTAGCAGTTAAAGTGTTTGTAGTTTCTTTTTATGTCTTTTTATATTGTGATGTATATTGAAGTTGAATGTTATGTTAATTACAAAAGTCAAAATAGATGGTCATTAACCTTTGACAACACTTGCATCATTAACCTGACAGGCCACATTGGCAGCAAAGCACCATCCTTAAACTTATTTTTGGTCAAGTTTTTTTCAAAAACTCAACCAACAGTATGATGAAGTCAGTGAGAGAGCGGGTGGGTGGGCAGGCAAACAGGACTTTCTTGTTAGCACAATAATTTGAACAAATATCAATGGATTTGGTCAATATTTGGTATGTGAGACTTTCTTAATGTCTTGAGTGTGTGCGAAAACCGGTATGGTTTGGCCATACTGAGCAGAGTTATGGCCCTTAATAAGTCAATATTTGTCTTTTTCAGCTTGTTAGAATGATAACTTGAACAGATATCAATGGATTTGGTAAAATAAAATCTCTACCCCATATCAGAGATGCCTAATCCTTGTTATAATAGCTGCTAATTTGAAAAGAAAAGGAAAAAATTTGGATCATTTGACAAAACTAAATATTTTGTTTTGCATTAATACCCATTTGTTTAGTATTTCATTTGTTAACCCTTTACCTAACATGAAAAGCAGACGACACTTGCAAAAAAAAATCTTGAATAACTAATATTTTTATACTGTACCAATGACCCAGACTTAGCTGGTGCTAACTCCAACAAAACCAGGGCCAAACACAAATTTTGCCCCCCAATCCCCAAAATTTGCATCCAAAACAAAAAGAAATCATGTCCTAAAGGACCTCCATACTACGCCTCTACTGCGCATGCGCAGTGACGCAGTCGTCCCGAAATTGGCGCCAATTATCATTCTCTGTTTGGCCCTTCATCAGTCAACATCTCACTGATCTTTGTGCTTGTAAATCTCAGTTTAAAGGATGCCAGACACGTAATTTTTGGAGAAAATGTGATTCTAAGGAGGATAGAAGGAGGAGAGGAAAAAGAAGTGGCAAAAAATAATCAGGGCTGTACTTAAAATTTTTTGATGAAATTATGTTAAGTTGCCTATTTTCGAGGCATGGGCCTCTTGTTGTCATTCTTGCTAATTGTTGCACTGCTTATTCAGTGTTTCCTCTCCCCTAGCCTTCTAAAGTCCCCCTGGCAATTCTCCCATGCTTTTGGCATATTTTTGAGAAATTTCATTTCTAAAATTTCCTGGGAGAGTTGCTTGGTTACAGAATGTTTTCTGTTATTTTCCCCATAGTTACGTTTTCACCCATGGGTGGATAACGTTTGTGTTCTGCATCTTCCATCTGATGTTCTACAGATTCTCCCCTGGGAGTCTCTGTTTTGCATCAGATAGAGTGTAATTGATGACTGATTCCGGGCCAGTTTTTTCAGTGCCTGGAGTCATGTTTTCTAGTGTGTTTACACTGTTTGTTTTCATTGGCAACAGCCTTTTTTGAGGGGGGCTGTTTGCCTTTGTGGTAGTTTATCTCATTATAAGATACATTTATATTATCCGAAAGTGTCTCATTAATTATTTTATATAAATTTAAAATTTTTGACCACACTTTGCCATCGGATCCATCGGGGCTCAACGTTACTTTTCAGCAACTTGGGCTTCTCTGAAAAAATATTTTTTCAAAATTATTTTGTTTTGCAATTGTTTTTTCATTTATTAATGGATCATGTTATTATGTATCTTTGTGTCAGGGGTTTTTGCGAGTAACTAGGACTTATTGTTGTTCTTTCACAATGAAGGGACGTTGTTCAAATTGTAATAGGAAGAAATCTTCTTCTGACTTTCATGATCATTGTATTAATTGTAGTCAGTGTTCTCGCATTAATCCCTGTCCTATATGTGAACATTGGGATGAGAAACATTGGAAACGTGTGTCACGATATGTTGTTTCTGGAGAAAGAGCGATACCGGCTCTTTCTCCACAAGGTCACTCTACTCTCTCAGTTTCTATTTCAGAGGAACCAGAACAGGGTGATGTTTCCATGTTATCTTCTTCAAGTGTGCGTCCGTCGTCACAAATGAATTCAGAGCTAGCGGCAAAAGTGCTCATGGAGATTAGACAAATGTCGTCCGCTAGCTCACCCGGTGTAGCGTCCATTCACCGAATGGTTCGGCAGCCGGGTTCGTCCGATGCGGTCCAAGAGGAAATTTTGGGTGATGCGAGCACTATAAACATAATAGATGCACACCCAGTGACGGCGGATAGTAAGCGAGAACGGAGGAAGCCTTTTAGTCCGGTTCCTAGCTCGTCCAGGTCCAGCCGGGCCGCGAGCGAGAGAGGTCCCTCTCTCGTACAACAACATCTGGGACCAGATGTTGTGGTACAAAATGTGTCTTTAGCGGAGCATACGTCCGTCGCTCGGGACGCTCCGTTGTATAAGCAGTCCGCAGAGACTGTTAAGGCTTCCTCTTCTCGTCAGCGCACACGACCGCGCCTTGGCTGCGTGACCGCCGATATATTACCAGCTTCACCGATGAAGGATTCTTCGGCGACCAGGTCACACCATCCGGCAGCCAGGGATTCGAGACCGATGGACTCCGGACGTTCGCATAGGAAAAGTATGCGGGAGCCATCTGATGCGGAGCTGCCCTCGGCGAAGCAGCGAAAGACTGCGCCTCCGCAGGTCTCGACGTCGGACATTCTTGTGCAGATAGCACAGCTTATCGCAGCATCCCAGCAGCCGACAGAAACGGTGTCGGATCGAGAATTATCCGACGGCGCTGGGTCGGTACGCTCCGCTGAAGCATCGGGGGCGGACGACCGGGAACATCGTGAGGTCCGACTGGATGGTGAAAGGGATACGGATGACTTGGAGCTATCCCTTTCGGAACAACGTAAAGCTGCCGTGGACTTCATCCGGCACTTTCTCCCTCAAGTTGTTCCGTCGGGCCAGACTGCTGCGCTTCCGGACAAGAGAATTATAGCGTCATTGGACTCTGAATTTTTTGAGCGGTTCAGGGACATCGCTCCCGAGTTTCCGTCGCAGTCCAATAATGTTGCTAGAACATTTGAATTATTGAACGACGCTATATTTAAACTTGCTTCCAGGACGGGGAAAGCAGGTTTCTTGTCCGCTAATACTCTCAACCTGCCTTTCATTAATGCAAGGAATAAATTCGATACGGCAGGACAGGGTATACCGAGAGTTCCTCTGCGTATGGACGACGAGGCGGAAGACTTAGAGCTATCATTACCGTCGTCAGCTTCTATTCCAACCGCGGTGTTGGAAACAGCTATTGCGTCTAACAGAGCCAATTTAGATGCCTTATCTTACGCAGATCACCTTACTAAGGCGTTATCACTGCGCCTTCAAGGGGAAGAGTTTCAGGATATACAATCCTCTTTAAGACTTCTTTCAAGGGCAGTAGCTTATTCCACGTGTAACTCCGCCCTTTCAGTGGCAAATCTGGAGTTGGTTAGACGTGACGCAGCCCTAGCTACATCCACACTAGTGGATTCTAAGGTGAAGAACTCTCTTAGAGTCACTTCGGTCTCAGGAGAACTTCTCTTTGATGGCAAGCTTTCCGCTATTTATGATAAAATTAAAAAGAAAGCTAATGATTCTCTGTTGTTCAGATCGGCTCCTAAAAAGTCGGATACAGCAGACACGAATAAGACAGGCACTTCTGGGTCTAATGCGCCCAAGAGAGGTTCCTATAGAGGTTCCGGTGCGTCCTCTTGGTCTTATTCGAGAGACCGTCAGGATAGCGACTCTCGTTCAGGACGTCCTTCAGGCTGGGACAATCGGTCGGACGCCCCGAGGTCGACGAGGCGAGGTGCGGGTCGTGGAAGACGTGGTTTCTCCTACCGCAGGCCTCGCAGGTCCAGGAGGTGATGGCTTAAACCTCTATCGCGTTCCGGTTGGCGGAAGGTTGTCGAGTTTTTCAGAAGAGTGGGCGTCGATTACGGACGACCCTTGGGTGAGAGGAGTGACTTCGGAAGGTCTAAAGATATCCTTCAAACGAAAGCCTCCATTAACTCGAAGTCCAAAGTGGACTCATCTTCCGTCAAATCCACAGAAAAGAGACGCTCTGTTATCAGAGGTGCAGTCTCTTTTAATGAAGAACGCGGTAGAGGTCGTAGAAAACCAGGAATCTCTGGGATTCTACAGCCATCTGTTTCTGGTTCCGAAACCAGACGGCTCGTTCCGTCCAGTCATAGATTTGAGCTGGATAAACAAGCTGATCGTCGCTCCGAAGTTTTATATGGAGACGATTCGATCGGTCAGAGCGAGTATTCGGGTGAACGATTATGCAACGAGCATAGATCTCAAAGATGCGTACTTTCACGTCATGGTACATCCGACATTCCGAAAGTATCTACGCTTCGCAGTCCTAGGAGTGGTGTATCAATTCCGGGCGATGTGCTTCGGATTGAATCTAGCACCCTGGGCTTTCACTCGGGTAATGAACTCGGTAATGATCTACTTCCGAGCTCATTCGTCTGCGGTAACGTCGGCCTACCTGGACGACATTCTTCAGAGGTACGGCAACGAGTTAACGCTTCAGAACGATGTTCAGAATCTTCTTCTATTGCTCCGACGTCTCGGTTTTATAGTAAACGAGGAGAAGTCGGATCTGGTGCCGTCCAAGTCATTCACTCATCTGGGAATGAGCTTCGAGGCGCACAACAATCTCGTTCGTCTGCCGTTAACCAGAGCGAAATTAGTCAGTTGTTACGCTCGCTATTGTCTACACTCAGACAAAGTCACGGCGAGAGAATTTATGAGACTGATAGGTCTGTGCGGAGCCGCCGCGGATCTCATTCCGATGGGGCGGCTACGCACACGTCCTCTTCAAATTTTCCTGACTCAGAATTGGAGTGTGAAAATTCATTCGCTCGATGTAGACGTTCTCTTGTCAGATCAAGTGAAACAAGAGATTCAGACTTGGGCAAACATTCAGTGGTTAACTCAAGGAGTTCCGCTGCAGTTGCCGGATCCGAGTTTTACCGTTATGACGGATGCCAGTCAAACAGGTTGGGGTGCATCATTAATCCCAATGGATTCGAGATGCCAGGGTCTTTGGGATCCGCAATTCCTGTGCAAGCACATAAACATCAAGGAAATGATGTCAATTTGGCTTGCGTTACGTCACTGGATGGACATTATTCACGATGCTCATGTCCAAATCCTATCCGACAATACGACAGTAGTGGCGTATATACGGAATCAGGGAGGCACTCATTCAGTTCCGTTGTTCAATCTAACGGAAAGAATCCTTCTGTTTGCGTTAGAACATCACGTTCTTCTTTCGGTCCGTCACATACCGGGTCGTCTGAATGTGCTAGCAGACTCCCTTTCACGAAAGGGTCGCTTGTTGCCGTCGGAGTGGACTCTCAACAAACAAGTATTCAATCAGATTTGCTACCAATGGGAACGGCCAATGATAGACTTATTTGCGACACATCTCAACAATCAGTTGCAGACGTATGTGTCTCCGTGTCCGGATCCAAGAGCATTTGCAGTAGACGCTCTGTCGATCCCTTGGGACGGAATGATAGGATATGCGTATCCTCCAGCGCCGTTAATTCAACAAGTATTGCTAAAGATAAAACAATCTCAATGCAAGATTCTGTTGGTAGCATCTCTGTCGCCACAGAGACCGTGGATAAATCTACTCAGGTGTCTGTTGTGGGACCTACCGCGGAAGCTTCCTCCACGAGAGGATCTTCTTTCGCAGGAGAAATCGCGCCAACTCCATCACAACCCGCAAGGTCTCAACCTTCACGTTTTTCCGTTGTGCGGTCCTTCTTGCATGGGAAGCACTTTACAGGACGAGCAGTGGACGTGATTTCTAACTGTAGGAGGACCTCCTCTTCGCTAAACTATGCGGCTAAGTGGAAGGTTTTTCGTCGTTGGTGTAGGGATCATTCTGTAGATATATTTGATCCCTCTATACCAGACATTGCAAACTTTCTAGTATACTTGTTTGACGAAATCAAACTGCAGCCTGTTACTATAAAGGGTTATAGATCTATGTTATCTGATACCTATGCACATCATGATAGTTTACAAATTGGATCTAATGTCTCTTTATCGAAGTTGGTTAGCAACTTTTTGATAAATAGACCCAGAACTCTTAGATTAATTCCTAAGTGGAATTTAGCTTGGGTTCTCCTTAAATTGAAGGAAAAGCCATTTGAACCTCTTGGGACAGTAGATTTCAAATTCTTATCTTATAAGACAGCTTTTCTCTTAGCTTTCTCTTCTGCCAGAAGAGTCAGTGAGCTTCATGCACTATCGGTGGATGATTCTCATTATCGTAGTGTTGGGAACACTATCACCTTCACTACTAATGTGGGTTTTTTAGCTAAGAATCAGGCTCCTAATAAATATCCGGAACCTATTGTTATTAAGGCTCTTCCGTCTTCAGACGGGCGTAGGCCTTTACTCTGTCCTGTTAGAGCACTACGTATCTATAAACAGAGATCTCAGTTTATCAGAAAGGGACGGAAACGTTTCTTTCTGTCTTTGATGCCTAATAGAAAGGACATTTCAGTCCATTCTATTGCTAGATGGATTCAGTTAACTATCCGTACTGCTTATGAAGATTTATCTTCTTCTCAGCAGTCTGTGCTTAAGATTTCTGCTCATGAAGTAAGAGCTCTTTCTACTTCCTGGGCTTATGCTAATAGTGTTGCTATTACAGATTTAATGAAGGCTGCTTATTGGTCTCAGCCATCCACATTTACGAATTTTTATCTCAGAAATATTGAGTCCATTTCTGGAGACCTGCATTGTTTAGGTCCGTTATCTGTTGCTCAGAATGTCGTCCACTAAACAGTTGCAACTATAGTTATGCAGGCTTTCTGTTCCGGCAGTGACTCCGTCCGGCTGCCCTCTTCGCTCTGGGCTATTTGACCCAGGGCAAGGGGAAGGGGGGGGGGGGGGGGGGGGGGGGGCGGGTGTTCCCTTAGGTCACCTGCTTTATAGTGAAAAGCAAGGGAATGCCTCCTCCAAGTCAGTATTTCTGAGTCGCTTCCGGGATGGTTTTAAAGTGTAATATTAATGTTTAAATTCATTCATGTCTTATTTTTAAAGTGTAGCTCGGTGTGAAGCATTTGTATATGTCAAGTGTCAAACGGGCTTTAATATACAATACTCGGACACTTTTAAATGATTATAAAGAGTCTCAATTCTCTGGACTACTTTATTTATTGGCTTGCTTTAAAAATAATTAGTATAAGGGTTATACTGGATGTTAATAGAGAACATGAATGTTATTATGCTCAATTATTAAGGGTAGTGTATCTTTCTAATTTAATATTAAATAAGAAAGATACATGTAAAGCCTAATACTCCTTTTCTCCTTAAGGGGTTACCTCTTTACTATATAGTTGAGCTTATTGGATTTTCCTCTATGTCCTAGGCCCTCCAGCCTGTTTACTATTCAGCTAAGTCTGGGTCATTGGTACAGTATAAAAATGTTAAAAAATTTATAGTAATTAATATATTTTTTATACTTACCAATGACCCAGACGGGGATGGCCCTCCCTGGAGTTGGGAACTCTTGCCTCCCCGCTGAGTACATAGCGCTGACCAGGCACTGCCAGTAAGAATGATAATTGGCGCCAATTTCGGGATGACTGCGTCACTGCGCATGCGCAGTAGAGGCGTAGTATGGAGGTCCTTTAGGACATGATTTCTTTTTGTTTTGGATGCAAATTTTGGGGATTGGGGGGCAAAATTTGTGTTTGGCCCTGGTTTTGTTGGAGTTAGCACCAGCTAAGTCTGGGTCATTGGTAAGTATAAAAAATATATAAATTACTATAAATTTTTTAACTTTTTTCATTTTTTGTCTCAAAAACATAGGTTATGACCCCTCGTTGGAACGAGCTCGACGAGCTCGTTCCAACGAGGGGTCATAACCTATGTTTTTGAGACAAAAACTGAAAATATTTTGAAAATTAATTGGCGATTTTTGAGAATAGCGCTGGCCGGTTTTGGCCGTTACGTTGGGTAAAGGGTTAAAGGGGCTCATTCCAAATAAATAAATAACTTGAAAGCAAGAATTTACAGACATTTTCAAAAAATGTATTCAGCTTCCATCCGTCTTGATCTCATTATCCAATCATTCACAGAAATTTCCTGGACAGCACAAACTGCAATGTCATTTTCGACATTTGTTTCAATTTTTTTCTTACAACGACAAAAGTGGAATATGTGTATCGGTACATTATTTGTGATTTTTTTCTTTCTTCTGATGAAAAGTCTGATGAATTTATTGTGATTTTCCCACCATTTCAATCAAGAATGACCTTTTTAAAGCCCATATGTCAAGCAATTGGATTTGTGATACAGGTATCCTTGACGATACATGTCGCTGTGTATTATTTTTGGCAACTTAAGTTTCATTAGAGCAATAACTGTGCTTCATTCACAATAATACAAAGTTACTGTTGTAATAAAGCCTAACCCCAGGAAGTGGAGCAGTGCTCATTAACTGTGATACTTGGGACCAACGGCTGGGTGTGGAAGTCCTTTCAGGTGGGCAGCATAGGTATAAACGATTTACTAAACATGACTTCATACTTATGTTAGTGGAAAAACAATCATTTGACTAGTTGCAATTGATACAATTTGTACCTGTAGTAGAATACAAAATCTCTCATCTATTAGTCGGAGCCCTTCCCTCCTCCCCAATCATCATTGTTTTGATGTTTCATGCCGTATCACAGACTGGGTGATTGGAAACTGACCCTGACTGAAGCATATATCAGTGACTGTGCCTTTAATGTCCAGATTTCCTCATGGGAACCCTGGGAAGTGAGGCAGTGCTTGTTTACTGTGGTAAACAAACTCTGTTTTCCTAGAAAAAATAGGACCCGGTCACCAATGCCTGGGGTGGAAGTCCTCTAAAATGAGCAACATGGATATAAACGATTGGCTGGGCTTGACTTTATTTCCATCTTGTGGTCACGATTAGTCATTGTGCAGACGTATTTGACCATAAACACCAATAAATAAATAAATGTCCAGATTGGCATCATGGGTCACCGGCAGAAGCCAAGGTAGGCCTGAGGTGGTAAGGAGTCTTACTAAGACTCGAGCACATGTCTCCCACTCGCTATTGCTGTATATCTCTATCACTATTCCACATAAGAATTTGGCAGTTAGAACATGATGTCTATGAATTATCATACAAAAATGAACTAGCTTGCGTTTATAGATCCTTAGGGAGTGTGATGGCTTCGTGGTTGACTGTTGGACTTCTATGCTAGGGGTCTCGAGTTCGACCCCCGTCTGGGACGACCTGCATTATGGCCCTGGGCAATGCACTTTATCCCAGTTGCCTACATGGGGGCACAATGATGCCGTGTACTAAGGCATACTGCACGTTGATAATGCACATGTCTTCACTCCGCTTGATGATGCCATGTACTAAGGCATACTGCACGTCAATGGTGCACATGTCTTCAACCGCTGTAACCCTGCTTGAGTGGAGCTTGAACGGTTAGAATGTTGAGGAGCTGGCAGTTGCTCATTGATGCTCGGTGGTTCTCTTTTTGGTACTGTGGCTTCCTCTACCCGTAAAACTGTCACGGTCATGATTAGCCATTGTGCATAAGTATGTGACCTCAAACACCAATAAATAATAATAATAAATAATATAGATCCGTAGCACATAGTAGGGGTTCTTCTCACAAGCACAATTATGTTTATAGCCTCACATGATCAGGAGTGATGAAAATGATTGTCACCAATCAATTTTTGTTTGGAAAAAATCAGGAGTGTGAATAATGGTTTGCAACTTGCCAGACATTCTGTTATGAATTTGATACCAGTTTATTGGTGAGATGGGAGAGAGGGGTGTTGACTAATCAACTAGTAATTGACTAATGATAGGCGACTAGTTGGCTATGAAATTGACTAGTCGTTTCAACACTAACTTGTGTTGCAGACATTATGCAGCCAAAGATGCTGAAAGGGACCTTAACACCAACAAATAAATATAAATAAAACACACTATTAATTGAAAATAGAATATGTTTTCATTTTTAGAATTCACTTAAAAAAATTTCCACAATACAGAATAAGCATTTCCAATAGTTTCTTGAATCCAGCCACCTATGTAATGACATGTAACTAACTTACCTGAAGCATTTTTATAGCCTTAGTTATGATTTATTTTCATGTGGCATGTGACATGACATTTACCAATTTTTTATAACCAGAAAGTGTGACTGACCCTGTGCACTGCACAGGGTTAGTCACACTTTCTGGTTATAAAAAAAAATTCATTTCTGACTGGATAACTAACCATGTGCGCTATACAGCCTTAGTGTAAATATCATCTATATCAACTCTTTACCCAATGTAATGGTCAAAACCAGCCAGTACTATTCAAACTCAGCTTAAGAACCCTCACTGCGTTTGTTTTTAGCGAATTCCAAAAATGAAAACATATTCTATTTTCAATTAATAGCTTGTTATAAATGGAAAGCTCTCTTAAGAGTTGGGTACAGGTGTCAGTGGACTGAAATTTCAGTGATTTTTTCTGGATGTCGACTATGGGTGCTTTTCCAAACAAGGTTTAGGCATGCCGTTTTCCCAATATTCAACATTTAAATTCCCAGCTGGTATCCAGTATGAACTTGGTGATATAACCCTTGAAGTTCTGGAGAAATTTTGTTATACTTCTCACTGTAGAATTGCAGAAACTGTTTTTTGTGCTATAGCAGTTGTTTCTCGTCAAGTCTTTGCTGTCTACATAGACAGCCAAGACTTGTCTAGAAATCACTGCTATGGTACTTTGACTTGCAGGTTTAAAACTGCTAAAAGTCTGCAGACTGGGACAACTGTGACCTTAAACACCAAAAAATAAATAATGCCCAGTTTAAGCCCCACAAAATAGATCTTATGTTTCTCAGGCTTTTTTCTGTGTAAAATTGCATGTGGGCGGGTCGTTTTATATTTTATTTTTTATTTTTGTAATTATTTCTTTGCCATCAAAAGTTCATGTTTTTTGTTTGTTTTATTTTTTTAGGCCTTCATAATCTACAGAATAGCATGGGTGGTAGTGCATTTCATCCCTTGAGTGCAAAAAGGCTTTGCAATGCTAAAGCATTGCAAAGTCTTTTTAGCATTGCAAAGTCTTGTTCACGCCATGTCCCTAGGTCCATATTTGGGCTCACTGTGGGAGCTTGAATTGTAACTTATTTCGAAATGAGGAATTTTCTTAAAAAATCTTCTTCTTCAGATCCAGCAGTCAGAATGTTTTGATATGTGGTGTGTAGCATCCTTAGGGGGGTGAGATTCAAGTTTGTTAAAGCCAAGTCCCTGGGTCCATATTTGGGCTCCCTGTGAGAGCCCGAATTATAACTTGGTCAATATGAGGAATTTTTAGCTCCCCGAAGGAAGCGCAACTTATCACTTGCCGTCCATTGTCATCCTTCGTCGTGAACATTTTTCAAATGACTTCTCCTCTGAAACCACTGGTCCGATTTTCATGAAACTTCATGTGGATGTTCATTACTATATGGCAATTCATGTTTGTTCAAATGAAATGGCCACGTCCCTTGGGGTCTCTGTATGGGGCATAACTCTGATAGCACCGTATGAATTACAGAAAAATTATTAAAAAATCTTCTCCAGAACCAGTGGGAAGAATCTTTTGATACTTGGTATGCAGCATCTTGGTATGGGACTGATTCATGTTTGTTCAAATCGAGTCCCTCAACCTATATTGGGGCTCACAATGGGGGCATGAATTTTTACTTAGTGCAATTTAAGAAAAATTCTTAAAAAAATCTTCTTCTCCAGAACCAATGGGCAGAAACTTTAGATATTTGGTATGCAGCATCTTGGTATGGGTGTGATTGAAGTTTGTTCAAATCGAGTCCCTTGATCAATATTGGGGCTTCCTATAGGGGCATGAATTTTTAGCTCATCTTGACAAAGTCAAGCTGAGCTAATCTCATCGCTTCCCGTCCGTCGTCTGTCGTCCGTCGTGCGTGAACACCATGTTTTGGTCTTCTCCTTCAAAGCCACTGGGCCAATTCAAGTGAAAGTTTGTGTGAGTGATGGTCCCAAAGGGGCATTTCATTTTTGTTCAACTCAGCATGCCCAGCCCCATAGGGAGGGAGTGGGGGAAAATGCACCCAAATATTTAAAAAATCTTCTTCTCAAGAACCAGTGTGTACAATGACTTGATATTTGCTATGGAGCTTCCAAAGGAGGTGTAGAATCAAGTTTGTTCAAACGAAGTTCGTGAAGTAATATTTGGCTTTGTAATAGGAGGGGTAAGATTTTTGGCCCCGCCCAAAATTTCTATTTTCTGAACCGATGGTCCGGTATGAACCAAATTTGGTTTGTGGTATTATTGGGTCATAAGTACATGACCCATGCAAAAAAAAAAATTCCCGCATCCCCATGGGAACCCTGGGAGCTAAAAATAGAAATATTTTCAAACGCCCATATTTCCCAAACCCCACGGAACAGAGAGCTTTTATTTGGTATGAAGTATCTTTATGACGAGTAGAATTGAATGGTAAAAAAAAAATTGCCATCGGTTATGATAGGGTGTTCTGTAATGGGCATCGAAAAAATGCAGAGTCAGCATATTTGCAAAAATTTTAAAAAATCTTTTCTCCAGAACCAATCATCAGAATCTTTTGATATTTGGTATACAGCATTCATAGGGGGGGGGGGGGGGGGGTCAGATAAAAGTTTGTTGAAATAAAGCTCATTGGTTCATATTTGGGCTCTCTACAGGAGCCCGAAGTTTTAACAGAGGGTAATATGGGGAATATTCTTTAAAAATCTTCTTCTTCAGAACCACCAGTCAGAATCTTTTAATATTTGGTATACATCATTGTTATGAGGGTCAGATTCTAGATTGTTCAAACCAAGTCCCTAGGTTAATATTTGGGCTTCCTATGGAAGCCCAAATTTTATCTTTGTTCAATATGGTGGGTAATTTAAAAAAATCTTCTTCTTCAGATCCATCAGTCAGAATGCTTTGATATTTGGTATGCAACATCTCTATGGGGGTCAGATTCAAGTTTGTTCAAATCAGATCCCTAGGTATATATTTGGGCTCACTATGGTAGCCCAAATTTTTACTTAGTGCAATATGAGAAAATTTCTTTAAAAATCTTCTTCTTCAGATCCACCAGTCGGAATACTTTTATATTTGGTATACAACATCTCTAGGGGGGTCAGATTCCAGGTTGTTCAATTCGAGTGCCTAGGTTAATATTTGGGCTCCATATGGGAACATGAAATTTAACTTAGTACAATATGAGGGAATTTCTTCAAAAATCATCTTCTTCAGATTCACTTGTCAGAATGCTTTCACATTTGGTATACAACATCTCTAGGGGGGTCAGATTCAAGTTTGTTCAAATCGGATCCATAGGTCAATATTTGGGCTCGCTATGGTAGCCCAAATTTGAACTTAGTGCAATTCGGAGTAATTTCTTTACAATTTCTCTTCTTCAGATCCAACAGTCAGAATGCTTTCATATTCGGTACACAACATCTCTAGGGAAGTCAGATTTAACTGTGTTCAAATCAAGAGCCTGGGTTAATATTTGGGCTCTATATGGGAGCCGGAATTGGCCATTTTGCTGAAGAATTAAAAATTTTGTATTCAGTACCTTCTAGAGGTACTAAGATTAATCCACATAGGTTGTATCAAGGGGCTTCATAGGGGAGCTCTACATTTTACTTATGATCAACTGAAGAAAAGGCATGATGCCCAGATTATTTTTGTCACTCCTGAGGGACTCAAGGATTGACAGTGTAGCCAATGGAGATGGCTTGCTTAATGTAGACTCATTCTTGGACTCTGTTTAAAATGTATTCTGTACAAGATGAGCGCTTCAGGCCCGTGGGGGCCTCTTGTTCCTTAGTGCAATTTAAGGAAAAATCTTCTTCTCCAGAACCAATTGGCGGGATCTTTTGATATTTGGTATACAGCATCTTGGTATGGGTCTGATTCCAATTTGTTCAAATTGAGTCCCTCGATCAATATTGGGGCTCAATAAAGGGGTGTGAATTTTTAGTTAGTGCAGTTTAAGAAAATTTCTTTAAAAATCTTCTTTTCCGGAACCAATGGGCAGAATCTTTTGATATTTGGTATACAGCATCTTGGTATGGGTCTGATTCAAGTTTGTTCAAATTGAATCTTCCGTTCAATATTGGGGATCACTATGGGGGTGAATTTTTACTTCATGTAATTTAAGAAAAAATCTTTAACAATCTTCTTCACTAGAACCAGTGGGCAGAATCTTTAGATATTTGGTATGCAGCATCTTGGTATGGGTTGGATTCACGTTTGTTCAAATTGAGTCGTTTGATCAATATTGGGGCTCGCTATGGGGGCGTGAATGTTTACTTTGTGCAATTCAAGGAAAATTCTTTAAAAATCTTCTTCAGAACCATCATGCAGAATCTTTTGATATTTGATAAGCAGCATTGTCCCGTTCAGTCCTGTTGATGTTTTAGCTCCACAGAGAGTATAGATTTACTCTGTAGAACCTTAAGAATAGCTTTTGATAAAATTTGTTTCTTAACAGTATGGAACATTCGGTGAGCTCCTAAGGCCCCCTGGGGCCTCTTGTATAGAATATTACTGGCTGGTATTGTTCATTACATTGAGTAAGCAGTTGCTTTTGATGAGATTTACATTGAGGCTGTTCAGTGCTCAGGATTAGTTTCTCTGTTGATAATGAAAATTTTTATAATCAGAAAATGTGAGTAACCCTGTGCCATGGTTATAAAACATTGGTTAATTTTATTAACTTGGGTAAAATATCAGACATAAACCATTTAATTATTATTTTTTTTAAATTGGTTATAAAAAGAGTACATGTGGCAGCTAAAAGAACCATGTGGGAGGACCTAAGAAACAGATTTTTAACTTTTTTTAGGCCTATTCTATTTTCAATTAATAGCTTGTTAACCCATAAGGGTCTATTTATTAAGGTTTAACAACACTTTAACAGCTAAGGTCATATCGTGTCGGTGACAGTTTTATGTTTGCAGGAAGCTGGAGTACCTGGAGAGAACCACCGAGCAACAATGAGTAACTGCTAGCTCCCCAACATTGTAACTCCGCACTGCAGCACAAACAGGGTTAGATTGGTTGAGGTACATGTGCACCATCGACGTGCAGTATGCCTTAGTACACAGTGTCATCATGCCCCCATGTGGACAGTTGGGTTTAAGTGCCTTGCCCAGGGTTATAACATGGGAGTCTGAATTGATCGGTCAGACGGTCACCCATCCAAGGACTAACTGGGCTTGACGCCTTAAGGGTCTAATTCTGCCTTTAATCACATTTTTCTACAACAAAACAGATGCCCTAAAATGCAGTTTTGGTGTAAGCTTGCAAGTAACATTTGAAGCCCCATGGCAGTTGTTTTGAAGCAAATCTTGGCTGCCCACAAAGTTATAGGATGTGGATTGTCAAAGTAAAGCAAAATGTACTAAAAATCTCCAGATTCTTAAGGGTTAAAAATATCAATTCTAGTCTTATAAGAAAGTACAAGATTACTATATAGCAAGAGTAAATCAATATACAGAGGAGTCCACTTAATTGTATATCTTTTAATTGTATATCCCTGTTAATTGAATATAATTTTCCAACACAAAACCATATACCATACCTCCAGTACAAATTTGAACTGTTAATTGAATATAGATTATAGAGTAAACTTCTGTCAAGGAATCAAAAATCTTGTGACCTGTCGAAAAATTACCCTGACTCTCACCAGTTTTCCTTTGTTTGTAGACTTATTTGGCCTCAGCACATTCAAAGCAGGCATTTAATCTATTTTATCTTGTTTGACAGAGCTCATAGAGCTCTGTCAAACAAGATATAATAGAATAAATGCTAAGTTTATCTCTAGAATACAGGAAAGTGACAATCCCTGTTAATTGAATACTCCTGTTAATTGAATAATTTTCATTGGCAAAGTGGCTATTCAATTAACAGGGTTCCACTGTATTAGATTCCAATCCATCTGCAAAAATTATCTTATTAGGTTAAAAAAAAATAATGTTTTGATTCTCAGGTCCTCCCTCGTTGGATTTGAACCTCCTCATTAGACATTTTTATTATGTCATGTTTTTTTAAGAATTTGTGAAAACATGGAATGGTCATTTTTTCACATTTCTCGACATATAATTATTTAGCTGTGTTTGCAGTAAATTGTTTTTTCTTGTTGCAGTTTATGGAAGAGTGCCCAGAGGCACTCTCCCATAAACTGTAACGAGGCAAATTCTGATATACTGGATCATGTTTTAATTATTTATTTATTTGCTGGTGTTAAGGTCATATATTTCTGCACAATGGCTAATAATGGCCGCAACACCCATATAAACTCAAGTTTAACCAATCATTTAGAGCCATGTTTCCCATTTTAAAGGACTCCTACCCCCAAGCATTGATTACTGGGGCCTATTCTAATGGATCATGATGTTTGACAGATCTATACCATTAAAAAGAACAATAAAATACAAATCCTTTTAGCTGTTGTTACAGCAGTTAGTTATAAAAGGTATACTATAATTACACTAAAATACAACCTTTTCTCTTTTTCAAGTGGAAAGACAGCAAAAAGATTTACTGAGTATACTCAACCATTTACACGAAAAAAAAAAAAATAAAAATAAAAATAAAAAAAAAAAAATAAAAATAAAACCCTCCCTCCCTCACTGATATGAAAAAACAATTGCCTAAGAATCAATTCATTTTTTTTATTTGGCCTTATTCAGATGTTATTCAGGTGAAGATATAAAAAAAATAATTGCACAGATTATCATCAGATTTTTTTTTTTTTTTTACGTTGGTGGAATTTGTTTTCAGGGAATCAAATGGTGACCAAGAAAAGTCTCTCCTGGTATTCATATATATGCAATTATAGGAAATTATTCTCCCTGTGGGAAGTGAAGTTGTGCTTGTTTACTGTTGTAAACAAGCTCTGTTTTACTGGTAAAATAGGACCTGGAAACCAATAGCTGTGGCGAAAAATGGGCAGCATGGCTATAAACAATTCACTGGACTTGATTTTATATGTTGCGTTCATGATTTGCCATTGTGCAGACATATGTGACCATAAACATCAATAAATAAATAATAAGTCCAAATATGGGCTTTCAGTACCCAATCGGCTATACTACTTTCATGTGTTAACTCCCTTGAACCCAAGAGCCTGCTTTTCCAGTCCAGGAACATGATACATCATAATTTCATTAATTAGAATAGCTGTTAAGTAAGTGTGTGGGGTAGACCAATCAATATTTTCAACGTGCAGCCTTGGGGCTGCACATTGAAAAAATTAATTGGTCTGCACCCAAATAATGAATATGGACACTTCCAGTTGCTGCTGTTGTACTGATGTAAAAATACCATCCAGTTTCAAAGGGTAAATGAAGTAATGGGATTAATCATAATGATAGTCTTATTGTCCATATAGCTGCACTGTAAGTGAACAATACATACATGATTGTCAACTCATACTCAAACCAGTACAACTACTGGAATTCTGGAGAGCATAATACAAGTACAAAAACTGGTGTGGTGCCTAAATATGGGGGTGGATCTGACGATAATCAAGGTATTTATTTTTAGCTCAACTTTGGCGAAGCCAAATTTGAGCTTTTGTCATGGCCCGTCGTCCGTCTGTCCGTACGTCAACAATTGGATATGGCTCAGGCTAGAGGCCGTATTTATGAACCGATCTTTACGAAACTTCTTGGGTACCTTTGTTATGACCGTGGGACGAGAACGAGTGTTTTTGGGTGCGGTCCGAAATTCAAGATGGCTGCCAGCCGCCATTTTGTACCGACGATGCAGAAATCTGTTTTTTGTACAGAACTTCCACATGAAAGCTCTGATTTGAATAATATTTTGTATGAATGTTTAGTACCATGGGATATCACATATAATACGGGTTTTTTTCTTGTGCATAAATTGTGCAAATTAGACTAATTTTGATGTTTTTTGGAGTTACTTTCAGCACTGTTAGTGCAAATGCCAATACGGCTCGGGCTAGAGGTCGTATTTATGAACCGATCTTTACGAAACTTCTTGGGTACCTTTGGTATCACCCTGGGACGAGGACGAGTGTTTTTGGGTCCGGTCCGAAATTCAAGATGGCCGATGGCAGACATTTTGTACAAAATTTGGTGCAATCAGATTTTTGCACAGAACTTCCATATGTTTAGTACCATGGGATATCACATATAATACAGGTTTTTTTCTTGTGCATAAATTGTGCAAATTAGACTAATTTTGATGTTTTTTGGAGTTACTTTCAGCACTGTTAGTGCAAATGCCAATACGGCTCGGGCTAGAGGTCGTATTTATGAACCGATCTTTACGAAACGTCTTGGGTACCTTTGTTATCACCTTGGGACGAGAACGAGTGTTTCTTGGTGCGGTCGAAAATTCAAGATGGCTGCCAGTGGCCATTTTGTATCGAAATTAGGCACCAGCAGCCATTTTGTACCAAAATTAGTGAAATCAGTCTTTTGTACAGAACTTCTGTATGAAAGTTCTGATTTGAATAAATGTTTGTATGAATGTTTAGTAACATGGACTACATCACATATTGTAAGGGTTTTTTTTTTCGTGCAGAAATTATGCAAATTAGATGAACTTTGATTTATTCACTGCTACTTACACAATGTAAGCACACATGTCAATACGGCTCAGGGTAGAGGCTGTATTTATGAACCGATCTTCACAAAACTTCTTGGGTACCTTTGTTATCACCTTGGGACGAGAAGGAGTGTTTCTGGGTGCGGTCCAAATTCAAGATGGCTGCCAGTGGCCATTTTGTACCGAAATTAGGTCCAATCAGTCTTTTGTCACAAGTTCTATACAGCTCGTATTTATGAACTGATCTTTACAAAACTTCTTGGGTACCTTGGTTTTCACCTTGGGACAGGAACGAGTGTGTTTTGGGGTGCCTTTGTTATCACTGTGCTATGAGAATAAATATTTTGGGGTTCAGTCAGACCCACTCTGGGACTCCAAGATTTCTTTTCTAGTTTAACATCTGACTGTCACCCGCCTTTACAATACTTTACCTATACATTTGTTACAGGCTATGGTCAGTATTTATGTACAGACCGTTACAATACTTTATATGTACCTTTGTTATCAGGTCATTACCTAGATGTTTGTCATTGCTGTGTCACATACTATGCATGTACATATCTTTGTCTTGACAAGTTGAGCTACAGTGTCATTGACACTTTCATTTTTTTGTGGTTGCAAGACTCAAAGATAAATTTTGTTGAAAAATTTGTTGCACTGTCAAGTGATAAGATTCTTTTGGTAATGCAATACAATTTTCAATGATATCATATTAATGCATTAACCCTTTACCTAACATGAAAAGCAGACAACACTTGCAAAAAAAATTCTTGAATAACTAATTTTTTTCATTTTTCTGTGTCAAAAACATAGGTTATGACCTCTTGTTGGAACGAGCTCGATGAGCTCATTCCAACGAGGGGTCATAACCTATGTTTTTGAGTCAAAAAAATGAAAAAATAATGAAAATTAATTGGCGATTTTTTAGAATAGCGCCTGCCGGTTTTGGCCGTTACGTTGGGTAAAGATTTAATTGTCTTCTCAAACCTTACAATCATAAAGTTTGTTTTTGTACAAAATATATATCTTGTTGAATGGACAGAAATGTTGTTTCTTGTTTTGTAAAGTTTATTTGGTTAGAGTTACAGAATGTTACCCCCTCAGGTATGAAACCTCAGGAATGATAAAAAAAAGTGCACATGTAGTTCATGGAGAGTGAATCATCATTAAAATACCCACCCCTAAGAGCCCTTTTCGACAGCATGTCACCTAACCCTCTGCACACTGATGTCAAAATCTCAATATTTCAGCTACAAATTTTTCCCATATTGCAACTAATAGAAGACTTTAAGAAATTCTATCTTGTTTGATAGACCCCTCTCAAACAAGAGGGTTAACTCATTCAGTGCTATTGATATGTGCATTAGTTAAAGGGTTAACTCCACAAAATATGGAGTGTGATGGCCCATTGGACTTCAGATGATCAAAAGGACAAAGGTTTGATCATGCTTCATGTCGTCTTCCTTGTATCCTTGAGCAATGGGGGCACAGTGGCTCAGTTGGTAGAGGTGCAAGCTGAGAGGTCCTCGGTTAAAATCCCACCTGCGGCAACCACGTTGTGTCCTTGGGCAAAACACTTCACCCCAATTGCCCACGTGGGGGCACAGTGGAATTGTGTACTAAGGTGTACTGCACGTCGATGCTGCTCTTGTCTTCAACCAATGCTAACCCTGTTTGTGTGGAGTTAGTATGTTGTGGAGCCTGATCGTTGCTCAGTCGTTCTCTCCGGGTACTCAGACTTCCTCCACCCATAAAATTATCCGACACAAGGTGACCCTGTCTGTTGAAAGTGTCATTAAACTTAATCCTGATTTGCCCATGTGGGAGCATTGTGGTTCTGCGTACTGAAGTGTACATGTTGATGGAACACATGCCTTCAACCATTTCTGCTTGTGCCTGGTGAATAAGCTGGTGGGCCTAGCAGTTACACAAAACTGCTCGGTAGTATTCTGGCTTCCTCGACATAGAGAAATGTCCAACTGCTCCGGCTGTTCAAAGTGTCATTAATCCATAAGTCCTCATTAATTTTATGTTAATAACTACCGTATATACATGTGCATAGCTGCAAATGACTTAACAATGTTTCTAAATTATTGTTAGCTGCCTGTACAGGCAGCCAACAATAATGTAAAAACATTGTCAAGATAAATGTATCCTACCAGAAGTCTTCCCAAGGAAGAATACTCTTGGAATAACTTCAACAGAGAAATATAAAAGGGGCAGTTTATGGCTCTATGGAGGCTTCATGGTCATACCCCAGTAATCAGGCACTCTACCAGTTAACATGTCAAAATGGATGGCAAAGATATGAAATAAATAGAGGATATTCACGAAAATTTGATGAATACCGAAAATATCTCGTGAGTGGCTACAAAGAAATATGAGGATCTTCACTCGCGACGCAAATTTTCGTGAATTTTCTTTTTATTTAATGCTCTACGACTACAAACTCTCCAATTTGTGGCCTTTATTTGCCATTAAGGCGCAAAATTTATGTGCCGAACCGGCGTCCATACAAAAATTACAACAACCAAACTCCAACCATTGGAATGTGTGAATATCCGCACAAAAAGTAGTCCCGTCTTATTTCTCCCCTAACTTTGCGATTATTTCAATTCGCCAGCCTTGGTAAATCGTAATGTGTTTCGAAGAAATAGAACAATAACAAAAAACACCACTTTCTTATTTTCAATAACAAGACACGTCATTTTATTTTTTTTGAACTCAATGCACTGAAGACGTGTGAAGTTGAACTGAAGAAATTTGAAAGTGATTTCGGCTTTTCGCTGGAAGGTGAATGAGAAAGTCAAACTTTGAAACCGCTGATTTAATGAATTGATTTAGTCACTGTCACTATCAATTATTCGAATTCGTTTGTATTTGGGACTCTGGAATTCATTACTGATGTGCTGACTCGTTTAAAGTACATGTGATTCGTCATCCGAACCTACGATGAAATATCGATTTCTAAATATCATTTTGATATTTCGTTTTGCCGACCGACAGGGGAATATGACTTAATTTTTCAGCGTGAATTGATGCCTGAGCATTAAATAAATAAGAGAACTGGGTACTTGACAAACCGTATAGGTGGACATATAACTATAGGCCTGAGTTTTGTTGCAGCTTGAGAACATGTGAGAACCTGAAAATTTGCAATTTCTTACCACTGGTTTGAAATTGAGAAACCTCACAGGAAAATATTGGATCATAAAGTAGACAACATTAGCAATTGGGGTTACACATTTGGTTGTCAAGTACAAGTTTAATTGTTGGCTATTGGGAGGGGTAATTTTTTGGGACCAAACATACAATGGGATGATCATAATTCACCCCAGTGAAAGAAATTTTGAAATTTGCATCACCCCCTCCATCCCCTCCCTAAAAAAGACGAAAAACTGAGAGAAAAAAATGTGCACTAAGGCTTACTGCACGTCAATGGTGCACTTGGCATCAAACAATGCTAACCCTGCTTAATATGCAGAATTGTTCCATTGTTGAATCTGACAGTTGCCCACTGCTGCTCTGTGGTTCTGTCTGGATACTTCATCCACCTGTAAAATTGTCTGGTACCAGGTGACTCTGGCTGTCAAAAATCTTGTTAAATCCCAATAAATAGTTGAATAATTGGAATTAATGGTAGATAGTGGGTCAGGAAATTTTCAACAAAATTATATAATGTGATCATTCATTGGAACGTGCTCCACAAACTCGTTCCAATGAGGGGTCACATATATGTTTTTTAAAAAACAATTTGAGAAATAATCTTTTTTCAACTGCTCAATTTGAAAGTTACATGGGTGATGCAGTCGATTCATTAGGTAAAGATTAATGAGTTTGTTCCAAAAAGTGGTCATAAGCTATATTTTGATGCAAAAATTGAAAAGAAAATCATATTTGAATGGCAATTTTGTGAATAACAGTGTCCAGTTGTGGTTGTTGCATTGACTGGTAGAGTGCTGGAAGCTCATATTTGGGCTTTATTCTGAAGAGCCTTTCATTGCCCGCATTGCGGTGGCATTGTGTACTAAGGCGCACTGCATGTCGATGGTGCACTTGTCTTCAACCAATGCTAACCCTGCTTGTGTGGAGTTCGTATGTTGGGGAGCTGACAGTTGCTCGCCGTTGCTCGGTGGTTCTCTCCAGGTACTCCGGCTTCCTCCACCCGTAAAACTGTCACAGTCATGATTAGCCATTGTGCATAAATATGTGACCTTAAACACCAATAAATAAATAAATAATTCTGAAGATCCAGTACCACAACTTGAAGGTTCATATTCAGTGCATTTGCTTTGTATTATCTTTGAAGTGATATTATTTAGTCTGTAAAGGTCTGCCTTGTTACAATTTATGGGAGAGTGCCCATAGCACTCTCCCATAAATTGTAACAAGGCAAAGACATGTGTACAAGATTTGATGGCCAAAAATAATTTAGCACTCTACCAGTTAAAGGGTTAAAATATATCACACACTGAAACTCTTAACCCTCTGCCCTCTGATGTCAAAATGGCAAAGTTTTCAGCAGCAAATATTTCCCATAATGCAGTTTGATATTTAACCAAATATACCTTGTTTGACAGAGCTCCGAGAGCTCTGTCACACAAGATATAATTGGTTAAATTCATAGTTTAACAAGAGAAAAATGGAGTGATTGTGGAATATTATGTTGCACTACAAGAGTGCTAGGGGTTAAATGAGGACATATATCCAGCTATTGTTTACATTGAGTGTGATTTTGGCAGGACCGCAAATATAGCGGCAGACTTTGCAAAAAAGAATATTTTATTTAGCTGTGGCTTAAAATATATCTCAGTCTTGAAGTGTGTATGCATGAACATGGTTGGGGCCAAATTATATTAACTTACATTGTGAGAAATGTCAATATATTGTAAATATCTATGTGTACAGTGGATCCCACTTGTGTGAATAACCTGGTACATTTTGGGTTGAGTTTTGTTGATTCAACCTCTGTTTTGATGATGGTTGGTGGGCATCTGTCCAAATGTATTAGCGTCCAGCCATGTCAGCATGATAATTTGAACAAACGTTATTCGATTTTTACCAAATTTGGTCTGTGGGTTCTACTTGAGAATGTCTTGGATGAGTTTGAAAATCAGTCGTGCTAAAAATTTTTTCAGGAGTTCTGCCCCTTAGATTGAATTTCCGACTTGCAGGCATTGTCAGCACAATAACTTTAATAAATGTTATCCAGTTTTTATGTGTACCCATACTATGTATGGTACACATAATGCCGGCATCCGGGGAGACCATCCGTCGTTCGTCCATCCTTTGTCTGTCCGTCTGGCATCCGTATCCATTTCTTTGGCTTTCGATAACTTGAAAATTATTGCTTGGATTGTCAAGTTACTTTACATTTGTGTTCAGGTTACTGATGTGCCGAGCTGTACAGTTTTTGGTGTAAATCTGATAATTGAGAATTCTTCAAATCCCTTTGGCATGAGATAACTCAAAAAATATCAATCCAATTGTCATGTTACTTTATATATAACTTCAGGTTATGGATGTTCCGAGCTGTATAGTTTTTGGTGTAAATCTGTTATTTTGATCCTGAGATATTAACCCTTTATTCCTCAAATTGAAAATTCCTCCAATCCCTTTGGCATTCGATAACTTGAAAAATATTGCTTGGATTGTCAAGTTACTTTATATTTGTGTTCAGGTTACCAATGTGCCGAGCTGTATAGTTTTTGGAGTAAATCTGATAATTTGACCCCGAGATATTAACCCTTTATCCTTCAAATTGAAAATTCCTCCAATCCTTTGGCATTCGGTAACTTGAAAAATATTGCTTGAATTGTCAAGTTACTTTATATTTGTGTTCAGGTTACTGATGTGCCAAGCTGTATAGTGTTTGGTGTAAAACTGATAATTTGATCCTGAGATATTAACCCTTTATCCTTCAAATTGAAAATTCCTCCAATCCCTTTGGCATTCGATAACTTGAAAAACATTGCTTGGATTGTCAAGTTACTTTATATTTGTGTTCAGGTCACTGATGTGCCAAGCTGTATAGTGTTTGGTGTAAAACTGATAATTTGTTCCTGAGATATTAACCCTTTATCCTTCAAATTGAAAATTCCTCCAATCCCTTTGGCATTCGATAACTTGAAAAATATTGCTTGGATTGTCAAGTTACTTTATATTAGTGTTCAGGTTACTGATGTGCCGAGCTGTATAGTTTTTGGTGTAAATCTGATAATTTGATCCTGAGATATTAACCCTTTATCCTTCAAATTGAAATTTCCTCCAATGCCTTTGCCATGAGATAACTCAAAAAATATCAATCCGATTGTCATGTTACTTCATAAATGTATTCAGGTTACTGATGTGCCGAGCTGTATAGTTTTTGGTGTAAATCTGATAATTTGATCCTGTGATATTAACCCTTTATCCTTCAAATTGAGAACTCCTCCAATCCATTTCTTCGGCATGCGATAACTCAATAAATATTAATCCGATTATCAGGTTACTTTATGTGTGTATTCAGGTTATTGATGTGCTGTGCTGTAAAGTTTTTTATGTAAATCTAATAATTTGATCCGGAGATATTAACCCTTTGTCCATCAAATTAGGCACTCCTCCAATCCATTTCTATATGTACCCATACCATGTATGGTGTACATAATGTCGGCATCCAGGGTGGCCTCCGTCATACAGCTTTCTACTAGTTGTGCATATGGGTACACATCTGATGGTTTCATCGGCCTATTTTTATTGACTGGTAGACGCAGGCATGGACACTGCCCACGCATGGATTTCAACCAGTCCATGACGACTACATGGTTGTCTCCAACTTATTTTTCAGTGCTAACATTGTATCGAGTGACATTGAATACAAACAACAATCAGGACATAATAGATATTATTATATTCTTTATAAATAACCACATTTCTATTGGCTGGATCTTATACACATGCCTGGTACTCAAAAATTCATGTGCACCTGTTTTCCAGTGAATATCAAACTTCTAAATATAGCTTTTGGATATCCCCTCTAGTTCTATTTCAGTCAACGTAATCTCTATAACATTGTTTATTTTTTTGTTATTTTGCTGATGATAACTATTTTATTGTTAAATAAAAGTATTTCTGGTTGATATAATTGAACTTTTAATTGAGAAATAGAATATTGGCTTTTTCTTGAGGATGGTGTATGTAATAAAACTGTTATGGACTCGGCTAATGCCCCGATCAATAGAAGTTTTTAGGTTCATATCGCATCATATTCACCACCACAAAAGTCCATAATTGTATATTGTCGACCTTTATGGGATCCACTGTATTTGCATTATTAACCCTTTAGCTTACGCAGAAATGGCATTTGCAAAAAAAATTCTTTAATTACTAAAACTTTTTCAGTTTTTGTCTCAAAAACATAGCTTATACAGTCCTTAGAATCACAAATCCATATCGATGCTACAGGTCAAGGGGTGTTTTTTCTCTAGTCCTAACTACGACCAACTGGTCAGTACTTTCAGGGAAGTGGGAGAAGGTAATGACCAGGTAAGGTCCTACAACTAGTTAAGACTACTATTTCTAGAACCTTACACGAGTAATGTGAGGGACTGGCGATTGATAATATTTTGTTTTAAGTTCAGACTTGGTGCCAAATTTATGAAGTTACATTTAATTGTGGTTATTCTTTTGATGTTATGTTCATCAACAGGCACTCTCCAATAATTTGTAATAAAACAGATTTATATAAAAAAAATATTATTTGTGTTTGACTGAATATGTAATATAAGCAAGGAAAGTGCTGGCTTTTGCTCTGGAAGCCTCATTTTTGAAAGCCCTGATAGTGACTTTTTTGCACTCAACCAGTTAAGAAGTCTCGACAGCAGGACTATATTAGTATTTTAAACTGCGATAACATTTGGCTCACAGTTGTCACTGAGCACGATTTGGGAGAAAATAGGAATTGAGGTTAAACTTTTAAAAAATCGAAAAATAATAACAAAACAAATGACCACAAAGTATCAACGAGCTGTTTGATTTCGTACGTCATAAGACATGCAAACGTATTAAAGGGTTGACTGGTTGAGTGCTAAATTATTAGCTCAACTTTGAAGCCAAATTTGAGATATTGTCATGGCCCGTCGTCCGCCTGTCTGTCCATTGCATCGTCAACACGGCTCAAGCTAGAGGCCGTATTTATGAACCGATCTTTACAAAACTTCTTGAGTACGTTTGTTATCACCGTGGGACGACAACAAGTGTTTTGGGGTCCAGTCCGAGATTCAAGATGGCCAACAGCAGCCATTTTGTACTTTAATTAGTGCAATCAGTTTTTTGTACAGAACTTCTGTATGAAAGTTCTGATTTGAATAATTTTCTGTGTGAATGTTTAGTACCATGGGATACATCACATATAATACAGGTTTTTTTCTCGTGCATAAATTATGCCAATTAGACTAACTATGATCTGTTTAGTGTTACTTTCAGCACTGTAACTGCAAATGCCAATATGGCTTGGGCTAGAGGGTGTATTTATGAACCGATCGTTTTACGAAACTTCTTGGGTACCTGTGTTATCACCATGGGACGAGAACAAGTGTTTTTGGGTCCGGCCTGAAATTCAAGATGGCCACTGGCAGCCATTTTGTACAAAATTAGGTGCAATCAGATTTTTGTGTAGAACTTCCATATGAAAGCTCTGATTTGAATAATATTTTGTATGAATGTTTAGTACCATGGGATACATTACATATAATACGGGTTTTTGTCTCGTGCATAAATTATGCAAATTAGACTAACATTGATTTATTCAGTCTTTCAGCATTTTGAATGCAAATGGCAATACGGCTTGGGCTAGAGACTGTATTTGTGAACTGATCTTTACAAATCTTCTTAGTTACCTTTGTTATCACCGTGAGACGAGAATAAGTGCTTTAGGGTCTGGTCCGATATTAAAGATGTCCACCAGCAGCCATTTTGTGCAATCAGTTTTTTGCTCAGAACTTCTATATGAAAGCTCTGATTTGAATAAATTTTTGTGTGAATGTTTACTAACATGGGATGCATCACATATAATACTTATGTCCTATTCTTTAGACCATTGCAGTCACCTTGTAATTGATTTACTATTGTTGACGTGGTCACAACAAAACTCCTTTTTCTCATATTCATTATTGTTGACTTAGTCACAACAAATACTGATTCCTGTCATATTCATTATTGTTGACCTGGTCACAGCAAATACTAATTCCTGTCATATTCAAAGTTGAGCTACAGTGTCATTTACACTTTCATTTTTCAAAGGTGATTTGAAACATGGGTATTTTTTTTCAAAGAGAGCATGCTACCAGCATGAGTAGCCTTAGTTTAGCAAGATTTTGTTCATAATTGTTTTATTACAATTTATTGGAGACTGTAATAGGCACTCTATAATAAATTGTAACCAAACAATGTTATATAAAAAAAATTCTGAGCAAACATCAAGATAATGCATACAGTGTAAAGCCACTAATGTGGCTTTCAGCACCTTTCAGTAGAGCCATGATGGTGGCTTCTAGCACTGAACCAGTTAATGGGTCAAGAGCCATGAATAATGACACTTGATGAGTAGGCATTTTATTGGCAAAGTGATTGACCATCACACCAGTGAACAGAGGTGGGATTCAGAAGGATTGAAGTGTGATTATTTTGACACTCCTTGTGTTTGAGTGAGGTGTGCGACAAGCCTGAAAATAAGCAGACTGTCATCTGCAAAATGAGGTCCCCAGAGGGTGAATTTGGTGATGCTACCCTGCACAGCAGGGTAGCATCCCAAAATTTACCCTCTCTGAACCTCAGTCTGTATCAAGGTCTCAAGCCAACACAGAAAGATGTACGTAGAGGATAAATTGGTCCACTCTATGGAATAGCATCAGCAAATTCCCCCTCTGGGGACCCCATTTTGCAAATGACAGGTTTCTTACATTCAAACTAAGCACTGTTTATAATCTCTGAATGGAACAAGCCTGTTCCTGTGAAAGGTCAAAAGCTATGTTTTTTGTGGCAAAAATTGAAAACATAAAATTTGAATGATGATTTTTGTGAATAACACTATCTGGGTTTTGCTATTACGATGGACAAAGGGTAAAAGAAACTGTAAAATTACTTAGAATGATATGAGATGGGATGAGGAAGGTGACTTATCTCAACCATTTGTTTGTTACAATAAACAATTTTTGTAAGCAAAGTAGTGTTCGTTTTTATGAATTTTTTCTCTCCAAGAGTTCTGAAAGCATCCGAAGGCAAGTGGGGAGGGGTATAAAAAGGGCACTTGACTCTGGGTATGTGGTTGAGACCTGGAAGTTTACAACGTATCATAAATTGTAGTGTGACCCTCAATACTGACATTATGTATACATTGTCCCCAGAGATGAAAGTTTTCAGGGATTTTCGTTTCAGGTTTTGTCTGTAAAGTGTTCAGGGACAGTGATTTTCAATGAAGGCAGGCTTCAGTTTTTGTCTTGACACACATAAATCCCTGCACATAAGACAAGCAATTTTCTGAATTTGGTATTAAGCAAGAGCCTTTGGCTCCTGACAAAAGATTTTTAGGGACTTTTGTTTCTGGGCACTTTCATCTCTGATCGTTCCCAGAGTGCCCATGAGGTGCCTAATCTGCAATGCTTATGCATTGCAGATGGAGCCTTGTTGCACGCAACGGACAGTTTAAAGCTTCAGAACTTCCCCCACCAAGTTTGTAGCTTCTTTGTTTGATGGCTATTGACCTCCATCATTATACCTGATACTTCCCAGTGTAAAACCCAGGAAATGAAGCAGTGCTTGTTTATTGTGGTAAACACGTTCTGCATTACTAGTAAAATAGGACCCAGTAATCAGTGCTTGGAGTGAAAGTCCTCAAAATGGGCAACATGGGCATAAACGATTGACTGGATTTGACTTCATATCCATGTTGTGGCCACAGCGAGCCATAGTCGAGAAATATGTTACCTTAAACACCAATAAATATATATATGCCATGTTTGTATGAATACTCTGGAGTTCTTATTTTCAGTTCTTGGAGAGTGAAATCTTTCCCACTGGTGCACTTCTTGTTTAAAAGGGCATGCACTGCCCCCCTCCCCCCTGGTCTAAGGGGCAGCTAACCCCCAACCCAAGGCATGGGAACAGAGCATTACAAAAAACTCTTATGTGGATGCTGAAGGCATGAATGGATGCTGGAGGCATTCATGCTAGTTGAAGTCGTGGGTTTGGTGGAGGAGTCTCCCCTCCCACAGGTGGGGGTCCTGGCAAATTTTTTTAAATTAGACCCTCTTACATGTAGATTGCATGCATTTCTGGGCTTCTGAGAGTAAAAATACAAAGGTATTATTGATGAAATATCTCAGGTATTTTAGTTAAGATATAATATCAAAATCCACTTTTGTGTACAAGTAGCCTATTTGGATAACTTCAAGTTGTTTGACCCAAGTAAATGACGAGAGGGAAAAAGCTAATAGAACCACTGCACCTGTTATATTAAGTGTATCTCTATTCATTTGAGCACAGTTCAGAAATTCCATACCCAATACTCAAAGAACTTGACCCGGTGTCTTGACCTTCCTGATGTATTCTCCTAATTGTGTTGTCACTGAATGTCCATCAAGCAAAAGTTCAACTATTTTCTACAATCAATCCCGTTTAAATCTGTTTTTTGTGCCTTTGTCCATTTCTTTGATTTGATCTTTGCCATCTCTTTCAATTATTTCCGCCATTGTTATAAAGAAGTCGACCGAATCTCAACTATTTTCATTCACAAAAGAACGTTTCCCTCTTTGTGAGAAATGATATTAAACACCATTTGATTGGTTGGAATTGTATCATTTTTATGTGTACCCATACTATGTATGGTACACATAATGCCATCATCTGGGGTGGCCATCCGCCGTTCGTCCATCCGTCTGTCCATCTGGCCATCTGTCTGTCCGTCCGTATCCATTTCTTTGTCATTTGATAACTTGAAAGATATTGCTTGGATTGTCAAGTTACTTTATATTTGTGTTCAGGTTACTGATGTGCCAAGCTGTATAGTTTTTGGTGTAAATCTGATAATTTGATCCTGAGATATTAACCCTTTATCCTTCAAATTGAAAATTCCTGCAATCCCTTTGGCATTTGATAACTTGAAAAATATTGCTTGGATTATCTAGTTACTTTACATTTGTGTTCAGGTTACTGATTTGCCGAGCTGTATAGTTTTTGGTGTAAATCTGATGATTTGATCCCGAGATATTAACCCTTTATCCTTCAAATTGAAAATTCCTCCAATCCCTTTGGCATTCGATAACTTGAAAAATATAACTTGGATTGTCAAGTTACTTTATATTTGTGTTCAGGTTACTGATGTGCCGAGCTGTATAGTTTTTTTTTGTTTGTCCGTCCGTCCGTCCGTCCGTCCATCGGTCTGTCCATCCGGCATCCGTATCTATTTCTTTGTCATTCGCTAACTTGAAAAATATTGCTTGGCTTGTCAAGTTACTTTATATTTGTGTTCAGGTTACTGATGTGCCGAGCTGTATAGTTTTTGGTGTAAATCTGATAATTTGATCCTGAGATATTAACCCTTTATCCTTCAAATTGAAAATTCCACCAATCCCTTTGGCATTCGATAACTTGAAAAATATTGCTTGGATTGTCAAGTTACTTTATATTTGTGTTCAGGTTACTGATTTGCCGAGCTGTATAGTTTTTGGTGTAAATCTGATAATTTGATTCTGAGATATGAACCCTTTATCCTTCAAATTGAAAATTCCTCCAATCCCTTTGGCATTCGATAACTTGAAAAATATTGCTTGGATTGTCTAGTTACTTTATATTTGTGTTCAGGTTACTGATTGCTGAGCTGTATAGTTTTTGGTGTAAATCTGATGATTTGATCCCGAGATATTAACCCTTTATCCTTCAAATTGAAAATTCCTCCAATCCCTTTGGCATTCGATAACTTGAAAAATATTGCTTGGATTGTCAAGTTACTTTATATTTGTATTCAGGTTACTGATGTGCTGAGCTGTATAGTTTTTTTGTTTGTCCGTCTGTCTGTCTGCCCGTCCGTCGGTCTGTCCATCCAGCGTCCGTATCCATTTCTTTGTCATTTGATAACTTGAAAAATATTGCTTGGCTTGTCAAGTTACTTTATATTTGTGTTCAGGTTACTGATGTGCCGAGCTGTATAGTTTTTGGTGTACATCTGATAATTTGATCCTGAGATATTAACCCTTTATCCTTCAAATTGAAAATTCCTCCAATCCCTTTGGCATTCGATAACTTGAAAAATATTGCTTGGATTGTCAAGTTACTTTATATTTGTGTTCAGGTTACTGATGTGCCGAGCTGTATATTTTTTTTTTGTCCGTCTGTCTGTCCATCCATCCGTCGGTCTGCCCGTCCGGCGTCCGTATCCATTTATTTGTCATTCGATAACTTGAAAAATATTCCTTGGATTGTCAGGTTACTTTATATTTGTGTTCAGGTTAATGATGTGCCGAGCTGTATAGTTTTTTTTCGTTTGTCCGTCTGTCCGTCCGTCCGTCGGTCTGTCCATCCAGCATCTGTATCCATTTCTTTGTCCTTCAATAACTTGAAAAATATTGCTTGGATTGTCAAGTTACTTTATATTTGTGTTCAGGTTACTGATGTGCCGAGCTGTATAGTTTTTGGAGTAAATCTGATAATTTGATCCTGAGATATTAACCCGTTATCCTTCAAATTGAAAATTCCTCCAATCCCTTTGGCATTCGATAACTTGAAAAATATTGCTTGAATTGTCGAGTTACTTTATATTTGTGTTCAGGTTGCTGATGAGCCGAGCTGTATAGTTTTTGGTGTAAATCTGATAATTTGATCCTGAGATATTAACCCTTTAACCTTCAAATTGAAAATTCCTCCAATCCCTTTGGCATTCGATAACTTGAAAAATACTGCTTGGATTGTCAGGTTACTTTATATTTGTGTTCAGATTACTGATGTGCCGAGCTGTATAGGTTTTGGTGTAAATCTGATAATTTGATTCTGAGATATGAACCCTTTATCCTTCAAATTGAAAATTCCTCCAACCCCTTTGGCATTCGATAACTTGAAAAATATTGCTTGGATTGTCAAGTTACTTTATATTTGTATTCAGGTTACTGATGTGCCGAGCTGTATAGGTTTTGGTGTAAATCTGTTATTTTGATCCTGAGATATTAACCCTTTATCCTTCAAATTGAAAATTCCTCCAATCTCTTTGGCATGAGATAACTTGAAAAATATTGCTTGGATTGTCAAGTTACTTTATATTTGTGTTCAGGTTACTGATGTGCCAAGCTGTATAGTTTTTGGTGTAAATCTGATAATTTGATCCGGAGATATTAACCCTTTATCCTTCAAATTGAAAATTCCACCAATCCCTTTGGCATGAGATAACTTAAAAAATATCAATCCGATTGTCATGTTACTTCATATATATGTTCAGGTTACTGATGTGCTGTGCTATATAGTTTTTTATGTAAATCTGATAATTTGATCCGGAGATATTAACCCTTTATCCATCAAATTAGACACTCCTCCAATCCATTTCTATATGTACCCATACCATGTATGGTGTACATAATGTCGGCATCCGTGGTGGCCCTCCATCATACAGCTTTCTACTAGTTGCCCGTATGGGTACACATCTGACGATTTCATCGGCCTATTTTTACTACATGTATTGCCGCAGGCAACCATTGAACTCGAGTGTTTTATGTCTGCTTTAAAAATGTGCATGGTGTCCTTAATGCGATGCTAAAATGGAGCTTGTGCTGTGCAATATAATACCTGGAACCCCTCTCTCCCCCCCCCCCCCCCCCCCCCCCCCCCCCCCAATGTTTTCAACATTTTTGTGCATATCTCAAAAATGACTTTTTTTTACTATAAAAAAGTCAGAAATCCAGGGAAAATTGGTGGTTATGCCCATCCATCACTTCCACATCCATTGATTTTGACCTTCATGTGTGTATGAATGGGAGGAGGGTATACTGGTAATGTTTGCTGAATAGTCATGTTGCCAGTGGAAATTATTCATTGAACAGGGGTATTAATGGCGATTTTGTCACCTGTTTTCAAGAGATAAACCAAGCATTTATTCTACTAATTTTTGTTTGACAGAGCTCTTATAAGATATAATAGAATAAATGTCTCCATGACATGTGAGGCCAAATTGGTCTATAAAGATTCTTCTCTTGGGGATGCGACGTGCATCCTACAAGTGGTCCAAAGTGGATGCGATCTGGCGGTCTTCTTTGGTTGTTGGCTTGCTTACTTCCCAGTTCCTTTGCTTCTTCCTTTTTAGCTCACCTGACTGAAAGTCTGGGGGAACTTAAGTGATCACGTTTTGTCCATCATTCGTCCATCTGTCATGAACTTGACATTATCGACTTCTGATTAGCCACATGGCCGAATTGAACCAAATTTGATGTGCATGTTCCTTATCATATGTTAGATTAAAGTTTGTTCAAATCGGGTCCAAGTTAGTATTTGGGCTGTCTACTGGAGCCCAAAGTTTAACTTTGTGCAATTTGAGGAAATTTCTTTAAAAATCTTCTTCAGATCCACCAGTCTGAATCGTTTCATGTTTGGTATACATCTCTAGGTTGGTTAGACTCAAGTTTGTTCAAATCGGGTTCCAGGGTTTAATATTTGGGTTCCCTATGGGAGCCTTTATTTTAACTTTGCTTTATGGGGAGATTTCTTTAAAAATCTTCTTCTTCAGATCCACCAGTTTGAATCCTTTCATATTTGGTATACAATATCTCTAGGTGGTTCAAATTCAAGTTTGTTCAAATCAAGTCCCTGGGTTAATATTTGGGCTCTCTACTGGAGCCCAAAGTTTAGTTTTGGGCAATTTGAGGAAATTTCTTTAAAAATATTCTTTAGATTCACCAGTCAGAATCCTTTCATATCTGGTATACAACATCTCTGGGGGTGGGGGGTCAAATTTGCCCAAATTTTAATTTAGTGCAATATGAGGGAATTTCTTTAAAAATCTTCTTTAGATCCACCAGTCAGAATGCTTAAATATTTGGTATACAACATCTCAGGGGAGTGGGGTTGCGGGGGTGGGGGGGAGGGGTTGGTTGACATAACTACCTTTGGAAGTTTGGCAGTGCTTGTCTACAGCTAATGGAATTGGAAGCAGTCAGGAAGACCTATGATAATCATCTGACATAGACACCAGAGTTATAATTTCATGACTTCCTTCATTCCTCAGTAGTGTTGACGAACTATGACTAACTGAATATGACCCAAAATACGTCTTTGAACCACTTTGTCAGGTGAGCGAGAAAGGCCCCTTGGGGCCTCTTGTTTTCTTTGGTGGCAGCAGTGGAGGTGGGGATTCCTTGACTTTTGATGGTAGGGGCTGTGGTTCCTCGATCTTTGCTTGCTGAGCGTGATTTCGTGCCATGGCGACCTGGCTACTTTGGTTGTTTCTTTTCTTACTTAGCTCTGCCAGTTGAATATCTAGGGCATCCTTAGTCTCTTTGAGCTTCTTTTGGAGCATGAAATAAGCTTCAGTATTAACGGAAGAGCTGTCGGTTGACTCTTCTGTTCCCACGATCTGTGTTCCAGTTTGTGGGTGAGCTTACTTAATTCTTCATCATCTTCCTCTTGGGAGTCCAAGCTGGAGATGGAACTGGAGAGGGAGGCACTTGATGACTTGTTAGTGTCTGCTGCAGGTTTTTCTGGCTGGATGGGGGGGGGGGGGGGGGGGGTGGATTTCCATTTCCTCTTCCTTCTCTTTGTGAGTTTCTTCAGTCTTTTTTCCTCCAGGCGCTTGGCATCTCGTGCTTAGTGGACAGGCTTTTCTTCCTCATCTTGCATTTGGCCCTTCCAGGGTTCTCTGGGTGTGGACCAGAGCCTGACTGGGCCAAGGTACTACCACTCACCAGAGAGGCCAATGGTCTTGCTGCTGGCTTCTTTGGATTCTGGTGGGGTTTCTTTTCAGGAGCCATTCTAGGTGGTATGTGAAAATCCAAGATCACATGAATGGTCCAGTCTCTGGTGTTACCCACATTCAGACCTTTTAACATGCCCAATAGCTTATGTGGAAAAATCATTCTGGCTGTAGTTAGTGGTGCTCACCGGGGATCCAGTGTTGCATCCGAACTGATCAACAGTCGACAGTCGGATCAGTAATTATCAGGGTAATTTCTTAACATATTACAGATTTTTTGTGATTCATTAACAGGTGTTTACTTTATAATCCATATGCATTTTAACCAATCAAATTTGTTCTGAAGGTATGGTTAAATGGTTTGATGAAAGTTATATTTAGTTAACTGGTAAAGTGCTGGAAGCCCATATTTGGGCTTTATTCTGAGGTGAAGATACTACAACTTGAAGGCTTCATACTCGGTGGATGTGCTCCGTATTATCTTTGAAGTGATATTATTCAGTCTGTAAGGACTTGTCTTGTTACAATTTATGGGAGAGTGCCTACAGGCACTCTCCCATAAATTATAACAAGGCAAGGATATGTGAACAAATTTTGAAGGCCAAAAATAATTTAGCACTCTACCAGTTAAATGAATATTATCTCTTAAGTGAATAATCCTCAAGTATTTTTACTGTACAATAAAACCTGGTGTCCAGTGCTTGGTGTGCAGGAAGTGGGCATTATAATTATTTAACCATTTGAACAACTGGATGAACTTGAATTTCAAGTTTGTACAATCATGATTGGAGTTGCTAAGCCCATTCAGTTGGGAGCAGTACCTGAAAATCACAAAATTATTTTAAAAATCTCCTAAACCACCAGTCAAAGTACTTTGGGATTTGGTATGCAACTTACTTTAGTGATGAGTACTGGTGTCAGAAATATGTTCGTCAAAATAGAAGGAAAATGATTGATAGTTTTTCTAAAACATGTTTTTAGACTGAATTTTTGATAACCTGTGTGTTAGATGCCAAGATGGCTGATTGTTTGTTTGTTTGGTGGTGGTTAAACGTCACATATTTATGCACCATGGCTAATCGTGACACAACATGGAGATGAAGTCAAGTTTAGTCAATCGTTGATCAACATGTTGCCCATTTTTAGAGGACTTTCACCCCAAGCATTGGTGACTGGGTCCTATTTTTACTAGTAAAGCGGAACTGGTTTACCACAGTAAACAAGTGCTGCTTACTTCCCGGGGTTTCCACGGGGATCAAGATGGCTGAAATTTGATTGCTGTAACTGAAATCTGTCAAAAGTTACAAATCAGAAAATTTTACCTCCCACTTAAAATTTATTTTCATTTTTAGAAAAACACAATTTTCCTTTCAGAACTTGATACAGCAGGTTTTTGTGATATCAGAAATCAACAAGTGTGCAATGAGAAATTTATTTGTTATGGTTGGAGACAGGTATACATGGGAGAGAATTTTTTTTTTCTCTCAACTTGGTGCAGACATAATCAATACCTATTTTCTTTTGTTTGAAGCACTGTTTATGGGTTGTAAAGAGTTCATAGAACCAATAGTTAACCCTTTACCCAATGAATCACCCGCATCCGCCCACGTAATATGCAAATTCAGCAGCTGGAAAAATATATTTCGAAAAATTTCAACAAAACCATATCATGTGACACCTCTTTGGAACGAGCTCATCGATCGCTCACCTCAAATCAAGTTTGCGAGAGTGAAAAATGTGAGGAGAGTGATTTTGATTCAATGTTTATCTTCATTTTTAGCCCGACTGTTTACAGTGAGGGCTATAGTAATGACTTTTGTCCGTCCGTACGTCTGTCCGTCTGTTAACATTTAGAGTTTTGGTTAAAGTTTGTGGTTAAAGTTTTTTACTGAAGGTTCAAGTGTTTTTTTGTTTTTTTTTCTTTTCCTGTTTAGTTGACATTTGGAGTTTTGGTTAAAGTTTGTGGTTAAAGTTTTTTATTCAACCTTCAAGTACAGGCTATACCTGGTAGTTCTTGTCTGATCGTCACGAAATTTCATATGTAGGTTTTAGGTCATGTCTACATGAGAACGTCCCCTTTTGGTCGTGATCGGTCAACCGGTATGGCTGCACGAGCCCAAAACCCGAAAACCATTAGCACAGTCTACAGGTCGTATTTATGAAGGGATTTCATTGCAACTTCATAGAATGCCTCTGTATAATGCCTAGATGAGAATGTCCCCGTTTGGGCATGATCTGTCAACCGTGATGGCTGCCCAAGCCCAAAAACCCAAAAACTTTTAGTACAGTGTGCAGGTTATGTTTAATATGGACGGATTTCATTGTAACTTGATACGATGACTCCGCATGATGTCTACATGAGAATTTCCCCATTTTGGGCATGATCTATCAACTGTCACG